>CM035147.1:1250000-1985000 GCA_020205605.1 Panax ginseng
GGTATGTAGTGAAGGAGAAGAAATGAATATATGGGGGAAATCTCATGTTTTGATATAAATAATAATCATTGCAAGATATTAACAGATAACTTGTGTTGTTCCAGCGGTCAAATGACCAAAGTTCCAAATGATAGGTCACATGTTCGAATATGTTTTGCATTTGGATATAATTTTTAAATACTAAATATGAATATTTTTTGACAATTCTCTGAATATCGAATATGGTCTTACAAAAACATGTTTATTAGGATTATCTTAATTTAAGGCAACATTTTAATAGTCGTTGCAAAAAGTTGTATAAGATATGCAACGAAAATAAAAATTGTTGCCAATGAATGTGGTCCATATTAGGCAACGAAATATAGCAAAAAAAAAATTTTTCGTTGCCCACGATGAAAAGAAATCAAGTGGTTAGAAATTTTGCAACGAATTTCTAACGAATTTTGTTTTCAAATTTTGCAACGACTTATGAATTTCGATACAAAAAGTGAAAGTTCGACACAATCAAGCAACGAAGGACAAGTTTTAGTTGCTAAACATACACTTTTAGCAACGACTTATAAAGTCATGTTGCTTGAAAAATCGTGCTAAAGCCCCATTTTAGCAACAAAAAACTTTCGTTACCACGATGACGGAAATCAAATGGCCAAAAATTTTGCAACGAATTTCTAACGAAATTTTTTTCCGCCAATGAATTAGCAACGAAATTTTGCAACGACTTATGAATTTTGTTGCAAAAAGTGAAAGCCTGGCACAATTTGCAATGAAGGACAAATTTTGTTGCTAAACATATACTTTTAGCAAAGACTTATAAAGTCGTTGCCCGAAAAATCGTTACTAAAGGCCCATTTTTTTGTAGTGCTCCCTTATAAAGATTTTGTCCCCGGAATCATCGTTTTAAAACTTATATACACAAGGATACATATCATACATAGTCATTGCAAGTAGATCTCGATCATAATTGATCGAACTGATCTTTAACTATTCAGCATAAAGCTTATCTATCTGATTAAACAGAAATTTGATTTCTAATAGAACTCAAATTCCTCCTTCAAAATTTCTTTATAAAATAATTTATTATATATAAGAAAATAAAAGTTATCTGAATAATAATACGGAGTTCCATCTCCTACCGCTACTCTGATATCTTGAGCGATTCGTCTTTGAAGACTCTCTTGCGGTTTATTATGTTGGTTTATTTGTTGAAGTTGGTCCCGTTGTCTCCATCGTCCCACTAATTTTTTCCGTACTTACGCTTCATGTCTCCATTCTCCTTTTCGGACAGTCCTTCACCTTATACTCCGTTGATCCACACTTGAAACACCCACTGTTTACCCTAGGATTGAGACAGTTAATCTTCTAAATCCTGGCAGTACGACCGCCATGAAGTCTTTGAAGTTCGCAAATTGATTATCTGGCTGATTTCCCACGGCTGGTATTCCATTCTGCATATCTTGAGCAACCAAATTCGCAAAATTCGGTATCGAGTCTGGTTGTCCTCCAGCTTTGTTGACATGTTCTTCTGTCCTTTGGTTTTGTTTTCGTCTTGACGGCATTATCATACATTATTCTTTATTAACTTACATTCTAAGCCTTTTCGTATACGTTTAACATATAACGCAAAATTTTCTACTCAAATAATCATGTATTCACACTATTAGATTTTTAAAACTTGATTCACTATATTAACCAGGGTTTAGATACATAATTACTATCTTTATATCAACTTATTTCATTTAATCCAATCATAGATTCATATTCATAGCACTTGACATACCATAACACATACTGCTTTAAAAATCCTCCCTTTGTGACTCAAAAGTCGGGATTCACTGCCACAACTTATACGAAAGTTGAGAATATTACATTACACAGTCATTCTTATCGTATACGCATCATGGAATCATACATATTCAAATAATACTAATACTACTTATTTCATACGCCTTCACTAATGATCGATTGCTTAATAATCTATATATTCCTATTATCCTAAAAAATCCATTTGCACATAACTATACCAAGTTCGTCAAACTTACCACACATTATGAGTTCAGGAACTTAGCACAATCATATAAGTTTAAGAACTTATCCTTGTCAGACCTTTGGCGTCCATTCGCTGAGGGGTTAAAAAATTTCATATAATTATGAGTCATGAACGTAACATTAGTATGAGTTTTAAGAACTTGAAGTTAACCTTATATTCTTTAACTATATTCTACCCATCTATTATTCTATCGTTTCTTGGTCCGATAACACATTTTCCACAATAACCAACTCATTAGGGTTGCTTGCACTATGAGCCTCTATTTCAGCTATTGGCTTTGATATTGGCTCTGTTATGGAGATTGACTTCTTCTTTATGATCTGAGGGTATCCTAATTTTTCCCACCTGATATCTTGTTGCCTCTTTTATAGTTCTTATAAAAGAGCTCTAACTCATGCAAGTATACACGGGTCAACAAGTAATACATAGTAAGTAAAGTATCGATCCCACAGAGAAAGTTGTTAACTTTAGACTACTATGCATTAATTAACTCACTATATTTATATGCTAAGACTATAAACTTAATTGTTGATTTGAATCATTTATAATTACCAACTAAAAATAAGAATATAAGTTTAATTAAATATGATGTGGAAACAATGGGATCCTAACTTCATTCAATATTTCATTCAATCGCCATATGTCATGCAAAAAGTGTTCACATATCACAGGATAATAGCCAAGGGCATAAAAGCGAGTTATAACCATTTTCCAATGCACTATAACCAACTCACATATCATCTACAGATGTTATAATCTATGTGATCACCAATACCATCACAATTACCATATTCCTATGCGTAATTGCAATCCTATTGACTTTAAACACAACCCTTATTCTAGCTCATACTAAGCAAAAACAAGATATTCCTATCGTTTCACAAAATACATAATCCCCATATTCGCATGCTATCATATTTCATCCATATTCATATGTTCATTTCCAATTCCATATAAATACTAACATGAAGATTATCAGTCATTCATACTTACAAACCAACCATGATAGATAATCCATATGATATGCAAAACAAATCTAATATTTAGATGTGCAACCAAACGACATATTAAAATCCGTTAGGATCCCATAATGGAGTTTAGTTCATGGCGGAACCAAAAACCATTATGGGATCAAGGCTAAACATGATCAATAATCAAGCAAATGAGATTAAGAGAGAAAGAACAATCAAACCCAAACGCTAAATAGTAATCAATGATTAACTATGAAAACCCCAAAGAATTTCATTAACAATAATCAAAATCCACAATGGTGAAGAACTCCAAGAAGAAGAAAATAAGACGTTGTGGCTTGGTTCTCCATTGGACTCTCTCCCAAGGTGTAAACCCTAATTGCTACTATGAAAGTTACGTAATAAAAGTCAAGTCCCCCTTTGACATACGTCAGAATCGCTTTATACCAATTACACATCATCACATTGCTTAATTAAAAATAAAATAAATACAGCATCAGCATTGGGCGCGACCGCACATGGCTCTAGTGTATCTGTCTCGCGGCTGCGAGACTTGCAGTAAGCTCAGTTCCCCCAGAAATCTTATCGCGCGGTCGTGCGCTCCTGCCTCGCGGGCGCGCGGTCCTTGCCTCGTGGGCGCTTGACTTGCAGAATGCTCCTTATGTCCAGCCTGCGACTGCTTGCAAGCGCCATGAAAGCCCCGCTTTTATTGTTATTGTGGCTGGCATGCTACTGCGGTCCCGCAAATCCTCGAGTCCGGTTTATGTTTCTTCTTTGTTGCTACTTGTTTGCTCATGCCTTAACCTCTTGTTTGCTTGATTTCCATGCCTTATTATGCTCCCATGCTGTGCACATCCTCGCCTTTCCACTAGCCTACATACATACGCTCACCGATGCCTCAATTTCCACCAAAATAATGCCGATTCCTGCACTTATTCACTAAAAAGAGTTTTCAGTATATGAAATACAAAATAACGTGAAATGCGACTAAAACACAATGAAATGTACTCAAGGTGGGCACACTTCGCATGGATTAATATACAATAAGTGAGTAAAAATATCACTTATCATATCTACACAAAACTATCTTGATTATCACGTAGTATATACATAACAAATAATAATTTTATATAAGTTATCTTTTATTTTGTTTTACGATGAATTTATTTAATTCATTTCCTTATAAACTCTATATGAGTTATTTGTATTTTTAACGTTTTCCTCTGTTCTAAAGTTATAGCCTAAGGTCTATCCCACCTAAGGTTTCTAACCCTAAGCTCTGATACCAACTTGTAACGCCCCCAAATTCAAGTACTTGAAACCCGAACTTGGTGCTTTACGATACCATTTCTATGAGTGTAAATAATACTAATAATAATAATAACAATAATATATAAACACCAAACTTAATTTACATATATCAGAGTCTAATCCCAGGTACGCGACCTTTACTACACTTCATTTCATGATAGATAATAAATATCATTGCCTTAATAATATCTAACTATTACATAAGATACCATTAAACTTATACTGTTTGCTTTCCTTTGTCCTTGTTCTTGCTTGAACCTTCTGGTTGATCACACTTAGCTGAAAACATTTAAATTAAGCAATGATGATCATTTAAGTGCCCAACAAGTATTAACAATTATAAATATTAGCTGAAAGGATTAAATATTTTCTTTGTACGACGCTTCTACAACGAATCAACAGTTGTGAAGTAAACTGAACCATTAATAATAACATAACAATTCTATATCAAAATTTTGAAACTACGTACTGATTATAAATGGGTATCTGTCAACAGACTATGAACATTGTTTTTTATTTTCGATAAGGTTAAGCAGAACTTCATCCGCAAATCGTCATAACTTACATGCACGAGGGTGATCTGCCCAATGTGCCATGTATTGATCTATACTACATGCAAGAACGATATTATTGTTCATCTTATCCGCCTTTAGCGCACAAAAGTTTTCCCAGATTAGGGATGTTCATACTTAATCGGGAATCCGAACCAAAATAAGTTGATTGGATACAATAAAGTTTTATCATGTTCAACGATATTTCTAAATCTGTGTCTATCTAGGTCAAATAGCTTAGACGGCTTTGAAGTCAACGTATACATACTGGAATTTAATAAGTAGGTGTCAACATGTGATTAAATACAATAATTATCCAAGTGAGGACACTTGTATAACCATAATTAGAAATTAACGAACAGAATAAATATCTGAATTATACAATAATATTGTACTGATAAATAATAGTTGGATACATATTTGATAATAATAGAGTTAATATTCTGGCACAATGATAATATAATTATGAAACTTTCTTACTTATGTTCATTACATAAAGTAAATGCAAAGGTAGGATACTTGCCTGGTCTACTGCTTACAGTTACGAAACTTAGTTTTATCTTTTATGTTGAGACCTATCATTAATAAGATCATTCTATCGATTAGAAATACATATCATAACACATAATACTGCTTATTGCAGTCAGCACATTACCTAACCACATTGTCACATATGTTTCATACCATTGGATCATAAGCAGATTACATATACGCAGTACACATTATATAAGTCTCAGATCAATTTCTAAAACATGTACGTGGTAAATCGAAACTGCTTTTATCGGGTAATTATCGAGTCTAAGACTTTATCATGTAGTTCAATAATTGTAAATATTAGTCATATTATTTTTAAATGACTTATAATAATTTTTAAATAATTATTATAACTTATCATGATTTTTCAAACATCTGGAATCATTATTAAATAATTTAAATATTAAATAATTCTATTATCATTAATATTTAATTAATATTAAACTATTAATGAAACCATTGCCAAAATATTAAAGTTATTTATAATAACTCAAAATAATTTTAAGGTACTAGTATTACTCTTAAATGATTTTTAAAACATTTAAAATTATTTTTAAATAATTACCATTAATACTTAAATAGTAATGCTCTATTTATCGAAATATTAAAAGTCATTAATTATAACTTAAAATATTTGTAATTAATTTATATCCTTTTTAAATGATTTTTAAATTAATAAAACTATTTTTAAACTATTTATTAAATATAATTATTAAATAAACTTAATATCATTAATATTAAATTATTAATAAAATTATCCTTTAAATATTAAAAGTTATATTTTATAACTTAAAATATCTTTAAACACTTTATTTTCATTTAAAATAATTTTTCAAATATTAAAATCAATTTTAAATTTATTTATTTAATATAATTATTAAATAATTCTAATATCATTAGTATTAAATAATTAATGAAATTTGCCTTTAAATATTGAAAGTTATACTTTATAACTTAAAATATTTTAAAACTCTTTATTTTCATTTAAAATAATTTTTCTAATATTAAAATCATTTTTAAATTAATCTATTTAATTTAATTATTTAATAAATTTAATAACATTAATATTAATTTTTTCATGAGAATTCTCCAAAATATTGAAAATTACATTTTATAATTCAAAATATTTTTAAACACTTTATTCTTATTTAAAATAATTTTTATAATATAAAAATCATTTCTCTAATTTAGTTAATACACTAATTAAATAAATTAAATATCATTAATATCTAAATAATTATAAATATTAATGAAAAATATCCCAATTTGTCAAAAGTTATTTTTCTATCGAAAGTTTTCTTTTTAGTCACCGATAAAGAAAGTAGCTAGGCTTCCTGGTGGTTTGAAAGAGATCTTTATAATTTATTTTCTATTTTTAATTATTTTCCAGAAATTCAGAAAATAAAATTATCAAAACCGTCGCTATAAGCTATAGCGACACTTTCTGTCGCTGTTGGTGTTCTTGAGCTCAAGAACACTGACAGTCGGCTAAGCAAGGGGTCAACTTTGACTGCTTATGATTCTCAGTCTAGAAATGATTTGGGCTAACAAAAACTCTGATCGTGTAGTAGAAATGTAACACTACAATATACAACCAAAATCTTGGTCATACAACAAACAAACAAAGATATCTAAGCTTCTAAAGATACTATCAGAGTGTTCCTTGGTTTTTCCAGAAACCCAGGCAGTTCGTGGTGCCTTATTGTGGCTCGATTATTATAGTGTTCTAGTCATGATTCATGTTGTTTAAGGATTCAAATTTACAGTCCATATATCAAAGAACATTACTAAAGTAACATATCGGTCCAACAACAACAGAATCACAACATACAGTTCGGTCAAACATGGTCAGAAAGTTGTTCATACCCTTTTCTGGAAATTCCAGAAAACAAACATTTAGTTCGAGTAGGCTAGTTTGACCAGCCGCTCCATTTGATAAGTTGATGATTTGAAATATCTAAAACCATGGATCTAAAGTCCACATTACAGGCTACAAACTGGATACAAACACATAATCAAAACACCTAAAACCTGACAAATCTTAACGTTAGAAAAGCTTGTCAGATGCTGGACGCTTTCTGGGTTACCCAGAATTCGTCTGGTCATGTCCGGTCAACGGGTTTTGACCGATTATAATTCACAATCTGGACATCCAATAGTTATGATTCCTGTTCCAGATCAAAGTACTCATGGCATACTACAAACCCAAAGCTTAAAACAACACAAAACATTAATAGACAACGATATACGGCCACTGACATATGGTTGTCAGACAACAAAATAATTTTTTTCCAGATTTTGAAAAACCTTAATTTCGAGTACTTAGATGTTATGGATCTACAAGATACCAACCCAAATCAATTAATACCACAATATTCAACATGTTTAACACACAAAAACTAACATGTAACACATCTACCAAGATCAGATTCTAGGGTTAGCTTTATACCTCACTTTGAATAATTCTAATTCTGAGCTTCTGATTTTGTTATAGATGATAGTAGGGCTTTGTTTTAGGACTGAAATACATATAAATTTTGTAGTTTTTAAGAGAAAGAATTTGTTAAGTGTTTGTGCAAAAATGAGCTTAATTGTGACACTTTCTCTCTCCAATCCTATATATATAAATCTTAGATGCATGAATTGGCTGATGTTACTTGATTTGCTGGAGATTTTGGTCACATGGGTTGGTTAGAGTTGGTAAACAACTAAAGTGTTGGCAATTTTCACAAGCAACCTAATAAAAATCCAAGAAGGGCAAAATGGTCAATATGCTTGTGATTTTAATGGCAAACATGTAACATGGCAAACCCTTAGGGTTTAACCCTAAGGTTTAGCACAAAAAATGTAGGATTTCTAATTAGGGTTTGTACAAAAATTTAGTTTCTTAAAATTTGTAATTAGGGTTTCCTTAATTAGATTAGGTTTCTAATTACATTGAACTTGGAAATTAGTTTTACTAATTCACTAATTAACATAAAGCTTTCCTTAATTAGTGATTAGGGTTCCTATTTAGCAATTAGGGTTCCTAATTACTAATTAGATTATCTAATTTTAGAAATTAGGGTTTCTAAATTTTTGGATTTCTAAATATTAATTAGGGTTTCTCTAATTAACATTGAATTCTATAATAATTTATCTTAATCATAATAACATAGCTACATAACAGTCTCAAACTCATAATTGAGTTTCAAATTAGGGTTTCCAAATTTAGAAATTAGGTTTCCTAATTTAGTAATTAGGGTTCTCAATTAATTAGGATTCCCCATTAAGGTTTTCCATAATTAGGGTTAAAATCAATAACACATGACATTCATGACCTAACGTAATTACTTGAAAATCTTATAGTCTTATTTGACTATATATCGAATTAGGGTTTATTAAAATAATACTAGGGTTTTGTAATACTGTATCATAATTGACCAATCATTATCAGTCTACACATATACAGTACATAATCATAGCACCGACATTGTTCAAAGCCAGGTTTTCTAAGCCATCCGATGATTTCAGCCGTTGATGCACACGTCAATGAGAATCAAACAACCACCCGGCGGGGGTTACAACGCACGTTCTATTGATTCACACGTCAACGAAGGTCAAGTAACCTTGACAAAGATGCCCAATGTGGGTTTTATCCGATGACGACGTGTCGTGTCGAAGGTCGAAGCAAAATTTCGACAACACATACCGTCATTGGCGATAAATCCAATAGTAACGTTGATATGTCCCGCGATACAAAACTGGGGAAGATCAGCATCATCGAGGAGGATCGATGATGGAATATGTTATACACATCTTCAAACAGACAGAGCGTTATCCCCACAGATCTCTTATACACGAGAGGCACATCTTCGGAATAAAGTCTGTATCAAGGATTGAAAACTTTGGTGATAACCCCAACGTCAACATCCTAAAAGATTTGGATCACACATCTAATCTGGTCATCGTTGCAATTCCCCGGTAGAAGCAATAGGGAGCCGGCAATCATCCCCAACATGTTGGACAAAAACCATGCATCATACATTTGCATCATGTTGCAGCACTTTGCATCATGTTTATCTTGTTGCATTTCAAGTGTCTAGGATTCTTTATCTTATCTATGCCATGGCATTGCATGAATATGATAAAGAGGGGCATCTGTAGACACTCGAAATTTTCTGCACACCTGTCATTGACATTGCAGGAGGGAAGATTCGTCTTTCAGAGATAACCCTAGAAGACAGCTCATATCCAGTCTGGATACTACCGGAGGTTCAATCTCAACCCCGGAACACACACCGGGAGTATCAGTTCCAACCTCGGAGATAACCTCGAGGCAAGCAGTTCCAATACCAAAAATTCCACTAGAGAAGGCCGATTCATCTCGGAGATAACCCCGAGATATTCAGTCTCAGTCCCAACACTAGGAGTAGCAGTTACCAACCTTGGAGGTAACCCCAAGGAATGCAGTTCCGGCGATAACCCTAGAAATGCTTGTTCTATATGCCTGTAATCATCTTTAACCTCGTCACTCACACCGAGGCGCTCAGTATAAGACCCGAAGATAACATCGGGAAGACAGGCACACCTCAGAGATGACACTGAGGACCTTCAACACTTGCAGCAGTCAAATCTCTGAGATAACCTTGAGCAACATCTGCTTTATCAGCCCAAACCAGTGATAAACCCGGTGAGGGGCAAAGTCATCATCTTGCCACCTTGACGCCACATCGCACCGTCTCAACATTTCATACATACATTTCTACACAAAAATGTCACACAAGAACCAAGAATGTCCAATCCCGAGTGATTATTACGCAGGATAATGGATAGAGTTTGAAGCTTGAAGACCGGAGGGCATGGTCCCATCTTCCTGACTTCGTACAACCTCTAATCTCATGTCATTGTGTAACTCTCGACAACGGCAGACTGAAATAGGTCTTACATACCACAGTCGGATGCCCGAATTGTAATTCTGAAAGGTTGAGGGAACATTACAGTGCATGTGTGCACGTACTTTGAGACGGCATGACCCACAAAGTTCCGGCAATTTTTACCACAAAGTATGTAGTACACTGCGGCTCCCCTCTATAAATAGAGGGCTTGGGGTGGCCATTTTAAGAAAGAAAAAGACGAGGAAGCCCTGTCAAATTTTCTTTGTACTCACCCTACACTGAGTGCTTTCTCATTTAGTCCTGTTTGGAGTTTACTTCGTGGTAGTTGATCGTATTTACAACTTTCTTTACTATTCGTCCCGCCTGGCGTTCAGTTCGTGGCGGTTGATTGCTTTTACAACTTTATTTACATTTCTGATCACCCATGGAGGTGCTTCGTGGTGGCTGATCATGTCTGTATATATATATTTACAGCTTTTATATATATACATGTTTATTGCTTTATTATCAATTGCGGTTTCATGTGAGCCTAGGAATCATGTGATCACAGATTCAGTCTACTGGATCTAGATTTGGTTCCTATGATGGACATTTTGTGCTGTAAGCAGCTTGTAAATTTATTCACGGTGTTTGGATTTCCTCAGATGGTTTTCATACCCACGAGGAGTTCGGCACTATTTTGTACATTATTTTCTCAAAGATGCTTCGCATCTCAAAAATTAAAAACAATCAAGCCGAACACTTAATAAAAATGGGAGTGTAAAAGGTCTCAAATACTATTGAGCACAAGGGTTTGAAAAACCTCTTTTATAAAACATCACTGCCATATCTTGTTTAAAACTGTTTTTTCACATAAATTCAAACCCTGTGTATATAGGTGCGAACGAGGCCTCGCACCACTTCCAAATAACAGCACATTGACCCACACACACGCACATTCATATAACAGTTTTTTGAAAAGAGGCGGTCACCGTGGTAACACGGATGTCGGGGGGTGCCTAACACCTTTCCTCCGCATAATCAAGTCCCGGACCTTAATGAATCTCGGTTTCACCAATTTGGTTTAGCGATGTCACATCTTTGGGTCAATGTGCAAACCTTTTCTCGGTTGTGTTGGTACAACCATATAAAAAACCAACTGGCGACTCTTAACAGTCCATCGTCGACATTATACATGTCGAACCTTTTTCACTTGTTTTTCAAATAAATCTCACCTAACATGAGAACACCAAAGAACAAGTAACGAAAAGGGACAAATAAAAATCCTGACGTCGACACATTATATTCTCTATTTAACAATAACTTTTTGGTTAGGATCGTCAAGAGTTATGTGAGCTTTGTAGGAACGTAGGGGTCATTGATCACAACATCGAATATTTCATCATCGATAACATCTATATACGTTTGTATACGAACTTTTTAAATAGAAAATTTATCTTTATTACACAAGTGTGACTTGTTTCCATCACTAAGCTCATAAATAGTTTTAGTTAGTGTTATGGATCTACTCAAGTTGAAAAGTTAGTTTAGGAGAACAGAACTCTGATACCACTTTTTATTCCTAAAGGCATAAAGAGATCTAGAAGGAGGGGTTGAATAGATTCTTTGAAATTTCTTTTTAAATAGTTATTACCAAATTAGTTAAGCAAGTTAATTGATTAGTTTAGCACAACAAAATTATACTTTGAAAACCCCCTTCCATGATTATATGAAAACACACAACTTTAAATTTAGTGAACTATTGTAGAAATAATTCACATAAGCGAATCTTAGAGTGACGGTATGTTGAAATGCATAAAGTAAATAACACAAGAAATGTTTAAGAGGTTCGAAGCATAAAAATCTCTTAGTCTTCTCTTCTACTATGAGAGTAAGGATATTCAACTAAATAGGGTAATCGATGAGATTATAGTTCACTAAGAACTATTTAACAATTAATTCCCAAAGAATCCTTCAAGTCGCAAAGACTTGGATTAAAAATGATCACTAAGATCTTATCAATCACTAAGAAAAGATGTTTGTTTTGAGATGTTGCTAAGTTGCTATATGTTCCTTTTTAAATGACTTAACAACAAAGGTTATATCTTAGAATCGTAGAGTTGAGCTTGTATAAGCTTAGAGTTTCAGGACTTGGACATGATCGATTTGTTCTTCTTTTAATGCTTGAAATTGTTGTCCTTATATAGAGTTCTTTGGGGATCTTTATGTTGGAAACTTATCGTTGCACCATTCGGACTTGGACTCTTGTCATTCTTTAATTGTTTTTGACTTCAAATTGTTGCCTGCTTGGACCACCTCTAGTTGTTTTTTCAATACCGTGAATAGTGAAATTACAACCATATATCCTTTGACCCTCCTAATATAGATGTTAAATAGAGTCTTTGTCGACTTGTCCCTATCGCAAACACATCTGAGGATAACCTCAGAGGGTCGAGTGTTTAAGGTTTATGACTCTTGTCATAACCTACCACTAACTTGTCATATGTCTGCACTTTACAATTTTGACTATCTTAAGGTGAATTCATAGAATGACTTCTCTAATAATATAGTGACTGTAACGCCCCGAGAAAATCGGATTTTTGAGAATTAAATTTTTATTTTTATTAAATGAATTTAATTAATTATTTATGGAGCAAGCTAATCGAACGTCGTTCTCTGACCTATAAATGTCAGAATGTCGTAGGATTTTGGCTATATGGTAGAATTAAAGTGTTTGAATTTTCAAGACAAAAATAAAAGCTCTCCGAGAAATTTTTTGAAAAACACTATTCACGCATTTCTGCTCGGGAATTATTTTTGAACTTCCGAGAAATACGTAACGATAGAATATCGAGGTGAAATGGAATATCCAATAATATTTCAGTTATGGAAAACGTAATATTTCACAATTGTGGACTTAAAACCTAACGCTTAAGGAAAATGGTTTACGAAGGAAATGTAATGCGATTAATGAATTAAGCGATGATTGTATAATACGTAGGTATTATACGAGGTAGAGAATACTAGTATGATCGAGGTATTATACTGAGCACGTATGAATGATGGTATATCGTATATATTGAATAAATATATATCTGAGGGAATACGAGATGAATACGTGATTATACGTTATAAGGCTTTAAGCTCAATGTATTGAATTTGTAGAATTGGTAGGATTTGTTAAGTATTATGTGAGCCCAAGTATTGAATGGTTAAGTCCAATGTGAATTTATTAATGTAAGCCCAATGTTTGTTTAATTACAAGCCCAAGGTAATTTAATTTGAAAGCCCAATGACTAAGTAAGTTAATTAAGCTAAGGCCCAAAGTAAATATCCAATGGGTAAGAACCATGGAACAACCCATGGGTGATTCAAAGCGATGAGCAAGTAACTTAGTGGCTAAGGTATGTGATTAGCAAGAATACTTAAGGGTTAAGTAAATGTGGTGATCAAGTATTGGATATATATTGTAATGACCAAGTATTTTAAGTGGGGAACAAGCAAACTTAGAGGCTAAGTAAGTGTGGTGAGCACACAAAGTGCTTAAGTGATGAACAAGTAGACTTAATGACAAAGATAACTTAATGGCTAAGATAAGTGGTGAGCAAGTGTTGTGATGGCCAAGTAAAAGTTGTGGAGGGCAAGTTAACTTAAGAGCTAGGTAATGAATAGTAAGGAGGTGGATGGTTTAATGACCATTGAGCCCTCATCTAGGATTTCCTATAAATAGAAGCTCTTAATTCATTTTGTTGGTTGTTCATTTCCTCCAACACCTTATACATAATAAGTTGAGAGCTTATTTACTTGAGAGAATAAGAACATAAAATATAGACTAGACTTCTATTATTAGATTTTCCACAACAACTTATAGCTTAATGGCTTGAGAGAAAAGCTAGAGTTCTTATTAAGCAAGAAGCAAGAAGAAGATTGAGGTTTAGAAAGTAATCATCAAAGGGTAAGCAACCTTAATCCTTGATTCTCTTTCTTCCATTGTTAGAGAAGGGGTATTGGTAGAACTAGTATGTTAAGGAATGATAAACCAAAGGGCTTAAGTCTTAATAAGCCGTATAAATCATGAATAAGCTATTCGTAATCATTTAAGTTACGAACTTGTGAAGAACAAAAATGAAAGTATAAGAACTTGTAAGAAGTGGTAATTTGTTTACATTAAGAAGTTAACATGATTATTAAGATGTAAGAATAAGGATTAAAGGACTTAACTTATTAATAAGTCATAAGCAATGAAATCAAGTATGTTATACTTTAATAAGTAGTTTATAAGTTTATGAGTTTAGAACTTATTAAGAACAAGTAATAACTTATCATGTTTATAAGTTAACAAAGCATGTATGTCAAGATGATAGTATGATGGATTGAATCCAAGTGAAATGGTCTACAAATCTCAAGTAACGAAGTTTCGCCGGAATTCACACGATTAGACGACAATCGTCGAATTCGTGAAATTCTCGGAATGGAAGTCAAATTTTGATATTGAGCTTGGAAACATTGGTTTTCAATGGAGACAATTCGTATTTGTCATTATAGAGTTCCGGACTCAAAAATGGTCGGATTAGACTTAGAACGAAGAACGAGCTTTGAACGCTCACGAACGCTCATCGTTTTTCGTTAAAAATGGACTAATAGGTGAAATTTTAGCAAACAAAGTTTAATAGATAAAATTCTTGCATGAACACATAGAGTACGTAATTTAGAACCGTAGGCTCTTGAACGAGCCAATTCGGACTTATAACGAAGAAGTTACGAGTCAGGGAATCTCAGCAAAGTTGAAAATCTTTCAAAACTAATCGTGGCTCAGAGTCCGCATCATGGCCGACTCCAAGATTAAATGATCAGCCCTTATACGATAGTTAATTAAAGGGACTCACGCCACAGTCAGTCGAGTCCGATCTTGAAACTCAATGCAATACAGCATACGCATAACAAAGCAACATTAGCGCCCATGCACCATCCTCCTTAAAACTTAGACAATGAAGAATGGTTACAAGTGGAACATGAAGGGAAATTGTTTAGTAACGAACAAAGGGACTTAATAAAATATTATTAAGTCATAAATAAAACTCAAGTATGATCACTTAGGGTTAAAAGAAAGTTAATTGAAGATGAACGCAAATGATATTCAATGTTAATACTTCACCAATGACGATCGAGTTTCGATTAATAATGTACGGATGTTAGTAAGCCGCGAGGAAGGATAATTAACTCTAACCGAGTTATATTAATGAAATAATTTCACTTAAGTATAAGAGAACGAAGTTAGTAAGAATGATGTAAAAGAACGACGGAAAGCCAGAACCAATAAATAACAAATCTAATATGGGATTAGATTGAGAAGAAGGGTAAGATTATTTAGGAACTAAGTATGTTCATTCATGACCTAATGTGGTATGTTATGTGCTTATGTGTTGTAGAAACTGTAAAGGCTCAAAGGAAACGTAATTGTACTATAGCAGACGCTGAAGGCAAGTTTTTCTTAAATGCTTGTCTAACCTTCGTGTTAGTAAAAGTTTTCAAATGATTCACGTTATGAGATGCATGTATGGTTTTAAAGAAAGAGTCGATGCCAGTTTTAACTTGGCTAGACTAATCTTGATAGATTGATTGATTTATTTACAAGTCTTTCAATATAGAATTGCTAACGCTATCCTATGCCAAATCTTTGGTACGGATTCCAGGTAAGCTTGAATATGTATAAACAAATGTATTTTCATCGAGTATTCGATGGGCACGTGAGGTTGCCATAACTTAAACGTATACACGCTTAATGGATGTAGTGTTGATCAACATAGGTACTATATGATCACCTAGATGTACTGTAAGAAGATATGGGACTTACGGACTTCGTGCCGGGTTGTCCTTTTCAAAGAAACTATAAGATGTTCACGTCTTGAACTAGAATTGATGATTCATGGAATATTGTTATTGAAAAAAAACATTTTGAAGGAAAAGGAAAGCTATTTTGAATTATTGATAGTACTTCGTAACTATCATCCAGTTATTGAAGATATACGATTCCTATGTTTCAAGTATGCTTGTAAAAATGAAATTGTTGTACTTGCTGAGCTTGTTATACCCACACTTGCTTGAACCATATGATTACAGCTTAGACGATATGACCAAAGGATTCGACAAGGATAAAGTGAAGGCTAAAGCGAACTTGTAGATTACCTATGTAATAGTATAGGTTTGAAATGATATATTTGATATTATGACAAGAACAAATGTAACTGTTATAAAGAACACGAGGAATGTTAGTATTGTTTTAGAATATATATAAGACATATTCTTTCTTTTGAGGCATTTCAATTGAATGTTTGTGTGAACTGTAGCACCGTGGAGCACCATCTGTCGGGTTAGAAGAGACCAGGATTTGGGGGCGTCACAAGTTGGTATCAAAGAATTAGGTTATAAAACTTAAGGGGGGAAGAACCTTAGGCTCATAACCTCGTTAAGGAAGAGAAGTTCAAAGGAAGAAAAACTTGAGCTTTACTTGAGTTGAATGAGTCAATAAGGTATTGAGGAAACTCAGTATCAAAAGATTTAAAAGATGGAAAGTAACCCTAAATAAATTAAATATGATTTGTGCTTATACGATTCTGTGTTATGTATTAATCAACATATGTGTTATTATAGGATGTCAATCGATAGCTTGATGTATAGAGATATACACGCGGTGAGCGAAGAGCATGTGAACCAAGTAGAGCCTGTACCTATGACGGTGGCGGAGGTACCAATAGTGATTCTAGAGGAGTCGGAGGTGGAGGAGTACTTTTCTGAGGAAGACTACTCCGAGGGAGAGATGGATATAACGTTATACCTTAGTATGATGAATGAGATGGAGGCAGAAAGAGAGGTAACATCGGTTACTACGGTGGTACCTACATTGAGTCATCACCTCCAGATGCAATGGAAGCATTTTTATCTGGGCAAACATTGACAGAATGTGCAATCGAGTGCAATTGTGTGTAAATCGTAATGAAGAGATTAGTTATTTATGAAGCTAAGAGTTCTGCAGAAGAAGATTTTGAGTTAGAGCATGATGAGAAGGTGCTCATGATAAATACTGCTAGGGAATTTTAAAGGCGGAGGTAGACGAGCTTCAGAGGAAGCTGGGGAGAAGGATGGGAAGAAATCACGTATGTCTTACATCCATGAGAGAGTGCATATAAGGATTTCAAGTTTGAAAGTTGCTTGTTATTCCATTGAGTCGGGACAAACCCGTCATACTATTAGTCGGGATATTGTAGTAATGATTGCGAATAAGAAACACGAAGATGTTGTTATGCATTATTAGAAATCTAAAGTTTTAAATATGTGTGTAGTGACGTAAAACCTCTTTTAAAGGGTAGTCTTTTGTAAATCCCAACTTTTGTGAAGTTCAATTGTGGGATAGAAAATGTAATAGCTTTTGTCTATGAAAACAAATTGTAAATAGTTTCAAACTATGAAAGAAGCATATGAATATAAATAAGTTTTCATTGAGATAATTTTTGTTATGATGTGAGTTGGTATGTGACGATTAATAATGAAGTAAGTAAATAGATAATAATGAAATTTTATTTATTTAATCAAGAAATGCCGCTAAGGAAAAGATAACCTAATCAGAAGCAAAATCACATAATGATAATTAATGGGGTCAACACAACCCTATGCAAGAGTTCGTTAAGTTATTAACGACCGCATTTAACCACACCGGGGTAAAATACCGCGGAACCTAAGGTAGCTAGAACGATTACCTATAAATAGTTTAAAAGCATAGGTCCCATGGGAGTTCAAAATGAACGACGGACCTAATAGAGTCCCATACATGGGTAAAATAATAAAGAAGGCGTTTTGTTATTACAAAGCGTAGGTGAGATGCATGAAGTTTTCTTTTGTGACTTACCTAAGGAAGAGTAAAGCCAACTTTTGGTGGGAGGCTCACTGTGGTGGGGCTAGAATAGAGGTAAGAATGTGGGAACAATTCAAGAAGGTTTTCTTGAGAATTATTTCCCTATAAGACATGTGAGGGAGGATAGACACTGAGTTCTTAGAACTTGAGCAAGGGGACATGACATTTCCCAAGTACGTGACCAAATTCAACGAACAGACAAGGTTTGTTTCACATCAAGTGGACACGAAGGAGGTGAAGGCTCGTAGGTTGGGAGCAGGCCCAAACCCTAGCTCTATAGTGGGATTTTGGTGATCTAGAGTGTTTCTATGGGATCATTACGGAAAAGGTGATTATAGCATAAGGTGATAGTGAGTTGTAGACTCAATACCACAAAGAGGGAAAAGATGAGAGCAAGAGAGAGGAGGAACCAAGGTAGAGAATGGTAGTGGCGGTATGCCAAAGAGACATAATTTTTTTAACTCCGAGAATCTTTGAAGTGGGGACAAGGGATCCTAAGTGAAGGATCGAGAGGTGTAAGACATGTGGAAAGACTTCATCTAGGAGTTTGTCTGGAAGGGATTATAAATACCTTTAAAACATTAAGATAGAGGAGGAGGGAATAACTTTTCGTTAAATTATATTCGTGAAAATTATTTCATGGATAATAGAAGTAAGTAGGTATCAATAGATAAATCGTTTCATGTTGAGAGAATTTGAGGAAATTCTGGTATGAATGGATTGATTAACCATAGAGCTATAACAAATAGTTATAAGTAAAGTGTGAACCTTTAGTTTTCTCGGAAAATCTAAGGTAGTAAATTACTGATAATAAAATATCGCGACATTATTATTTGTCGAACCATGAATCAAGTTAGGTTGGTGTTAAGGAAGAGGATGAGTTTTTACATTTGCATATTGACTATTGTAATAGGAGTAAGTTAGCAGTTAATAATAAATACCCATGGCCCAGGATCGATGATCTATTTGGTCGGGTAAAGAATTTTTATAAAGATAGATGTATGTATGGGGTATAGTCGGTTGGAAGTAAGGAAGAAGGAGGAGGTACCTAAGATGACGTTCAGAATTCGTTATGGTTATGACAAGTTTCTGGTTATGTCATTTAGGTTGACTAATGTGCGGAAGTAGGTTTTTCCGTAAGGGGCGCCAATCAAATCGGTGGCCAATTTGATAGTTACCCTTGTGGGATGCTATGGTTGAAGGTACCATTAGCGTCACAGGATTTAAAAGAAAGGTTGATTAAGGCACCTGTATTATCTTTATCAGATGATACAAGGAAGTTTTGTAGTGTATCTTGATGTTTGTATAGATGTAATGATTGTGTGCTCTTATAGCATGGCAATGGCATTGTGTATGCATCACGCCAGTTAAAGGGTTATGAGGAGGTCTATCCTACTTATTATCTATAATTAGCGCAAAGAGTTTTTGAATTAAAAATATGAAGATAGTATTTATACGGGAGAAGCGTGAGATATACAAGGACTCTAAGAGTCCAAATATATCTCCACACGTAAGAGTTGAATATGTAGTAGAGAGAGGATCGTGATATCTTATATCATTCAGGAAGGTAAACGTTGTAGCCGACGCGTTAAATAGAGGGGTAGGGAAAGCTATCGATGCTAACGACTCAGAATGAGTTAATAACGGAAATGGTAAGATCAGAGTTAGAAGTTAAATTACGGAATGAAGGGGTAGAATTGTTATTCAAAATGTAGACTCAATCCATGATAATGGAGTGAGTTAAGTAAGTACAACTAAGTAACGAGGGATGCAAGCGAATGAAGAAGATGATGCAGATAAAAAAAGACTAAGTATAGTCTTATTTTGAGGGAGAAATTTGAGTTCCATATAAATATAAGTTAAAAGAATAAACTAAGATGATATAGAGATCGCGTAATGTGTTAATAAGTGTTTAACTTCCAACTCAGATTATTGATAGGAAGTGATAAGTCATGTGAATTAAGATAATACCTTCGATGAAGGTGAAATAAAAGAACCCCAATGTCAAAGAAGCATTGTGGGAACTCGAGATTAAAATAAAGAAAAATTATCCTCTCGTGGTGTAGGTATTATTAATGTAGATTTTGGGGATGAGAATCCTTATAAGGAGGGAAGAGTGTAGCATGAGAAAATCGGAATTTTGAGAATTAAATTTTTATTTTTATTAAATGAATTTAATTAATTATTTATGGAGTAAGCTAATCGAACGTCGTTCTCTGACCTATAAATGTCAGAATGTCATAGGATTTTGGCTACATGGTAGAATTAAAGTGTTTGAATTTTCAAGACAAAAATAAAAGCTTTCCGAATTTTTTTTTGAAAAACACTATTCACGCATTTCTGCTCGGGAATTAATTTTGAACTTCCGAGACATACGTAACGATAGAATATCGAGGTGAGATGGAATATCCAATAATATTTCAGTTATGGAAAACGTAATATTTTGCCTGTGGACTTAAAACCTAACGTTTAAGGAAAATGGTTTACGAGAAGGAAATGTAATGCGATTAATGAATTAAGCGATGATTGTATAATACGTAGGTATTGTACGAGGTAGAGAATACGAGTATGATACGAGGTATTATCCGAGTACGTATGAATGATGGTATATCGTATATATTGAATAAATATATGAGGAGAATACGAGATGAATGCATGATTATACGTTATAAGGCTTTAAGCTCAATGTATTGAATTTGTAGAATTGGTAGGATTTGTTAAGTATTATGTGAGCCCAAGTATTGAATGGTTAAGTCCAATGTGAATTTATTAATGTAAGCCCAATGTTTGTTTAATTACAAGCCCAAGGTAATTTAATTTGAAAGCCCAATGACTAAGTAAGTTAATTAAGCTAAGGCCCAAAGTAAATATCCAATGGGTAAGAACCATGGAGCAACCCATGGGTGATTCAAAGTGATGAGTAAGTAACTTAGTGGCTAAGTTATGTGATTAGTAAGAATACTTAAGGGTTAAGTAAATGTGGTGATAAAGTATTGGATATATGTTGTAATGACCAAGTATTTTAAGTGGGGAACAAGCAAACTTAGAGGCTAAGTAAGTGTGGTGAGCACACAAAGTGCTTAAGTGATGAACAAGTAGACTTAATGACAAAGATAACTTAATGGCTAAGATAAGTGGTGAGCAAGTGTTGTGATGGCCAAGTAAAAGTTGTGGAGGGCAAGTTAACTTAAGAGCTAGGTAATGAATAGTAAGGAGGTGGATGGTTTAATGACCATTGAGCCCTCATCTAGGATTTCCTATAAATAGGAAGCTCTTAATTCATTTTGTTGGTTGTTCATTTCCTCCAACACCTTATACATAATAAGTTGAGAGCTTATTTACTTGAGAGAATAAGCACATAAAATTTAGACTTCTATTATTAGATTTTCCACAACAACTTATAGCTTAATGGCTTGAGAGAAAAAGCTAGAGTTCTTATTAAGCAAGAAGCAAGAAGAAGATTGAGGTTTAGCAAGTAATCATCAAAGGGTAAGCAACCTTAATCCTTGATTCTCTTTCTCTTCCATTGTTAGAGAAGGGGGTATTGGTAGAACTAGTATGTTAAGGAATGATAAACCAAAGGGCTTAAGTCTTAATAAGCCGTATAAATCATGAATAAGCTATTCGTAATCATTTAAGTTACGAACTTGTGAAGAACAAAAATGAAAGTATAAGAACTTGTAAGAAGTGGTAATTTGTTTACATTAAGAAGTTAGCATGATTAATAAGATGTAAGAATAAGGATTAAAGGTGTTAACTTATTAATAAGTCATAAGCAATGAAATCAAGTATGTTGTACTTTAATAAGTAGTTTATAAGTTTATGAGTTTAGAACTTATTAAGAACAAGTAATAACTTATCATGTTTATAAGTTAACAAAGCATGTATGTCAAGATGATAGTATGATGGATTGAATCCAATTGAAATGGTCTTAAAATCTCAAGTAATGAAGTTTCACGGAATTCACACGATTGAGGCGACGATAGTCGAATTCGTGAAATTCTCGGAATGGAAGTCAAATTTTGATATTGAGCTTGGAAACATTTGGTTTTCAATGGAGACAAATCGTATTTGTCATTATAGAGTCATGAACTCGAAAATGGTGGATTCGACTTAGAACTAAGAAAGCGAAGCGTTGAAGCGTTCACGAACGTTTATCGTTTTCGTTAAAAATGGACTAATAGGTGAAATTTTAGCAAACGAAGTCGAATAGATAAAATTCTTGCATGAACTCATAGAGTACGTAATTTGTGAACCGTAGGCTCTTGAATGAGCTAATTCGGACTTATAACGAAGAAGTTACAAGTCCGGGAATCTCGCACAGTTGAAAATCTGTCAAAACTATCTGTGGCTCAGAGTCCGCGCCGCGGCGCGACTCCAATCTTAAATGACCGGTGCCGCATCACCAAAGTGAACTTTAGACTCAAAACTCGTGCAAGCTGCTATAGTTAACAAAGGGACTCATGACATGCAAATACCGAGTCCCGGCTCTCAAGCCATAATGGGCGACATTTACGCATGCATAGATAATAAACAATCAGCATGGGCACCAAATTTTAAAACTTAGACAATGAAGAATGGTTACAAGTGGAACATGAAGGGAAATTATTTAGTAACGAACAAAGGGACTTAATAAAATATTATTAAGTCATAAATAAAACTCAAGTATGATCACTTAGGGTTAAAAGAAAGTTAATTGAAGATGAACGCAAATGATATTCAATGTTAATACTTCACCAATGACGATCGAGTTTAGATTAATAACGCATTTGGACGTTAGTAAGCCGTGAGGAAGGATAATTAACTCGAACCGAGTTGTATTAATGAAATAATTTCACTTAAGTATAAGAGAACGAAGTTAGTAAGAATGATGTAAAAGAACGACGGAAAGCCGGAACCAATAAATAACAAATCTAATACGGGATTAGATTGAGAAGAAGGGTAAGATTATTTAGGAACTAAGTATGTTCATTCATGACCTAATGTGGTATGTTATGTGCTTATGTGTTGTAGAAACTGTAAAGGCTCAAAGGAAACGTAATTGTACTATAGCAGACGCTGAAGGCAAGTTTTTCTTAAACGCTTGTCTAACCTTCGTGTTAGTCAGGTTTTCAAATGATTCACGTTATGAGATGCATGTATGGTTTTAAAGAAAGAGTCGATGCTAGTTTTAACTTGGCTAGACTAATCTTGATAGATTGATTGATTTATGTACAAGTCTTTCAATATAGAATTGCTAATGCTATCCTATGCCAAATATTTGGTACGGATTCCAAGTAAGCTTGAATATGTATAAACAAATGTATTTTCATCGAGTATTCGATGGGCACGTGAGGTTGCCACAACTTAAACGTACACATGTTTAATGGATGTAGTGTTGATCAACATAGGGTACTATAGGCTGATCACCTAGATGTACTCATAAGATATGTTGGACTTACAGACTTCGTGCCGGGTTGTCCTTTTCAAAGAAACTATAAGACGTTCACGTCTTGAACTAGAATTGATGATTCATGGAATATTGTTATTGAAAAAAAACGTTTTGAAGGAAAAGGAAAGCTATTTTGAAATATTGATAGTACTTCGTAACTATCATCCAGTTATTGAAGATATACGATTCCTATGTTTCAAGCATGCTTTTAAAAATGAAATTGTTGTACTTGCTGAGCTTGTTATGCTCACACTTGCTTGAACCATATGATTGCAGCTTAGACGATATGACCAAAGGATTCGACAAGGATAAAGTGAAGGCTAAAGCGAACTTGTAGATTACCTATGTAATAGTATAGGTTTGAAATGATATATTTGATATTATGACAAGAACAAATGTAACGGTTATAAAGAACCTGGGGAATGTTAGTATTGTTTTGGAATATATATAAGACATATTCGTTCTTTTGAGGCATTTCAATTGAATGTTTTTGTGAACTGTAGCACCGTGGAGCACCATCTATCGAGTTGGAAGAGACCCGGATTTGGGGGCGTCACAGTGACTTAGTCTGCTATATGTGCTCAACAAATTTGAGTGGCTCTGCGATTTTGGCTTTACGAATAGACTTGTACTCTATAATCTCTTACTGTCTTCAGTTCACTCTGCAGTTATAAAGTAACTTTTCCTTTAGCTCTACAAATAATTTTTGTCCAGGGACAACTTAGTTAATACAAGAGTTTAACTCTACGATTTGGATCAACCTAACAAGTTTAATCCCTAAATTAAATCATTTTACAGAAGATTTTTTTCACATGAACTTTTTAAAAGTTACTTGTTCATAAATAAACACTAGAATTGAATCATCATCAAATCAAATAGTTTCAACATAAATGCAAGTACTAACAAAAAGTGTAATGCTAGTAAAGTATTTGGTGAAGAAGAAGAGAGGGAAAATGAGATGAGAAATGAAAATTAAATAGATATTTTGACTATTTTTTGGCATATTGGACTAAGGTGGTGTTTGATTACCTCTTAATAGTTCTGAATGGATTTGTGTTTGATTCGGTCAGAGGCAAATTTTGTTTGTTAAAATTTTTTTTGCCTCTTAATAGCTCTTAATAAATTAGACACAAAAATAATTCTATAGTATCCAGAGGCAGCTCTGAGCGAGGAAATATTTTTTTTGGGACAAAACTAACCTCTTCAATAATACCTTCGCTGCTGTTCTTCTTCTTCTTCTTTTTCGTTGCTGAACAATACTTGATTTGGGCGTGAATCTTAAGCAGACCAGTTCACATTCTTCTTTAAGTATTACTTTTTTCCTTTAAATTAGGGTTTGATTTCGCCAATTATGGGTCAGGGATATGTTTATCAACCTTTTTATTGTCATTCAATTTGGTTCAGATCTTCTTGTGATTGGGTTTGCTGATTGAAGATAATTTGTTGGTGGGTTTTGATTTTCACTCCATTCTCTAGAATCACCATTGAAGGAATGTCAACCTGTGAAGATATGTTTGATGGAGGTAACTTTATGTTTATGCTAGAATTTCTATGTGGGTATTTTTCAAATTAATGCTTGAGGAAAAGTGTGATATTTATATTTGGATGAAAGAAAGTCGGGAATGTGATTCAAGATTAGGGTTTTAAGTTTTGATAATCGTGTTTTATAATAGTAGTTTGTTGTTTCATTTAAAATTTGAACTAGTCTTACAAGTATAAGAGGTGATGTAAAACCTGAAAGCCAAAAGTGGTGAATGATGAAGATTAATGGCACAGGAGTATTGGGCATTTATCTTTTGGTGATAGTTTCTTTGTATGTAAGAACTGGAGAAGCTCAAACAAATTATTTTATGTTAAATTGTGGTACAAATACTATTGTTAATGTGGATGGTAGGAAATGGGTTGGTGACTCGACGTCAATGTCACCCTTAGTTCTTCCTAACTTTGAGGCCTCCTTTGTCACATTTAATGGAGATCCGATTTATGCACCGCTTTATAAAGCGCAAGATTTTTTATGGAGAGCTTGAATTACACATTTCAAAGGGCATAAGGGAGTTATTTTCTTAGGCTCCATTTCTATCCTTTCTCGTTTAGGAACCACAATGTCAATGAATCTTCTTTTGATGTTGATGAGGCAAATGGGGTAAAATTGGTGACGATCAATGCCATAGAAATAGTGCAAAGTTGTAGATAAGCGGTTCATTGATTGAGTTAGAAAAGTGGGTGGAAATGGGACAACTAGTTCATTGAGTTTGAGCACACAACTTTAATGCCGTTCTCGCTTGAGAAAATTCTTGATTGAGAAAGAGTTTGTTTTAGTCTCGAGCCTATTTATTTCCTTAATTTCGTTTTTTTAGATGTATGTGGTGTAATTTTTTGGTGTACCTTATTGGTGTTCTTTGCATTCATGTATACGAGTTAGTGGATTAATTTGAGATGTTTTGCATTTACTTGTTTTGAGGATATACTCTAATTGGTTTACATTATAAATTGTCTAAGTTACTTCCTTTCTTTTAAATAAAATAAGTAATTGAATGGTATATTATTTACATCATTGTCAATTTTGTAATTGCCGGTGATGATTCAATCCACTATATGAGGTGTAGTGGAGCCAAGACCCTGTTCTGAGGAGAACCTCCTTGGTTAAGCTACATTTTAAGTGATATTCTTTGGGTTTTCTTGAGGCAAATGTTTTCATTTGAAATCTAGGCCGCTTTATTGTTCTATTACATTATCTACATAATTTTTTTTGTTGTAATTTTATTGATTTGGAATTGAATTGCTATCAATTTGTGCTAGTAGTTTGGAGATGTGTGGTTAAGAGTATTGATAAGAATTCATGTTTATCCTCTCTCTTAGGTGCTGTTCTTGAAGCTCTCTAATATACCGGAACATGTATGCAATTTCTTTTTGTTGATCTTATAATTTTTGAACGTGGGCGTACAAGTTATCCATGATTTGCAAATAGAATGACTAATTGGAGCTTGGAAATTATACTATATATGCACTCAAATGGTATATGTAATGTTTGGTTATCTAGTTTTGCTTAAACTATTCAGAGGGTTAAAATAGTAAAATATTGTTATTCTGACATTTTGGAAAAATTAGTTATCAAACAACATTTTTTCATTCATATATAATTCTGGACAGAGGCTCTAAATTATTTAGATGTCTAAACCGTTCAGATCTTAACCTTCAGTTTTATCAAACACCACCTAAGAGTGTAAAATTATAAGTCATTAAGGGGATATGGATTTAATCTCGAGCCTATGATATGCACAAAAGGCGGTACAAGTATCCGGCTGAAATATCAAGTATAAGATAGAAATTTATTGTGGACTAAGCGTGCAAAACCATGAAAGTTATGACGCGGTTAAAGAGAAAGAGTGTTAGGTTTTGGAAAGATTTGATTGATTTGATCCAGCTTATGGAAAGATTTGATAGATTATGGAAAGATTTGATCCAGTGGCAATTTTGTAATTTCTTTCAAGTTTGGAGTGTCGGATTTTTGCCTTTTTGGAGCCAAATTTTATTGGAAACGGGTCAACAATCAAAAGTCACAAGCATTTTTCTTGTGAACTGTAGGGTTTTTTGGTCAAATTCCATTGTTCAGGCCTTCAAAATTATATTTTATTATTTTTGGGTTATTTTTGTAATTTTTCTTATTAGTTTTCCTTTTCTATTTTGGATTCTGTTTTTACGGTTTTGTTATTTAAATGTTTGTTATTATGGGAAGCAGTAGTTTTGATGAATAATAGATTTTTCTTATTTTCCAAAATTCTTTGAATTATAATTTTGTTGCCTATTTCTTGGTATTCGTAGAATCAAAAGGTTGTAGAAGGTTATCATTTGGCAATCGTGCGCAATTCAATAATTGATAACATTTTTCGTTGTACTTCCGCTACGTCAGTTGGTATCAAAGCCTAAGCCATATTCACCATTCCACTCCGTAGAGAGCGACGTGTGGACGATGTTTATGGGCGTGAGGATTTACAAATGCATATGAAAGCAATGATTCGAGAAACAATCGAATCAAAAACTGATTGAATAGGGGATGAACACTATGATGGATCGACTGACACTAAGGATGGGCGAGTTGTTGGCGAACCACAATAGGGCAAATCCTAATCCTGGGAGGAACCCTAATTATGATTGTCGGAGGAATCATTTCGCAGTAGAGAACAATGACGGAGATGACTTTGTTGATGACTATGAGGAGGCACCTCGTGGGCGTCGTCGACCATATGCAGTGGAGGATGATAGGAGATGTTGGGAAACTGGTATGAGGACTGAGATTCTTGAATTTTATGGTACCCTCCAACTAGAAGAATTCATTGACTGGCTGGCCACAGTAGAAGAGATCCTGGAATTTAATGGTGTCCCTGATGATAAACATGTACCCTTGGTTGCTACCAGACTCAGAGATAGAGCGATGGCTTGGTGGCAGCAACTCAGGCAAACGAGGGTTATATTGGGGAAGTCAAAAATTACGAACTGGGAGAAGATGAAGAAACAGTTACGGGCGACATTCTTACCTTATAATTATCAGAGATTAATGTACCAGAGGTTGCAGAATTTAAGGTAAGGAGGTCGTATAGTTGGTGAATACACAACTGAATTATATCAGTTGATTGCTCGGAATGAGGTGCATGAGACAAAAGATCAGTTGGTTGCCCATATATTGGGGGTTTACGAGAACAAATTAAAGAGAAAGTTAACATGTTTGATCCTATGTCTGTTTCTGCGACGCATCAGCGGGTTGTGCAGATTGAGAAGAGGCATCCTGGTGGTTTTGGACAATTTTCTAGCTTTGGGTATTCAAGAAGAGATGCCAATAACAGCCGTTCAAGCGAGGTTGCAGTTACGGGGGCAATAGCCAAACCGGGAGAAGTAACGAATAATAACATGAGGGTTAGTCTAGTAAGTGGTATCAAGTGTTTTGCATGTGGTGAAGTGGGGCACAGGTAGACTGATTACAATAAGATCAGAAAAAGGGCGATGTTTGTTGAAATAGATGAGGGTGATGCTATCGAGGATGAAGCCTTACTAACTGGTGAACCGATCTTTGATTCGGAAAGCGTGGATGAGGAGGTGGTGACTGGTGATGTTGGGACTGCATTGGTGGTGAGGAAGTTCTGCCTTACACCTAGGGCTGTTAATGATGATTGGCTGCAAAATAACATTTTTCAGTCAACCTGTACTGTTAAAGGGAAGGTGTGTAAGTTTATGATTAACGCATACAGTTGTGAGAATATAATTTCAGCGGATGCAGTCCGAAAGCTGGAACTAACAATTGAAAAGCACCCAAAGCCATACAAGTTAGCCTGGTTGAAACAAGGGGGCAAGGTGACTGTCTCAAAACGTGCATTAGTATCCTTCTCTATGGGGACAAAATAAAAGGACGAGGTTTGGTGTGATATAGTAGCTATGGATGCGTGCCACCTACTGGTGGGACGACCTTGTCAATTTGATAGAGAGGTGGTTCATAACGATAAAATAAATACTTACAACTTTGTGTTTGAGGGGGTAAAGATTATGTTAGTGCCCAAGCGGGAGGAAAATAAAGGTAGTGCTAGTTTGTTGACTTTAGCCCAGTTTGAGGAGGCGGTGAAGGAGACGGAAATAGTGTATGCCTTAATCGGGAGGATGGTCGACAAGGAGGTAGAGGTTCCTGATGTAGTCAAACCACTTATAGACGAGTTCAGTGATGTATTTCCAGAGGAACTGCCTAAAGGATTACCCCCAATACGTGATATACAACATCAAATTGATATGGAGCCCGGGGCAGCCTTACCAAATTGACCTCATTACAGGATGAGTCCTGGAGAGCATGAAGACTTAAGGAGACAGATGGAAGAGTTATTAGCCAAAGGGTACATTCGGAAGAGTTTGAGTCCTTGTGCGATACCAGCCCTTCTGACTCCAAAGAAAGATGGTACTTCTGATGCCCCGAAAATAGGTATACATCACCCATTCTGAGTCGCCAAATACATGGTACAAAATTCAAATACAACTTAATTATACAACTGTCGTGTAAAGTACGACAAAATATAAGCTGGGAGTTTAAACACGAATATTGTCTTCTAGATAATATACAAACTCAATTCAATATTATTACAATTATTATCACACTATTTCATAAAATAGTGAGAACTACTAATGCAACCATCTAGACCATCAATCCATTCCCCGACTAGTCCCAACAATATTCTCATTTCCTGAAGAGAAAAATGAAAGAAAGGGTGAGCTCAACTAGCCCAATAAGAAATATTATGACTAAGATAATACTGAATAAATTATCCTTAGCCTTCAACAGTATAACAACTGATAGAATATAATAGATAACAAGTTTTAGATCAACAACTGCAGCGGAATAAACAATCCATTAGAAGAGTCAAGTAGAGCATAAAATCTACTATCTTCTATGATTTAAAAGATTTATCATCAATTTTATCGCTGAGACTCAGCTTAATAAATAATCCACATCATCGAATCATCCCTGCACTACGGCCCAAGGATATTCTTTAGTATCACGACCACGAATTATCCATACACTACGGGCCAAAGATAATCGTGTTTTCATCAAGGGTCATCATCATGCCATAGAACAATTCATATTTGCACCCTTGGCTGAAGAGAATCCATGGCCATAATCATACCAAAACTGTCCATCAATGCACTACCGGCCAATGAAGACTTTTACTATATCATTTGTAACATTACGGTCATGATTATACCGAATAATCCCTGGTCATAATCATACCAAGTCCATCTATGCACTACGACCAAAGATGACTTTCATAACAATATAAGCATGAGAATGATGACAATGACATAGTAATTCAATAAAACAAGTTCAAGGATAAATTTTAAAGATTTATAATTTAATTTATTCAGGATTCAATAATGACCAAATTGTCAACATGATACTGCTTTGTGGAGTAAAATTCAAGAATAATATTGTATAAAAAATGATTTGGACCGAAAAGAAATTAATTTTTGTCATGAATAGTGTCCCGGGTGAATAGTAACCGAGTGGATAGTACCCGTGAATAGTAACTTTAGGAATAGTAACCCCGTGAATAGTACCCCGACATGAAAAAGTTAAAACTTATCAAGAATGCCCAGAATAATATTTCCATGAAAAGATACTGGATGAAGCGCAAATATCAAGGATATTCTACTAATTTCATGGAGTATAGAAGCCAAAACTTTAACAAAATAAGTATAGAATTCAAAATTTGAAATGAAATAATATTACTTACATACTATAGAGTATGGAAGAAAATATTATTTTATACGAATATTGAACAAACATAATATCCCTTACGAATATTAAACAAAAATAATATTCCTTTCGAATATTGAACGAATATAATATTCCTTGCGAATATTAAATGAAAATAATATTTCTTGCGAATATTGAACGAAATAATATTCATACGAATACGAAAAATAATATCTCTTCAAAATATGAAATAAACAATACCCCTTACCTAAAAAAGAAAGCAATTTCGACTGGTATAGCGGATATATTCTTGAAAAAAACTTTCACTGTTCTCTACACTCAAAGCTTCCTAAAACTCTAAAAAAATACGCTCAATATTATAGAAGAAGAATTCTCTGATTCTGGTGTGATTTTCAATTCTAACTAAGCATCATATTTATAGGAGAATGGAAAGGATACTATTTGAATGCACAGTGAAGGAGGAAGTCACGGGCGTTCACCAGCTGAAAATTTTAAAAAGTTTGATTTTACTATGATGTACTATGTACAATAAAATATAATATATTATATTTATAATCTAATAAAACAAAACTTTATATATATATATATATATATATATATATATATATATATAATATTTTATAAATTGTTCAGCATCTGCAGCATCACCCGTGTGATGCCTTTCCTTTTCCCACACTTCATCAGACATCCCTATATATATATATATATATATATATATATATATATATATATATATAAGTATATAACAATTATATACATATATATACATAAACACAAAAACTAATATATATATATATATATATATATATATATATAACCACATGTTATAAATAACAATTCCCTCCCAAATACGTTTCCTCCCTCCCCCCAAACCCCACCCCAATTTCATTTCATCCATTTCTTCCACACGTGGGTCCCATATGTGGCCCCCACCTTTATTATAAAGAATAATATTTTACCGATTATTTTGAAAAATGGGTAAATGGGGGTTCAAATAAAATAAGCAAAATTTACACAAATACTTCATAAAAATCCCCTCAATATTTTTAACAACCTTTATTCATATTATTATAACTCGCAATATTAACAACCAGATCGTTCCTAGGAAAGAGAGGGCTTTCTTATAAGGATTTCTCCCTATTGGAGCGCAATTAGGTGACCAAACCCCTTTCCTCGACAGAACTTTCTAGACATTGTTAATTATGAATATAATAATTAGAATAACTTGTCATCTCAATTATTGATTTAATAATATATAAAATATCGACAATAATTGAATCAAATAACGTGAAATACTATGCAGCAATTACTATAGCAATAATTGAGTAAAACTGAGTGACTTCTCACGTAAGCATCAATAATCAATACCGTGTTCTACTATGAAACCACGCATATTACTGTACTTTTACTACCGAATAGTTCAACAGTTTAACGGTAAAACTTCCACTGTTATTTTCATAAAAAGATATTTCTGTCGTTTTCTCATTTCGACAATAATTCTATTGTGGGGTCCACCAATGATTGCACCGTTGTACGAATATTCTCTGTTAAAACGAATATTCCCCGACCAACCGAATATTATATGACAACTTGTATACTTTGCAAAATTTATAAATACTACCCACAACTATAATATTATATCAAATTCACACCATAATACTTAAAAAAATATTTCGAGAAAATTAAATCTTTATTCATAAATTTTGGGGTCTTACAGTACTTGGCGGATATGTATTGATAGTAGAGCCATCAACAAAACAACGGCCAGGTATCATTTTCCTATTCCTCGATTGGATGACATGCTGGATCAGCTTAGTGGGGCTACTATTTTTACTAAGTTAGACTTGAAGAGTGGGTACCATCAACTCTAAATTCGGGCTGACAATGAATGAAAGACAAATTTTAAGATGAGGGAAGGATTGTACGAATGGATGGACATGTCGTTTGGGTTGTATAATGCACCAAGCACTTTTATGCGTGTTATAAATCAGGTTTTGAGGCATTTCATTGGTAAGTGTGTTATCGTGTATTTCGATGACATTCTAATTTATAGTGCTAACCCGAGCGAGCATCTTAGTCAGCTGCGAGAAGTTCTTCATGTGCTGCGTAGGGAGAAAGTGTATGCTGTAATTAAAAAGTGTGTATTTTTTACCCCTAGGGTGTTGTTTCTTGGCTACATTGTGTCTGATATGGGGCTGCAGGTAGATGAGTCCAAAGTAGAGGTGATGAGTGGCTTTTATACCTACGAATCAGCCTCTAATTCGAGCTTAAACTGTGTTAACTCGTTATAATTATGTTCATTTTTACTTGTTTAGTGTTATTTTGTGTTAAGGTGTGGTGGCATATCATTTGTGGCTTAAAAGATGGTTTCGTGGTGGAATTTGGAAAGGAAATGAGCAGCAATTGGACTTCAGAAGAAAGACCCCCACCAAAGGCGTATAATACATATAAAACCCCATCTAAGGGGGTACTGATCGAAAAGATAGAAGCCTTTGCCCAAAATGATCTATTAGTGAAGAAAAACCTTACCAGTGGTGAACAGGAAAAGCTAGAAGTCTGTTCTAACTGTAATACTATAGAAGCGTGAAAGAGAGTGGTTGGCATGGTGTGGAACTCTATTGGGCGTCAAATTATGGTCAGAATACGTGTCCTAAGCTGGGGATTAACAAAAAAATAACAACACACAATTAATCAGAGAATTAATTAGGAATTGAAAAGCCCTAATTTGAGTAAGAGCATTGGAGGAAGGATTGAAGGTCCAAGTCATGATAATTACAAGTTGGAGCGAAGGAGAAGGGTGGTTCTGGATTCATTCTTTTTCTATAATTCAATTATTGTAATTGGGATGGTGAATTCTTTGATAATTTCAGTTTTTAATTTATCTATGATGAACTAATTTACTTATTAGGCTTATGACGGATCTTATGGTTGAATGATGATTATGTAGCCTTGGATTTTAGTTTAATAATCTATCTTTCAGTTTATCTATAGTGATATGTGTTAGAATTTATGAATTGCTTGATCACCAATTTTGTGTGGAATTGTATGGACTCGAGAGAGGAAATATGAATCTAGACTTAGTCATTATAGCATATGTTCTTAAATTCTGTGTTTGAATAAAATCTTGATGAATGTTAGGGTAGAGATATGCTTAACATCACATGTAATCGGATAGAGAACTTGAACTTAAACCTTATTGTTGGTTAGAAAACTGATCACTAAACACGCGTAAGTATACGCGGTCTAACAAGTAATACAGTGATATGGAAAGTGTCGAACCCACGAGGAACTATCACCAATATTTACCAAATACCGACTTTGTATCGCTTAAGTCTTATTCGAATAGCGGACTAATAGGATTGTGGTTAATATATTTAAATCTGATTAGCAAAGCAAGTAATGGATAACGAATGGAATCGAAGGTACTACAAGCTAAGGTCATAACTTCACCCCACACAGGCATTCTGTCGAACACCTGGCGTGCTATGCTTTATCAAACTTTCTACTCTTTTCTCTTTGGTCTTAATGGTCACAACAAATTGTCGACCGAGAACGCACAAGTGCTCATACACCTCTGTCCAGGTATGCAGAAACATATCCTCTCTAGATCCACCCGTTAGGGAATATAATAGAAAAGAACACCCAAGCTAGGTGATAATCCTACACATGTCTACGCGAATTAACCTAACAAGGATTTAAGCATAAGTTCTCAATTAGGCCACACGTGGTGCACAGATAAATGTTTATTCCACACACAACTTATGCAGTCGAAACAAATCGACAAATCATAATCACATGCAAATATATTACTGTGACGCCCCCAAAATAGGTATACATCACCTATTCTGAGTCATCAAATACATGGTATAAAATACAAATAAAAACTTAATTATACAACTGTCGTGTAAAATACGACAAAACATAAGCTGTGAGTTTTAATACAACATTGTCTTCTAAACAGTATTCAAACTCAAAATAAGTTCTCAATACATTTATTATCACACTATTTCATAGAATAGTGAGGACTACTAATGCTATCATATGGACCGTTACTCCGTTCCCCGACTAGTCCCTGCTACGTTCTCATTTCCTGAAGAGAACAATGAAAGCAAAAGGGCGAGCTCAACTAGCCCAGTAAGAAATATTATGACTAAGATAATGCAGAATAAATTATCATTAGCCTTCAACAGTGTTAAACTGAAGTTTAACTGCAGCGGAACAAGCAATCCATTAAAAGAGTCAAGTAGAGAATAAAATCTATTGTCTTCTATGATTTAAAAGGTTTTTCATTACTTTTATCGCTGAGACTCAGCTTAATAAATAATCCACATCATCCATGCACTACGGCCAAGGATATTCATTAGTATCACGGCCACAAATTATCCATGCACTACGGGCCAATGATATTCGTGTATTCATCAATGGTCATGATCATGCCAACAACTGTCCATCAATGCACTACGGCTAATGAGGATTTTTACCACATCGTTTGTAACATTACGGTCATGATTATACCGAATAATCCCTAGTCATAATCATACCAAGTCCATCTATGCACTATATGCCACAGATGACTTTCAATATATTATAAACATGAGGATGATGAAAAGTCAATAAAACAAGTTCAAGAATAAATTTTAAAGATTTATAAGTTAATTTATTCTGAACTCAATAACGTCCAAATTGTCAACATGATACTGCTTTGTGGAGTAAAATTCAAGAATGCTCAGAAGAATATTTCCATGAAAAGGTACTGGATGAAGCGCAAATATCAAGGATATTCCAGTAATTTCATGGAGTATAGAAGCCAAAACTTTAACCAACTGAGTATAATAGAATATATGAAACCACAAATGGATTTTTGCCGCCATGCGATAATCCACGAGATGCAGATTATTCCAACGTAATAATAAAGAAGAACGAAGTCATGCGTAATCTCGCATGCATGTGATATTCCAATAGAATAATAAAGAATGGAACGTGTAAATGCGTAATCCGCATGCATGTGATGTTCCAGCAGAATAATAAAGAATGGAACAGTCATGCGTAATCCCGCATAGGCATGGATGTTCCAATGTAATAATAAAGAATGGAATAACAATAGAATTCACGGGCATGCGATAGACCGCATGATGAGTTATTCCAAGCGAGAATAATAAAGAATGGAATAATAGAAGATTTTCACCATGTATGCGGCACTTCGCATAGACAGGTTATTCCAACATAATAATAAAGAATGGAATAACAACCCTTACGAGTATTGAAAGAAAAATAACTCTCTTCATGAATACGAAAGAATAATACCCCTTACGAGTAAAACAAATAATATCCCTTACCGTAAAAGAAGAGTATTCCGACTAGTAGGGCGAGGATATTCTTGAAGAAAACTTATATTGTTTTTCTATGCTCAAAGCTTCTGAAAACTCTAAAGAAATACGCTCAAGATTATAGAAGAATAATTCTCTGAATTTCTGGTGTGATTTCAATTCTAACTAAACATCCTATTTATAGGAGAATTGAAAGGATACTATGTAATAAAATATAATATATTCTATATATATATTATTTAAAATCTAATAAAATAAATAACTTTATAAAAGTATTCTATTTTATATAAAAAGATTTTACTATGCAAAACATTATGCAGGCATTATGCAACACTATGCATAATAAAATATAATATATTCTATTTATAGTCTAATAAAATAAACAAATTTATAAAAGTATTACATTTTTATAAAAAAAAATTACTATACAAAATACTATGCATAATAGAATATAATATATTCTATTTATAGTCTAATAGAATAGATAACTTTATAAAAGTATTTTGTTATATATAAAAAGCTTTTCTGTTTTATTACATTAGTAATACTAATAAAACAAAATTTATCATCATTATTATAATTCACAATATTAATCGACCAGGTCGTTCCCAGGAAAGAGGAGGCTTTCCAATAAGGATTTCTCCATATGGCCGTTATGATTAGGTAACCAAACCTCTCATTGATGTAACTTCTAGACATCGTTAATATTGCAAATAATAATATTAATAACTTTGTCATCTCAATTATTGATTTAATAATATATAAAATATTGACAATAATTGAATCAAACAACGTGAGATACTATGCAGCAATTACTGTAGCAATAATTGAACAAAACTGAGTGACTTCTCACGTAAGCATCAATAATCAATACCGTGTGCTACTATACAACCACGCGTATTATTGTACTTTTAACACCGCGTGTTTCAACTGTTAACGGTAAAACTTTCGCCGTTATTTTCATAAAGTATTTTTGTCGTTTTCTCAATCTGACAATAATTTCGTTATGGGGTCCACCAATGATTCTTGCTGCCATTATACGAATATTTCCTATTAAAACGAATATTCCCAACCAATCGAATATTATATAACAACTTGCGTACTTTGCAAAATTTATAAATATTACCCATAACTATAACATTATATCAAATTCATTCCATAATATTCAAAATGATATTTATAGAAAATTCATCTTTATTCATAAAAGTTGGGGTCTTACAACCTCCCTTCTTATGAAATTTAAGCCCTCGAAATTAGGGTGCGTATGCACGGTATATCGAAGAGGTAAGGATACCTTGATTTTATTTTCGATTCTAACTCCCGGTCATTTCCTCAACATCGTGGTTCCTCCACAAAACTTTGACTTGAGGTATAACCTTGGAGCGTAGAACATGTTCCTTCTTATCCAAGATTTTAACAGGAACCTCTTCATACGTTAAATCTTCCGCTATTTCGTCTGGTTCTAACTAAATAATGTGGTGCGGGTCTTTCACATATTTACGTAACATAGATATGTGAAAAATGTTATGAACACGCGACATACTTGGCGGTAAAACGAGTCTATAGGCCACAATTCCTACTCGATCGAGGATTAAAAATGGGCCAATGAATCGAGGATTGAGCTTTCCTCTCTTTCCAAATCTCGTAACTCCTTTCCATGGAGCAACACGTAACAACACATGATCTCCAATATTGAATTCTACGTCCTTTCGATGAAGATCAGCATAACTCTTTTGTCGATCTTGTGAGGTTATTATACGTTGTCGGATCGTTTAAATCTTTTTTGTAGTCATACGTACCAACTCCGGTCCCAAAAATGTTGCTTCACCCACCTCATCCTAGCATACTGGAGAACAACACTTTCTTCCATACAATGCCTCGAATGGAGCCATGCCAGTACTTGCTTGAGAACTGTTATTGTAGGAAAACTCCACCAATGGTAAGAACTTATCCCAACTTCCCATGAAGTCAAGGACACATAGTCTTAATCGATCTTCAAGAGTTTGAATAGTCCTCTCCGACTGCCCGTCCGTCTGAGGATGATATGCCGAGCTAAATTGTAAATCCGTGCCCATAACTTTTTGTTAACTAACCCAAAATCTTGAAGTGAATCTTGGGTCTCGATCAGAAACTATGGATACTGGCATACCATGCAGTCTTATAATCTCGTTTATGTACATACGAGCAAGACGTTCAAGTGTATAAGTTTTTCGTATCAGTAAGAAATGAGAAGACTTGGTCAATCTATCAACAATGACCCAAATCGCATCTATGCCTTGAGAAACCTTAGGAAGATCGGTAACCAAATCCATGGTAATGTGCTCCCACTTCCATTCTGGAATTTCAAGTGGTTGCAACGGACCTTTAGGTACTTGATGCTCCGCCTTAACTCGTTGACAAGTTAGACACCTTGAGATAAACAACTCTATCTCTCTTTTCATATTTCTCCACCAAAATGTATGACGAAGATCACGATACATTTTGGTACTCTCAGGATGGATTACAAACGGTGTGTTGTGCGCCTCCATCATGATTTTATACTTTAAATCAAGGTCATTAGGAACACAAAGTATGGAGTTGACTCGAAGTATTCCTTCTTAATCGATTCTTGCATCCGGCATAGCACCTTCTTGCACTTTCTTCCTCATATGCATCAGCTCCAGGTCTGTAGTTTGAGCAGCTTTAACTTTATCGATTAAAGTCGGTTCTACTCGTATATTCGCCATCATCACATGGGTCCCCGGAGTCTTTAACTCTATCTCCATCCTTTGCAAGTCACATAAAATGGGCCTTTGTGTTGATAATATCGTACTCGTACCCGCATATGATCTTCTACTTAATGCGTTAGCTACCACGTTCACTTTTCTAGGATGGTATTGGATGGTATGATCATAATCTTTCAACAGTTCAAGCCAACATCATTTCCGTATGTTGAGTTCCTTTTGGGTGAAGAAATATTTGAGGCTATTATGATCTGTAAAGATCTCCACTTTCTCCCCATACAAGTAATGCCTCAAGATTTTAAGTGCAAAAATGACAGCTGGCAACTCTAGATCATGAGTAGGATAATTCCTCTCATATTCTTTGAGTTGCCGAGAGGCATAGGCTATGACTTTCCCATGGTGGATGAGAACACATCCTAACCCTTTGCCCGATGCATCATCAGAGATGACAAATCCTCCGAGCCGGATGGTATTGTCGTAGCAGTCTTTGAAATGAGTCTCCTCTTGAGTTCTTGAAAACTCTTCTCACATTCCACGCTCTAACTGAATTTTATATCTTTCGGAGTCAGCTGAGTTAATGGAGTAGCGATTCGAGAAAACCCTTCCACGAATCTCCGATAATAACCAGCTAATCCGAGAAAGCTACATACTTCGGTCACTGATTTAGGTTGCTCCCAGCTTTGAATAGCTTCAATCTTTGCCGGGTCAACATATATTCCATGACTTGATACTACGTGCCCAAAGAATGCTACTTCCTCAAGCCAGAACTCATATTTCTTCAACTTGGCATAAAGCTTATTTTCACGAAGCGTTTGGAGTATCAGCCTCAAGTGTTGCTCATGATCTTCATGACTTTTGGAATATATGAGGATGCCATTAATAAAGACGACCATAAAGTGATCCAAATATTCCTTGAATACTCGGTTCATCATATCCATGAAGGCAGCAGGAGCATTAGTCAATCCAAAAGATATGACTAAAAATTCATAGTGCCCGTACCTAGTTTCGAATCACGTCTTTGGAATATCCTCGGTTTTAACTTCATGGTGATGATATCCGTAAGCGAAGATCGATCTTTAAAAAGAATTGTGCTCCTTGCAGTGGTTAAAGCAGGTCATCAATGCGAGGTAATGAGATACATATTCTTGATGGTGACATGGTTCAAATTCGATAGTCAATACAAAGTCGCATACTCCCATCTTTCTTCTTCACGAATAGAGCGAAGCACCCCAAGGAGACGTATTAGGGCCGAATGAAACCAATGTCTAACAATTCCTGCAATTGGGTCTTTAACTCACGAAGTTCAATAGAGCCATTCGATATGGGGCTTTGGAAATGGGTTTTGTACTGGGTTCGTGTCGATACAAAATTCAATTTCACACTGGGGGTAGGCAGGAAGTTCTTCAAGGAATCGTCGGAAATTTATTAACAATAGAAATATCATTCAAATCTGACGTATTTTTGTTTAAATCTGTGACATGAGCTAAGAAAGCTTGACATCCGTTTTTTAATAAACGAATATCTTTATGGCTTGAGATGATAGTGATTGATTTTAATGGTTTGGTTTCTTGAATTTGTATAATAGGTTGGTTAGGAATATGAAAGCTAACAACCTTACGAAAATAATCAATTTTTGCATGATGAGTAGTTAACCAATCAATCTCAAGAATCACATCATATGCAAGTATTTTCAATGAAATAAGATCGACAGGTAATGTGAGGGTACCGATTTGAACCAAACAAGACTTATAAATAGTGGATGTAATGAAGGTTTCTCCCAACGGAGTTTCCACAGATAAGTCAAAGTCTAATTTCTCTGGAGTCAAATTTAATCGTTGAGCGCAAGTAGGAGAAATAAAAGAATGGGTAGAACAGGTATCAAATAAGGTATAGACTTTGCTAGAGTTTATGATAAGCTTACACGTGATGACCTCGTTCGAGTTTCTTGCTTTCTGGGATGTCACAACAAAAGCTCTCCCTTGAACTACTGGTTTTGACTTATCTGGGACGGTATTTTGTGTCACCATTCCAACTGGACTCGTCTTCGTTGCATGACAAAATCGGGCTAGGTGACCTTTTCTTCCACAATTATAACACACTTTGGATGGCATCGCGCAGTTTGGACTGATATGTCCCACCCCTCCGCATTTGAAGCATATGATAGGTGTTCGTTCTCCTTCCTTAACCACGGGTGCTGATGCCGACGTCTTTCCATCATTGTTGAATCTCCTCTTCTTAAAATGTCCATTCTTATTGTCTTGGCCATGATTACCACTGAAGTGGTTACCATTTTTGGCATGTTGATTCCCTCCACGTTTGTTGTCACCGCTTCGATGACTGCTACCACTGGTATTATCATTTTGCCGGCTGCTTTCTCTTGGTTAAGTTGACTCATTATCGTGCTCCAATAACTGAGCCATATTTACAACATCTGAATACAAACACAGTTTATGAGAAATTAGATATTGACGTATCTCGGGTTTCAAACCTCTTAGAAACATCCACGTCATTCTCTCCTCATTGTCAACCAAGTTAGACGTAAATCGGGACAACTCGGTAAACTTAGCTTCGTACTGCGACACGATCATATTGTTCTGCTCCAACTTGATGAACTCTACCTCTTTCCTGTGACGAATACTTTCGGGAAAGTACTTGTCGTTGAATAGTTCTTGGAACTTCTCCCAAGACATCTTGATCGGCGGCAAAGTTGAGTACGCTTTCTGGATTCCCACCAAGAATCGCCTCTCCTCGGAACATAAAGGTGGCAAAGGGAACCTTTTGCTCTCAGAGCATCCCAAGACATTAAATATCTTGGTGATCTGCTTTATCCACGTCTTCGCGCTTTAAGTGGTTTTGGCTCTCCAATAAACTCCGGTGGTCCAGCTCCTTGGCATTAAGCGGTGGCCGTCCGAGAGTTTCGATGTTTCCACCTACATTTTGGATGAGCCGCTCGCCTAATGTTGCATGAATTGCATAAAGCCTCCGAACATTCCATCATTCATCATTTGGTCGGTGTTATTGTTTGCATGAGGATTGTCGCCTTCGATGCACATTATCCTTATTATTGATATGTGGAGACTCAAGCGGTCTCTCGTGCTCCATTGCTATTCTCAACATTCTCGGATGTCATTTTGAGATCTTGCCACAAAACAAGGGTTAGTTATCATATCACATATTATCCCTATACTACTCATTTAACCAATTAAATATCAAATAAACTTAGGTAGGTCATACTAGCGAAGGAAATTAAATCTCTCCCTCCCAGTTCTTGTCTCACATCTCAAACCTGAGGATCATATCCTAAGCTTTGATATAAGGCCCTAACTTTTTATAAATAAAGATTTAATTTTCTCTAATTATTATTTTGAAATAGTAAGGGGTTGATTTGATTAATGTGGTTAGTTATGGGTAAAATGCTCAAATATTTTAAATAAGCAAGTGGTTATAAAATTGTTGTTGTCGGGAATATTCGTTTGGTCGTGGAATATTCTTCTTTGTCGGAGAATATTAAATATGACGAGTGTGACCTTATGTGGGCCCATGTAAAAGCGATTGGATGAAGAAAGCGACAAGTATAAGTTTTTATAAATAACGGCGTAGTTATTACCATTAATCTTGTTGGAATACCCGGTGGTTAAAAACACGATGTCTGGCGTTGTTGCACGATAGCACGCGGTATTGCACCAATTATTGATTCTTACGTGAAGGCACTACTCGATAATTATTACGATAATTCTTATTCAATATTTTATTTTATTGATTCAATAATTGCTACGTTGATATTTTATATTATTGTTGTTTTAATAATTGTCACTACACATTATTTTCCATTATCGGATCAATAATTCATATTATTTGAATAATATTATTAGATAGCATTATTGGCAATGTCTAGAAAGTTACATCTAAGGAGAGGTTTGGTCACCTAATTGCGGCATGATAAGGAGAAATCCTTATTGGAAAGCCCCCTCTTTTTGTGAGCGGCACTGGTTGTCGATATTGTGATTACGTAATATTATTTGTGAATAATTAATTATTGATTTATATGATAAGGAAAATATTCATTTTATGTGGATATAGATGGAGAAAATTTTTTAATGTGACAATTGTTGAAAATTGATATTTTATCTTTTACGATAAAATAATTTATTTAAATATATTATTATATATTAATAATATAATAATGGTGATATTTTACAATGAATGTGTGATATATGAATAAATGAGGAGGAAGAGTATTTTTTGTTACAAAAATGTTTAACACATGTTTTGTGTGTTGATGGACCCCATTTTTGGTGAAATTTGATTATAGCTTTTGTAAAATCGTCCAGGTATGTGGATTTTTGGTCAATTTACATTTGGAATTTGGAAAAACTTCTTCTTTACAAAGTTGTAGAGAATTGAATTTCCTATGGAAGGACATAAGATTCAAATTTTTACGATAAAAGGGCTATTTATTATGAATTATTGAAGTTCGAGAATATTGGGTGCGAATTGATTTTGTTGCATTTTTTAATAAAAAACATGTTTTTTGTGATTGGTGGAGCCCACATGTGTTGCAAAAATATCTTTGAAATTAGAGATGTCAAAGTATGCGTGAAATTTTTAATAAATAATATTATTTTATTAAATTTTATTTTTTGGTGTTACAGCATTTTTTCTATAAATAGGGTCTTAGGTTAGAATTGAAAATCACACACGAAACTAAAGTTTTTTCTCTCTCTATATTATCGAGCGTATTCTTGTGAGTATTTTGATACTTTGAGTGTTGCTATCTGGTGCAAGTTCCTTGACACTATATCGATATTCGATCGGAAATCTTATCTTTTGAGGTAAGGGATGTTATTTTTTTATAAATGATATTATTTCTTTCAATATCATTATGTGAAATATTGGTAAGATTTTCTTTGTGAAATTCTTATTTTTTTATGGGAGAGTTACTATTCATGAGTTCTTATTCACGAGTTACTATTCACGAGTATTATTATTCACGAAGCATGATGATTTTTCTTGTGGAATTTCTACCTTTTAGTGTCGAGATTACTTATTCACGTATACGACCTTTATTCACGTATCGACACTATTCACGAATCGACACTATTCACGAGAAAAATTAAATTTTTCTTTTTTGTGTCCAAGATTATACATTATGGTTTCTATCTTTGATTGGATCTATGTTTTGATCTTTATTTTTGAATTACGCTCCTGATAGTTTATTATGGGTATTTTTGAACATGGATAAAGAAATACGAATCCTTAATATTTGTTCTTTTGTCTCTTTGGATTCGTTTTCTTTAAAATATATTTTTCATCATCCTCGGTCCTAAATGATGATATTCTGAATATCTTTGGCTGTAGTGCAAAGATGAATGATTTCTTGATGAATATCTTTGGGCGTAGTGCAAAGATGAGCAGTGTTGAGATGAACATGACCGGTGATGAATATCTTTGGCTGTAGTGCAAAGATGACTATTTGATTCAAGATGTATATTGATTGATGTTCTGAGGGATAAAATATCGATGATGGACTTTTAAATTCATAGATGATAGTAGATTTCATTTTCTACTTAACTCTTCTAATGAATTGTTGTTTAGCTGCGATTGTTGATCTAAAACTTGTTGTCTATTGTATTCTATCAGATTTTTCCCTGTTGAAGACTAAGGATAATTTGTTGTACATTATCTTAGTCATAATATTCTTTACTGGGCTAGTTGAGCTCACCCTTTTCCTTTTTGTTCCATTTTTTCTTCTCGGGGAGGCGAGAATATAGCGGGAACTAGTCGGGGTGTGGAGTAATGGTTCAAGATAGTTGTTTTAGTAGTCCTCACTATTTTGTAAAATAGTGTATCAATAATTATAATGAGGACTTATTTGAGTGTGGATATTGTCTAGAAGACAATATTTGTATTTAAACTCACAGTTTATGTGTTGTCGTATTTTGCACGACAATTGTATTAATAAAGTTGTAGTTGTTTCTGTACCATGTATTTGGCGACTCAGAATGGGTGATGTATACCTATTTTGGGGGCGTCACAGTTGGTATCAGAGCTTAGGGATATGGTCTCTGGCGGAGATCGGGGAATAGAACTAGGAGGGGAGAGACGAGTAAATCCTTCGCTAGTGTGTCCTACCTAAGCTTATTTGTTATTTAATTGGTCGGTCAGAATATAGGGATAATATGTGGCATGTCGATTAACCATTGTTTTGTGATGATAAAATGGCATCTGAAGATGTTGAGATAAATGATGGAGCACATGAGGCCAGTTGAGTCACCAGCTTGATCGATACCGGGATAAGGAAGCAATAACCCTCCTATAATAAACAATAAACAGAGCCAAATGACGAGCGATGGTATGTTTAGGAACTTTCTAGAATTCATGCAAAACCAAGCGAGAGAGACTACTTGTTCAAAATGCGGTGGAAACACTTGGCAACTCACGGATGGTCACCGCTAAGCGATTCGAGGAGTTAGGGACGCTTGGAGTTTTTGGGAAAGCGAGAACCACTTACGGAGGAGAGGCGTGGATAAAGCGGATCACTAAGATATTTGATGTCTTGGGATGCTCGAGAGGAGCAAAAAGTTTCTTTCGCCACCTTCGTATTGCGAGGAGAGGCGATTATTGGTGGGAATCAAGTAAAAGCGTACTCGACCTGCCTTGCTTGAAGATGTCTTGGGAGAAGTTCAAGAATTGTTCAACGACAAGTACTTTCCGAAAGTATTCATCACATGAAGGAGGTAGAGTTCATCAAATTTGGAGCAAAACAATATGAGCGTGTGTGTCATGATCTGAAGCTAAGTTTTTCGAGTTGTCCCGATTTGCATCCCATTTGGTTGATAATGAGGAGAGAATGGCGCGAATGTTTCTGCGAGGTTTGAAACCAAAAATCGTCGATACCTCATTTCTCACAAACTTTTGTTTATATTAGGATGTTGTGAATAGGGCTCGATTATTGGGCGCGATAATGAGAGTCGGCTCAAGTTGAAGAATAATGACCAACAACTTCGATGATAATCGTCTTCCGGTGTAGCAGCGATCGGAACAATGATAACCATCGTGGAGGAAATTATCATGCGAAATGGTAACCACTTTGGTGGTAATCATGGCCAAGATAATAGGAAAAGGTGAGTCAGTGGAAATTTCAAAAGAGAAGATTCAACAATGGCGGGAAGGCGTCGGCACCAACACCGACAGCGAATTCTAGGGGGAGAGAAAGACCTTGCGGTTAGATCTCTGAGATGCGGAGAAGAGGGACACATAAGTCCAAGCTATTCACAACCTTCAAGGTATGTTTTAGTTGTGGAAAAGGCGGTCATATAGCTCGAGATTGTCTGTAAGCGAAACCAAGTCCAGTGAGGATGGTGACTCAAATTTGTCGGACAAGTCAAAGTCGGTGGTTCTTGGAAGAGCATTTTTCGTGACTTCTCAAAAAAAAGCGAGTAACCGACGAAGTTAGCACGGGTTAGTTAATCATAAATTCTTCTTGAAGTTTATACCTTATTAGATCTGGGTTCTACCCATTCTTTTATCTCTCTACTTGTGCTCAGCGTTTGAACTTGACTCTTGAGAAATTAGACTTTGACTTATTTGTTGAAACTCAGTTAGGAGAAACTTTCGTTACATCCACTTTGTTTATAAATTTTGCTTGATTCACATTGGTACCCTCACCCTACTGTTGATCTTATATCTTTAAAAATTCTTGCATTTGATGTGATCTTAGGGATTGATTGGTTAACCACTCATCATGCTAAAATTGATTGTTTTTCGTAAGGTTGTTAGTTTTCATATTCCTAACCAACTTTGTTATGCGAATTCAAACAACCAAACCACTAAAGTCAATCATTGTCATATCAAGCCATATAAAGCCATTCGTTTATTGAAAAGCGGATGTCAAGCTTTCTTACCCATGTCATGGACTTGAATCGTCATATTTGAATAATATTTTTTGTTGTTAGTGAATTTCTGGCGTATTTCTGAAGAAGAACTTCTGGCCTACCCGAGGCGTGATATTGAATTTTGTATCGACTTTGAACCGGTACAAAACCCATTTCTAAAATCTCATATCGAATGGCTCTATTGAACTTCGAGGAGTTAAAAACCTAACTACTGAGGAGTTGGTACCTTAGCCTCTATCTGGTGACTTCCTTTGTGGAATGCTTTGAAACCGGACTCTCTGTAGGGGGCGTCATATTAGATGCGGTGGTAAAGCGATAGGTGCCATTGTGACGTCTTATCAAGATTGGGATATGAGTCACAGTTGAGAAAGCAACCTAAGTCGATAATCGAAATAAGTAGCTTTCTGAGGCTTATTTGGTTACTATCGGAGATTCGTGGAAGGATTTTCTCGAATCGATACTCTATTAACTTCGGTGACTCGAAAAGATACAAAAATTTGAATGGGGCGAGGAATGTGAGAAGAGCTTCCAAGAACTCAACATGCGGCAAGCGGCGTTGGCTCGATTTATTGAAAGATTTGACCATACCATTCAATACCATCTGAAAAAAAAAATGAAGCGTGGTAGGTGGCGCGTTGAGTAAAAGATCGTATGCGTTTCTGAGTGCGATATTGTTAACACAAAGACCCATTTAAATACGACTTACGGAAGATGGAGATAGAGTTAAAGATTCAAGAGACACTGCGTGAAGATAACGAATATACGATTAGAATCGACTTTAATCGATAAATTTAAAGTTGCTCAAGCTTCTGGACACAGGTTGATGAATATGAAGAAGAAGATGCAAGAAGTCGTTATTCAAAAGCGAGAATCGGCGATGTGAGGAAAGCTCAAACCTTTGATTTATTAGTCCATTTGAGATTCTCGATCAAGTAGGAAGCTGTGGCCTATAGACACATTTTACCGCCAAGTATATGGCGTGTTCATAACGTTTTTCGCGTATCGATGTTACGTAAATATGTGGATGACCCGAACCACATTATTGAGTTAGAACCAGATGAGATAGCAGAAGATTTAACGTACGAGGAGGTACCAGTCAAGATCTTGGATAGGAAGGAGCATGTCCTACGCATGTCAATTTCGAGGATGAAATTTCATAAGGAGGGGAGGTTGTAAGGCCCCAACTTTTTATAAATAAAGATTTAATTTTCTCTAATTATTATTTTGAAATAGTAAGGGGTTGATTTGATTAATGTGGTTAGTTATGGGTAAAATGCGCAAATATTTTTAAATAAGCAAGTGGTTATAAAATTGTTGTCGGGGAATATTCGTTTGGTGGTGGAATATTCTTCTTGTGGGAGAATATTAAATGCGACGCAAAACCTTGTGTGGGCCCCATAGCGAAAAAGCGATTGGATGAAGAAAGCGACAAGTATAAGTTGTTTATAAATAACGGCGTAGTTATTCTCAATTAATCTTTGTTGGAATACCCGGTGGTTAAAAACACGATGTCTGGCGTTGTTGCGCGAGTAGCACTGCGGTATTGCACCAATTATTGATTCTTACGTGAAGGCACTACTAAATAATTATTACGATAATTCTTTATTCAATATTTTATTTTATTGATTCAATAATTGTTACGTTGATATTTTATATTATTGTTGTTTCAATAATTGTCACTACACATTATTTTCCATTATCGGATCAATAATTCATATTATTTGAATAATATTATTAGATAAGCATTATTGGCAATATCTAGAAAGTTACATCTAAGGGAGGTTTGGTCACCTAATTGCGGCTTGATGAGGAGAAATCCTTATTGGAAAGCCCCTCTTTCACAGGAGCAGCACATTTGTCAATATTGTGATTACGTAATATTATTTGTGAATAATTAATTATTGATTTATATGATAAGGAAAATATTCATTTTATGTGGATATAGATGGAGAAAATTTTTAATGTGACAATTGTTGAAAATTGATATTTTATCTTTTACGATAAAATAATTATTTAAATATATTATTATTATAATAATATAATAATGGTGATATTTTACAATGAATGTGTGATATATGAATAAATGAGGAGGAAGAGTATTTTTGTTACAAAAATGTTTAAACACATGTTTTGTGTGTTGATGGACCCCATTTTTGGTGAAATTTGATTATAGCTTTTGTAAAATAATCGTCAGTATGTGGATTTTGGTCAATTTACATTTGGAATTTGGAAAAACTTAAACTTACAAAGTTGTAGAGAATTGAATTTCTATGGAAGGACATAAGATTCAAATTTTTACGATAAAAGGGCTATTTATTATGAATTATTGAAGTTTAGGAATAATTGATTTTGAATTGATTTTTGTTGCATTAAATGATAAAAACATGTTTTTTGTGATTGGTGAGCCCCACATGTGTTGTTAAAATATCTTTGAATTTGGATGTCAAAAGGTGGGCGTAGGAAATTTTAATAAATATATATTATTTTATTAAATTTTCTATTTTGGTGTTCTAAGCATTTTCTTATAAATAGGGTCTTAGGTTAGAATTGAAAATCACACGAAACTAAAGTTTTTCTCTCTATATATTATCGAGGCGTATTTTTGTGAGTATTTTGATACTTTGAGTGTTCTTTATACGGTGCAAGTTCCTTGACAGATTATATCCGATATTCGATCGGAAATCTTGTCTTTTGAGGTAAGGGATGTTATTTTTTTATAAATGATATTATTTCTTTCAATATCATTATGTCAAAATATTGGTAAGTTTTTCCTTGTGAAATTCTTATCTTTTTATGTCGGGTTTACTATTCTTGAGTTATTATTCACGAGTTACTATTCATGAGTTACTATTCATGAGTTACTATTCACGAGTTACTATTCATGAGTACTATTCACGAAGCATGATAATTTTTCTTGTAGAATTTCTACCTTTTAGTGTCGGAGTTACTATTCACGTATACGACACTATTCACGTATATGACACTATTCATGTATAAATTTTCTTTTATGTGTCCAAGATTGTCTGTTATGATTTCTATCTTTGATTGGATCTATGTTTTGATCTTCATTTTTGAATTCTGCTCCACAATAGTTTATTATGGAGTATTTTTGAACATGGATAAACCGAAGTACGAATCCCAAATATTTGTTCTTTTGTCTCACTGGATTCGTTTTCTTTAAAATATTTTTCATCATCCGCAGTCCTAAATGATGATATTACTTAATATCTTTGGCCTGTAGTGCAAAGATGAATGATTTCTTGATGAATATCTTTGGCCCGTAGTGCAAAGATGAACAGGTGTTGAGATGAACATGACCAACTGATGAATATCTTTGGCCTGTAGTGTAAAGATGACTATTTGATTCAAGATGTATATTGATTGATGTTACAGGGATAAAATATCGATGATGGACTTTTAAATTCATAGATGATAGTAGATTTCATTCTCTACTTAACTCTTCTAATGAATTGTTGTTTATTGCTGCGATTGTTGATCTAAAACTTGTTGTACATTATTGTATTCTATCAAATTTTTCCTGTTGAAGACTAAGGATAATTTGTTGTACATTATCTTAGTCATAATATTCTTTATTGGGCTAGTTGAGCTCACCCTTTTCCTTTTTGTTCCATTTTTTCTTCTCGGAGAGGCGAGAATATAGCGGGGAACTAGTCGGGGTGTGGAGTAATGGTTCAAGAAAGTTGTTTTAGTAGTCCTCACTATTTTGTAAAATAGTGTATCAATAATTGTAATGAGGACTTATTTGAGTATCTTGGATATTATCACAGAAGATAATATTTGTATTTAAACTATATTAATGAAGTTTATGTGTTTTGTCGTATTTTGCAAACGACAATTGTATTTGGGGCGTCTAATGAAGTTATAGTTGTTTACAAGTCCATGTATTTGATGACTTTCAACATAATAAACATGAGGATGATGACAATTCAATAAAACTATTCAAGAATACAATGATATTCCACTAATTTCATGGAGTATAGAAGTCAAAACTTTAACCAACTGAGTATAATAGGATATATGAAACCACAAATGGATTTTTGCCGCCATGCTGTAATCCACGTAGACAAATTATTCCAACTGAATATTAAAGAATGGAACTGTGTCGTACGAATCCGCATGCATGTGATATTTCAACAGGATAATAAAGAATGGAACCAGTCATGCATAATCCGCATGCAGAACAGGATGTTCAAGCAGAATAATAAAGAATGGAACCAGGTCATGCGTAATCCCACATGCATGTGATGTTCCTACAGAATAATAAAGAATGGAATAACAACGAATTCACCGTATACGCGATAGGCCTAATGCATAAAGTTATTGAGCAGAATAATAAAGAATGGAATAATGTAAGTATTTCACCATGTATGCGGTACTTCGCATGATAGACAAAAGTTATTCAACATAATAATAAAGAATAGAATAACAACCCTTACAGTATTGAAAGAAAATAACTCTCTTCATGAATACGAAAGAATAATACCCCTTACTTAGTACAACAAATAATATCCCTTACTAGTAAAAGAAGAGTATTTTGACTGGTAGGACGAGGATATTCTTGAAAAAAACTTATATTTTTTTTCTACGCTCAAAGATTATGAAAACTCTAAAGAAATACGCTCAAGATTATAGAAGAAAATATCTCTGAATTTCTTGTGTGATTTCAATTCTAACTAAGCATCCTATTTATAGGAGAATTGAAAGGATACTATGCAATAAAATATAATATATTCTATATATATATATATATTTATATATTTTATTTAAAATCTAATAAAACAAATAACTTTATAAAAGTATTCTGTTTTATATAAAAAGATTTTACTATTCAAAATACTATCGGGCACTATGCAACACTATGTATAATAAAATATAATATATTCTATTTATAGTCTAATAAAACAAATAACTTTATAAAAGTATTACTGCTTTTATATAAAAAGATTTTAATATGCAAAATACTATGCATAATAGAATATAATATATTCTATTTATAGTCTAATAAAGCAGTATAACTTTATAAAAGTATTCTATTTTATATAAAAACTTTTTACGTTTTATTACATTAATAATACTAATAAAACAAAATTTATCATCATTATTATAATTCACAATATTAATCGAAACCATGTCGTTCTCGTGAAAGAGGGACTTTCCAATAAGGATTTCTCCATATTGGCGTTATTAATTAGGTGACTAAACTTCTCCTTGCGCAGAACTTCTAGACATCGTTAATATTGCAAATAATAATATTAATAACTTTGTCATCTCAATTATTGATTTAATAATATATAAAATATTGACAATAATTGAATCAAACAACGTGAGATACTATCGCAAAGAATTATCGTAAGTAATAATTGAACAAAACCTGAGTGACTTCTCAAGTAAGCATCAATAATCAATACCGTGTGCTACTATGCAACCACGCCAGTATTCGCATTTTTAACACATGGTGTTTCAGCGAGTTAACGGTAAAACTTCCACCGTTATTTTTATAAAGTATTTTTGTAGTTTTTTCAATCCGATAATAATTTCGTTGTGGGGTCCACCAATGATTGTGCTGTTGTATGAATATTCCCTGTTAAAATGAATATTCCCCGACCAATCGAATATTATATAACAACTTGCGTACTTTGTAAAATTTATTAATATTATCCATAACTATAACATTATATCAAATTCATTCCATAATATTCAAAAATGATCTTTATAGAAAATTCATCTTTATTCATAAAAGTTGGGGTCTTACAATTACGATGTAAATCTATAATCCTTCTTTCAACATCATATAGATTACCAAAATCATCACTAATGTCTTAGCAAGAATCATTAAGCACGAATATATCAAACCAAACCATATAGTGCCAACCAAAGAGATAAGACATTCAATTCAAATAACAAAGGGTTCCATTATAACCTTAGAGCTAATACTTAGTTCATAGCTATTGAACAAAATATAAGTAGCAATAAAGACAATATTTATGGATTACAGAACTAGAGGAAATAAATGGATAAGAAGAAACTATGTCGAGGCTCTTCAGTCTCCAAGCATTCCGCTCCTTTCAAACTTTCTAATCCGTGTAGCTCACTGCTCTTGTTTCACCAAGAAAAATCCAAACTTCTCCCTAAACTACCTAATCTATATTTACAGACATTACCTAAGAAATAGAGAGAGAAATTACAAAAGAGGAGAGAGATCTATTCTATTATATCCTAAGCTATCCAATTCTATGACATGCAGAGGCTTGCCTTGATATATATCAGTTCCTTTCTTTAGCTAAGTTAAACATAGCCCTTCTCTGCCTGGGCACCGGAGGTCGCGCTGTGACACAAAGTCTAAGGCTAAGGGTGGATGCCATGACTCACGTATGCTCAAAAGCATCAAGGTCGTACAGAGCGTAAGTCCATGAAGGATCGCAGGGGCTCGCTGCGACACCGAGGTGACGCTATCTCGAACAGGGGGGTGGTCTTTGCGGCAATGAAGCTTAAGGCTAAGCTTTTAAGTATACATGACGCGAGTGTATAAAAAATGACCATTTTGCCCCTACAAGCTGGAAAAGACCTATTAAGCCCGGCAATACACCAGTTAAGCAAAATTATACTAAAATAGTATAAAAGCTATATAAACTATGAAGATCAAGCAACTATAATAAGAGTAATGCTTAAAGTGAAGTCGTAAGCCTAATTCTCCATTATTTGCTTGAAATTACAGTTTTTGAGTTTGTTGATGGCTTAGTATTTTTATGTTTTTAGTTGTTAATAATTATAATCATTGAATTGGATAGTTTAATAAATTTTGGATTAATATAAAGCTGGTAATTATTAGGATTAATTTCTTATTTAGTCTATGTGGGGACGATACTTGACTTATCATTATATTACTTGTTAACCACGTACACTTACGTGTGAGCTTATTTAGATTTTACCAAACAAGAGGTTGTGAAGCATTGGCCAAAACCTAGTACCATTACTGAAGTTAGGAGCTTCCATGGGTTGGCCTCCTTTTATCGGCGTTTTATTCCTCACTTTAACAACATTATGGCTCCTCTTACTGATTGCATGAAGTAGGAAGGGAAGTTTTCTTGGACAAGTGAAGCAGAAGAGGCGTTTGAGCTTATTAAATTCCGCCTTACCACAGCTCCTATTCTAGTATTACCATATTTTCATCAACCTTTTGAGCTGCATTCTGATGCTTCCAAGGTGAGAATTGGGGCTGTTTTGAGTCAAAATAGCAGGTCAGTGGCGTATTTTAGTGAAAAGCTATCGTGTGCCAATTTGCATTATAGCACTTATGATGTTGAGTTTTTTGCTGTGGTTCAGGCTATTAAGTATTGGAACCATTATTTGTTTCAGCGGGATTTTATCTTGTATACTGATCATGAGGCTTTAAAACATTTGCACAGTCAAGATAAAGTTTCTGCTAGACATGCGAGCTGGGTTGCCTACCTCCAAAGGTTAATTTTTGTGGTGAAACACAAGTTTGACGTTACCAATAGAGTGGCTGATGCCTTGAGTAGGCAAAAGGGGCTGTTAACTCAACTTTCTATGGAGGTGCCTAGTTTTGATTCATTTGCTAAATTACTTAACACTGATTCGTATTTTTCTGGTATTTTAGCAAAGGTTCGGGTTGGGGAGAGGACGGATTTCCATTTGCATGATGGATTTTTGTTTAAAGACAACCAACTATGTGTTCCAGATTGTATTTTGAGGTTAAAGATCCTTAAGGAGCTGCATGGTGAGGGACATATAGGGAGAGACAGGACCTTGCAGTTAGTGCAGTTTAACTACTTCTGGCCTACTATTCGGAAGGAGGTTGAAAAATTGGTGCAACGTTGTAGGGTGTGTCAAGTCGCTAAGGGAAAAACAACTAATGCCGGCTTATATATGCCTCTACCAGTTCCATCACAGCCATGGGTGGACATCAGTATGGATTTTGTGCTTGGATTATCGCGTACACAACGAGGTAATGATTCTATTGACGTGGTAGTTGATCATTTTTCCATGATGGTGCACTTTATTCCTTGTAAGAAGACCACAAATGATGTTCGTGTTGCTCAATTGTTCTTTAGAGAGGTTTATAGATTACATGGCTTACCGGTGTGTATTGTGTCTGACCGTGATACTCGATTTCTTAGCCATTTTTGGCGTAGTTTATGGAAGATGGTGAACACACAACTGAATTTTAGTAGTGCCTACCACCCACAGACAGATGGGCAGACTGAAGTGGTGAATGGATCTCTAGGAAATTTGTTGAGGTGTTTGGTTGGAGAACATGTGTAGAGTTGGGATCTGAAGTTATGTCAAGAAGAGTTTTCCCATAATCATACAGTTAACATGAGTACTAGATTTAGCCCTTTTGCAGTAGTTTATTTTGTTACTCCTAGGGGACCACTTGATTTGCTGCCATTACCAGCAAAAACACACGTTCATGGGATGGCAGAAACTTTTGTGACAGGATTGCAGGAGATACACAGGGCTGTCCATGACAATCTGCTACAGGCTACGAGCAAGTATAAGCAAGCTGCTGATAAGAAACGACGTCATGTTGAATTCGAAGTGGGAGATTATGTGTGGGTTGTTCTTACTATGGATAGATTTTCTGCAGGTGACTATAATAAGTTGTCTGCCAAGAAGATTGGACCAGTGGAAATCATTGAAAAGATTAATCCAAATGCATATTGCTTGCGACTGCCGAGTCATATTTGTACAACGGATGTTTTTAATGTCAAGCATTTGATTCCTTACACATGTGATTCTTCTGATGATGACAATTCGAGGGTAAATTATGTCCACCATGGGGAGAATGATGCGGTTGAAGAACAAGCGTGTCATTTTATGGAAAGATTTGATAGATTTGATCTAGTTTATGGAAAGATTTGATAGATTATAGAAAGATTTGATTCAGTGGAAATTTGGTAATTTCTATCAAGTTTGGAGTGTCGGATTTTCGCATTTTTGGAGCCTAATTTCATTGGAAACGGGTCAATGATCAAAAGTCACCAGTAATTTGCTATTGAATTGCAGGATTTTTTTGGTCAAATTTCATCGTTTAGGCCTTCAAAATTACATTTTATTATTTTTCGGGTTATTTTTGTAATTTTCCTTATTAGTTTTCCTTTTCCGTTTTGAATTCCGCTTTTAGGGTTTTGTTATTTAAACATTTGTTATGATGGGAAGCAGCAGTTTTGATGAATAATAGACTTTTCTTATTTTCCAAAATTCTCTGAATTAGAATTTTGTTGCCTATTTCCTAGTATTCGTAAAATCAACAGGTTGTAGAAGATTATCGTTTGGCAATCGTGCGCAATTCAACAATTAATAACAATTTTCGTTGTACTTCCGCTACGTCAAGTTGGGGGACCGACAAAGGGATAATCATATAAATATAATCCCTCATACTCCAAAAGACGAGCAAAGAACATATTACATACATGTTAAGAAAAGTAAAAATATAATAAAGTGAATAAAATAATTTTAAATTTATCCTTAATTAGAGATCCCATAATCACTACAAAGAAAAAACCTATCAGCGACCAATACTATCAGTAACCGCACTTGCGGTCATCGATATTAGTAATCTTGATCAAACATCTGCATGAATCGCGTGATTTAATCCAATTAAGAGATATTATCAATGACGCGTCATGCGGTCATTGAGCTGGCCGCTACCATTAATTTGCCTCCCAAAATTTGGCAGGAAATGTTGGCGCGAAGGTTTTGTGCAACCACTTACAATCAGCGACCGCATGCGGTCGCTGATAAGTCCATGTCATTAAAAATTAGCGACCGCAAGCGGTCGCAGATGGCGGTCACTGATCAAACTTAATGTTACCATTTTCAGTCATTCGCTCGACACAACAGGCGAAGAAAAAAAAAGAGGGGGAGAGCTCGGAATAGTAAAGAGGGAGAAAGGGGGAGAAGAGAAGGAGAAGAGGGAGAAAGGGGTAACGACCGCCACCGGTCTGCCACCGAGACCACCAATCACTGGTATCATTTTTTATTTCTTTCTCCCAATATTACATTTCTACTATTTATATCTTATGTTAGATTAGATTACATACTAAATTGGGTTTCCAACCTTTACAATTTTTACATTTCTACTATTTTAATTTATATCTGATTGTAAATGAGAGAGAAAGAGTATGAATGTAAATGACATTGATAATCCATTATTTCGTTACCCTAAGAATAGAAGGGATTAAAGTAGAAAGAAATGAAAAATCCTAATTTCAGTTTCATCTTTTTTAACATTACACGCCATGTGATTTTGTATACATATATTTTTATGTATGATTTGTATCTCTACTCCATAGTATTACTCTTTAATTAGACTGTACATGTGACAACCCGAGAATTTAGAAAATTTTTAAAATTTTAATTAATTGATTTAAGGTTCAATATTAGAACCTAGACCAAAAATAAGTGTATGCGTTTGATATTTTTGAGAAGAAATTTTGAGGATTTTAAAATTCTGTTAAGGATTTAGGAGAATTATTCAGAATTAAGGGTATACGTGAATATGTTCTGTGTATATGGTCATGTATGTGAACAGAATGTGGTTATAGGTCAAGGGTTGACCAGATAAATTATATCTGTGTCAAACCCTAATCGTATATTAAGAACGTCAGCGTTCTGTTAGAAAACCCTAACATCTGATAAGAAACCCTAAAAATCTATTTTGAAACCCTAATTTCAATTTTGGGGATTTCAAAACCCTAATTCGCGATATTAGAACCCTAATCTGAGAATTTAAATTCTAGGAATAAGGCTTTGTGTACTAATTTCAAACTTAATTAGGGATAACCCTACTTGATTAATTAGAAATTCTAATAATTAGAAATTCTAATTATTAGGAACTCTAATTTGTAAATTTAAAACCCTAATCTAAGTTCCGGAAATTTGAAATCCTAATTTGGATATTCAAACCCCTAATTTGGGAATTCAAAAGCCAAGTATAAATGGCTAAGTGTTATAAGTTATGGAATAAAAGGGAAATGTCCAAATTTCCCTTTAAGTTATAGAGGAAAAGACAAAAATACCCTTAGTGGGTGCGAAATGACCAAAATGCCCTTTACCTTAAAACTTAAGTAAAATATTTTGTGAAATCTTGGTGACTCATCTTTTTGGATAACAACATGTGATTTATTTTCAAAGATTTGGCAAGATTTAGTAAGGATACGAAAGAGAAAGAGGAGATATTGCTAAGATTTTTGCTAGGATATTATGTAGATATACATATGTTATATCTAAACATTTAGAGGACTATAAATAGCACCTCCCTCATTACCTAGCAAAAGTTTAATTCATTCTATCTTCTAAATTTTCCAAAAAACTTAAGAAAATAGAAGGAAGAGAGAGAGGGCAGCCATGAATGAGAGGAAAAAGAAAGAAGAAACCATATATTTTCTCCATACATCTCACCTAAAAATCCTAGAGAAAGCAAGAGAACTTGAGAGGCTAAGGAAGGGGGAAGACCAAAGTTGTGAAGGGCTAAGAGAGAGAGAGAGGACTTAGCAAGCCAAGCTACCAAGAAAGATTATCCATCACCAACCAAAAGTTGAAAAGTTTTCTAAACCTTAGTCTCACTTTTTCTTAGCTTAATATATGTTTTGCTTGGATAGTATAAGAGTTTGATGAAATTAATCATGGAGCATGATAGATCCGCGAGTATAAAAAGTATTAGGATGCATTATGATGTTTTCTGCTTGGATGTTGTCAATTTAAGGGTTGATGAGCTTAAACAAAGAAGAAGATCAAAAATACTTTTTGGTACAAAAGCCCTAAATTTCCGTCCACTTTGGACCTTCACCATTTGAAATCAACAATTTATTTTTGAGATCCGTCAAAGACATGTATTAGGTCCATGAGATATCTAATGTCTCCAAGTGGAATCACTGAAAAATCCCTTGTAGATTTCCGTATAGACAGTTTTTAGTAAAGTAGGCAAAATCTGGAAATACCAAAATGCAATCTGTCCAAAACTTTCCAGGGGCATTGTCTGCCATTTAATTTGTGAAATAAATTCTGGAATTTCGGGACATGAAAATATATGATATAAAGTAACTCCTGTCCAAAAATGAGCTCATTCCGACTTAAAATGACCAAGTTATGGCCATTTCAATTTTTAGGATTTTCCGACGAAAACGGCTATAACTGGAGTTCTATAACTCTGATGGCCACGAAATTTAAATTGGAAGTTCATGTTAATACATGAAAGATTCTGCCAAGAGCTGGAAACTTTTGGAGTTAACCATGATATAGCTAATTTTCTTAAGTTACGAACAAAAAACGGACTTTCGAAAAATACTAAAGGAAATTGAAAAATTCCAGAAATATTATTTTTATGTATAGATTATATGTATATGTGTGTGGCTAAAAGATAAAAAAAAATAATAAGTTATTTTGGTATTTTTCATCCCTATGAATGAGTTAAGAATTAATGAGAAAATTAGGTTATATTGAGTTATAAAACTTAGAAATGTGATTTTAATAATTAAATGATCATTATATGATATAATAAGACTTTATGAGGGTATGTGATGACCCCAAATCCAGGTACTTGAAACCCGAACTCGGTTCTCCACGATACCATTTCTTTAAGCTGAATAATACTAAAATAATAAAACATTCGAACTTAATTTACATACATCAAAGTTACTTCCCCAGGTACGTGACCTTCAAATACATTCCTTATAATACTTGAATAGATACCAATACAACTATAACCATTAACTCATGATACACACTTATTCGATCAGCTTTCCTTTTCCTTTGTTCGTGCCTGAGCCTTCAGGTTGCTCATACATAATCGAAAACATTTAATTTAAGCAAGGATGAGCATTTGAGTGCCCAACAAGTAATAGCAATTATATATATAATTTGAAAGAATATAAGTATTCTCTTTACATAACACTTCTACAACGAATCGAAAAGTTGTGAAGTAATCAGATCTTGATAAAAATTCACATAACAAATCTCTTCCAAATTATTTAAATTTGGCTCTGGCTCTACCCATGAATAGGGTTTAAGAATCATACTATGAACATTCTTTTCATTTTCGAAAAGTTTGGCGCAGAAATCCATCCATGAACCGCTTCAGCTTTACGGCACGGAAGGTGATCATTTCAGATTGTACCTGTGATTGATCAATACTACATAACTTGAACGAAATTCATCGCTCACTCTATCCGCTTTGCGTAAAAATCTTCCCATACAGGGGATGTTCATACATGCACGGTTCCAAACCCGAAGGTTTTAATCTTGCTCAACAATAATATGTAATTCAACATATATATACGTGTAATTGACAAAGGTGTATCAACATGTGAATAAATGCCATGATTATCCAAGTGGGGACACTTGTATAACCATTTAGAAATCAACTTAACGAATATATATCCGAGCTAACATGTTGATAATCAAAGCGCGTATATAATCATGACAGAATAAAATAATTTCAAACTTCTTACTCATGTCCATTGCATAAAGAAAATGCAAAGGTAAGATACTCGCCGATTCACCGATTACAAATCTCAACTTAGGTTTTATCTCTTTATCACAACCTATCAATAATCGGATCATTCGCTCGATTAGAACATATATATCTTAACACATAAGATTGTCTATTACAACAAAGACATAGTCTAATCACATAATCACGGTGATCATACTTTTAGTTCCTATTCTATACTTGAAATATTTTTATACATTTTTCAAATATCTCATCCATGCTCTTACTGAGAGCTTTTTCTTTCTATTATAGAGATTCGACATTTATTTCAGTGCATCGAAACAACTTTATTTGGTAAATACTAAGTCTAAGACTCTTATTTTATACCTCAACATCCGTAAATATCGTACATCTTAATTTTTAATCATTTTCGAAATTTCCGTAAATTGAAAAATTTAAAATAATTCAAATCATCACTAAAGGGCCTATAGTGATATAAATCATTACTATAGGTGTTCTTCTTCAAATTTAGAACTTCATAATCGGTGCTCTCAAGTCGTCACTAGTTTGCTTTCATTTATAACTTTCAATTATCGGAATCATAATTAAATGATTTAAACATTAAACAATTCCATTATCATTAATAGTTTAATTAATACTAAACTATTAATGAAACCATTGCTAAAATATAAAAGTTATTTATAATAACTCAAACTATTTTAAAACATTTATATTACCCTTAAATGATTTTTAAAACAATAAAATCATTTTTAAATAATTACCATTAATATTTAAATATTAATGTACTATTTATCCAAATATTAAAAGTCATTAATTATAACTTAAAATATTTTTAAATCCTTAATATCTCTCTTTAAATGGTTTTAAATAAGTAAAACCATTTTTAAACTATTTATTTAATAATAATTATTAAATAAACTAAATATCATTAATATTATCTTAATATCATTAATATTTAATTATTAATGAAATTATCATTTAAATATTAAAAGTTATATTTTATAACTTAAAATATTTTTAAATACCTTATTTTCATTTAAAATGATTTTTATAATATTAAAATCATTTTTAAACTAAATTATTTAATATAATCATTAAATAACTTTAATATCATTAATAATAATTAATTAATGAAATTCATCACAAAATATTAAAAGTCATCACAAATAACTCATTTACATAACCAATTCTAAGCCAAAATAAACATAGTAAACTAACTAGTTTATTAACAACACTAACTAAACTTCAAAAATTCAAACTTTAACTAACAATTAAAAATAATAACATTACAAAAATTAAATAAGAAACATACCCGGAAATACGAATTTCACAGACTGAATACGCACTTCCACACCAAAATTTAACTAAGGAGATCTTTATAAAAAGTTCTTCCACAACAAAGCCTTTCTCAAAAAAATTGGAGGCCTTATTGTTGGTGAATGAAACAAAGGCCAAGCCCTTCTATTTATAGGTTTAGAAAATGGTGAAGTTCTCAACTTAGTCGATGTGGGACTTGGTTTATACTAATTTTTCAATAGCTCACTTTGCGATTTTCTAACGCATTGCTCATAACTCCGATTAATCGATTTTTGGATATGTTTTACATGGTATGTAAGACTATTTTTAAAAAATCTGAATTATCCAATTCGGGTTCATTAGGTAGCCCAAACAGTCGTCAAAAGTGAGGCGTTCATAATAGTTTTCAATCTCGTTTCAGCTTTTACCTCTTCCGCTAAAAGCAGTCATAACTCTTTCATTTTAAAACATTTTGAGCGATTCTTAAGCCCATGCCAAGCTAACTTCTGGGGCTACAACTTTTATTCTTTGACCATTTCCAAATTCGAACACATCAGCCCAGAAATTCCGTTCAAATGGACTGCACTGCACTTGTTGGGAAGTTTTGACACTACTACTTTGAAATGTCATAACTCTCTCCTCCGATATCGGATTTAGTCCATTTTGAGTCTATGGAAAGCTTATTCGGTGTACTATAACATACCAAAAGCCCAGAAGGTTTTGAAAACATTAACGGATCGAAACAATGTCCCGAATAGCACATCCTTGAATCGACTTTCGGTTTTGACACATTTCTTCCAATCACCGTAATTCCCTCATCCGGAGGTCGAATGAGGTCATTCCAAAGTCTATGGCTTCCTAACTCAGTGCACTACAACATATCAAAAGTCCAGACCTTTTAAAGCATAAAAAGTGGACGAGAATCCCCCATTCATCGCCCAAAAAGCAGTTTATCATGATCTCCACAACCATGTTTGACCATCTATAACTTCTAATCTATACATGATATGGACTTGATTCTTTTTGCAGATTAAAGACCACATATCAGGCTACACATAACAACTTTTGAAGAACAAAACTCATGATCGAGCAAAAGAGTTATGGCCTCGACATTTGGTGAAAAAAATAATGTAATTTGCTTTTTCCAACTTGCTTAAATCTTCAAATTGTTGCACTTTGATGTTATGGGTCTTTAATTTATCAACCCATATCATCAATTAACATTCTATTACACAACTTTAAACAATCAATTGCATCAAATAACATCGAATCAAAGGATTTCTAGGTTTAGTGTTCTTATACCCTTTTTGCCAAAAATTCTTGATTCTTGCTTACGATTTGTTATGGGTGATGGTTGGGCTTTGTTTAAGAGTGTATGGGCAATCTTGTACAAGGCAATTAAATGTAATATTTAATCACTAGATTTAATTCTTATAATTTACCAATTAACTTCTATCCTTTGGTAAATTAAAACACTTATACAATAACATCGAAATTAAACCTGGTAATTAAAATTAGGGTTTCTCAACGTCATCAATTAGGGTTTCTAATTGACCATTAGTGGTTCTTTAATTATCGTGTATGTTACTAACACAAATTTACGGTTTCTAATTTCAACCGGTTAGGGTTATAATAATTAGGGTTTGTCCTAATTATCGACATACAACGATAATTAGGGTTTCTTCTAATTACCGATATTCTTATTCACAAGAATTTCATATACACATCGGCTACTACTCGTAAATACCCCATAATCGAAGTTTAATAATTAGAGTTTCACAAAGACGGTAATATGCTGCTATGACCTAATTAACCGTCATTGCTCAATATTATCTCGTCACATACCCAAAGACATAATTATGGTAATGTAAAATCATTATATAAATAATATAATATTATTATTCTCATCTCTTGATCACAATCCCAATCCGTGGTTTGGATCTCATGTCCGACTTATTCTTTACATAAAGATCAATAATCAAGTTAAAATAATTAAATTAAATATTCTCGAACAATTCATATAATAAAATATTTATTATATAAATCTAATTATCACATCATATATTATTTCCAATCATGTTTTCATGGAAAATAATTAATAAAAACATTTCTACTTACGAAATTTATTACCATATAATTTGTGGTAATTAGTAATTCCAAAATTATTTCTAATTTTTTAAGTAATAAATGTATTCGAATTTATCGTTCACTTTACTTGACACTTAGTCTCGTCATTAAATAAAAAAAAAAAATTTATACTCAAAATTTCTTATTTATTTTATATAGAAAATCTCGGGTTATTACAGGGTATGTTGGTTATTTTTAATAAAATGTTATATTATGGTATAAGAAAATATTTTAGGTTATTTTTAATAACTTTTGATATTTTGTGATGAATTTCATTAATAAATTAATATTAATGATAATGGATTTATTTAATGAATATATTAAATAAATTATGGAAAAATAGAATTAATGATTTAAAAATCATATAAAATTTATTTAAGTGTTATAAAAATATTTTAAGTTATAAAATATAACTTTTGATATTTTGTCATGAAAATCTTAATATTTTAATATTAATAGCAAATATTGGATAATGGATTTAAATGTTTAAAAATCATATAAATATGATTTTAAAGTATTAAAATGCTTTGTGACATTATAAATATATTATAATATTATTTTATAATTTTTATTAATATTTAATATTAAATAAATATTAATGATAAGAGAATAATGTGGTATTTATATAAAATAAATACCATATTAATGATTGAAAAAAATATGATAAATGGTAATAATTATCTAAAAATTATTACAAGTCTATGAAAATTATTTTGACTGCTAAGAAAATTATCTATGATAATTGTTAAGTGTTAGACAGAGTTTAATTGAACTTAGACTCGATAATTGTCCGACTAGATTGTCGAGATGTTAGAATTGAGTCGGGTTCAACTCAGACTGCAATAGTTTGACTTAATACCGAGTCTTAGGTAGTTTGTGGACTGATAGGGTTATGTGTTATGTGGTTAGGTTATTTTATATATATATATATATAATAGTATTATACTGTGATGATATTATTCTAATTTGTATATCAATATTATTTATATATTAGGTCTTCAGTCAAAGCTTAATAAATTGCGTAACGATAATCAACGAAACATTCAAGTTTTTTTAACTCTACTTAGAGTTGTTTCATTCGGATATGCTTATGGTTAATCATTGTTGATTTCCATGTCTAAGAATTGTAGAATTGTACTCTGTACATATTACATGTATAAGTCAGGTATGAAAGTCTGATCACCTTCATTACCCTTCGGTCCAGATATATTTGTTCATGTTATATGCTTGTTCAGTCAAAAGTTTGTTCCTGCTAGTTCACAATTATATTGTTGAATTATAGCCAGCTTATTATTCAGATTATTTCAATCATGATATATTTTTAAATTATTGAACTTAAACTTGTTGGGCAATCTTATGCTCATCCTTGCTATATCATGATAAACATTGTAGATTAAGACGAATATGTCAGATATAAGGAACGGTCAAGACAGTTCCAGCTTTAGTATACGTGTGCAGCTAAATTTGTATAAGTATTGTATGATATTAATGTAATTGTAAGTCAAATAAGTTCTGAATTGTGTATTAAGTTAAGGTTACTCGACCTTGGGGATAGTGTGTAAGTTTAATGTATAAACAATTTATGTTTATATCTTCCGCAAATAGTAATAGTGATAGAATGATTGTACCGAATCCGCTGTGATTTGGGACCTGGATTTGGGGCTCTCACAGTACATTGTCTAGTCTTGCGAATTTGTTGATCTATATAAATGAATTTCAATAAATCTCACTTTCAAATAACCTAAAAAAATGGGGGACTAAACTAAATTCAATCATTAATTTATTTTAAGATGTTGTTGCAAAAATTCTAAAAAATAATACTAACTGTATTGCCTGAATCGAATGAAAGTTTACTCTATCCTTAATATTTTAAGTACTCATTTACCCTTTATTTATAACGAATCCTTCTCCCAAGATAAGACAAACTCAGAAATACTATATGCATAATAGGAGTATTTTATTCAAAACTATAAGTAGGATTCTAAACACTTTTTTGAAAATGTACCTTTTTAATTTCAAAAGACATAAACTAAACACACCATTTCTTAAAGTCATATCGATTCAAACTAGTAACTCAAGTGAAAGTGAAAGTGAAAGAACATATGGTTGAACAGTGTGGGAGTTATGAAAAGTTTATTTATTATTATTATTCAAACTGAGATCGAGTCCTTCTCAAATTTTAGTTACAAATAATAAATTCTATACCCAAATACTAATTGAAAGAAAAAAAAAGAATGTGACTTGCAGTTCATCCAAATACATCAACTTTATTAGATGTACGAACAAGAATTTCTTTAGTTATGATGCACCAATTAGTCCTTCAAGCAATGACCATCCCATCCCTACTTGATAATTGATACAGTTATGAACAGCTATAAACGGTGTTGTCATTTTTATATAATCCATATACTCTTAAACTTGTAGTATACTCCTGAACTTTTTATATTGGGAATTTGTATATATTTCTTGGTTTGTGTCTTGGGTGCCTAGAAATGACCATATATGCATGTCGTCGTGCATGTGGTCAGGTAGTTGCGAACATTTATACTATTAATGAGCTCTTTATGTTCTTACTAGTATGCTCAAGTCATATGATTACAAGTATGCTCAAGTCATGTGCTTACAAGTATGCTTAAATGTTAATCATATGCTTACAAGTATGCTCAAGTCATATGGTTACAAGTATGCTCAAGACATATGCTTATAATCATGCTATACATTAATAAGTTTATTAGTTCCCGGAGGCACAATAGTTATCTAGAAGGGGGGGTTGAATAGATATTTAAAATTCTTTAGTTTTAACTTGTTAATTGATAATGATTAAAACACAGTGGAATTAATATTTGTTTTAATCTCCTTTAAGATATAGTGAATTAATGAGAGTGAGGCAGTTATAGCAGTTATGGCAGATATAGTAGTTATAGCAAGAATGTAATAGACACAGCTGTTTTAAGTGGTTTAGAGCACTTAAAGCTCCTAGTCCACTCTTCTACTCCCCGAGTAGGAAATCCACTAAGGATGTCTTTTACACTTTCTGAATCTCATAGATTCCTTCTAGACCAGCATTCTAGGCACTTCTTAGTTCACTCTTGAACTCTTCAAGTCCAGCAGACTTGGTTCTTCATAGTTCACTTAGAACTCTTCAAGTCCTTCTCACTTGGAACTCTTACTTCAGTTGATTGGTAGTTGTTGAGTTCTTAGTTAGTGCTACTCGGTTGCTGTTAAGCACTTGTTCGAAAGAACTGAGTAGTTGAGTAAGCTTTCTCTTTTTCTTAGATCGTAGAGTTGAGCGTTGAGTGTTCTTGTGCGTTTTGTTCAATGCTTGCTCCTTTTTCTCATCTGCATATATTCTGCATATATGTGATCCTTGAAATCTATCCGTTGAAGCCATTTGTTGAAGTATTAAATGCGTTTGACATTTTTGAAGTTTGATGGAGACTTTTCTGCACATCTCCTGAATTGCATTCTGGCCCACTAACACAGCAGACTGCTTTCTCACCTAACACCTAAAAAAAGGTGTTTTCCTCTGTCCTATGGTCCTTTCCTTAGCTTCTTGAATACGTTCCTTTTGTTATACACTAAGGATATCTTTTATACCATTGGGACTGGTGAGGACTTCAACGTTTAAAACACATTCCACATTTGTTGGAATTTATCTTCAAACAAAAGGTAGAGCTCGATGCTTCTAACACAATGCATATGATACTCTACGATCCATATCGTGGTGTCTTGTCACCTTGGTGCTTGGTCTGATGAGAACTCTATGATTTCTCTCAAGGTCTTTCACACTACGATCTTTACTTGCTTGTCTTGCAGACTCTACGTTTTCGAGAGCACACTACGATCTCTGAGTTAGCTTCGGAAAATGTCTGGACCGCTCTACAATTCCTGGAGAGGCCCTCCAAGGCAGATACACTACGATCTTAGAAGCTCTACGATCCTGCCTTGGCTTCTGCAATCTCTTGATCAGTTCGATAGACTGTGATTCTTGTTGAAGCCTATCTATTCCTCTCAAGACATAGATCAACCTAACATCTTTGATCTCTTTATCTATACATTTAAAGCTTAGATCAACCTAACAAATTTGATCAATCATTAAGTCCTTGTACATATATTCCTTGAAGGACTTTACATATAATCATGAACATTTACTTTAAACATCAAATCAACATATTCATTTTCCCAACAAAGTTCATGTTGTCTGTAGTAGGTACCGTGGTATCATGGACCTTTATTAAGACCGTAGTTGGATGGAACGACAAAAGTCAATTGCCCAGATAAGTGCTACAACTGAATTTAGAGCTGGTTACCAAGTGTTTTTGGAGTATGTGTATAGTCACCCGGAATATGTGAATGGTCAGAACAAGATACGATGTCCATGTTTGAAGTAGAATGTAAATTATATGGACAGAGACGTGGTAATCTATCATTTACTTGTTTCTACGTTCATGAAAAATTACGAAGAATATTGGTGGGCACATGGGCAGAGAAGAGATGGTGGCATCACATAAGTACATAATTCAGGCATTAGTACTCATCGTATGAATGAAATGGTTCATGATATTGCAAGGCCAGATTTTGATTGGGAACAAGGCATAGAGAAACCTATGAATTATGACACCAAAGACTTCTTTAAGTTGTTAGACGAGGGTAGCGAGCCATTGTGGCATGGTTGCACCAAACACACTACATTGTCTGCAGTGGCGACATTACTTAACATCAATACTGATCACAACGTGAGCCATGAGTGTTTTGAGTCGCTCTTGAAAGCCATTAAGAGTATGTTGCCCGATGGTGAGAAATTACCTAATAAATATTACTTTTATAAGAAAATGGTGAAGAATTTGGGTCTTGGATACCAAAAGATTGATGTATGTCCCAAGGATTGCATGTTATTTTAAAAGGAAAATGAACAGATGACAAGATGCATGTTTTGCAGTCATGATCGGATTAGGCCTAATAAAGAGGGTGTGACTACAAAAAAATAACTATACTGTTTAAGATTCTAAGGTATTTTCCAATAACACATCGGCTAAAAAGATTGTATATGTCTTCAAGAACAGCTGAACATATAAGTTGGCATGTGAAATCTCCAGCTAAAGATAGAGAACTAAATCATCCCGTAGATAGGCAAGCTTGGAAAGATTTCAACTTAGCAGATCTTGGGTTTGCATTGGAACCTAGAAATATGAGGCTTGGATTGTCCACCGATGGTTTCAACCTGTTTGGCCACTCAGCTGTTCCATACTCATGTTGTCCTGTGATTATTACTCCGTACAACTTGCCTCCTTGGATGTTTATGAAACAACCATACTTGTTTCTTTCACTCGTGGTTCCTGGTCCTAAGAGTCCTGGAAAGAACTTAGATGTTTACTTGAGACCTCTTATAGACGAGTTGAATGTATTGTGGGAGGATGGAGTACAGACTTGGGATGTTGCAACGAAAACAAATTTCAACCTTAGGGCATCGGTTATGTGGACTATAAGTGACTTCCCAGCTTATGGTATGTTAGCTAGATGGAGTACACACGGGACGTTGGCTTGTCCGTATTGTATAGAGCATACAAATTCTTTCAATCTATCAAAAGGTCGAAAGCCTTGCTGGTTTGACTGTCATCGTCGGTTCTTGCCGATAGATCACCCGTTTCGAAGAAATAGAGAACACTTTGGTAACAGAGATGTGAGACCATGTGATGAGATTGCCGGTCATCCCATTTGGTAAGATTGAAGCCACATACATAATCCATGGGTTTGGCAAATCTCATAACTGGGTTCGGAGAAGCATCTTTTTGGAACTGTCTTATTTGTCTACAAATTTGATTCGTCATAATCTAGATGTGATGCATATTGAGAAGAATTTGTTCGACAATGTGTTTAATGTGACACCCCCAAATCTGGGTTACCTGACCCACGAATTTGGTGCTCACGATCCACAATATAAATAACATTTAACTACCCATTTAATTATAAATAGGAACATACACTTCATTAACTGATATAGTTAATACATTACCCCAGGTTCTCTAACCTTAACATTACAAACATACCATTTAGCTATACAAAAAAGGGTTCACAAAACAACATAATAATAACAATGTTCATTAAACTATTCCAGCAACATGACTTTGCCTTTGTTCTTCACATCACCTCTTGCCACTTCGTTCCTAGCTGAAAAGTTTTATTTAGCAAGGGTGAGCAACAAATTTGTCCCGCAAGTTAAGATATACAATGAATGTATAAGTATCAGAATAATAGACTATCTATTTTGATAAAATGACACCAAAGTTCGGGGAACTTTGAAATAGCTGAACAAATGTTAATCAATAACAAGTCTTCTCGTATTCTAGGCAACGTAATAATCCGATAATGAAAGAGTACAACGCTTTCAAAGTTTCTACGATATTCTATTGAATAAACAAGAATCAATTCTACGCAATAACAAAGTGGAATGTTTTCCAGATTTATGCTGAGTGATCACACAAGATCTAGAACTGATCTTCTCGGGTATCTATCAAAGATTTACTTTGATACATACGCAGGTGTATCAGATAACAATAAAGATTAAATCATACCCCTCTGCAAGTATAACAAGTGATCAGCTTTATTATACCCTATATTATGAATAATACTTAATCGCGCGCAAAGGTTGAATATACGACCAATAAAATATTCCCTTTATATAAAAGGTTGTTCTTCTCGGCCTCGAAATCAAGATTTGATTTTACAACGAAATCTTTGTGATTTCAATTTCTATTTACTTCGATCTAGTCGAAATAATTGGCATCGATCATCAATAATAATTGAATTCTCTTCTCTAACCTATCAAGTTCTAAATAACCGCTCGCTCAACCGTAATAATTGGCTAAGACATTTCTCAACATAATTCGACATTAAAACAGAATTATCTCGTATTGTCAATACTAGCTTCTACGGATATGAACATCCAACAATGGTTATTCTATTTAACATATATTTTTACTTAATCAAGAATTCAATTTGAATTATTAAACATGCACTAATCGCGTAATAATCAATAATAAATTCCTGGACATGGTATAATTAACAATAATTAACCACTATAATAATTGAATGAATATAACTCAAGGTTGAGTTAGGAAACTTGCCTCTTCCGCTGATTACAGCTACACAAAATACTTATTTGCATTCGTAAAATCTATAACCAATAATATCGGTCTTACAATTAGCACAATAATTTATAACACATAATACTGTAATTCACAATCAATCTTCTCCTAGACACTTTACCACATAGCCATATCAGTGTTTATAACCTATATAAACACTTAACAAGTCTAACTATTTCGGTCTGGTTGGACTTCGGTCCATTCTCGGTGTTCTGGTCACCTTACCCGACAATTAGCACAATTATTGTCAATTAAACTTGGTTTCTAAGCTTCAATATTAATTTAGATAAGTCAAATATCATTAATAATATTTTTCGGAAGCTTTTAATAATTTATAAGCAATTATTATAATTTATAATAATTTTTCAAACACTTAAATCATTTTTAAATGATTTAATTATTAAATAATCTTATCATCATTAATATTTAATAATATAAAAATATTAATAACATACTTGTCAAATATTAAAGTTATTATTAATAACTTAAAATATTTCTAAATCATCAATATTCTACTTAAATAATTTTAAAATAGTTAAAATCATTTTTAAATTATCACCATTAATATCTAAATATTAATGAAATTATTATCCAAATATTAAAAGTCATTAATTATAATTTAAAATATTTTTAAATCATTTTCTCATTTTAAAATAATTTTTAAATCAATAAATTCATTTTAATTCATTTATTTAATATAATAATTAAATAAATCTAACATCATTAATATTAATTTATTAATGAGAATTCTCCAAAATATTGAAAATTATATTTTATAATTCAAAATATTTTCTAACACTTTATTCTCATTTAAAATGATTTTTAAATCAATAAATTCATTTTTATCTTATTTATTTAATTTAATAATTAAATAAATCTAATATCATTAATATTAATTTAATAATGAAAATTCTTCAAAAATATTAAAAGTTACATTTTATAACTCCAAATATTTTTCAATGCATTATTCTTATTTAAAATGATTTTTCATAATATTAAATCATTTTTCTCTAATTTATTTAATACACTAATTAAATACCTTTAATATTTAAATAATTATAAACATTAAAGAAAAATATTCCAATTGGTCAAAAATTATTTTTCAAAATTTAAAATAAGTTTTAAAACTATTTTTAATAATTTTTATAATTTATTTCTATTTTTAAATAATTTTCGGAAAATCAGAAAATAAATATATTGAAAACCGTCGCTATAGGCCTTTAACGACACTTGTCTGTTGTCTTAGGTGTTCTTGGCTCAAGAACACTGACAAAGTCAGTGTTCAAGGGGTCATGTTTGACCGGCTTTAATTCGCTTCTCGAATCTGTTATGATCAATTTAAGACTTCGATATTGTAGCATGTATGTAATACTACAATATTCAGTTATCAATTTGGTCATAACACTTCTCAGCAAGGAGATCTGAATCTCCAAAATCACTGACAACGTGTTCACGGTTTTTCGGGTTGCCCGAGAAACCGTGCGATTCGAAAAGTACCTACTTTGATGCTCGATAATATCTAGGTTCTGGTCATCCAACAAGTGAGTTCTTGATTCATACTTCTAGCACACATGATAAGGAACAACTTCATAACATTAGTTCAGTCCAAACATAACACATTTACCAGATAGGATCCAGTCAAACCTTGTCAGAGGGCTTGCTCATGCGATTTCTGGAAATTCCAGAAATGCTCTCTGTGATCGAATGGGTCAGTTTGACTATTCACTACATCCAACAGATTTATTGTTTAAGGAATCTAAAGGCATGGATTTAAAGTCCATCTAGCAGGCTATAACTTGGTTACAACAACACTATTATATCTCTTAACATCTGACCGATCATGACCTTCAAAGATCTTGTCAGACCCAGTTTTACACTTTCTAGGTTACCCGGAAAGTTCATGGTCATGTTCGGTCAACCCTCTTTGACCAAGAATAAAATGAAATCTAAGCAACTGTTATTTCAATTGTAGAACAAAGACCTCCTACCAGACTACTGATCCAAAACATCAAACAACAAAAAATGTAAATACATAAAGATCTACAGCCACTGACATTACTTTTCAGACCATGTTTCAAACTCAAGAACAGTTTGTGAAAAACTCAACTTTTACCCACTTTGATGCTATGGATCTATGTTATATCAACATAGATCATCATAAAACATCATCTAGCAAAGATTTAAACACATAAACACATATTTTTTTTCTTAGCAACTTGGATCAAAAATAAAATTAGGTTTATACCTTCTAACTTCAAATCCTTGATCTTAATCTTCCTAATTGATCTTGGTTGATCAAGGGGTTGTTTAAGTGACTGGTCTACTTGATAAATTCGGAGGTTTTTGTGTGAGAGGGAGTTGGTAAGAGCTTGGTTGAAAAATAAGCAAATTATGTGATTTTCTCTCTCCCCAAATCTATATATATTGCTTGACATGTTGCTAGATCTGATGTGTTATCTGATTTTTGTTGAATTTCTATGTCACAATGTCAATGTAGTTGCTCACCAACTAAAGTTGCTAGCAAAAATTATAAGTTACATAATAAAATATACTTAAAAGGGCATTTTGGTCTTTTTCCATATATTTTTAATGGCATACTTGACAATTGCACAAACCCTTAAGGTTTAACCCTAAGGTTCTAACCCTTAGGTTTTAAATCATTAGTTTCCAAAATTTCTAATTAGGGTTTTAATTAAAAAAATAAAATTTCTAAATTATAATTAGGGCTTGTAAAATAGAAATTAAGATAACTAAAATATAATTAGGGTTTTCTAATCATATTTAAGTTTAATAAACACCTTAGGCTTGCCAATTAGGATTAGGGTTTCCTAATTTAGGGTTTAGGATTCCCGAATATGAAATTACGGTTTCCCGGCATTCGTTTAGGGTTATTAACTGTACGTTAGGGTTTCTAAACCTGAGATTAGGGTTTCTAATCCCTTATTAGGGTTTATTGATTTTAAACCTTATCCGATCAATCACTGATCAAAATTCTAAACAGTACAAACACGTACTTATTAATATAATTATTTTAATTATATTTTCTATCGAATCCCTATCCAGAAATTAGGGTTAGGGTTTCTAAAGCTGTTAAGCACAACTCTACTCTAAATTTATTAGTCAATACACAAATTAACCTTCTCGAGACTCGTATCACAAATACTTGTCACAAAATTGATAATCAATATTAATATTAATTAAAAAAAAATTTATTCGTAAAATTTTGATTATTCGAAATCCCGGGTTATCACATTTAACACCATGATGAATGTTACGGGGAAGACAAAAGATAATGATAAGGCACGTTTGGACATGAAATATATTTGTAAGCGTCCTGGATTAGAACTTTATGAATCTCCTAATGGTAAGATTGTCAAATCGCGTGCAAGGTACACATTGTCCAAAAAACAAGTTAAAGATGTGTGCACATGGGTTACGGGTGGGAAATTGCAAAGGATGAAGAGTCATGACTGTCATGTGTTCATGGAGAAACTCATGCCTATAGCATTTCGGGATCTGCTTGATAAACCAATATGGGATGCTTTGACGGATTTTAGTCGTTTCTTCAAATACTTATGTTCAAAAACATTAAATGAGAAGGACATGTCTGTACTTGAGAAGAACATCATAGAGATCACATGTAAACTGGAAAAAATATTCCTACTTGGTTTTTTTGACTCTATGGAGCATTTGCAAATCCATCTTCCCTATGAAGCTCATGTTGGGGGTCCAGTTCAATATAGATGGATGTACCCTTTCGAGAGGGTGATGGGAAACCTAAAAAGGAAGGTGAAGAATAGAGCTTATGTCGAGGGGTCGATATATGAGGCATACAGTTTCGATGAGATATCCACGTTTGTCTCAGACTATTTTCTGGATGAAGTCTTGACAAAGGCCAATCGAGTCTCGAGACATGATGATGGGGGAAATGTTAAACTAAAAAGTTGACTTTTTTTATTTGGTCTATCAGGCAATGCTTATGGAAAAGGGAAGCGCATATTCCTCTCTGAACAAGAATTACATGCTGCACATACTTACATTTTTCTCAATTACGAGGAGATTAACGAATTTGTGAGGTACACAAGTAAACTTGAAAATCTATCCCTTAAATTTTAATGACATATAATATACATTCCAATATGTTAATGTTTATAACATTGTATAGATTATACGATGATGAGTTAAAAGTGAAGCATCCCGGCATAACTGATAAAGATATTCAAATCAATCGTGATAAAAAATTTTCACTTTGGCTAAAGGACAAAGTAAGTTCAATTTCTTAAGACTACATATATATATATATATATATATATATATATATATATATATATATATATATATATATATATATATATATATATATATATATATACTCGATATTAACTATGACTTCATTTATTAAGATGGAGTTTTTGTAGGCTTTGACTGAGGGATCAACGATTCTGGCTAATGTACAAGTCCTAGCTATGGGACCAGACAGGGACCAAGTCAGCCGCAATGGTTATAAAATAAATTGTTGTGAATTTCATACAAAGGCATATGGGCATGGTAAAAGAACAACGAACTCTGGAGTGTGTTTCCAAGGAGATTGTTACAATGAGATTGGTCGTGCCTTTTATGGGGAGTTGGAGGAAATCGTAGAGTTTTCGTACAAGGGCACATATGGGGGTCATATTAACTTGTTCAAGTGTCGTTGGCTTGATTCAGAAAAAGGGATACGTGTTAACAGACATGGAATCATTGATATTAACCTCCATAGGTCTGCGTACTCCAACGAACCATTTATTTTACCAACTCAAATAGTACAAGTATACTACACTCCTAGTCTTGTTATGAAAAGGGATAGACCGCCTACAGATTGGCAAGTTGTAATTCATACTCCCGCGCGCAGTCGTGTAGAAGTAGTTGATGGGGAGATTTACCAAGAGCAAATGCTTCATAGACAAACTATAATAAATGTGGAGGATGACAATGAAGTAATCCAGTTAGATGGTGGAGATGAACCATATGAATTAGATCATGAGTCAATACTTGTGTCAGATGACATTGCTACTGAGGAAGAAGAGTTATTGACTGACACTGACACTGAATCTGAAGCAGATGATGGTTATGAATCTACAATATGTATACAAGATAATTCTGACTCAGACATTTACACTTAAACAAATGAAATGTATGTTTAGCACATGTTCTGTATATCATTGACATGTTTATGTACTTAACTATTTAAATGCAAATTCCTATCATTATTGTCATTTTATATTCATATATACATGTAATCAAATATAACTCATACTAACATCTTTATATCATTGTCATATTTATGTACTTAACTATTTAAATGCAATTTCTTGTCATTATTGTCATTTTATATTCATATAGGCATGTAATCAAATATAACTCATACTAACATCTTGAAATTTGTAATATATAGATGGCTTCTGAAGCAACACAAAAAAAGCACAGCTTGGGTAGGGGGCCTAATCATGTGCCAAAGGCCCCTACTAATCTAGATGATCGGATTCTTATTCAGATTCGTCTTCCTCCGAACAACACGTACATCCGCATCATTTATATATAAGCATTTTAGATTCCATTTATATAAGTATTATAATATATCTACTTATCTTTGATGTAAATTGTTGTATATTATAGTGATTTTATAGATAGTAAGATTGTCAAGTGCATTTCACAACTGTGCTTACAGAATTGGCCCACATCTATGTTATGTGGACGATCACACGTATCGCCCCTAAGGATGTAGTTTGGGCTGAATTTCAGGTATGTTTTTTTTAATTATGATAGATAATATAATATTCTTAGGAAAATTGTTTAGTAGTGTTGGATTATATGTTAAAAGTACCGTTTTAATATTATTATTGGTGTTTTATTTGCAGAAAAGGTATACATGGGAGGACGCACAGGCTTCAGTGATACAAACACTATTCTGGAAGAAGTGCGTTGTCCATACCAAAGACAATTTAAAAAAAGAACGACAAAAAGTTCTTCACAATGCATCGATCGACCATCCAGGCCAGGGAGAGGATTACATACACGAGCATAGCCCCTGGTGGTGCACCCAGTCTATATGGGTTGAGATGTATGCCCAATAGAGAGCTGAGAGTTGGGTCAAAAGACGCAAGACTGCCGCCACTAACAAATCCTCGGGTGTACCTGATGGCAAAAAGGCTAAAAGAACCTACAGGGGCGGCAGTATTTCACAATTGCAACATATCACTGCCAAGGTACGTATGAATAGTTTTAATATATTACAATCATGAATTGTAGAATATCACATGTTTACTAAGTAATATTGGAATATGTTTTGTATAGGAGTCTCAGTCTCAAGGTTGGCCTATCCATTGGCAAGATATGTACGTGGCCACCCGTGATGGTCTGCCTGATGCTTGTCCAGATAACGGTAATAAGTTTTAACAAATTTGATCTTGTTTATCAAGTTTTACATCAATTTTTAGAATTTTACCAATTTATTTTTAACTATTTAATTGTTAACATGATGACAGGATACTTATAAGCGTTTACTAAATGAGCTCTATCCTGAAGGCACCCCACATCCGCCAATTGATCAAGAATTGTGGGAGAGGGCGTCTGTTGTGAAGAAGAACTACGTCAAAGGTAAAGGAAAACGACGACGCCCAACCTTCAGTGGCTTGGCCAGCTCTGCTACCCAGTCTTCACAGTCATCGAGTCATCCAGCTATTCATACCCCTGCTGACTATGTGAGAGCTGTGACGCCCCCAAATCCAGGTCCCTTCGAACCTCGGATCCGGCCCGCCACAATACTACTATCATCAACTATTTATATAATTTATTCATAACTTAATGAATATAACTTTGCTTATTACAATTTAGAATACAAATTCTTTCCATTTCCAGGATCTATATAATGACCGTAAACTTTTGTAAGTTTCAAATATTCGTCATTTACCATCCCTGTCTTACATCATATTTGATGCTATAAAAATATGCAGAATAATTTAAACTTTTTCAATCTCTTTTGAAAAATAATCTTTTATTGATTTCTTAACTTGAATCAATTACAAAGCCTTGAATCAAATTATGCTGTGATTCATTCTATTCGAATTACTGTATAAACTTTTACATCTCGATTCGAATTCCTCTATGTATTACATAGTATAACTTTACAACTTAACATGTATTACACATCATAAACTACTATCATGTACATCTCCTAGAACTTAAACATGGTTTAGGAGCATATATTTAAATAAATCAATCAATCTCCTTCGATTACTATTGAACTCTATCAATCAAGTAGCACGTAATCTTTACTGTGAGTCCTTAACTTGGAAAAGTGGTTATTTGCGAGGGTGAGCTCGACAGCCCAACAATTCTAACTGTTTTCATGAAGCACGTAGCATATAATAACATACACAGTTCATGCATTCATAATAAATTAATATTTACTACGCATGTTACTTCTCACATAACAGGCATAGAGATTTACTTCACAAGCATATCATCAAAGATCAACTTTCAACTTTCATACATATTTCATATGCATTTCATATATATACATCAACATTCGCATAACATAATATAGTTCAACTAACAGTTATCGAAATCATATATCAAATAGGAACTAAAAGACTTGCCTGATTCGTAGTTTATCAACTACGACTTAACTGTTTAAAGCTTATCTGCACTGCGTGTATTCCTACCCAGTTATATAATCATGGATTCATACCCATCAGTCATACATTTCATAAGCTCTTAATATAAGAACAAATATTATTTCCTAACTTGGTTTCATTTTTACTTGAACTTAGGATAACCATGAGACTAGTTCATTCTACTATCATATTTATTTAAACAATCTTGTTTCCTATCTTGTAGTCCTTAAGGACATCATATAACCATAACTTAAGGCCATGCAGTTAACAACTGTTCTTGGTCAGTCTGCAGAACGACGCGGTCGTGCTGCATTTAAGCGTAGGAGTGGCGCGGCCGGGCTACTCCCCGCCAAAACCAAACTTGAGCTTTTCATTGCTTAGTTTAGTCCTAACCTACTATGCATTCTGATACATACTATAAACATACATCAAGTAGGTTCTGATATTTCTTCAAGTTCACATTTCAAATCATTTTGTTTTGAATTACATAGCTCTATGTTGAATTATTTCAATCAATAAGGCTTAACAACTTTCTTTAACAAGATTTAAGGTTTATAAGCTTTTAAACCTTATATTGGTACTAACAAGCCTTTAATAGCATGCTTGTGACGCCCCCAAAATAGGTATACATCACCCATTCTGAGTCGCCAAATACATGGTCCAGAAATAAATACAACTTCAGTAATACAATTGTCGTGCAAAATACGACAACACATATACTATGAGTTTAAATACAAATATTGTCTAATAGACAGTATACAAACTCAAAAGGAGTCCTCATTATAATTATTATTACACTATTTTACAAAATAGTGAGGACTACTAAAACAACTATCCTAAACCATCATTCCATACCCCGCTTAGTTCTCAAGTATGTTCTCACCTCCCCGAGAAGAAAAATGGAACAAAAAGTAAAAAAGGTGAGCTCAACTAGCCCAAATAAAGAATATTATGACTAAGATAATATACAACAAATTATCATTAGTCTTCAACAGGGAAAAATTTGATAGAATATAATTGACAACAAGTTTTAGATCAACAAATGCAGCGGAAACAACAATCCATTAGAAGAGTCAAGTAGATAATGAATTCTACTATCTTCTAAGATTTAAAAGTCCATCATCAATATTTTATCCCTGTAACATCAATCAATATACATCTTGAATCAAATATTCATCTTTGCACTACAGGCCAAAGATATTCATTTGTATCACCAATTGGTCATGTTCATCTCAACACTTGTTTATCTTTGCACTACGGGCCAAAGATATTCATCAGTTAATCATTCATCTTTGCAGACTCTGTGCCAAAGATATTCAAAGACTATCATCATTTAGATCCGAGGATGATGAAAAATATCTTAAAGAAAATGAATCCAGTGAGATAAAAGATCAAAGATTAGAGATTCATACTTTAGTTTATCCAAGTTCAAAAATACCTTATAATAATCAATTGTGGAGCAAAATTCAAGAATGAAGATCAAAACATGGATACAATCAAAGATAGTAACCATAATAGACAACTTGGACAAAGAAAAGAAAATTTCATTTTTTTTCTATGAATAGTGTCGTATTCGTGAATAGTGCCGTATACGTGAATAATAATCCTGACATGAAAGACTAACATCATTTACGAAGAAAATAACATCCCTTACCTCAAAAGAACAATACTTCTGACTGGAATATCAGATATAGTGCTGAAAGAAACTTGCACTGAATAGCAACTCTCAAAGTATCAAAATACTCAAAAAAATACGCTCGATAATATAGAGAGAAAAAAAAACTTGTTTCTAGTGTGATTTTCAATTCTAACCTAAGCACCTATTTATAGGAAAATGGTAGAACGCCAAAGCAGACTAAATTAATAAAATATTAATATAATCTTTTTTTTTACGCATGCCACTTTGACAAAAATATCAGCCAACCACACTTGAAATTTTAATTCAGCACATTTACCAACAAATGACAAAAGTGGGTCCCACCCATAATTTTAATAAAATATTTATTTCTGAAACTTCAATAATTCATAATAAATAGCCCTTTTATCAGAAAATACGAATTTTATGTCCATTCCATAGGAAATTAAATTTTCTACAACTTTGTATATGTATGTTTTTCCAAATTCTAAACAAAAAATGCCCGAAATCCACATACGAATGATTTTTAATACCTCCATACCGACAAAATACTGATAAAACACCTCAGCATTAATTCCTGCATTTATATTCACACAAAATAAATATTTTTCTATCCATCCACATAGAATAAATATTTTCTTATCATATAAATCAATAATTAATTATTAACAAATAATATTACAAAATCACAATTATGACAACCAAGTCGTTCCCAGGAAAGTATGGACTTTCCGATAAGGATTACTCCTTATTGGCGCGCAATTAGGTGACCAAACACATTTCCTAGCTAGAACTTCCTTAGACATTGCCAATAATATTATCTAATAATATTATTCAAATAATATGAATTATTGATCTGATAATAGGAAATATTGTGCAGTGACAATTATTGAAACAATAATAATATTAAATATCAACGTAGCAATTATTGAATCGATAAAATATTGAATAGTAATTACTGTAACAATTATTGAGTAGTGCCTTCTTACGTAAGAATCAATAATTCAAAAATAATGTGCAATACAGTGTGCTACTATGCAACCACGCGTATTAGTGTATTTTAACCACCGGATATTCTAATAGTGTTAACGGTAACCATTACGCCGTTATTTATAAAAACTCAAACTTGTCGTTATCTTCATCCGATCGTTTCAAGTTATGGGGCCTAATGAATGGTTTTACTGTGCATTTAATATTCCCCGACGTAATGAGAATTTTCCACGACCAAATAAATATTTCCCGACAATAATGAATATTTTATAACCACTTGCTTATTTTGCAAAATTTGCACATTTCACCCATAACCAAAGTATTATATCAAATGAACACCTTATTATTCACAATAATAATTAGAGGAAATTTTATTTTATTTATTAAAAAGATGGGGTCTTACAACCTCCCCTCCTTATGAAATTTCGTCCTCGAAATTGACATACGTACGTGATGTTTCGAAAAGGTGAGGATACCTCACTTTCATTTCTGATTCCAACTCCCAGGTCATTTCTTCAATAGCATGGTTTCTCCACAAAACCTTAACTTGTGGTATAACCTTCGTGCGTAGGATATGCTCTTTCCTATCCAAGATCTTAACAAGTACTTCCTCGTACGTTAAATCTTCGGCTATCTCGTCTGGTTCTAATATTTACGAAGCATAGATGTAAGAACCTGAATTTTCAGAAAATATTAAAATAAGAATTTAGTAGATAAAATTCTTAAGGCATGTGAAGGGTTCAAACAAAAATATATAAATGTGTTACGAGGTATGAGGTATTGTGTTACATAGGTTAATATGAGCTATGTGATAAGTGATGTTGTGTTTAATAAATATATATATCATTATTATATATTTATTATAAATTGTAGAGATGAATTAATAAGAGGATGGATAAGATTTATCTATCGGCATTAAATAATTTATAGAATTATTTTATTATAGTAAGTTCACTACAACAAAAAGGGTTATTTTCGACGGAATCTTTCGTCGGTAATAAGCATATTCCGTCGAGGTTAACCTTATTTCCGACGGAATGTTCGGTCGGAAATTCGGTCATATATAAGCAGGTCAAAATTAAGTCCGTCGATCTTTCGGTCGGGGATACTTAACCTCGATGAACTTATCATCGACTGAATATTCGATCGAGGGTACTATATGTCCAACTGAAAATATTCGGTCGATAGTATTCGGTCGGTGATAAGCATGACACGTGGCAGCATGATAAAAATAGGGAAGTTCTTATTTCCGACGGAATTCCGTCGATAATAGTACTATTACGTCGAGAATAGTGAATTTTTTTTTAATATTTTATTTGTTTTTGCAATATCCAGGGATTTAACCCACATCTTGTACATGTACCTGTATTCCAACAGCACATACACATACACAAGCTAACAATATAACCTCCAACAGCACATACACATACACTAGCTAACAATATAATCAATAACACGAATTATAATTACCAAGGCCGACAATATGTAAAAAACCAACTAAATGATAAGTAAAAAGGTCAAAAATATCCCATTAATCTAAACTAATGTATATCAAACATCTAATTAAGCTAAATTAAACTAAATGCCAAGGTTTAAACTACAATACATCAAAAATAATGTAAACTATAAATTAAACGAATGTAAACTAAGTAAAACTAGTAGAGCCCCCGGTATGAGGAGGATCATCGGGCGGGCGTCGACGCTGCTCTGGAGTATGAAAATCACCACCATCGTCATCCCGCTCGTCAGTCCGCTCGTCACCCTGTTAATACAATATAATGTAACACATTAGTCATATATATATATGATTCAGTTAAAGATAACTAAATGAAAATTAAATTACATGTAGAATATATATTTGAATTTAAAATGAATAGTATACGTGAGCAGTCGAGGGCTGACTCAACATCGGCCCAAATGCGTCCTCAACTAAGGTAACCACCATCCGAACAATCTCGTCGTGTATCGCAGCCTCACCCGCTTCCAGGAGGGATACTCTCTCGCGGTGCCACCCACCATTGCAACGTCTGCGCTGAAGTCGATGGAGGCGAGAACGTCTCAAGCGTGTCGGCGATGGAGCAATGGATCGATCTCAAACCTCTCCAACACCGCAGCCATAACACGCTGGAAGAAAGCATCGTCTAAGCCAACGCCCATATGTGACGGTTCCACGGGGGCTCTCGGACGCAGATGCTGGCTAGAGGCTACAAAAATAAATATAACATGAATAATATGGCGAATTTTCTTTATTCATAAACAAGAAATAAACTAAAAATAATATACCTCCTGGCAGTGTATAGGTTGGTATCCTCAGTAACCCCAGCACTCGATACCGGCTGCTAGTACTAGTGGGAGTATCCTGAGACGCGACCCAAAAAGTCGTCTCCTCGTCCTGAGATAAACTAATCTCGGGCGGAGGGACGGTGGAATCTAACATCTCAGCATCGCCCCTAGCAGCCTGCAACTCCACTATACACTGGCTGCGGATCTTCTCAAACCGCTCCTGTAATTTGATATGTGTGCATGTGAGTTATCTTGGTATCATCATATAAATTACGTAATATTATCCTAAATAATATTTATTATAGTTAATGTATTACCCATATAGCTAGTGCTGCTGGAGACATCGTCGACCCCAAAGTAGAGCCCTTCGGCGTATGGACTCTATCCTAGAACTCCATCATCGTAGGAGGTCGGCCCAAGCTACTCCGCATGGCCTAAATCATATACATTAAATAATATAAACTTAAATTACTATAGTTGCAGTTTAATATTAAACTAAACTAAAGATAAATACATACCGCTTTAACATCCTTAAACGACTGCGAGCCAGAAGTATATACAACTCGCAGCTTGCCTCGATTTTTCTTCATCTACTCTGACTTGGTCTTGAACGCAACATCATCCTAGTATGCACACATCGCGTTCATGTTGGATCTCGATCATCGCTTCGGTGATGATCTCAGAAAGTAGTCCCGGCATTCTTCTATCGCCCGGACTTCCTCTCGTCGCATCTCGTATGTACCAAATTAGACATAATTCTTCGAGATGTGGGAAATGATAATAGCGTCACCATCCGCCTCAGTGATGCCGGTCTCGTATCTATAGTATCTCTATCAAATAGACATAACATACATATAATTAATTATTTGAACAATATATAAATAATATGAACCTTGATTTAATATATGTAATTCGACTTACGTGAAACTCCCGAACATCGTCACCATGAAGCCCGGCATCGTAAGCGCAATCTTGGCTTAAATCGCACGCGTACGAAGAGGCAAATGGCGTGTACGTTCGCCTTAGCTTTTGGTTTTGAGTTGTTAGGACGGAGCCACAATTCTCGCCTAATGTTCATTTCCTCCAAGTCTTTACGTGATTTATCATTGTCTTTTGTTTTACCACTCGTATCTAGCACAGTGTAAAACAAGTTCTCAAACACATTTTTCTCCGTATGCATGATATCTATGCAATGACGAAGTGCTAGTGTGCCCCAGTATGGCAACTCAAACCGAATGGGCGAGTGTGTCCAATTATGAGCTTTACCATACCCTATTGTTCTCAACTTACCATGCTCCTTCCCAGGCGGTGGAAATGTTAAATCATTTAGCCATCCCAATACATCGCTGCCCAACAAGCGACCAACAACCCCCTTCTTTTCTATTTTTCTATTGAACTGTGTAGACATCTTTCTATAACTGTGCTTAGCAGGAAAGAATCTTCAACCAGTTCTAAAGAAACTAGTTTTTCGCCCATGACGCAGTTGTGTGCCCTGCACATCCCCCATACAGACTGGACGTGACAATTTACCATGGGTCGACCAACCACTGACCATCCCAAGTGCCGGAAAGTCAGTGATAGTCCACAACAAGGCTGCCTTCATCAAAAAATTCTGCCCGACAGATTTATCAAAAGTCTGAACCCCTGTTTTCCACAACATCTTAAGTTCATCGACTAACGGTCTAAAGTACACGTTGATGTCTTTTGTAGGACTCTTATCCCCAAGAATTAGTAAAGTCAAGAAAAGATACAGATCCCTCATGCACATTGACGGTGGAAGATTGTAAGCTACCATAATCACTGGCCAAACAGAGTATGGCAGACTAAAATTATTAAACGGACAAAATCCATCGGTAGTCATGCCAAGCCTGACATTCCTAACATCGTCGGCAAATTGTGGAAAATTAGCATCAAAATTCTTCCACTCATCTCCATCTGCTGGGTGAGTAAGCTGACCAGGGACGACGTCCCTTGTCCTATGCCAACGCATACTTGGTGCAGTATGCAAAGACATGAATAGACACTGTAGCCTTGGCGCAAGAGGAAAGTACCGTAATATCTTCTTCGGAATATGTTTCTCCTTCCCCCCACATTTTGTGATTTTGTACCGAGGAAAATTGCATATATCACACTGCACCTTATCTTTGTCCTCCCCATAGTATAACATACAGTCCTGCTCACAAGCATCGATCTTCTCATACCCAAGATTCAACCCTTAACCATCTTCTTGACTTCATAGTAACTTCATGGGTAAGGTATTATCCTTAGGTAAGAACTCCCCGAAAATAGCAAAGCAAATCATTGAATCCTCTCTCCGCTGCGGTATGCTCATTATTGTAGTGTAAAAGATTCATCACTACTGTAAAGCTTCGTGTGCTTTGTCGTGTTCAGATACAATGGGGTTCTGATTCGAGATAGCATCTTGTAGAAGGCAAATTCTTTGAATTATTTGGCTTTTGTTGATCAAGACCGCTGCTGACGCAGGCTCATTTTCAACCAGATCAATATTCGTCAGGGGCTACACGCATCTACCAACATCTCCACGACATCATAGTTATCTGACTGGTCTACAATACTGTCTAACAATTCTCTAAACTCAATTGGTTCACCGTGATAAATCCATACCGAATACCCATCCACAAACCCACGTGAATATAAGTCAAATTTCACTTCATCGGTAGTCTTCCATATCATTTTCTTACACTTGAGGCACGGGCATCTCATTTTTCCGTTCAGATCATCAGCATGTTCTATTTCTTTGGTCATAAAATTAGACACCCCGTCATGGTACGCATCAACTAATCCCCTCCCATCAATCTTTATCCTACGGCACATCCAACTCCGGTCGGCATCCATCTTTAATTGAAGAAAATACCTAATTAGATCAAGAATAATCATGAATGTGGTCCAAGCATGAATTTAGTTTACCTGGTTTATATCTCCACTCTACAGGGGTTAGGCTTCTATCCCGTTCATGGATGCGTCTCCTCACTAGTGCCAATCTTAATCACGTTTCTACTATTTTCAAAAAAATTCAGCAGCACCTCCCCATGGTCTCCAAGTACACGAAATAGACAAAGAAAACTTAGTCTAAGTATGCACTCGGAGAACATGTAGAGACACCAGCTGAAAGTTCCTCGAAATTTATAAAACGCACCATGTGCATTGGCAAAAACCTCAAGTGTGAGAGACATAACATCCGATGAATGATCCCAAGCGGGGATTATTCGACATTCACTCCTAATGAGTGAATGTTAACGCAGTTTCTAAGTTGACACCTCCAAAGCATGCATGTCTTCATCAAGACAAACTAAGTTTATCATTTGCTTAGTTTGAACGATATGATCTGGTTCCCATATTTTTTTTATGGGAACCAGATCATATCATTCAAACTAAGCAAATGCTACTTGGTTTATTTTGCCAATGAAAAACTAAGTAAGTGCTACTTAGTTTATTGAAAATTTCACCCCAACTAAGCAAATGCTACTTAGTTATATTGCATCCCAACTAAACAAATGTTACTTAGTTATTAATTGTATTTTATTTTATTTTATTAGCTTTTATTTAATTTTGATTTTATTTAACTAAGTAAGTGCTACTCAGTTTAATTATATTTATTTTGTATTATATTATATTAAATTAAATTAAGTCAATTTTTTTGAATTTAATTTAATTTAATTTAATTTGTATTATCTTAAATTAAATCATATTTTGATTTTATTGTATTGTATTTTATTTTATTTTGATTTTATTTAACTAAGTAAGTGCTACTTCGGTTTAATTATATTTATTTTGTATTTTATTTTATTTTAAATTTAATTTAATTTATTTGTATTTATATTATATTATATTATAATATTTAATTTATTTAAATTTTATTATATTAAATTATTTAAATTTAATTAATTTAATTTGTATTATATTATATCATTTTTTATTTTATTTTATTTTAAATTTAATTAAAAAAATTTATTATATTATATAATTTAATATTAAATAATTTATTTAAATTTATTATCTTAAATTAAATTAAGTCAATTTTTTATTTTATTTAATTAAACAAAATTTGTATTATATTATATAATTTAATTTATTTAAATTGTATTTTAGTATTGAGAAACTATTAACTATACATTAATATAATAAAAAGGACCCACATAAATTGCAATTGATGAATTCTGACAGAATTTCGTCAGGAATTTCGTCAGATATAACAAATATGTCACTATGAGAAACAAAATACCCACAAATTTTCAGACCCAAATTACATACCCACAGATTTTGAGAACAAACAATAGCAGTATAACATTAGGGCATGAACAAACTTATGCAGATTCATAGCATTATAAATTACATAGCAATTTATATAACTCAATTAGGGCATGGACACAATATGTACCAACAATTTTTCAGACCCAAAACAGCCAACAAAATACAGAGCAGTTTTATGTAACTCAATTTGTAAAATTAAGGCATAGATTTAAAAGCATAGTAATCAAAATCAAATGGCAATTCATCAAATATACCTGATTAACTTGAAAATTTAACAAACAAATGAAAGTATGCCACCAATTTGAGAAGAAATCGAATGAGTCGCTTGAAATGGCGGAATTGGCCGTAACTACTTGATCGAGCTGACTGTCGTGAAATGTATGGCGTCATCGTCGGTGAGCCGCTGGTAGTAGGGAAAGATAGAAGCGAGCGTCTGGCGAGCGAGAGAGAGAGAGAGAGAGCAGGCGTGAGAGAGAGAGAGAGCAGACGTGAGAGAGTGGGAGGGAAAAAGGCAGAAATGAAATGAGGGGAGCGTATCAGTCTGTTAGGTTTTAAAAGATAAAATCGACGGAAGTCCGTCGATCTTATGTCCGTCGGTTTTAAGCTAACTTCGACTGAACTCCGTAGAGAGTAACATGATATTCAGTCGACCATAGTGTTGGTACTGGCGGGAGAGTTTGGCGCCATGTTGGGTTGTGTTTTCGACAGAAGTTCGTCGAAAATATGTTATGTACGACCGAACTATTCTCGACTAAATAATCAGTCAGAAACAGTCTAACATCGACTGAATGTATTCTGTCGGAGTTAATTCCGTCGGAGATAAACCATTTTCTTGTAGTGGTTGGTGATTAAAATATCTTTTATAATCACCAATTTCTGAGTATTTGTACGAGTGAGTATCAAGTCTAAAGTAGTGCAATCATACTCTTTAATAGTGGATGTATAGGAGCTGGGCTAAACGATTCCTTCAGAGAGCGGAGGTATATACAAATCAGTAACCGATCTAACTAATTGTGAAAGCAGTGTAGACGAGACAGAAACTAATTTGTTGGTTGTTTGTGGGAAACCACTCAGTGTACTATATTGAATACTATTAAAAACTCGATGTGTGCTAGGTTTAGACTTGTATATATGTACTAGTAACTGGTATGATGCAATATGAGTTTTAGTTAGTGCTTAAGCTATCCATGGATAGATTGAGATAGTAAAGCATAAATTAGTTAATTACGAGAATTAACTAACACATTTAAATATTGGTTAATTTATATTAAATTGGAAGTTATATTATGGAATAATATAATTTGAATATTAAAGCCTTAATTGACTATGGTGATATAGTAAGGGTTTGAAGAATCACTTAAGTAAATAGTGAGTTAATACACGTGTGGAATATGTGATTATAGTAGGTGCCTTTATAAATATTACTTGTCATGGTATTATTTTGAATAGAAAGGATTAATTCACTTACAAAACACGGTGAATTAATATATGTGTTTAGCATAAGAGGAGGAAAGAAATATGTTAATTATTAACTTGATATTTTAATATATTACATAGTTTTGTAATATATAAAAGGGTTGATATTTGAAAGATAAATGATTAATATTAATTAATCGTTGTGATATTAAAATGTGATAATGAGTTGAAAGTATCCAACTGAATGATATTTAGCCCAATTAAAATATTAATGTGGACATTATCATTAAATAGTATTATAATATGTGATTATTATTGTTAGCAATATATCTATAAATATAATAAGAATTATATAAATAATTAATGATTATGAAGATCCATAATTTCATTAATCATTGATGATTGGATTAATTAATATTGGTGTTAATTAATCAAGGAAGTGAGTAATTTATTTATTTGACCTAAAACAAGTAAGTAAGTTATTAATATAATGATATTAGATTAACGGTTATGTGCATGTGAGCAATAATGCAACTATACTATATAGTGTAGTGTGACAATTATGTGACAATATACATGTGGGTAGACATTAAAATAAAATGTACATGAATTATATGTATGTTGCATAACATCTACTACCTTGCAATGATAAATCATATTGTGACACTAAGTTATAATGTATGGTTGATATGTGTATACAACATAGCATAAGAATAAGAGTTGTGTATAAGTATATAGTCTAATGTTGCAAGAAGGATGAGTATTTGGAAATTGCCCCAAAACTAGTGTCCCATTTGCTCCCTATTTCTCATTCACGTGTAAACCAAAAAGGCTAAGGCCTATGTTCTTCTTTTCTTCCAAGCTTTGCTAGACAATGATTATGGAGGGAGTGGGCATAATGATAATCTCCAACAACCAATTACCAACTTCTTTTTGCCCAATGTATTCCTCTTCTTTTCCTTAGTTTAATTTGTTGGACAAAGCCATAAATTGGGTAAGAGCTTCTCTATAAATTAGGAGCTCCCCCTCATAAATTATTTTGCTTGAATTCTTGATAGTTATCTAGAGAGTTTGTTGGTGAGGATTGTGGGAGAAAATTATGAGATTGAGAAGCAAGCTTAGTAATTCAAAGCTCCAAGAGGTATAACCCTTACTTTAAATTCTTAGTTTTGAGTAGATGAATTCATAAGAGATTTCATGAATTAGCTAAGAATTGATATGTAGGATAATGGTAACATGTTAGTAGAGTCTATGTATATGTTATAAATGCAATGCGATAGTATTCAAGCATCAAGAGGTAATAATTCTAAGTTACATGCTCTTGATTTCCTAAGTTTGCACTTTCTTAGTAATATCATGAAAAAGTTGCTTTTGAGTCATAAAATTGATGTCTAAAACTTTTTTCAATCTGTAGTTTTCTGTTAGAAGTTGTTAATATCATTAAATACGAAAACAACGGAAGTTAAACGAACCAATTTGGTTTAGAATCGAATTCGTAGTGAATGATTTCGCTAAATTGTCCAAAACATGAACATTTACATGAACATGAGTTATAGATTCATATTTGGGTTAGTTAATGTTTATGTTAGTTGATGGGTATTATAGTATGTTGTAGTTCTATGAATTACGAATCCATAGAATCGAAAACGGACTAATTTGGACATGTATAACTCAAATTATGAAGGTTAGAAAGTAGTTTGGCTTGTTATTTTGTAGCATAGCATGAAACCGTGCATTTACAGTAGCTAGGCCCGCCTCGGCGGGCTTATTTATAGGGCAAGACCCCCACCCGGCGGGGGTGGTCTGACTACAAATGTTTTAAAAAATCTGACAGAACATGTTTTACTAAACTGGGCATAACTGTTTCATACAAACTCCAATTGAGGTGATTCAAGATGATCCGGAAAGAGAACGAATAAACCTACAACTTTTATACTTTAAGTTTTTCAATTTGAGGTAATTAGGAAGAGTCAAAATATTCATCTTTGTAACTGTTACGTAATCGAAGGCCATCGGAGGGCGTCGAGCGAGCACATACGCAAGTATAATGCTCCCGACGATGGAATATGTTATTCTAAGTGATAAAACATAAATATGCATGATAATAGACATGACATATAAGATTTCATTACTAATTATAGAATGCTTTAGCATGGCTTAGTATGTGTTTTGAAAAGAAACTTGGAGTTTTAGAAAATGAATATTGACTAACCTTGAGTCTTTGAAGTTATAATATTTTAACACATACATCTTGTTGAGTTATGAGTATACTTAGGAATGAGAAGTGATTTAAAGTTACTTTACTTATTATCAACTTACAATAGCTTAGTTGAAAATGATTTCTAAAGAAAACATGAAACTTTAAGAACGAACTTAAAGTAATTTGTGTACTTAAAGTTCTAAACATGATAACATATATTCATGGATTAGTTAGCTATGAAATGAGATTTAAACGTTGCACCTAGTTGCTTTACCTTGGCCTAAAATAACTTTCAAAAGTGAACTTGAACGCCTTATGCCCCTAGACATGACGAATATGTTCATCTTTTAGCTAAGCATAAATTGGTCGTTTCAAGTGTGGTTTAAAATATGTTTTCAAATAATGAACTATGCTATGTACATGTGAAGCATACTAGTAGAGGCTTATTAGTACCAATATATGGTTTAAAAGCTTATGTCATTGAATCTTGTTAAAGAAAGTTGTTAAGCCTTATTGATTGAAATAAATCATTATGAAACTAAGTAGTTTGAATATGAACGACGTAGATCACGTATCTATAAATTTAAATATGTGTCAAACACATAGCGAGTCAAGTGTGTGATAAATGAATATGAATGTTGATGTCAAGTATGGATGGTTAAGGTATACCTATACATACCTAGCTATTCTAAGAGTATGATGAGAAAGCGAAATGAAGGTTTTTCAAACCTAGTTAGGAAACGATGTAATATTTATTGTTTTATTAAGAACGTATGAAATGTATGACTAATGGATATGAATCCATGATTATATAACTGTGTAGGAATACACGCAGTGCAGAAAAGCTTTAAGCAGTTAAGTCGTAGTTGATAAACTACGAATCAGGCAAGTCTTTCAGTTTCTATTTGATATATGAATTCTATAACTGTTAGTGAGTTATATTATGCTATGAGAACGTTGATGTATATATATGAAATGCATATGAGATATGTATGAATGTTGAAAGTTGATCTTTGATGATATGCTTGTGGAGTACATCTTTATGCCTGTTATGTGAGAAGTAACATGCGTAGTAAATGTTAATTGATTATGAATGCATGAACTAAATATGCTATTATATGTTATGTGCTGCATGAAAACCGTTAGAATTCATGGGCTGTCGAGCTCACCCTTGCAAATAACCACTTTTGCAGGTTAAAGACTCACGGTAAAGATTTCGTGCTTCTTGGTTGACAAAGGAGATAGTTTCATAACGAAGGATACTATTTAGATTATTACTTGAACCATGTTTAGGTTCTAAGAGTGTACTTGATATATACTTACGATGTTTAATACTTGTTGTACTGTAAGGATGTATTAGTTAATACATAGAGGATATCAAATCAAGATGTAAAATCTTATACAATAATTCCAATAGACTGAACCATATTATATAGTTGATTCAAGAATGGTAATTGATTCAAAGTTATGAAATCAATAAAAGATTTTATTCAAGAGATTGAAAAAGTTTAAATTATTCCGCATTTTTTTTATAATATCGAATGTGATGTAATACAGGAATAGTAAATGACCCGGATTAGAAACTTATAAAAGTTTGGGGTCATTGTGCAGATCCTAGAAATGGAATGAATTTATATTCTAAATCGTAATAAGTAAAGTTTTATTCATTAAGTTATTAATGAAAAATATAAATATTTTGACGATAGTAGTAACGTGGCGGACCGAATCCGAGGTTTGAAGGAACCTGGATTTGGGGGCGTCACAATAGATATGTGAAAAAGATTATGAAAACGAGACATGCTTAGAGGTAATGCGAGTCTATAGGCCACATTTCCTATTCGGTCAAGAATCTCAAATGGACCAACAAATCATGGATTAAGCTTTCCTCTCTTCCCAAATCTTGTAACTCCCTTCCATGGAGCAATACGTAACAATACATGATCCCCAATATTAAATTCCACGTCCTTTCAATGAAGATTCGCATAACTCTTTTGTCGATCAAGTGTCATTTGTATACGTTGTCGAATCGTTTGGATATTTTCTGTAGTTATGCGTACCAATTCTGACCCCAACAATGTTGCTTCTCCCACCTCATCCCAGCATACTGGAGAACGATATTTTTTTCAATACAACGCCTCGAATGGAGCCTTGCCTATACTTGCTTGATAACTGTTGTTGTAGGAGAATTCCACCAATGACAAGTACTTATCCCAACTTCCTTTGAAATCTAGGACTGAGAGTCTTAATATATCTTCAAAAGTTTGAATAGTCCTTTCTGATTGCCCATCCGTTTGAGGATGGTATGCCTAACTGAATCGTAAATCCGTGCCCATAGCTTTCTGCAAGCTAACCCAAAATCGTGAAGTAAATCTTGGGTCACGATCCGAAACTATGGATACTAGCATGCCATGCAATCTCACAATCTCATTCACGTACATATGAGCAAGACGTTCAAGGGAATAAGTCTCCTGTATAGGCAAGAAATGAACAGACTTGGTTAATTGTTGGTGAAAATCAATACGCTTAAAAAACACGCAAGTGCACGTGGTCAACAAGTAATATAGTAGTGAATAAGTATCGTTCCCACGAGGACAAAATATCAAGAATCTTAACTTCACAATTATCAATTTTGTATTAACCCTAATTTTATTAAACTAATCAATTCAATGGTTTTAAATTATATATATAAAAAACAAAATTAATAAAGAGATAAACTATCACAAAACAGTCACCAATAACGAAATCCAGAATTTTAAACAATTAATGGAGAATTAGACTTATGATTTCACCCTGAGCTTCCCTCTGATTTTTAAACCTTTATTCCAACTCAATTCAATATTCTAGTTTATTAATCAAGAACACGAACGTAGTAAGAGCCACCTCTCGATGCACTAATACCATATTAACATCAATCCACAATTAAGATAGAAATCCGTTAAACACCTAAATTAACCAACTCACTATATCTCTATGTGAACTGCAATCAAAGAAGGTTTAAGTTTAAGATCTCTATACGATTACATGTGATGTCAAGCGTATCTCTACCTTAACAATAAACACAAATCTGCTATTGACAAAATTCATGACACATGCTATATTAACTAGGTCTAGATTCGAATCTCCTCTCTCGATTCCTTTCAAATCCACAAAGAACTGTTGATCAGGCAATTCATAAATTTACACTCAAATTAACATAGATAAACTAAAATATCTTATTGAATTGGAAATAAAAGTTATAGAATCATCGTTTCGCCCAAAGATCCATCACAAGTCTAATAAATAAATTAGTTCATAACGAATGAATTAAAAACTGAATACTTTGTTGAAAACATCATCCCAATTACAAATAAGACTAAAGAGAAGAAGAATAAAGAAAACCCCTTCACGTGGCCTTGATTCGCAACCGTCGTGATAATCTCTGAAAATTACTCCTCCAATGTTCGCTCTTCAATCCTTGAAATCGCTCTTGAATTCTTGCCTTGTGTGTTGTAAGATTGTTGTTTTTCTACGTAATAGCAAGCTCCCCTCTCTTCTGGCTGAATTCTTCTTTTATTAGAGTCCAAACGAATCATCCGAATCCCACAAACCGAGCTCTAACAGAAGTCAAAACCAAATAGGATGATTTCTGAGAAAATGGGACCCACGCCTTACGTGAAATACAGAGCATAAACAAGCCCACCCTTTGCAAGCTAGGCTCTCGACTTCAAGATTTTCTTACTTTCACTTTTTTCCACTTTTGCTCCAAAAAGACCGCCTATCCTCACCAATTGCATCCATGACCACCCTACACATAAAATAACATGAAACAAGTAAAAATGAACACAAAACACGAAGATAACTACGAATTTAAACTTGAAATGAATAGCGATTCGTGTATATAAAATCCACTTATCAAATTCCCCCAAACTTAAATCGTGCTAGTCCTCGAGCACAAAACAAACTACATGCTATGCAATGCAATGAAATGCAATAACAATCTAAATGCCTAAAAATCCAACAACATCGCATAAACTGACTTATCCCATAGGCCTCAGAGAAAACAAGCAACTTAACAAAACAAATTATCAAAACCAATCCACAATTACGTATTAATTCTCAATTCTTGAACAACTATTATTGGTATAGGGTGCGTTTGTGAACAACATCTAAGATAACTGACAAGGACCCAAATTCAATACATAAACAACTTCTTAGAAGGAATCATACAGTGCAAATTCAAAAATCTCAAAGATAGGCACGATTCAACTAAAACTAAACTCAACCAAATTCAAGGGTACATGCATGATACTTATACTTTCTTTTCTTCCTTCTCTTTTTTTTCTTTTTTTACACGGGGGCTTTTGCTCTTTTCCCGTGATTACTTCCCTTTTCTTTTTTTTCTTTTTTTTGGATAGTGAGTGCGTTTTACGCTCCATCTCACGCTTGTGTTTATGGGGAGTGTTTCTCCTCAACCCACCACAAGACTCAACATGTTTTCTTTTTCTTTTTTATATCCCACATGTATTCCCCCAAACTTAGGTTTGTGCCTAAGTTAAGCCTTTATTGCCTATCCTTGTCATTTTCTAGTTCACCCTAGCATTATCCTTTAGAAACTTTTTATGTATCAATTTGAACTAACTGGTCATCAAAGATGTTATTAGTGCTACCCCTTTTATAACAGTTTCAAACAAGTCCAAGAATCGATTCATAACAGAAATTATATCATAGTTCTAATAATCCATACTATATTGGTTAACTTGTTCACAATCTCATCATTGGTTCACAAAAATAACATGAAAAATGCGACACCGTTGGACATATGCAAACACACTATTTAACTAATTTTATATATATATATATATATATATTTTATTTTTTTTAGATAAATGAAAACAATGCAAAATCCTAACTATTATGCAAAAACCTATTCTATAATGCAAAACTAGATATGACAACAAAAAGTTAAAAATGCATGTATGCAACTAAACAAATTACTCCCCCAAACTTAAATAAGACAATGCCCTCATTGGATAACAATAAAGTGCAATAGGACATCCCTGGAATCGTCTAAGTCTGGGGCAGTGGTTGGTTCTCTTCCTCATCGGAATCACTAGGAGGAAATCGAGGTAAAGGATCGGGTTGTTGATATGGAAATTGAGCCGCCAGGTTGAAACTTTGAAGCGTTGTGTTGAATGAGGCGAAAGATGCGTTCATGGCATCAAACATGTGATCTTGGCGCATCGCCAATCGTCGCATTTCCCGGCGTGCTGCCCTATTATGCGCATTCATTTGATTTTGGAACTCAAGGAACTAAGTACTAGAAAATGCCTCAGTCTGCGGAACCTGTTCGGTTCCTTGATCTCCCATTGTTTCATCCTCATCCCCCGAGGTATCTTCGGCATTGACTTCGTCTTCCGACGCCGATGGAAAAATAAAACCCAAACCCCGTGGATGTGACTCTCCTCCACCCCACACTAAATACCGCGCAATCATTCGTGAATCAAGCAAAGAAAGCGGCGGTTGAGTTGGCTCATCATCAGAATAACGCACCTCGGCGTTGCGGCACAACGCACATATAAGTGAAGGTGCGCAACCGCTTGAAAAATTTTCCGTAAGCACCCCGGATAGAGAAAGCGATGATGGCCCCGACGTCGATAATGAAATCTTGCACAATGGCGATATAATGATGCGCCTTCTCTTTGGTGACGTCCGAAGTGTGTTGGGATGGAAGTAATTTTGCACATAAAAATGTGTACCATATCTTTCCATACCGGCTTAAGTCCTTGCTATTGAACATTGTTCCTCCCTTCCTACCTTTGGTCCAAGATGTGCCCGGCTTTGTCAAATTTTTAATAACCTCCTCATAATCCGGGTCAAAATCCCTCATTTGGACATATTGACAATGGCGTGGCACCCTCAACTGATAGTAAGCGTTGATTGCATCGTCACTGAACATGACCATTCGACCTCGCACAAACGCTTTGAAAGGAGCTTTGTCTTTGACGTTTGCATAGAATTTCTTGACAATAGTAACCACGGCGGGTGTCGGATGTTCAATGAATTTGATCCACCCCTTTTGGTGAATTTGGGACATCATCTCCCCGTCGTTCCCCTCGGGGGCCAAACCACGCTCTGGCGTAAGTGCCTTAGATTGCATGTACTCATAACTTCGTGGTGGCAGACTCATAAATTTTAGCGGTCATAGGTGGTTGGCGGTGGGCTAGGCTTGAACTCGCCCGTTGGCATTTGGGTGTTGGTTGAGATGCCATTGAGTTTGAAGAGTGAACTCTTGCTAGTAACCACTTCTCTCCGAAAACTTGGTTCGATCTAATCTGTCAAACACTTGGCGACACAAACTCGTTCGGATCCCCCAAACTTAGGTTGGTTCTATGGAGTTGAGAAAGATGAAAACTTGACACTATAAAGACTCTACTCTCAAGTGTGGGTATCCCAATTTCTTAAAGAATTCGAATTTAATGGTGTTGAATATGGGAAGTATGAGATAGGGTTTATATAGGAGGGATGTGGGAGAGAGGAAATGGTGAAAGTGATGGAATTTATGGGGTAGGATGTGGGTGTTATGGGTTTAGGTAGTGGTAGTAGTGGGGAATGAGGGTTTGATGTCAGACGTGGGTTTAGGAAAGAAAGCTGAGATAGCACCAGGTGTATGTATGAGGGAGAGAAGGAAGGGGCGTGCATTTTAAAATAGGCGTATCTCGCTTGAGATTTAAGACCCACCCCGTGGGTGTTAAAGGCAAAGAGGCCCGCCCCGGCGGGCATGCCCACTGTTAAAATATTTTGGCCAAAAATTGTGGAGATGCAAATTTTCCGATTTTCCTCCATTTCGTAGTCGTTGGTGCTCTGACTCACGTTGGACCTCTCCTGAACCAAAAACATGCAATACGTTAGATTATTGACGACTTAGAGTTTCAATGAGATTTTTAGCAAAACTTATAATTGACAAGTCCTAACTACTGCTTCATAAACTATATCCTAACAAATTAAACATGAACTATGAAAAAAATAAAGAAAATTTGGGTTGCCTCCCAATTAGCGCTTGATTTTAAGTCGTTCAGCTTGACTACTCCCTATTTTATTGTGTATCGGCGAGGGTAATGTTATCGGCGTCCCAGTTCGACTCGCCACCCCAGTAATGCTTTATCCGTTGACCATTGACCTTGAACGTTTCTAACGGATTGCGACTGTACAGTTCAACGGCGCCATGAGGAAATACTCGTTTTATAGTAAATGGTCCCGACCATCTCGACTTAAGCTTTCCTGGAAATAATCGTAGCCGTGAGTTGAACAAGAGGACTGATTGGCCAGGCTCGAATGTTCGTTGCATAATTTTTTGGTCGTGCCATCTTTTAACCTTTTCTTTGTATAGCTTGGCGTTCTCGTAGAAGCTTGAGTCAGAATTAAATCGAGGCTCATTTAGTTGAAGTAGCCTTTTTCTCCTACCGCGGCTTGATCAAAATTTAATTTTTGTATTGCCCAATAGGCCTTGTGCTGTAGCTCCACCGGTAAGTGACATGCCTTTCCGTACAAGAGTTGATAAGGTGACATCCCGATTGGCGTTTTTGTATGCAAAATCCGAGACGCCCATAATGCGTAAATCAATCAAGTGACCAATCTTTTCGACTCGGATTTATGACTTTCTCCAGAATTTTCTTAACTTCTCTATTCGAAACCTCCGCCTGCCCATTTGTTTGAGGGTGATACGTTGTAGCCACCTTGTGGTTTACCCATACTTAGCCAAAAGAGTCAGAACGACTTATTGCGTAAGGATCCTTCATCACTATTTATTGCTCTTGGCGTGCCAAACCTCATGAAAATGTTTTTTCAGTAGAAACTTGAGGACCACCTTGGCATCATTAGATGGTAACGCTGCATGACTTCAACCCATTTTGAGACGTAATCCACCATGAAGCGAGAATATACCGATTGCTTTCAAAGAGGGACGGAATGCTCCCATGAAATCGATGCCCCATACATCAAAGATTTCCACTTCAAGAATTGTTTGTAGGGGCATCTCATTTCGTTTCGATATGTTTCCCACCCTTTGGCATCTATCACATGTTTTCATAAATTGGTGGGCGTCTTTGAACACTGCAATAAAACCCAGATTGAAGCACTTTTGCCACGGTGCGCTCACTCCCGTAATGTCCACCGTATGCCGATGAGTGGTATTCTTGTAATATGTTGTGGACTTCACTGTATGGGATACATCGTCGAATCATCTTATCGGCGCATTGTTTAAACAGATACGACTCATCCCACATGTACCACTCGACGCCGTGAAGAAACTTCTTTTTTTTCATTGGCGTGTAAGATCCGGGAAGCATCTTGCTTACCACATAATTCGCTAATTCTCAGATACCACATAAATTTCGTGATTCAACCCAAATAAGCGCTCATCCGGGAATGTCTTGTTGATCACGCATCTATCTTCATCCTTTTCTCCGGATTTTCCGGCCTTGATAAATGATCTAAGCAACTTGATTCTTCGTCCTTTCTATCTTTAATTTCTAAATCAAACTCTTGAAGTAGGAGAATCCATCAGATAAGGCATGGCTTAGCATCTTTTTTCGCTATTAAGTACCGAATCGCCGAATGGTCCATGTAGACTATTACCTTAGTCCCGATCAAGTATGCCCGGAATTTGTTAAATGCGTATACCACTACAAGCAATTCCTTTTCCGTAGTAGTGTAGTTCATTTGAGTCTCTGTGAGTGATTTTCTTGCAAAGTATATGGCGTGAAACACTTTGTCTCGTCTTTGGCCCAAAACAGCCCCGACCGCATAGTCGTTCGCATCACACATAAGTTCGAATGGCGTTTTCCAGTCCGGTGCGACTATCACGGGGGCTGTAGTTAATTTCTTCTTCAATAGGTCAAACGCGAACTTACATTCCACAGTAAAGCTGAAAGTGGCATCCTTTTCTAAAAGACTAGATAGAGGTTTTGCAATCTTTGAGAATTCTTTTATGAACCTCCTGTAGAACCCAGCATGCCCCAGAAAACTTCTAATGCCCTTAACTGAGCCCGGTGGAGGTAGTTTCTCGATCATGTCCAACTTTGCCTTGTCCACCTCCAATCCTTGAGTAGACACCTTATGTCCCAAAATTATGCCCTCTTCAACCATGAAGTGGCATTTTCCCAATTCGAAGATGAGGTTTGTATCTTACATCATTTGCAATACCATGACCAAATTCTCTAATCAAGTGTCAAAATTGTCCCCATGTAATCGAGAAATCGTCCATGAAGACTTCAACGTTCTTCTCCACCATATCCAGAAAAAATAGCCATCATACACATTGGAAAGTTGCGCGGTGCATTGCGATCCAATGACATTCTCCCGAATGCAAAGGTGTCGTAAGTGGCAAGTGAATGTTGTCTTTTCTTGATCCTCAGGAGCGATAGCAATCTGATTATTTCCTGAATATCCGTCCAATAAGCAGTAAAACTCATGTCCCGCTAACTTGTCTAACATTTGATCGATAAAAGGTAGCGGGAAATGATCCTTTCGGGTTGCCTTATTCAATCACCTATAATCGATGCACACCCTCCAACCTGTCACTGTCCTTGTTGGAATTAACTCGTTATCCTCATTCTGAATTACCGTCATTCCCCCTTTCTTACGCACACAATGAATCGGACTTACCCATTTACTGTCGGAAATTTGATATATGACCCCGGCATCCAATAATTTCATAATTTCCTTTTTGACCACTTCCTTCATAATTGGGTTAAGGCGACGTTGATGCTCCACCGATGGACTTTCATCATCCTCCATCAGAATCTTGTGCATGCAAAATGATGGGCTAATGCCTTTTATATCCGCAATCGTCCATCCAATTGCTGATTTGTGATCCCTAAGCACCCTCAGCAACTTTTCTTCCTGCAATTCGTTAAGTGCAGCAGAAATAATTACAGGTAAAGAATTTAAATCTCCTAAATATGCATACCTGAGATGTTTAGGGAGTGACTTAAGTTCCAATGTCGGTGGCTCCTCCAATGATGGTTTCAATTTTTCTGCAACTGTCTCCTCGATGTGCAGAGGTTCAACCGATGCTCTGAATCGGCTAACTCTTGGCAACGAGTCTAGCATCTGTAGTAAGTCCACAAATTCCGGGTCATCTTTTTTCTTCATCCCCAATAAGGTTGTTTCTAACGGATCATTGATCAAACTTTTGTTAATATCTTATTTGGTAATTTGCTCAATTAAATCCATTCAATAACATTTTCCTCGTCCGTAGGATATTTCATGGCCTTGAACACATTGAATTTTATTTCTTGATCTTGGACCCTCATTGTAAGTTCTCCTTTTGCACGCGTCTATGAGTGTCCTTCCTGTACAAGCAAAAGGTCTCCATAGGATGATCGGGATGTTCTTATCTTCATCAAAATCCGGTATGATAAAGTCCACAGGAATATAAACTTATCCACTTTTACCAAAATGTCCTCTCAATGCCCCTCGGATATGTGATCGACCTATCCGCCAACCGCAATGAAATATTCAGAGGCTTTAGGCGCAGCAAACCCATTCTCGAATATACCGATAATGGCATTAGGTTTATACTACCCCCAAATCACATAAGCACTTGTTAAACGACATCTTCCCGATCGTGCACGGGATAGTAAAGCTCCCCGGGTCTTTGAGTTTTGGTGGAAGCTTTTTCTGTAACACTGCACTACACTCCTCTGTTAGTGCCACTGTTTCGAAGTCTTCCCATTTCTTCTTCCTCGACAGAATTCCCTTCATAAACTTCGCATAACTCAGCATTTGTTCTAGGGCCTCTGCGAATAGGATGTTAATCTGGAGTTTCATGAACACATCTAAAAACTTTGCGAACTGCTTATCTGATTTCTGTTTTTAGACCCTCTGCTGAAATGGCGGTGGAGGATAAACAATCGGCTCGCTGTTTAACTTTGTTTCCTCATTTTTGTTACCCTCTATTGCGTTACTATCATCAACTTTTTCCTCCGGTGTTGCTGAATTTTCTTCACTATTCCCACCAAGGTGTTTTCCACTTCTCAACATAACTGCTTGACATTGCTCATGATTACCCTTCGGATTTTTTTCGGTGTCGCTAGGTAATGTTCCTTGTGGTCTATTATTCAATGCCAATGCAATTTGACCTATCTGATTCTCTATGTTTTTTATAGCAATAGCTTGATTCTTCATAGCCAAATCGTTCTTTAGTCATGTACCTTTCCCATGATTCCTCCTCATCGGATTTCTGTCTCTTTGTTGAACTGTTGTGGATGACTATGAAAACGAGGGGATATGATGGTCGTGGAGCTTGACTTTGCTGATTATTGCTCCATGAAAGGTTTGGGTGGTTCCTATTCCCCCGGTTGTAGGTGTTTTGGTAAGTATTTTATAAATTCTATTGTAGTTGCCTATGAACCGAATGGATCTTCGGATTTATTACTGACATCGCTTCGTCGGATGATCACCCGCACACAATTCACATACTACCATAACCTGCTGAACTTGTTGAACTTGAGCCCCTGCCATCGTATTTACCCTCTCATTCATCGTATCAAACTTCATGTATAATGCAGAAAGTTGTGCTTGTATAGCTGTTACTCCATCTAATCCAAGACCCCAGCCGCCTTTGCCTGTGTCATTCTTGTTGTGGGCCACTGATAGTTATTTGCCGACATTGTTTCTATCAAATTGTAGGCTTCCTCGTAACTCTTAGCCATGAATGTACCTCCTGATGCCGCATCAATGCTAGTTCTGACATTTCCATGTAGCCCGTTATAGAAGGTGTTCATTTGTAACCACTTGGGCAATCCATGATGTGGGCACTTTCTGAGTAATTCCTTGTATCTCTCCCATGCCTCATATAGTGACTCCCCATTCTGCTACTCAAACATTGTGATGTCATTCCTCATTTTCACAGTCTTCGCCGGTGGGAAAAATTTGGCAAGAAATTTTTGAGCCAAATCCTCCCACGTAGTGATCGAACTCGGCAGTAAAGAATGTAACCAACTCTTCGCCTTGTCCCGTAAAGTGAATGGGAACAAACGAAGTCTCACTGCCTCATCCGACACCCCATTGTACTTGAACGTGTCGCACATTTCCAAAAAACTGATCAAATACTCATTCGGATCGTCGTTTGCCATTCCCCCAAACTGACATGAGTTCTGTATCATCTGAATGGTCCCAGGCTTTACCTCAAAAGTGTTCGTAGCAATTGCAGGCCTAGTAATGCTCGACTGCAGATCAGTCACCCTAGGTGTGGCAAAATCCCTCAACGCTTTCTGGTCTTCGGCAGCCATCGTTTCTTCTTATCAAAATTTTCGAATTCGTTCCTCGTTTCCTTTATCCACTTACTCAACTTTTGAAATCGTCTGTCAATGTCGTCCTCAAAAGGAAGCAAGTCTGGATGTTTAGATCGTGTTTGCATAAACCAATGTCGAAAACCTAAAATAGAGAAAACAAAATAAAAATGTTTAAGTAAAACTGGACTAATTAAACTGATATTGTAAAAACAAATATTAAAATCTCGGCTAAATTGTCCCCGGCAACGGCGCAAAAAAATTGTTGGTGAAAATCAATAAGCTTAAAAACACGCAAGTGCACGTGGTCAACAAGTGATATAGTAGTGAATAAGTATCGTTCCCACGAGGACAAAATATCAAGAATCTTAACTTCACAATTATCAATTTTGTATTAACCCTAATTTTATTAAACTAATCAATTCAATGGTTTTAAATTATATATATATAAAAACTAAATTAATAAAGAAATAAACTATCACAAAACAGTCACCAATAACGAAATCCAGAATTTTAAACAATTAATGGAGAATTAGACTTATGATTTCACCCTGAGCTTCCCTCTGATTTTCCAACCTTTATTCCAACTCAATTCAATATTCCAGTTTATTAATCAAGAACACGAACGTAGTAAGAGCCACCTCTCGATCACTAATACCATATTAACATCAATCCACAATTAAGATAGAAATCTGTTAAACACCTAAATTAACCAACTCACTATATCTCTATGTGAACTACAATCAAAGAAGGTTTAAGTTTAAGCTCTTTATACGATTACATGTGATGTCAAGCGTATCTCTACCTTAACAATAATCACAAATCTGTTATCGACAAAATTCCTGACACATGCTATATTAACTAGGTCTAGATTCGAATCTCCTCTCTCGATTCCTTTCAAATCCATAAAGAACTGTTGATCAGGCAATTCATAAATTTACGCTCAAATTAACATAGATAAACTGAAAATATCTTATTGAATTGGAAATCAAAGTTATAGAATCATCGTTTCGTCCAAAGATCCATCACAAGTCTAATAAGTAAATTAGTTTATAACGAATGAATTAAAAACTAAATACTTTGTTGAAAACATCATCCCAATTACAAAAAAGACTAAAGAGAAGAAGAATAAAGAAAACCCCTTCACGTAGCCTTGATTCGCAACCGTCATGATAATCTCTGAAAATTACTCCTCCAACGTTCGCTCTTCAATCCTTGAAATCGCTCTTGAATTCTTGCCTTGTGTGTTGTAAGATTGTTATTTTTCTACGTAATAGCAAGCTTCCCTCTCTTCTGGCCGAATTCTTCTTTTATTAGAGTCCAAACGCATCATCCCAATCCCACAAACCGAGCTCTAACAGAAGTCAAAACCAAATAGACAAACCAGAAACGGCAGGATTTCCTACGGGGTACATCATAAACAAGCCCGCCTCGCAACCAAGCTGAAAGGCTACTGACTTCAAGATTTTCTTACTTCTACTTTTTTCCACTTTTGCTCCAAAAAGACCGCCTATCCTCACCAATTGCATCCATGACCACCCTACACATAAAATAACATGAAACAAGTAAAAGCGAACACAAAACACGAAGATAACTACGAATTTAAACTTGAAATGAATAGCGATTCGTGTATATAAAATCCACTTATCATTAATCTACCAACAATGACCCAAATCGCATCTATGCCCTGAGATACCTTGGGAAGACCCATAACGAAATCCATAGTAATGTGTTCCCACTTCCATTTTAGAATCTCAAGTGGTTGCAATTGACCCTTTGGCACTTGATGTTCTGCCTTTACACGTTGACATGTTAAATACCTCGAGATAAACTTCGCGATCTATCTCTTTGTATTGTTCCACCAAAATGTATGTCAAAGATTATGATACATTTTGGTACTCCCAGGATGGATTGCAAATGGTGTGTTGTTTGCCTCCATCATGATTCTATGCTTCAAGTCAAAATCGTTAGGAACACAAAGTCTGGAGTTAACTCGAAGTATTCCTTCTTCATCGATTCTTGCTTCTGGAATAACACCTTCTTGCACTTTCTTCATTCATACGATCTACCTTGTGTCCAGTAGCTTGAGCAACTTTAATTTTATCGATTAAAGTCGGTTCTACTCGTATGTTTGATATCATCACGTGGGTACTTGGAGCCTTTACCTCTATCTCCATTCTTTGCAAGTCATACAAAATGGGCCTTTGTGTTAACAACATTACACTCGTACCCGCATATGATCTTATACTCAATGCGTCAGCTACCACATTTGCTTTTCTAGGATGATATTGGATGGTATGGTCGTAATCTTTCAACAACTCGAGCCAACGTCGTTGCTGCATGTTGAGTTCCTTTTGGGTGAAGAAATATTTAAGGCTTTTATGATCCGTATAGATCTACACTTTCTCCCCATACAGGTAGTGTCTCCAGATCTTCAACGTGAAAACGACTGCTGCCAACTCCAAATCATGAGTAGGATAATTCCTCTCATATTCTTTGAGTTGTCGCGAGGCATAGGCTATGACTTTCCCATGTTGCATGAGAACACATCCTAACCCTTTGCCTGAAGCATCGCTATAGATAAAAAATCCATCCGAACCAGATGGTATTGTCAGAACAGATGCTGAAATGAGTCTCCTCTTGAGCTCTTGGAAACTCTTCTCACATTCCTCGCTCTATACGAATTGTTTATCTTTTCGAGTCAGCTGAGTTAATGGAGTAGCGATTCTAGAAAATCCTTCCATGAATCTCCGATAATAACCAGCTAAGCCCAAAAAGCTACGTACTTCGGTCACCGACTTCGGTTGCTCCCAACTTTGTATTGCTTCAATTTTTGCTGGGTCGACAGATACTCCATGTTTTGACACCACGTGCCCAAGGAATTATTTCCTCAAGCCAAAACTCGCATTTCTTCCGTTTGGCATATAACTTGTTATCACGAAGCCTTTGAAGTACCAGCTTCAAATGGCGCTCATGATCTTCACGGTTTTTGGAATAAATGAGGATTTCATCAATAAGGACAACAACGAACTGATCTAAATATTCTTTGAACACATTGTTCATCATATCCATGAAAGCAGCAAGAGCATTAGTCAATCCAAAAGACATGACTAAGAATTCATAATGCTCATACCGAATTCTGAAGGCAGTCTTTGGAATATCCTCAGTTTTAATCTTCAGCTGATTATATCCAGAACGAAGATCGATCTTTGAAAAGAATTGTGCTCCTTGCAACTGGTCGAACAAGTCATCTATGCGAGGTAGCGGATACCTATTCTTGATGGTGACATGGTTCAATTCCCGGTAGTCAATACAAAGTCGCATACTCCCATCTTTCTTTTTTACGAATAAAACAGGAGCACCCCAAGGAGATGTATTAGGACGAATGAAACCGATGTTCAACAACTCCTGTAGTTGGACCTTTAACTCCTGAAGTTCAATAGGAGCCATTCGATATAGGGTTTTAGAAATGGGTTTTGTACCAGGTTCAAGGTCAATAAAGAATTCAACTTCACGTTCTGGGGGTAGACCCAGAAGTTCTTCAGGAAATTCACTAACAACAGAAATATTATTCAAATCTTACGTGTTTTTGTTCAAGTCTGTGACATAGGCTAAGAAAACTTGACATCCATTTTTCAATAAACAAATGGCTTTATGGCTTGATATGACAGTGATTGACTTTAGAGGTTTGGTTGCTTGAATGCATAACAAAGTTGGTTAGAATATGAAAACTAAAATTTTATGATTTAATAAAATCACATAATATTTATATAATTAGAGTGATGGTTCCAACTTGATTTATTTATTTTATAAAGTTTTTGCAATGTCTCAATAGATGAGTAATTTTATTGAATAAATTGAACTTTTAATAATTGATAAGATGTGGAGAATTATGATAAGTTTATGAAATGTCTTGTCGGGTGACTCAATGATGGAATTAGTGAGGAATAAATTAAAGAAGAGAATGCATTACTAAGTAAAAGAGAATTATGATAATAAGAGGTGGTAGTATAATTAACGTCAATTATTTAATTTATTTAATTATACCGAGTAATAATAAATCATTGAATTGGTTTGAAAGATTATGCGGATGGACTAAATCTTTTTTTTATTATTATTTAAGTGAGCAACTTAAACTATGTGAAATAACTCAATTTAATAATAATTATTAAGGTGGGGTATAATTTAGTGTTATTTGGGTAAATTAAATTAATTAATTTGCTGCATTAATATTTAAGTGTCTACATGTTTAAAATCCAAATAATAATATAGTAGGATAAGGTGGTAGGCCTAAATTGAATTAGTAGATAGACTTAATGAGTTTTCTAGCCAAACTATTATGTTACTTGCAATTTCGGTTGGGGTGTGTGGCTAGCCAAATAGAGTCCAAGCTTAATGCTATTAAAATGTGTGTAAGCTCAGGGGAAATAGGACCTAGCCATGAGAGTTATTTTACCCACCCATTTTAATGACCATATAAAATTTTGTCTACCCATTTTATTTTATTTTTGGTAGCCATGAATTTTGTTCACCCATTTTATTTTATTTTCAGAGCTATGAATTTTTGTCTACCCATTTGAGTTAATTTAAAAGCAACCTCATGGAATTTTCCACCCATTTTCAAAGCTATCATAATTGTAATAATAATAATTATTTTTAATTTTACAAATGTTTAGTAACGTAAGTATTAACTGGACCAAATATAAGATACTTAGATTTCAATGTTTTGAGTTTTGTTGTGCTTGTCACCTAGTGGATGTGAGACACTTTTTGGGCTCATACCATATAATTAATTAAGTGAGTTAGCACATGGTGGCAGCCACATTGAATTAAAAAGTGAATTAGCCTTGGGAAGTAAGTACTCACTTCCAACTTACTAAATTCTAGAGAATTGGGTATTACCCATAAATTAGACTATCATTTAGAACCTTTGTATCCAAGAGAAAAGGAAGCTTGCGTAAGTTTTTTTTTATTTTGTTGACAACACAATGGGACATGTGTGATGGGATGTCTTAGAGCTTAGAAATCGCTTATATAAAGTTGTAGTAGGGATGGCCAAGAAAACTTTAATTAATTTATGCACTTTTCCTTTTAGTATATATAAACTCCTTGCTTTTTTTTTAAAAAAAAAAGAAGCAAGAACCATTATAGAGAAAGAGTGAGTGTTCTAGTGGCGAGGAGAAAAGAAGTTGCAAAAAGACGACTCTTCATCTTGACAACTCATTTCTAATTTTTCAAGTTAAGGTATAAAAATAAAATAGTTAAATACAATTACTTTCCATTTAATTTCTAGTAGACACTTGTTTTTCTTTTAAGAGTAATGTGGATATTATGTGTTGCTTATAAGAGTTAGTATGCTAAACTAGATGTTTGTATGCTAAAGCATTAGTTTTTGTAATATGCCTTTAAACTAGATAAATTAATTTTGCAAGAGTACATAATTTTTGTTTCGTACGGAAAAAAAAAAAAAAAATCAAAAGCGGAAAGCGAGGGGATAGGAAAAGAAAGAAGGGCTGCGTGTGTATCTATTTAAATTGGTGTTATGTGTTAATTTTTATTTTATTTTATTTATTATTTTTCGTGCAATATGGATGCTACTTTGTGGATGTTATTTTTAAGGCTAACATGGCTGCTAGTTGTGCAAGAAAAGTTGTTGTACATATTCAATAATTTGGTGGCTACATGTTCATATTTAAGGAGCTGCATGCATGGAAGAAAAAAAAAAGAGAAGAGCAAGCAAGCAATCATCAATGTAAATGATGAGAGGGTAGGGGCGGTTTGGTGTGTCTAGTATAAGGGTTGATATAAGTGATTTTGTTTGGGTTATAAAAGTGCTGCTTTATATTTTTAGGTTAATTTCGGCTGGTGTGCAATGCATTAAAAAAAATAATAAATTCTTTTAGCCTTTCCTATTAAGTATTCTTGGATAGTAAAATGTGGGCAATGTGAAGATTTAGAGGACTTATAGCAAACACATTTTTATATTTTAGTACCTCCAGCAAGACCAAGCGTAGAACTTGATAAATAAAATAATAATAAAAAAAATAAAATAAATTGTTATTCCATAATGATCATTGAGGATAAATAGAGAAATATTTACTATAAAAGATTGTTTCCATAAAGTGGGATGTTTAGGTATTATATGTGTAATGTCATTTAAAACTCTAAATTTATAAAAATTTAGTTCAGATAACTAATTGAGCAACAGTTTAATAAATAATGTTATGTGCATAGTTTTTCTTATTTGTGAGCATAAATGTGTAGCAAGTAAGAAATATAGTATTTTTATGAATTTTATGAGAGACTTGTACCTTAAACTAGGATGACATGCGATTAATAGCTAAAGTGAGTTAGTTTCAACAAATCACTAATTTGTACGGCTATATTATTATATTATAGGCAGTATACGTGACAAGGTGTCAAAGGTAAACATAATTGACGAACGAGGCAAGTTCCTTACTTCTTACACTATATACCTTCGAATTGTTGTCTCAAGCAAATATCTGTTTTATTTCAAAATCATTTATATACCTTGACATTGTTGGAAGCATTGGACTTATCGTTCTTAAATGCATTATAAAAATTGTCTAAGCCTTTGATTCGACTAGACTATTATTTTGTGTTAAAGCTATCCAAACCAATTGACTTGTGTGCGGACTATCGTAAATCTATTGAGATGAACAACCCTCATTGAAGGGAATTATATATTATCGGAAACCGACGCGATGCAAGATATATCTAGGATGATTAAATGTTATGCATAACGTAGGGTACTTTAGGTCGATCACTGTTGTACTCGTTTATATTGGATTACTGATTGTAATCATCTGTTAATTCTAGTAAGAGTTCTTAGTCCTTAGTGATCGCTTTCGATTCTTGCTCATTCATGTTGAACCTCGAAATAAATAAATCCTGTAATTTTGTTGATATCCTCCGAGTCTATAACGACACCTATTGAATACTCTTGATATTTCTTGATATCCTTGAACTACTTATTATTATTATACCCTTGAAAGGTTTAAATGCTTTAACGCTTATCCTTACGGCTATATTACTTGTCAAGCAAACTTGTTGCTCATTCTTGCTTCCTAAAACACATACAGATTAAAGCGAGCAAGGCGGTACCGAGACGAGGACAAGGGAAAGGGCAAGGCGACTGAATAATTTAGTCCTTAAGACTAGAAGTATTATTATTATTGTTATGCTTGTTATGATGTATTCAAGAATGATTAAGTTATGTTTAAGTTAATCATTGAATTGTCGTAGTAATGGTTACGGTACCTTGGGACGCGAATATTTATATTATATCAATATAAATTATTCTATTATTTAATGATTTAGTAAGATATTCGTAGTTGCACGTGATGCACCGAATTCGAGATATGGGTGTCCGAATTTTGGGGGCGTCATAGGTTGGTATCAAAGCTATAGTTATAAACCTTAGGAGTGAGAGCCCCTAGAGTATAACTTAGGAGAACTTAGAAGATAGAAAGGGATGAAACTCATATATAGTTCTCATAGAGAGAGACTTAAGCATGTTATAGAATATAATTTCATTCTATACAATGAACTTATGTTATTTAACATTCTAATGGAGTTGTTGTTTGTTTTGTCTTGTGTTGGTGATTGTAGGATGACTGACATGGGAGGACCTAGCCGAGTAGTAGAAGAGAGCAGCGTGACATACACGTGGTATATGAGACACCATTGATAATGAGCCTATATCAACTGTAGTCCCTATCGATGATGATGACGAGGAAGAGGAGATGGAGCCAATACCCGAGGAGTCTGATCCTGAGGAGGAGCCTATGGAGGAGCGTATGGTGGACGAGCCCATAGAGGACTTCGACGAGGCTACTTTCGAAGATAGGATGTTGGGGGAGTATGAGGAGTAGATTTTAGAGTTAGGGTGCAGAGTTGAGGAGTTAGAGGTGAGGCTAGGGGACAGGAGTCTGAGTTCCAAAAGGCGAGGGACAAAGACCATCGAGAGAAAGTTAGTGATGCAGGAGATGGAGGTAGAGATTGCTCACCGTAAGGAGGCGAGGATCGAGATGGGGCTTTGTTTCACTGCGGTGGCTAGGAATGTAGAAGCTGGGCGGGGAAATTGGAAGAAATGGAGCGAGAGGGAGTTGAGAGAGAGGACGGAGAAGGAAGCTATCCGTACTCGATTAGAGATGGAGGTAATGGATTGGATCCATTTCAAGAAAGTGGGAAGGGGCCAATGATAGGGCTAACGATCTAGATGATGAAGTGAGGTGCAAAAGGAGGAAGATGAACAGGATGGATTATGCAGTGAGCACGGCCATGGGAAGACTGATTGATGGAGTAAATCACTACCCGATGAAGCGAGGGATGACTTAAAGCACACCATAAGCCGAGATTTGGTGGTACACATGACTCAGAGGGAGTACCAGAGCGCTGTGGAGCACTGGATGATGGATTAAGTCTAGGCGTTAAAAGTATTAGTTGTACTTCGTTATGTGGTGTATTATCTATTGTTGTAATTTCAGTCTTTTATGTAGAATGTGAGATAGTTGTAAGCCCCAAACTTTTGAATTATATTAGAGGGGTAGTATGTTAATGGTTGTCCCCATCTTTTGTGATATTAGGGGATATGTTGTGTCATTTATAGAAGTATGCTAGAGATAAACATGTAATGTAACTATTTGGCATATGAATATAAATGATCTTATTCTGAAATCTTATTTCCTTTATGGAGAATTGTTTAAGTAATATAATTAGATAATAAAAATGGAAGTTTTGTGATGCAGAAAATGCCGCCCAGACGTAGATTAACTGCACCGGAAGAGTCGGTTAATGATGAGAGAGGACAAGTAGATCCCATTCAGAGGCTTGTAGATTTGTTAGGGGAGGATCTTAGGGGAAGAAATGAACAAGTACCACCCATTTCCCAAGTAGCTCCGGTCTCAAACTTCAAGGACTTTAAGAGTGTAGGACCTCCGGAATTCATGGGTACTACCGACCCTATCGTAGTGCAAACGTGGATCAAGGAAATGGAGAAAGCCTTCGCCATTGCTCGTGTGGGTGAAGACCAAAAAACCGTGTTTGCTACATATATGATGAGGGGTGAAGCAAACTACTAGTAGGAAGCAAATCAACAGAGGGCAGGAGAAGGGACTATAACTTGGGAAAGGTTTAAGACTTTGTTTTTCGAGAATTACTTCCCGAAGAGCATGAAGAATAGGATGGAGGTAAAGTTTCTAGAACTAAAACAAGGGGAGATGATATAGTGCACGATGATGCGGCCAAGTTCAATGAACTTGCACGATTCGCAACACACATCAAGTAGACACTTTAAAGAAAGGAAATCTCGACGCTCGAACTTGGACTAAAACCTTGGTTGTTCAACAAGGTGTCGGTCCTTCAAATCGACTTGTTCGCCACATTATTGGAGAAGGCGATAATGCTTGAGGGAGGTAGCGAGGCATTGAGCCAATACAAGAAGGAGAAGAAGAACAAGAATGTTGGGGAGAGACTCGTGGAGGAGTAGCGGTGGTGGAAGTTATCGGGAAAGAGGAAATGGGATAACAGCAACAACAACAACAACAACAACCAACCAACCAAAACATCAACCGTCGAGAGAAAGTTATCAAGGAGGGTTTAAGAAAAGAAGTGAAGCTTGCTCAAAATATGGGAAAAACCATCAAGGGAATCTTTGGAAGGGCGCGATGTCTGCTACAATCGCGACCAAGAAGGCACATTTCACCTAACGCACAAAGCCGTAGAAAAAGATCAAGGGATGTTTCGCGTATGGCTCAATTGAGCATCAAATCGTGGATTGCCCAAAGAAGGGAAGCAACGAGGAAGCGGCCAGCGGGGGAGGCGAGAAGTCGATGATCGGCGGACCAACGCAATTCAACCAAACCGAACGCCCAAACCTTTAACATGGTATCCCAAGACACGATGATCGCAAGGGGCGTGGTGTCGGTATTCTCCCAATCAATAATATAAATGCCTATGTATTATTTGATTAGGGTGCTACCTATTCCTTTGTTTCGAAGAATTTGCTAATCGACTAAACATACCTCCCGAACATTTAGAAAACTCATTGAGCGTAGAGATTGCGAATAAGGAAGTAATTCCCATAGAGTTTGTTTATCAAAGCTGTTGTGCAAATATTAGAGGTCACGAACTAAAAGTAGACTTAATTCGATTAAAGCGGGAGAGTTTGATGTAATATTAGGAATGGATTGGTTATCCTACCACGCATGCGATAATCGATTGTCGGAAGAAGAGTGTGAACCTTCGGACCTCAAATCGGTCTAAGGTAGTGTTTCTGGTAGCTCATCGCTTCAAGCAATCGTGTTGCCTTACGATGATGCGAGAGCTAAGAAATTGTTAAAGAAAGGATGTAGGTTATTTAGCCTATATAGTGGACACACTCGAGAAAAAGGAATAGAAATGAAAGATATACCGGTGGTAAGAGATTTCAAGACGTGTTTCAGACGAATTGCACGGCCTTCCGCCAGACGAGAGAAATTGAATTCATAATAGACTTATTTGGGAACCGCACCAATTTCGAAAGCCCCATGTCATATGGCGCGAGTAGAAATGAAGGAATTGATGATTTAATTGCAAGAGTTACTTGATAAAGGGTTACATTCGCCAAGTCGTCTCCTTGGGGAGCACCGGTGTTGTTTGTAAAGAAAAGGATGGATCGATGAGGCTCAGATTGATTATCGGAATTGAACCGAGTGACAATTAAGAATAGATATCCATTGCCAAGGATAAATGACCTTTTCGATCAACTGAAGGGAGCGAAGTGTTTTTCAAGATAGATTCTACTTAACAGGTTATCATCAATTGAAAGTGAGAGTGGAGGACATACCAAAAGGCGATGCGTTTGAACTCGCTACGGACATTAAGAATTTCTAGTGATGTCATTTGGGTTAACCAATGCTCGTGACATTCATGGACTTGATGAACCGGGTTTTCAAGCCATACTTAGATAAGTTCGTAGTAGTATTTATCGATGACATTTTGATTTATTCAAAGATGAAGGAAGAGCATCTTAGAACACTGAAGATGGTATTGGAAGCATTGAGAAAGGAGAAGATGTACGCAAAATTTTCAAAATGTGAATTTTGGATGGAAAGGTTCAATTTCTAGACACGTGATAGATCAAAATGTAATTTCCGTGGATCCCGCAAAGGTGGAAGCTGTAGTAATCGGGAACAACCAAGACATGTGAAGTTAGGAGTTTCTTAGGTTTAATGGGATACTATCGAAGATTTATCCAAGATTTTTCTAAGATAGCAACCCCATTGACCAATCTAACAAGGAAGGCAAGAGAAGTTCGTGTGGATGGAGAATGCGAGGAGAGTTTCAAAGAATTGAAGAGGAGGTTGAGTGAGGCGCTTTGTATTATCATTACCGACGATACGGGATGATTTGTGGTGTATAGTGATGCATCGCATAGAGGACTTGGTTGTGTGCTAATGCAACATGGCAAGGTCATTGCATATGCCTCATGACAGTTGAAAGATTTCAAAAAACGATACCCTACCCATGATTTGGAGTTAGCTACAGAGTCCTTGCATTGAAGATTTGGAGGCACTATTTGTATGGAGAAAAATGTGAGATATATACGGATCACAAGAGTCTCAAATATATCTTCACATAGAAGGAGTTGAACATGCGACAAAGAAGATGGTTGGAACTAATCAAGGATTACTTTGTGAAATTCTTTATCACTCGGGAAAAGCAAACGTTGTGGCAATGACGCTTTGAGTAGAAAAAAGAAGGGAGAAGTTATTCAAATTGACAACTCAAGAGGAATTAATAAGAGAAATGGAAAAGTTGGAATTAGAGGTGGAGGAACCAAAAGAAGCGGAAGGAAAATTACTCATGATGAGAGCTCACTGAACGTTATTAGATAGAAAAAGGAAGCACAAGAGAAAGATGAAGAATGTGAGAAGATAAAGAAGAAAATAGTAGAAGATAAAGAAGAAAGGTTCAAAGTAGATAAGGGCGGTATATTGAGGTTTGAGGGTCGAGTATGGGTGCCAATTTGAATCGAATCGAGAGAGGAAATCCTACGAAGCACACAATACGCCAGATTCTGTTTCATCCAGAGGCACAAAATGTACCGGATCTTGACACCATTTTGGTGGCCTAATTTGAAAAGAGAGGTTGCAGAGTGTGTTAGCAGATGTCTTACTTGTCAAAGAGTCAAAGGAGAACACCAGAGGCCAAGTGGACTACTTCAACCGCTGGAAATACCAGAATGGAAATGGGAGCACATTATGATGGACTTCGTGGTTGGACTTCCGGTTACACAGAAGGGTTATGATGCCATTTGGGTTATTGTGGACCTACTAACAAAGACAGCTCATTTTCTACCCATCAAGATTCGATTCAATTTGAACCAGTTAGCAAATTTGTATGTAAAGGAAATCGTATCGCGACATGGAGTGCCGGTATCAATTTTCTCCGATCGGGATCCGCGTTTCACGTCCAAATTCTGGAAAAGTTTGCAGGAACGAATGGGAACTCAATTGAGATTAAGTACTGCTTATCACCCTCAAATTGACGGGCAGAGTGAACGGACCATACAAACGTTGGAGGACATCTTTGAGAGCTTGCGTGATGGACTTCAAGGAAATTGGGACAACCATTTACCATTAGTAGAGTTCGCACATAATAATAGCTATCATGCGAGTATCGGATGCCGCCATATGAAGCTCTTTTACGGGAGAAAGTGCGGGACACCATTATGTTGGGATGAAGTCGGAGAACGCAGCGACTTTTGGGACCGTAATTAGTCCAAAGAAATGGCCGATGTGGCAACAATAATAAGGGGCAGATTGGTAGCAGCTCAGATCGCTAAAAGAAGTATGCCGACTTGCATCGTCAGAATCGAGACTTTGAAGTCGGTAGTTTTGTGTTTTTGAAGGTATCTCCTTGAAAGGGAAAGATCAAATTCGGAAAGAAAGGAAAATTAAGTCCGAGGTTCATAGGGCCATTCGAGATATTGAAGCGAGTGGGCGAAGTGGCATACAAAGTTGCCTTGCCACCCGAACTGGAACACATCCACAACGTGTTTCACATTTCCGTATTACATCCGTACAAGTCTGACTATAGACACGTGATTTCCTATGAACCCATTCAAGTAGAGAATAATCTGGCATATGAAGAAATTCATGTTCATATAATAGATAAGAAAGAACAAACGCTAAGAAACAAAGTTATATCTTCTGTAAAGGTTGTTTGGCGAAACCACGATGTCGAGGAGGCCACATGGGAATTAGAAGATAGGATGAGGAGAGACTATCCCCATCTTTTTGTGTAACCTTGTATCAATTAGAGGACGGAATTTTTTATAAAGGGGAGGATGTAATAACCGCAAATTTTATGATTTAATATTAATATTTATATAATTAGAGCCTGTGATTATTTATTTTATAAATGCTTGCATGGCATGAGGTGAGTAATTTTATTGAATAAATTGAACTTTTAATAATTGATAAGATGTGGAGAATTATGATAAGTTTATGAAATGTCTTGTGTGACTCAATGATGGAATTAGTGAGGAATAAATTAAAGAAGGAATGCAAGATTAAGTAAAAAGACGTCAATAAGAGAGGTGGTGTATAATTCATTTATTTAATTATACCAAGAGTAATAATAAATCATTGAATTGGTTTGAAAGCTCATGCGGATGGACTAAATCTTTTTATTATTATTATTTAAGTGAGTAACTTAAACTATGTGAAATAACCCAATTTAATAATAATTATTAAGGTGGTGTATAACTTAGTGTTATTTGGGTAAATTAAATTAATTAATTTGCTGCATTAATATTTAAGTGTCTACATGTTTAAAATCCAAATAATAATATGGTAGGATAAGGTGGTAGGCCTAAATTGAATTAGTAGATAGACTTAATGAGTTTTCTAGCCAAACTATTATGTTACTTGCAATTTCGGTTGGGGTGTGTGGCTAGCCAAATAGAGTCCAAGCTTAATGCTATTAAAATGTGTGTAAGCTCAGGGGAAATAGGACCTAGCCATGAGAGTTATTTTACCCACCCATTTCGGCAGCCATATAAAATTTTGTCTACCCATTTTATTTTAATTTTGGTAGCCATGAATTTTGTCTACCCATTTTATTTTATTTTGGTGAGCATGAATTTTTTTGTCTACCCATTTGAGTTAATTTCAACCTCATGGAATTTTCCACCCATTTTCAGGCTATCATAATTGTAATAATAATAATTATTTTTAATTTTACAAATGTTTAGTAACGTAAGTATTAACTGGACCAAATATAAGATACTTAGATTTCCAATGTTTTGAGTGCCTTGTCACCTAGTGGATGTGAGACACTTTTTGGGCTCATACCATGTAATTCGGTAGTTAGCACATGGTGGCAGCCACATTGAATTAAAAAGTGAATTAGCCTTGGGAAGTAAGTACTCACTTCCAACTTACTAAATTCTAGAGAATTGGGTATTACCCATAAATTAGACTATCATTTAGAACCTTTGTATCCAAGAGAAAAGGAAGCTTGCGTAAGTTGTTTTTTTTTATTTTGTTGACAACACAATGGGACATGTGTGATGGGATGTCTTAGAGCTTAGGGCTGCTATAAAGTTTTAGTAGGGGATGGCCAAGAAAACTTTAATTAATTTATGCACTTTTCCTTTTAGTATATATAAACCCTTGCTTTAGTTTTTTTTTTAAAAAAAGAAGCAAGAACCATTATAGAGAAATAGTGAGTGTTCGGTAGCAGGAGAAAAGAAGTTGCAGCAGCAGCTCTTCATCTTCGCAACCCATTTCTAATTTTTCAAGTTAAGGTATAAAAATAAAATAGTTAAATACAATTACTTTCCATTTAATTTCTAGTAGACACTTGTTTTTCTTTTAAGAGTAATGTGGATATTATGTGTTGCTTGTAAGAGTTAGTATGCTAAACTAGATGTTTGTATGCTAAAGAATTAGTTTTTGTAATATGCCTTTAAACTAGATAAATTAATTTTGCAAGAGTACATAATTTTTTGTTTTACGTAGAGAAAAAAAAAAGAACAAAAAAAACAAAATGGAAAGCGGGGATAGGAAAAAAAAAGAAGAATTTGTGTGTGTATCTATTTAAATCGGTGTTATGTGTTAATTTTATTTTATTTTATTATTATTTTTCGTGCAATATGGATGCTACTTTGTGGCTGTTATTTTTAAGGCTAGCATGGCTGCTAGTTGTGCAAGAAAAGTTGTTGTACATATTCAATAATTTGGTGGCTACATGTTCATATTTAAGGAGCTGCATGAATGGAAGAAAAAAAAAAGAGAAGAGCAAGCAAGCAATCATCAATGTAAATGATGAGAGGGTAGGGGCGGTTTGGTGTGTCTAGTATAACGGTTGATATAAGTGATTTTGTTTGGGTTATAAAAGTGCTGCTTTATATTTTTTAGTCTAATTTCGGCTGGTGTGCAATGCATTAAAAAAAATAATAAATTCTTTTAGCCTTTCCTATTAAGTATTCTTGGATAGTAAAATGTGGGCAATGTGAAGATTTAGAGGACTTATAGCAAACACATTTTTATATTTTAGTACCTCCAACAAGACCAAGCGTAGAACTTGATAAATAAAATAATAAAAATAAAATAAATTGTTATTCCATAATGATCATTGAGGATAAATAGAGAAATATTTACTATAAAAGAGTGTTTCCATAAAGTGGGATGTTTAGGTATTATATGTGTAATGTCATTTAAAACTCTAAATTTATAAAAATTTAGTTCAGATAACTAATTGAGCAACAGTTTAATAAATAATGTTATGTGTATAGTTTTTCTTATTTGTGAGCATAAATGTGTAGCAAGTAAGAAATGTAGTATTTTTATGAATTTTATGAGAGACTTGTACCTTAAACTAGGATGGCATGCGATTAATAGCTAAAGTGAGTTGGTTTCAACAAATCACTAATTTTGTATGCTATATTATTATATTATTATAGGCGTTATCGTGATAAGGTGTCAAAAGGTAAACATAATCGATTTAACGAGGCAAGTTTCTTACTTCTTACACTATATACCTTGAATTGTTGTCTCAAGCAAATATCATTTTATTTCAAAATCATATATATACCTTGACATTGTTGCAAGCATTGGACTTATCGTTCTTAAATACATTATAAAATTGTTCAAGCCTTTGATTCGACTAGACTATTATTTTGTGTTAAAGCTATCCAACCAATTGACTTGGTGTGGACTATTGTAAATCTCTTGAGATGAACAACCCTCATTGAAGGGAAATTATATATTGTCGAGAAACCGAAGCGATGCATTACAGTATGATTAAATGTTATGCATAACGTAGGGTACTTTAGACTGATCACCTGTTGTACTCGTTTATATTGGATTACAATGTAATACTGTTAATTCTAGTAAGAGTTCTTAGTCCTTAGTGACTGCTCAGTGCTCATTCATGTTGAACCTCGAAATAAATAAATCATGTAATGTTGTTGATATCCTTCAGTCTATAACGACACCTATTAAATACTCTTGATATTTCTTGATATCCTTGAACTACTTATTATTATTATACCCTTGAAAGGTTTAAATGCTTTAACTGCTTATCCTTCTGGCTATATTACTTGCTGGGCAAACTTGTTGTTCATTCTTGCTTCCTAAAACATTACTGATTAAAAGCGGAAGCAAGGCGGTACTTCAGGACAGGACAAGGGAAAGGGCAAGGCGACAGAATAACTTAGTCCTTAAGACTAGAAGTATTATTATTATTGTTATGCTTGTTATGATGTATTCAAGAATGATTAAGTTATGTTTAAGTTAATCATTTAAGTACCTTGGGACGCGAGTATTTATATTATATCAATGTAAATTATTCTATTATTTCCGTTGTTAATGATTTAGTAAGATATTCGTAGTTGCACGTGATGCACTGAATTCAAGATATGGGTGTCCGAATTTTGGGGGTGTCACACTTGGTTTCGCTACAAGACAATCTCTAGCTATATGACCTTCATTTCCACAGTTATAACACACCTTGGATTGTTGTCGGTAGTTTGGGCTGATGTGTCCCTCTTCCCTGCATTTATAACAAACGACTGATGATCGTTCTCCTCCCCTAGAAACAGTTGATGGTTGTGCTGACGTCTTCACGTTATCATTGTTGTACCTTATCTTTTTGAAATCTCCCCTCGACTCGCTTCTTCTACCATCATGGCCACGATTTCCACCAGAGTGGTTACCGCTTTTGTCCGAATGTTTTCCTCCCCGCTGGTTGTCATTGCTCCGATGACTGCTGCCACCGGTATGACCCTGATTGTGGTTCCTTGGTTGAACATACTCATTATCTCACTCTAATAATTGAGCCATGTTTACAGCATCTGAATATAAAGAAAAATTATGAGAGATAAGATATGGCCGAATCTCGGGTTTTAGACCTCTCAGAAACATCCACGTCATTCGTTCCTCATTCTCTACCAAATGAGGTGCAAACCTGGATAACTCTGCGAACTCTGGGATATCGTCATGTTGTTTTGTTCCAGTCTAATAAACTCTACCTCCTTCATATGACAAATACTTTCAGGAAAGTACTTATCATTAAACAGTTTCTGAAATGTTTCCCAAGACATATTGAGTGCGGTAGGCTGGGTACGCTTCACAGACTCCCACCAGTAGTCTGCCTCACCGCGAAACATAAAGGTGGCGAATGGAACCTTCTATTCCTCCATGCATCCCAAGACATCGAATATCTTGGTAATTTGTTTAACCCATGTTTCCGCCTTGATCGGATCCGGCTTTCCCGCAAATTCTGGTGGTCCTAACTCTTTGAACTACTTGGCTGTGACAAGCCGCGCATTGCTATCATTTCCACCCGTATTTTGTAAACGAGTCTCCCTCGTCTGATTTTGCATGAACTGTAAAAATCTTCTAAACATCCCATCATTCATCATTTGTTCGATAGTGTTGTTTACAGGAGGAATATTACCTTCCTATTGCACGTTCCCCTGGGTGGTGATTAAAGGTGTTTCCACGGTCTCATTCACTCCATTGTTAATATTTCCAGCTGTCATTCTCAAATACTGCCACAAAACAAGGGTTAATTAACAAATTAACATATCATATATTAACCATATGCTCTGACTGACCAACCAAATAAGCTTAGGTATGGCACAATAGCGAAGGATTACTTGTCTATCCCCTCCTAGTTCTATTCCCCGATCTCCGCCAGAGTCCATATCCCTAAGCTCTGATACCAACTGTGACGCCCCCAAAATAGGTATACATCACCCATTCTGAGTCGCCAAATACATGGTACAGAAACAAATACAACTTCAGTAATACAATTGTCGTACAAAATACGACAACACATATACTGTGAGTTTAAATACAAATATTGTATAATAGACAGTATACAAACTCAAAAGGAGTTCTCATTACAATTATTGATACACTATTTTACAAAATAGTGAGGACTACTAAAACAACTATCTGAACCATCATTCCCACACCTGCAATTTAGTTCACCTTTATGTTCTCACCTCCTGAGAAGAAAAATGGAACAAAAAGTAAAATGGTGAGCTCAACTAGTCCAGTAAAAAATATTATGACTAAGATAATATACAATAAATTATCATTAGTCTTCAACAGGGAAAAATCTGATAGAATATAATCGACAACAAGTTTTAGATCAACAACTGCAGTAGAAATAGCAATCCATTAGAAGAGTCAAGTAGAGAATGAATTCTACTATCTTCTAAGATTTAAAAGTCCATCATCAATATTTTATCCTTGTAACATCAATCAATATACATCTTGAATCAAATATTCATCTTTGCACTACAGGCAAAAGATATTCATTTGTATCACTAGTTGGTCATGTTCATCTCAACACCTGTTCATCTGCACTCTGGTCAAAGATATTCATCGATTAATCATTCATCTTTGCACTTCTGTGCCAAAGATATTGATCTTATCATCATTTAGACCGAGGATGATGAAAAATATCGTAAGAAAATGAATCTAGTGAGATAAAAGATCAAAGATTAGGGATTCGTACTTTAGTTTATCCAAGTTCAAAAATACCTTATAATCATCAATTGTGGAGCAAAATTCAAGAATAAAGATCAAAACATGGATACAATCAAAGATAGTAACCATAATAGACAACTTGGACAAAGAAAAGAAATTTATTTTTTTCTGTGAATAGTGTAAATGATTCGTGAATAAAGGTCGTACACGTGAATAGTCTTTCAGTATCGTGAATAGTAACCCCGACATGAAAAGGTAGAAATTCCACAATAAAATCCATACCAATATTTTGGTATAATGATATTGAAAGAATAACATCATTTACGAAGAAAATAACATCCCTTACCCCAAAAGAACAGTACTTCTGAATGGAATATCGGATATAGTGCTGAAAAAAACTTGCACTGAATAGTTGTAAGACCCCAACTTTTCATAAATGAAATTTAATTTCTTCTATTTATTATTTTGAAATAGTAAGGGTTGAATTGATTAATGTGGTTAGTTATGGGTAAAATGCGCAAATATTTTTAAATAAGCAGGTGGTTATAAAATATTCATTTTTGTCAGGGAATATTCGTTTGGTCGTGGAATATTCTTGCTGTCGGGGAATATTCGTACGACGGCGTAGTCTTTTGTGGGCCCGATAACAAAAGCTATTGGATGAAGATAATGACAAGTATAAGTTGTTTATAAATAACGGCGTGGTTATTCACAGATTAATCTTGTTGGAATACCCGAATTGGTTTAAAACACATGATAATATGCGTTGTTGCTTGCAACAAGATGCATTGCAGTATTGCACCAATTATTGATTCTTACGTGAAGGCACTACTCAATAATTGTTAAAGTAATTACTGTTCAATATTTTATTTTATTGATTCAATAATTGCTACGTTGATATTTTATATTACTGTTGTTTCAATTATTGTCACTACACAGTATTTTCTATTATCGAAGCAATAATTCATATTATCTTAATAATATTATTAGATAACATTATTGGCAATGTCTATAAAGTTCTGTCTAAGGAGAGGTTTGGTCACCTAATTACGCGCCAGTAAGGAGAAATTCTTATTGGAAATCCCCTCTTTCTCAGGAGGCGCACGATTGTCAATATCGTGATTACGTAATATTATTTGTGAATAATTAATTATTGATTTATATGATAAGGAAAATATTCATTTTATGTGGATATAGATGGAGAAAATTTTTTAAAGTGACAATTGTTGAAAATCGATATTTTAACTATTCTGATAAAATAATATTTTATTATTTTATTATAATATAATAATGATGATATTTTTTACAATGAATGTGGGATATATGAGTATATGAGGAGGAAGAGTATTTTTGTTGCAAAAGTTGTTTAAAACATGTTAAACATGTCATGGGCCCATTTCTTGGTGAAATTTGATTATAGCACAGTAAAATCGCTTGAGTTTGTGGATTTTGGTCAATTTCTGTTTGGAATTTGGACAAACTTTCTTACGTAAAGTTGTAGATAATGGAATTTCTTATAGAAAAGACATAAGGTTCGAATTTTTTACGACAAAAGGGCTATTTATTATGAATTATTGAAGTTAGGATTAATTAATTATTATTATTTGGAGTTTTAAATAAATTAATTGAGAAAACATTTTTCTTATTTATTGTGGGTGGGTGGTGATATGTTGTGAGGTGGTGGTGTAAAAGTAGGAAAATTTAATATATATATATATATATATATATATATATATATATTAATATTTTATTAAATTTTCATTTTGGTGTTCTAAGCATTTTCCTATAAATAGGGTGCTTAGGTTAGAATTGAAAATCACACCAGAAGCTGAAATCTTCTCTCTCTTTCTCTCTCTATATTATCGAGCGTATTCTTGTGAGTATTTTAGTACTTTGAGTATTGCTATACGGTGCAAGTTCTTTCAAAGACTATATCCGAGATTCCATCGAAGTCTTATCCTTTTGAGGTAAAGGATGTTATTTTCTTAAGTAAGTGATATTATTTCTTCAATATCATTATGTCAAAACATTGGTTGGAATTTTTATCAAATTTGGAACTTTTTTTCATGCTCTGAGTTACTATTCATGAGTTACTATTCACGAAGCATAATGATTTTTTTGTGAAATTTCTATCTTTTAGTGTCGGAGTTACTATTCACGATATCTGGCCACTATTCACGAAAAAATTAAATTTTCACTTTTGTCCAAAATATCTATTATGGATACTAGCTTTGATTGTATCCATGTTTTGATCATTCTTGAATTTTACTCCACTATGATTATTTATGAGGTATTTTTGGACATGAAATAGTTGAAATACGAATCCTTAATATTTATTCTTTTGTTTCACTGGATTCATTTTTTTTAAAATATTTTTCATCATCCTCAGTCCTAAATGATGATATAATTGAATATCTTTGGCCTGTAGTGCAAAGATGAATGATTTCTGATGAATATATTTGGCCCGTAGTGCAAAGATGAACAGGTGTTTAGATGAACATGACCAATGATGAATATCTTTGGCACTGTAGTGCAAAGATGAATATTTGATTCGAGATATATATTGATTGATGTTACAGGGATAAAAGATAGACGATGAACTTTTAAATTCATATATAGAAGATAGTAGATTTCATTCTCTACTTAACTCTTCTAATGAATTATTATTTCCGCTGCAAATATTGATTTAAAACTTATTGTCTATTGTATTCTATTAGACTTTTTCCTGTTGAAGACTAACGATAATTTGTTTTATATTATCTTAGTCATAATGTTCTTTACTGGGCTAGTTGAGCTCACCATTTTCCTTGTTGTTCCATTTTTCTTCTCAGGAGGCGAGAATGTAGTGAGTACTAGTCGGGGTGTGGAATGATGGTTCTAGAAGTGGTTCTAGTAGTCCTCACTATTCTGTAAAATAGTGTATTAATAATTGTAATGAGGACTTATTGGAGTGTGGATATTGTCTAGATGACAATATTTCTATTTAAACTCACAGTTTAAGTGTTGTCGTATTTTGCATGACAATTGTATTAATAAAGTTGTAGTTGTTTCTGTACCATGTATTTGGCGACTCAGAATGGGTGTTGTATACCTATTTTGGGGGCGTTATAGTTAGTATCAGAGCTTAGGGATATGGTCTCTGGCGGAGATCGGGGAATAAAACTAGGAGGGGAGAGATGAGTAAATCCTTCGCTAGTGTGTCATACCTAAGCTTATTTGTTATTTAATTGGTGTGTCAGAATATAGGGATAATATGTGACATGTCAATTAACCATTGTTTTGTGACAGTAAAATGGCATCTGAAGATGTTGAGATAAGCAATGGAGCACATGAGACCGTTGAGTCACCACTGATCAATACCCAGGATAAGGAAGGCAATAACCCTCCTGTAAACAATAACACCGACCAAATGACGAACGATGGTATATTTAGGAACTTTCTAGAATTCATGCAAAACCAAACGAGAGAGACTACTGTTCAAAATACAAGTGGAAACACTGGAAACTCACGGATGGTCACCGCTAAGCAGTTCAAGGATTTAAGATCGCCAGAGTTTTTGGGAAAGCCAGAACCACTTACGGCAGAGACGTGGATAAAGCAGATCACTAAAATATTTGATGTCTTGGGATGCTCAGAGGTGTAAAAGGTTCATTTTGCCACCTTCATGTTGTGAGGAGAGGCATATTATTGGTGGGAATCCGTAAAGCGTACTCAGCCTGCCGCACTAAAGATATCTTAGGAGAAGTTCCAAGAATTGTTCAACGACAAGTACTTTCCCAAAAGTATTCATCACATGAAGGAGGTAGAGTTCATCAAGCTGGAGCAAAACAATATGAACGTGTCATGAAGACTGAAGCTAAGTTTGCCGAGTTGTCCCGATTTGCATCCCATTTGGTTGATAATGAGGAGAGAATGATCACGAATGTTTCTGCGAGGTTTGAAACCCAAAATACGTCAATACCTCATTTCTCACAAACTTTGTTTATATTCAGATGTTGTGAATAGGGCTCAGTTATTGGAGCGCGATAATGAGTCAGCTCAACTGAAGAATAATGACCAACAACTCGATGATAATCGTACCGGTGGCGACGGTCATCGGAACAATGATAACCATCATGGAGGAAATTATCATGCCATAAATGGTAACCACTTCGGTGGTAATCATGGCCAAGATAATAGGAAAGGTGAGTCAAGTGAAAATTTCAAAAAGAGAAGATTCAACAATGATGGGAAGACGTCAGCACCAACACCAGCAACGAATTTTAGAGGAGGAGAAAGACCGCCAGTTAGATGCTACAGATGTGGAGAAGAGGGACACATAAGTCCAAACTGTTCACAAACTTCAAAGGTAAGTTATAATTATGGAAAAGAAGGTCATATAGCTCGAGATTGTCCTATAGCGAAACCAAGTCCAGCGGGGATGGTGACTCCAAAGGCTGTCCCGGACAAGTCAAAGTCAATGGTTCTTGGAAGAGCGTTTTTCGTGACTTCTCAAAAAATGAGTAACCCGAACGAATTTAGCACGGGTTAATTAATCATAAATCCTTACGAAGTTTATACCTTATTAGATACCGGTTCTACACATTCTTTTATCTCTCCTACTTGTGCTCAACGTTTAAACTTGAATCCGGAGAAAATTAGACTTTGACTTATCTGTTGAAACTCCGTTAGGAGAAACTTTCGTTACATCCACTGTTTATAAATCTTGTTTGATCCTAGTTGGCACCATCACATTACCTGTTAACCTTATTTCTTTAAAGATACTTGCTTTTGATGTGATTTTAGGGATTAATTGATTAACTACTCATTATGCCAAAATTGATTGCTTTCGTCAGGTTGTTAGTTTTCATATTCCTAAGCAACCTGTTATTCGAATTCAAGAAACCAGACCATTGAAGTCAAACACTTTCATATCAAGCCATAAAGTCATTCGTTTATTGAAAAACAGATGTTAAGTTTTCTTAGCCCATGTTATGGACTTGAACAAAAATACGTCAGATTTGAATGATATTTCTGTTGTTAGTAAATTTCCTGACGTATTTCCTGAAAAATTTCTTGGCTTACTCCCAAAGTGTGATATTGAATTTTGTATCGACTTTGAACCCGGTACAAAACCCATTTATTTAAAATCTCATATCGAATGGCTCCTATTGAACTTCAGGAGTTAAAAATTCAACTATAGAATTTGGTACCCGAGCCTCTATCTGGTGACTTCCATTGTGGAATGCCCCGAAGCTAGACTCTCCGTAGGGGATGCCATATTTGTGTGGTAGTAAACTGATAGGTACCATTGTGACGTGCTATCCAAGATTGGGATATGAGTCATAGTTGAGTGCAACCTAAGTCAGTAATCGAAATACGTAGCTTTCTAGGCTTAGTTGGTTATTATCGGAGATTCGTGGAAAGATTTTCTTGAATCGCTACTCCATTAACTCAGCTGACTCATAGAGATACAAAATTCGAATGGAGCAAGGAATGTGGGAAGAGCTTCGAAGAACTTAAGAGGAGACTCATTTTGGCACCTGTTCTGACCATACCATCCTGGAAAAAAAACGAACGTGGTAACTGACGTGTTGAGTAGAAAATCGTATGTGGTTACGATTGCGATATTGTTAAGACAAAGACCCATTTCGTATGACTTACAGAAGATGGATATAGAGTTAAAGATTCAAAGAACCTGCGTGAAGATAACGAATATACGATTAGAATCGACTTTAATCGATAAAGTTAAAACAGCTCAAGCTACACACCGGAGATGATGCGTATGAAGAAGAAAGTGCAAGAAGGTACTATGCCAGAAGCAAGAATCGATGAAGAAGGAATACTTCGAGTCCACTCTAGACTTTGTGTTCATAACAATTCTAATTTGAAGTACAAGATCATGATGGAGGCACATAATACACCGTTTACAATCCATCCTGGAAGTACCAAAATGTATCGTGATCTTCGACATACATTTTGGTGGAATAATATGAAGAGAGAGATTGCAAAGTTTATCTCGAGGTGTTTAACTTGTCAACGTGTAAAGGCCGAGCATCAAGTGCCTAAGGGTCCATTGCAACCACTTGAGATTCCGAAATGGAAGTGGGAACACATTACCATGGATTTCGTTACGGGTCTTCCCACGGTTTCTCAAGGCATAAATGTTATTTGGGTTGTTGATAGATTAACCAAGTTTGCTCATTTCTTGCCGATACGGGAGACTTATTCCCTTGAACATCTTGCTCATATGTATGTAAATGAGATTGTGAGATTGCATGGCATGCCAGTATACATATTTTCGGATCGTGACCTAAGATTCACTTCAAGATTTTGGGTTAGCTTGCAAAAAGCTATGGGGACGGATTTACGATTTAGTTCGACATACCATCCTCAAACGGATGGACAATCAGATAGGACTATTCAAACTCTTGAAGATCTATTAAGACTCTGTGTCCTAGACTTCAAAGGGAGTTGGGATAAGTATTTACCATTGGTGGAATTCTCCTACAACAACAGTTATCAGGCAAGTATATGTGTAGCTCCATTCGAAGCATTGTATGGACGAAAGTGTCACTCTCCAATATGTTGGGATGAGGTGGGTGAAGCAACATTGTTGGGACCCGAGTTGGTACGATATGACTACGAAAAAGATCCAAATGATTGACAGCGTATACAAAGCGGCACGAGGATCGACAAAAGAGTTATGCGGATCTTCATCGAAAGGACGTGGAATTTAGTATTGGGGATCATGTATTGTTGCGTGTGGCTCCATGGAAGAGAGTTACAAGATTCGGGAAGAGAGGAAAGCTCAATCCATGATTTATTGGTCCATTTTAGATTCTTGAACGAGTAAGAAATGTGGCCTATAGACTCGCGTTACCTCCAAGCATGTCTCGTGTTCATAACGTTTTTCACATATCTGTGCTTCGTAAATATGTGAAGGACCCGAACCACATTATTGAGTTAGAACCGGATGAGATAGCCAGAAGATTTAACGTATCACGAGGAGGTACTGTCAAGATCTTGGATAGAAAGAGCATGTCCTACGCACTAAGGTTATACGAAGTTAAGGTTTTGTGGAGAAACCATGCTATTGAAGAAATGACCGGGAGTTAGAATCGGAAATGAAAAGAGGTATCCTCACCTTTTGAAAACACCAGCACGTGACGTCAATTTCGAGGACGAAATTTCATAAGAAGGAAGGTTGCAAGACCCCAATTTTTTATAAATGAAATTTAATTTCCTCTATTTATTATTTTGAAATAGTAAGGGTTGAATTGATTAATGTGGTTAGTTATGGGTAAAATGCATAAATATTTTTTAAATAAGCGGTGGTTATAAAATATTCATTGTTGTCGGGGAATATTCATTTGGTCTTGGAATATTCTTCTTTGTCAGGGGAATATTAAATGCATTGCAGCAGTCTTTTTAATGGCCCCATAACGGAAAACGATTGGATGAAGAAAACGACAAGTATAAGTTTTTTATAAATAACGGCGTAGTTGTTACCGTTAATACTGTTGGAATACCCGGTGGTTAAAACACAGTAATACGCGTTATTGCACAGTACCACAAGGTATTGCACCAATTATTGATTCTTACGTAAGAAGGAACTACTCAATAATTGTTACAGTAATTACTGTTCAATATTTTATTTTATTGATTCAATAATTGCTACGTTGATATTTTATATTACTGTTGTTTCAATAATTGTCACTACACAATATTTTCCATTATCGAAGCAATAATTCATATTATCTGAATAATATTATTAGATAACATTATTGGCAATGTCTAGAAAGTTCTATCTAAAGAGAGGTTTGGTCACCTAATTGCACACCAGTAAGGAGAAATTCTTATTGGAAAGCCCCCTCTTCTCTGAGGCTATGCGGTTGTCAATATTGTGATTTCAGTAATATTATTTATGAATAATTAATTATTGATTTATATGATAAGGAAAATATTCATTTTATGTGGATATAGATGGAGAAAATTTTTAAAGTGACAATTGTTGAAAATCGATATTTTATCTTTTACGATAAAATAATATTTTATTATATTATTATAATATAATAATGATGATATTTTTACAATGAATGTGGGATATATGAGTATATGAGGAGGAAGAGTATTTTTGTTGCAAAAGTTGTTTAAAACATGTTAAACATGTCGTGGGCCCATTTCTTGGTGAAATTTGATTATAGCACGTAAAATCGCTTGGATTTGTGGATTTGGCCAATTTTCGCTTGGAATTTGGAAAAACTTTCTTCCGCAAAGTTGTAGATAATGAAATTTCATATAGAAAAAAATTAAGGTTCAAATTTTTCTGACAAAAGGGCTATTTATTATGAATTATTGAAGTTTCGGATTAATTAATTATTATTATTTGGAGTTTTATATAAATTAATTGAGAAAAACGTTTTTCATATTTATTGTGGGTGGGTGGCTGATGTTGTGAGCTAGTGGTGTGCGTAGGAAAATTTATTATATATATATATATATATATATATATTAATATTTTATTAAATTTTATGCTTTGGTGTTCTAAGCATTTTTCTATAAATAGGGTGCTTAGGTTTGAATTGAAAATCACACCAGAAACTGAAATCTTCTCTCTCTTTCTCTCTCAGTATTATCGAGCGTATTCTTGAGAGTATTTTAGTACTTTGAGTATTGCTATACGGTGCAAGTTTTTTCAGCACTATATCCAGTATTCCAGTCAGAAGTACTATCCTTTTGAGGTAAGGGATGTTATTTTCTTCGTAAGTGATATTATTTCTTCAATATTATTATGCCGAAACATTGGTTGGATTTTTTTATCAAATTTGGAACTTTTTCATGCCGGGGTTACTATTCATGAGTTACTATTCACGAAGCATGATGATTTTTTTGTAAAATTTTTATCTTTTAGTGTCGGAGTTACTATTCACGTATACGGCACTATTCATGTATACGACACTATTCACAAAAAAATTAAATTTTCGTTTTTCGTCCAAAATATCTATTATGGATACTAGCTTTGATTGTATCCATGTTTTGATCATTCTTGAATTTTACTCCACTATGATTATTTATGAGGTATTTTTGGACATGAAATAGTTGAAATACGAATCCTTAATATTTATTCTTTTGTTTCACTGGATTCGTTTTCTTTAAAATATTTTTCATCATCCTCAGTCCTAAATGATGATATAATTGAATATCTTTGGCCTGTAGTGCAAAGATGAATTATTTTTGATGAATATCTTTGGCGTGTGAGTGCAAAAGATGAGCAGTGTTTAGATGAACATGACTAATGATGAATATCTTTGGCTCGTAGTGCAAAGATGAATATTTGATTCCAGATATATATTGATTGATGTTACAGGGATAAAAGATAGACGTTGAACTTTTAAATTCATATATAGAAGATAATAGATTTCATTCTCTACTTAACTCTTCTAATGAATTATTATTTCCGCTGCGAATATTGTTTTAAAACTTATTGTCTATTGTATTCTATTAGATTTTTTCCTGTTGAAGACTAATGATAATTTGTTTTATATTATCTTAGTCATAATGTTCTTTACTGGGCTAGTTGAGCTCACCCTTTTCCTTGTTGTTTCATTTTTCTTCTCAGGATGCGAGAATGTAACGAGTACTAGTCGGGGTGTGGAATGATGGTTCTAGAAGTGGTTCTAGTAGTCCTCACTATTCTGTAAAATAGTGTATTAATAATTGTAATGAGGACTTATTTGAGTGTGAATATTGTCTAGATGACAATATTTCTATTTAAACTCACAGTTTAAGTGTTGTCGTATTTTGCACGATAATTGTATTAATAAAGTTGTAGTTATTTCTGTACCATGTATTTGGCGACTCAGAATGGGTGTTGTATACCTATTTTGGGGGCGTCACAATAACAACTCTCAAAGTATCAAAATACTCACAAAATACGCTCGATAATATAGAGAGAAAAAAAATATGTTTCTGGTGTAATTTTCAGTTCTAACCTAAGCACCTATTTATAAGAAAATGCTAGAACGCCAAAACAGATTAAATTAATAAAATATTAATATAATCTTTTTTTTCTGCGCATGCCACTTTGACAAAAATATTAGCCCACCACACTTGAAAATTTAATTCAGCACATTTATCAACAAAGGACAAAAGTGGGCCCCACCCATAATTTTAATAAAATATTTATTTCTGAAACTTCAATAATTCATAATAAATAGCCCTTTTATCAGAAAAATACGAACTTTATGTTCATTCCATAGGAAATTAAATTTTCTATACCTTTGTAGATTTAATTTTTTCCAAATTCCAAACAGAAAATGCCCGAAATTCACATACGGATGATTTTTAATATCTCCATACCGACAAAATACTGATAAAACACCTCAGCATTAATTTCTTCATTTATATCCACACAAAATAAATATTTTCCTATCCATCCACATAGAATAAATATTTTTTATCATATAAATTAATAATTAATTATTCACAAATAATATACATAATCACAATTATGACAACCAGGTCGTTCCCAGAAAGAGGGGGCTTTTCCGATAAGGATTTTCTCATCGGCGCCGCAATTAGGGTGACCAAACCCATTTCCTGTAGATGTAATTTCCTTAGACATTGTCAATAATGTTATCTAATAATATTATTCAAATAATATGAATTATTGATCTGATAATGGAAAATAATGTGCAGTGACAATTATTGAAACAACAATAATATTAAATATCAACGTAGCAATTATTGAATCAATAAAATAAAATATTGAACAGTAATTAATGTAACAATTATTGAGTCGTGCCTTCTTACGTAAGAATCAATAATTCAAAAAACTTGCGTAACATCGTGTGTTATTAATGCAACCACGCCAGTACATCAGATTTTAACCACCGGCAATTCAGTAACCATTACCGTTATTTATAAAAACTCAAACTTGTCGTTATCATCATCCGACCGTTTTTCCGTTATGGGTCCCACAATGGTTTTCACGGCCGTCATTGCGAATATTCCTGACGACAAGAATATTCCACGACCAAAAAATATTCCCAACAATAATGAATATTTTATAACCACTAGCTTATTTTGCAAAATTTGCACATTTCACCCATAACCAAAGTATTATATCAAATTAACACCTTATTATTCACAATAATAATTAGAGGAATTTTGATTTTAATTATTAAAAAGATGGGGTCTTACAATGCTCACATGTGTCTATCTCATTTACATAAACAACATATTTCATTTACTTTTAAAATATGTTTAAATAACGTATGTCATGCTTAACTAATTGAGTGCACATATCATTCATGGTTAAAGGTATAAAACAACTCCATCATGCTTGCTTATAAGGTCATAATGCAAGTAAAACAATGCTCATCAAAATTAGTTTCTAAAACTTTAAAATTTTTCTTTAAACCCCATACTGAATCAAGCTTGACAACCTTTTATGTGCAATATATCTTGAAATTACATTCCTTATCCATCCGCGCACATAACTACGCCACATTCACATGTTCACAAAGTCGGAACTTAAAAGACACAAAGTTCGTCAAGTTTCATTCTCAAACTTCAAGTTTTCTTTAAGCAATCATTATTAAAGCATTCCATTATGAGTAAAGTAATCTTAGTTATATGGCATGTCTATTATCATTCATATTCATATTTTATCACTTAGAACAACACATTTTATCGTCGGGAGCACTACACTTGTGTATGTGCATGTCTGACGCCCTCTGATTGCATCCTAATACACATCAGTCCTAAATATGACTATTATGACCCCTTCTGACTACCTCAAATTGACAAACCTAAAGAACAAAAGTTGTAGGTCTATTCGTCCTCGTTCCGTATCATCTTGAATCGCCTGAATCAGAGTCCATATGAAAAGGTTATGACCATTTTACCAAAATAGGTCAAATCAGTCACACCATTCACACTTTGGGCGCTGCCGCGCCCATTTTCTCCCCCATGCTAGCACGCCTGCGCCGTTAGGTAGCGCCCAGCCGCGCGCTCGGCCTCGCCGATAAGTGGATTTAATATACACTAATCGATGTTCATTTCAAGTTTAAATTCGTAGTTATCTTCTTGTTTTATGTTCGTTTTCACTCGTTTCATGTTATTTTAAGTGTAGGGTGTTCTTGGAGGCAAGTGGTGAAGAAAGGCGGTCTTTTGGAACAAAGTTGGAAAAATGTTTGAGATGGAAAAAAATTGAAGAAAGTGAGCATGCTTTCGGGAAGGCGTATTATCTGTGTTTTTGTACCTTTCACAAGTAAGAGTGCTTGGATCTCGCAAGTGTCCTGCGTCATTGTTTGAATTCTGCTGGGACTTGGTTTGTGGGACTTTGATGATGCGCATGGACTCTAATAAAAGGGGACTTCGGCCAAAACAGATAGAGAGCTAGATATTACGTTGAAAACAACAAATCACACAACACAAGAAGCAGATTACAGAGATAAATTCCAGGATTCAAGTGCGAGCTTTGGAGGAGTAATTTGAAGAGATTATCATGACGGTTGCAATTATAGGCTACGTGAAGGGTGTTCATTATTCTTCTTCTCTTTAGTCTTTTATTTGTAATTGAAAGGATGTTTTCATTAGATTATTCAGTTTTTAATTCATTCGTTATGAACTAATTCGCTTATTAGACTTGTGATGAATCCTCGGGTGAAACGATGATTTTATAACTTTGATTTCCAATTCAATAAAATATTTTCAGTTTATCTATGTTAATTCGAGCGTGAATTTATGAATTGCTTGATCAACAATTCTTTGTGGATTTGAATGAAATTGAGAGAGGATATTCAAATCTAGACCTAGTTAATATAGCATGTGTCATGAATTTTGTGAATAGCAGATTTTTGATTATTGTTAAGGTAGAGATATGCTTGACATCACATGTAATCGGATAGAGAACTTAAGCTTAAACCTTCTATAATTTCAGTTCACATAGAGATATAGTGAGTTGGTTCATTTAGGTGTTTAACTTGTTTCTATCTTAAATATGGATTTAAGTTAATATGGTATTAGTGCATCGAGAGGTGGCTAGTATTACATTCGTGTTCTTGATTAATAAACTTGGATATTAAAATTGAGTTGGAATAAAGGTTTGAAAATCAGAGTGAAGCTTAGGGTCAAATCATAAGTCTAATTCTCCATTAATTGTTTGAAATTTCAAATTTTGATATTAGTGATTGTTTTGTCATAGTTTATTTATTTATTAATTTAGTTTCTATAATTTTAAACCATTGAATTGAATAGTTTAATAGAATTAGGATTAATAGAAAATTGATAATTGTGAAGTTATAATTCTTGCTAATTTGTCCTCGTGGGAACGATACTTAATTCACTACTATATTACTTGTTGACAATGTACACTTGCGTGTTTTACGCGTATCAATTTTATCCAACAAGGTTTTAAAAGCACAAAGGTAAGGCCGTCGTGGTGTTTGTACCCCCACGGGAAGCGGAGGTGCCAGATTCTGCAAGTGTCCTGCTGTTGTTTGAACTCTGCTGGGACTTGGTTTGTGGGACTTTGATGATGCGAATGGACTCTAATAAAAGGGGACTTCGGCCAAAATAGATAAAGAGCTAGATATTACGTTAAAAACAACAAATCACACAACACAAGAAGCAGGTTACAGAGATAAATTCCAGGATTCAAGTGCGAGCTTTGGAGGAGTAATTTGAACAGATTATCGTGACGGTTGCAATTCTAAGCTACGTGAAGGGTGTTCATTATTCTTCTTCTCTTTAGTCTTTTATTTGTAATTGAAAGGATGTTTTCATTAGATTATTCAGTTTTTAATTCATTCGTTATGAACTAATTCTCTTATTAGACTTGTGATGAATCCTTGGGTGAAACGATGATTTTATAACTTTGATTTCCAATTCAATAAAATATTTTCAGTTTATCTATGTTAATTCGAGCGTGAATTTATGAATTGCTTGATCAACAATTCCTTGAGGATTTGAATGGAATCGAGAGAGGATATTCAAATTTAGACCTAGTTAATATAGCATGTGTCATGAATTTTGTGAATAGCAAATTTTTGATTATTGTTAAGGTAGAGGTATGCTTGACATCACATGTAATCGGATAGGGAACTTAAGCTTAAACCTTCTTTAATTTCAGTTCACATAGAGATATAGTGAGTTGGTTGATTTAGGTGTTTAACTTGTTTCTATCTTAATTGTGGATTTAAGTTAATATGGTATTAGTGCATCGAGAGGTGGCTAGTATTACATTCGTGTTCTTGATTAATAAACTTGGATATTAAAATTGAGTTGGAATAAAGGTTTAAAAATCAGCGTGAAGCTTAGGGTGAAATCATAAGTCTAATTCTCCATTAATTGTTTAAAATTCCGGATTTTGATATTAGTGATTGTTTTGTCATAGTTTATTTATTTATTAATTTAGTTTCTATAATTTTAAACCATTGAATTGAATAGTTTAATCGAATTAGGATTAATAGAAAATTGATAATTGTGAAGTTAAAATTCTTGCTAATTTGTTCTCGTGGGAACGATACTTTATTCACTACTATATTACTTGTTGACCACGTACACTTGCGTGTTTTGCGCGTATCGATTTTACCCAACAAGGTTTTGGCCATGCTGGTAAAGGGGTGGTTCTGTAGCCTTGTACTTCACGGGAAATGGGTCCGAATTATTTAAGTGTCTCATCATTGTTTGAACTCTCTTTGGGACTTGGTGTGTGGGACTTTGATGATGCGCATGGACTCTAATAAAAGGGGACTTCGGCCAAAATAGATAGAGAGCTAGATATTACGTTGAAAACAACAAATCACACAACACAAGAAGCAGATTACAGAGATAAATTCCAGGATTCAAGTGCGAGCTTTGGAGGAGTAATTTGAACAGATTATCGTGACCGTTGCAATTCTAAGTTACGTGAAGGGTGTTCATTATTCTTCTTCTCTTTAGTCTTTTATTTGTAATTGAAAGGATGTTTTCATTTGATTATTCAGTTTTTAATTCATTCGTTATGAACTAATTCACTTATTAGACTTGTGATGGATGCTTGGGTGAAACGATGATTTTATAACTTTGATTTCCAATTCAATAAAATATTTTCAATTTATCTATGTTAATTCGAGCGTGAATTTATGAATTGCTTGATCAATAATTCCTTGTGGATTTGAATGGAATCGAGAGAGGATATTCAAATGTAGACCTAGTTAATATAGCATGTGTCACGAATTTTGTGAACAGCAGATTTTTGATTATTGTTAAGGTAGAGGTATGCTTGACATCACATGTAATCGGATAGGGAACTTAAGCTTAAAAGCTTTACAGACGATTTTACCCAACAAGTTTTTGGCTATGTACCTTGAAAGGTAGTTCATGTATTGTCCACGGGGAAGGGTGCCAATTATTTAAGTGTCCTCATCTTTGTTTGAACTCCTTTGGGACTTGGTGTGTGGGACTTTGATGATGCGCATGGACTCTAATAAAAGGGGACTTCGGCCAAAATAGATAGAGAGCTAGATATTACGTTGAAAACAACAAATCACACAACACAAGAAGCAGATTCTGAGAGATAAATTAGGATTCAAGTGATTCAAGCTTTGGAGGAGTAATTTGAATGTATTATCGTGGACTGCTGCAATTCTAAGTTACGTGAAGGGTGTTCATTATTCTTCTTCTCTTTAGTCTTTTATTTGTAATTGAAAGGATGTTTTCATTTGATTATTCAGTTTTTAATTCATTCGTTATGAACTAATTCACTTATTAGACTTGTGATGGATGCTTGGGTGAAACGATGATTTTATAACTTTGATTTCCAATTCAATAAAATATTTTCAATTTATCTATGTTAATTCGAGCGTGAATTTATGAATTGCTTGATCAATAATTCCTTGTGGATTTGAATGGAATCGAGAGAGGATATTCAAATGTAGACCTAGTTAATATAGCATGTGTCACGAATTTTGTGAACAGCAGATTTTTGATTATTGTTAAGGTAGAGGTATGCTTGACATCACATGTAATCGGATAGGGAACTTAAGCTTAAACCTTCTTTAATTTCAGTTCTCATAGAGATATATTGAGTTGGTTGATTTAGGTGTTTAACTTGTTTCTATCTTAATTGTGGATTTAAGTTAATATGGTATTAGTGCATCGAGAGGTGGCTAGTATTACATTCGTGTTATTGATTAATAAACTTGGATATTAAAATTGAGTTGGAATAAAGGTTTAAAAATCAGCGTGAAGCTTAGGGTGAAATCATAAGTCTAATTCTCCATTAATTGTTTAAAATTCCGGATTTTGATATTAGTGATTGTTTTGTCATAGTTTATTTATTTATTAATTTAGTTTCTATAAATTTAAACCATTGAATTGAATAGTTTAATCGAATTAGGATTAATAGAAAATTGATAATTGTGAAGTTAAAATTCTTGCTAATTTGTCCTCGTGGGAACGATACTTTATTCACTACTATATTACTTGTTGACCACGTACACTTGCGTGTTTTGAGTTTATCGATTTTACCCAACAAGCTTTTGGGCATGCTTCTTTAGTATGGTCTGCTCGTGCTTGTACCCCACGGGAGGATGGGTCCGGATTCGCAGTGTCCTGCCATCGTGTTTGAACTCTCTTTGGGACTTGGTGTGTGGAACTTTGATGATGCACATGGACTCTAATAAAAGGGGACTTCGACCAAAATAGATAGAGAGCTAGATATTAGGTTGAAAAGAACAAATCACACAACACAAGAAGCAGATTACATAGATAAATTCCAGGATTCAAGTGCGAGCTTTGGAGGAGTAATTTGAACAGATTATCGTGACGGTTGCAATTCTAAGTTACGTGAAGGGTGTTCATTATTCTTCTTATCTTTAGTCTTTTATTTGTAATTGAAAGGATGTTTTCATTTGATTATTCAGTTTTTAATTCATTCGTTATGAACTAATTCGCTTATTAGACTTGTGATGGATCCTTGGGTGAAACGATGATTTTATAACTTTGATTTCCAATTCAATAAAATATTTTCAGTTTATCTATGTTAATTCGAGCGTGAATTTATGAATTGCTTCATCAACAATTCCTTGTGGATTTGAATGGAATCGAGAGAGGATATTCAAATGTAGACCTAGTTAATATAGCATGTGTCACGAATTTTGTGAATAGCAGATTTTTGATTATTGTTAAGGTAGAGATATGCTTGACATCACATGTAATCGGATAGCGAACTTAAGCTTAAACCTTCTTTAATTTCAGTTCACATAGAGATATAGTGAGTTGGTTGATTTAGGTGTTTAACTTGTTTCTATCTTAATTGTGGATTTAAGTTAATATGGTATTAGTGCATCGAGAGGTGGCTAGTATTACATTCGTGTTCTTGATTAATAAACTTGGATATTAAAATTGAGTTGGAATAAAGGTTTAAAAATCAGAGTGAAGCTTAGGGTGAAATCATAAGTTTAATTCTCCATTAATTTTTTGCAATTCCGAATTTTGATATTAGTGATTGTTTTGTCATAGTTTATTTATTTATTAATTTAGTTTCTATAATTTTAAACCATTGAATTGAATAGTTTAATGGAACTAGGATTAATAGAAAATTGATAATTGTGAAGTTAAAATTCTTGTTAATCTGTCCTCGTGGGAACGATACTTTATTCTCTACTATATTACCTGTTGACCACGTACACTTGCATGTTTTGCGAGTATCGATTTTACCCAACAAAGTTTTGGGCATGCCCATCAAGGGGTCGTCGTCTGTTGTGCCTGTATTTCACGAAGCAAGTGTTTGATCTCGCAGTGTCCTCATTGTTTGAAACTCTGTTGGGACTTGGTGTGTGGGACTTTGATGATGCGCATAGACTCTAATAAAAGGAGACTTCGGCCAAAATAGATAGAGAGCTAGATATTACGTTGAAAACAATAAATCACACAGCACAAGAAGCAGATTACATAGATAAATTCCAGGATTCAAGTGCGAGCTTTGGAGGAGTAATTTGAATAGATTATCGTGACGGTTGCAATTCTAAGCTACGTGAAGGGTGTTCATTATTCTTATTCTCTTTAGTCTTTTATTTGTAATTGAAAGGATGTTTTCATTAGATTATTCCGTTTTTAATTCATTCGTTATGAACTAATTCGCTTATTAAACTTGTGATGCATCCTTGGGTGAAACGATGATTTTATAACTTTGATTTCCAATTCAATAAAATATTTTCAGTTTATCTATGTTAATGCGAGCGTGAATTTATGAATTGCTTGATCAACAATTCCTTGTGGATTTGAATGGAATCAAGAGAGGATATTCAAATGTAGACCTGGTTAATATAGCATTTGTCACGAATTTTGTGAATAGCAGATTTTTGATTATTGTTAAGGTAGAGATATGCTTGACATCACATGTAATCGGATAGAGAACTTAAGCTTAAACCTTCTTTAATTTTAGTTCATATAGAGATATAGTGAGTTGGTTGATTTAGGTGTTTAACTTGTTTCTATCTTAATTGTGGATTTAAGTTAATATGGTATTAGTGCATCGAGAGGTGGCTAGTATTACATTCGTGTTCTTGATTAATAAACTTGGATATTAAAATTGAGTTGGAATAAAGGTTTAAAAATCAGAGTGAAGCTTATGGTGAAATCATAAGTCTAATTCTCCATTAATTGTTTGAAATTCTAGATTTTGATATTAGTGATTGTTTTGTCATAGTTTATTTATTTATTAATTTAGTTTCTATAATTTTTAACCATTGAATTGAATAGTTTAATGGAACTAGGATTAATAGAAAATTGATAATTGTGAAGTTAAAATTCTTGCTAATTTGTCCTCGTGGGAACGATACTTTATTCACTACTATATTACTTGTTGACCACGTACACTTCATGCGTGTTTTATGCCAGATCGATTTTACCCAACAAGGTTTTTATTACATGGCAAATGGGTGGATGTCTTTATACTCGTATGGCGGTGTGGTGCCGAATTCTTTAAGTGTCCTACTGCTGTTTGAACTCTGCTGGGACTTGGTGTGTGGGACTTTGATGATGCGCATGGACTCTAATAAAAGGGGACTTCGGCCAAAATAGATAGAGAGCTAGATATTACGTTGAAAACAACAAATCACACAACACAAGAAGCAGATTACAGAGATAAATTCCAGGATTCAAGTGCGAGCTTTGGAGGAGTAATTTGAATAGATTATCGTGACGGTTGCAATTCTAATTTACGTGAAGGGTCTTCATTATTCTTCTTCTCTTTAGTCTTTTATTTGTAATTGAAAGGATGTTTTTATTTGATTATTCAGTTTTTAATTCATTCGTTATGAACTAATTCGCTTATTAGACTTGTGATGGATCCTTGGGTGAAACGATGATTTTATAACTTTGATTTCCAATTCAATAAAATATTTTTGGGCTTATCTATGTTAATTCGAGCGTGAATTTATGAATTGCTTGATCAACAATTCCTTGTGGATTTGAATGGAATCGAGAGAGGATATTCAAATGTAGACCTAGTTAATATAGCATGTGTCACGAATTTTGTGAATAGCAGATTTTTGATTATTGTTAAGGTAGAGATATACTTGACATCACATGTAATCGGATAGAGAACTTAAGCTTAAACCTTCTTTAATTTCAGTTCACATAGAGATATAGTGAGTTGGTTGATTTAGGTGTTTAACTTATTTCTAACTTAATTGTGGATTTAAGTTAATATGGTATTAGTGCATCGAGAGGTGGCTAGTATTACATTCGTGTTCTTGATTAATAAACTTGGATATTAAAATTGAGTTGGAATAAAGTTTTGAAAATTAGAGTGAAGCTTAGGGTGAAATCATAAGTCTAATTCTCCATTAATTGTTTAAAATTCCGGATTTTGATATTAGTGATTGTTTTGTCATAGTTTATTTATTTATTAATTTAGTTTCTATAATTTTAAACCATTGAATTGAATAGTTTAATAGAATTAGGATTAATAGAAAATTGATAATTGTGAACTTAAAATTCTTGCTAATTTGTCCTCGTGGGAACAATACTTTATTCACTACTATATTACTTGTTGACCACGTACACTTGCGTGTTTTGCGCGTATCGATTTTACCTAACAAGGTTTTGGGCATGCCCACTGGCAAGGGTCGTCTACGCTTGTACTTTCTGGGTCGAGGCGGGGTGTCAATTCTTTAAGTGTCCTCATTGTTTGAACTTCACTTTGGGACTTGTGTGTGGGACTTTGATGATGCGCATGGACTCTAATAAAAGGGACTTGACCAAAATAGATAGAGAGCTAGATATTACGTTGAAAACAACAAATCACACAACACAAGAAGCAGATTACAAAGATAAATTCCAGGATTCAAGTGCGAGCTTTGGAGGAGTAATTTGAACAGATTATCGTGACGGTTGCAATTCTAAGCTATGTGAAGGGTGTTCATTATTCTTCTTCTCTTTAGTCTTTTATTTGTAATTGAAAGGATGTTTTCATTAGATTATTCAGTTTTTAATTCATTCGTTATGAACTAATTCGCTTATTAGACTTGTGATGGATCCTTGGGTGAAACGATGATTTTATAACTTTGATTTCCAATTCAATAAAATATTTTCAGTTTATCTATGTTAATTTGAGTGTGAATTTATGAATTGCTTGATCAACAATTCCTTGTGGATTTGAATGGAATCGAGAGAGGATATTCAAATCTAGACCAAGTTAATATAGCATGTGTCTTGAATTTTGTGAATAGCAGATTTTTGATTATTGTTAAGGTAGAGATATGCTTGACATCACATGTAATCGAATAGAGAACTTAAGCTTAAACCTTCTTTAATTTCAGTTCACATAGAGATATAGTGACTTGGTTGATTTTGGTGTTTAACTTGTTTCTATCTTAATTGTGGATTTAAGTTAATATGGTATTAGTGCATCGAGAGGTGGCTAGTATTACATTCGTGTTCTTGATTAATAAACTTGGATATTAAAATAGAGTTGGAATAATGGTTTGAAAATCAGAGTGAAGCTTAGGGTGAAATCATAAGTCTAATTGTGACACCCCCAAATCCGGGTACTTCAATTACACGGGATTTGGTGTTCACTGTACAAATATCATCTATCTATCTACCCATAATAAATGCAAGCCATGCAATAGATCGAATAAAAATCTTCCCCTTAAGGGTTACAACATCTGAATGATAATAATACAATCCCAGGTTAAACTAACCTTAAACATCTGTGCGGAATCATAAACAAATAAGTCTTAACAACAACATTAACTCAAGTCTTAAACAAATACATCATCATATAAAACAACAAGTCTTCATCACTTGTTAACTTTGCCCTTGCCTTTACTAGTGGAAGGTTCATCAGTTCTTTCGTTCTTAACTGCAATGTTATTATTAAGCAAGAGTGAGCACTATTGCCCACAAGTATAACAATGAAATAACAGTATAATAACATGCGAGTAAATCAAAGACATCTGAATAAAAGCTCAACTTTTGAATCAAGAATGAATAACAAGAATCAAAAGATTTCTGAGGGTCATAAGACCTTGAACTATGTCCTAGGTTATCAAGGGTTATACTTGAAACCTTTAACAAATCATAAGACTATGGACCTTTCTACTCTGTACTTAGGGGGATCACCCTTCAGTACCACATCATGTGCACAATATCTTAACGCTAACACATAAGTAAATCCCTTTGCGGGGTTGTTCATCTCGGATTTGACATTTGAGTCTGCAAAGAAAGGAAGTTTGGTTTGGATAATTCAATAAGGGTTCGAAATTTAGAACGTTCATCAACTAAGGACTAGTTGAATCAATAAAGTTCACTAGTCTAATAAGGTTCAACAATAATGATATTCAATTTGAATAATAATCTCAAGAAGTATACAATAGAACAATTATTGTATAACTGAATCATGCTTTGAAAAGATAATCAATCTTTAATATAACATTTGAACTTGAATAATAGTAATGATAATTTACTCGGGGTAAATAATAAACTTGAACAATAATGACAAGTAGGGTTAGGAAACTTGCCTCGTGCGTAGATTACACTTTAACTAAGCAAGTTCTTTGAATTTAATCCTACATACCATTCAAATTCACAATACCAGTTAATTATAGCTTAACTAATCATCAATGATTATTCTTTTTGTTTAAACTTTGGTTATTAACTATACTTAGTTAATTTACTACTTTGTCACATAATTTACACATCATGAATAACAAGCTAATTATGTAATCAATAATTCAATCCATATGTAATTATGTTATTGACATGTTAAACAACTCTTTTATCATCATATTATATTTCTAACATGTTTACATGTTCATTACATTAATTTACTAACACATTGTTAGACTTAAACATTTAAAAAAATTACATTTACGAACTTTACGGAGAGTGGTATTTATGGCGCCATCGTTACACTTGATCTTTCTTGTTGCAATAGGACACATGGCCTTCATTGATGCGGTGTATTGCTGCAGTGTGGATGTTTAGGCGTGAGGCTCTGGCATTGCGCGGCTGAATGAAGTTGATTCGCAATTCACGAAAAATTGAGAACACGACCAAAAACTCAATTTAAAATATTCTTACTACAATTAATTTAGACATACCCACATGTTATAATTCATGTATAATCATAACCAACATTTATAGAATGGTTTTAACCCATTAAAACACATAATCACAGTAACTAAAATGTGTGAATTTCAACGACTTTGATGTTCTTGGAGGTTTTGAAAATAAAACATGAAAATTGATACTACTGGATTCGTTTATAACATAATCCGATTCGTTTAAAGTTTGGTCTCTTCGTATCAACATGCATAATCAAATGAGAGTGGGAATTTTACAAAAACATTTAAGTTTGACACATTAAAGTTACGTATAAGGGCCATATGGCCAAAACCCAAACTCTATAAATTTTTGAAATAGCAAGTCATCAAATTACGAAACTTATGATATGGAATCATGCCATATATATATAACATGTTATGATACTCGTATTATTACATATATCCATATAATCAACACAATTTCTCAATTACAAAGACTTTACAGTAAACTTTGAAAACCAAGTTTGAAAACTCAAACAATGTAAAAACAGAATTTGGTTTGGAGAAATTACCCATAGTATAGATTTAGAAGAGATGATCACAGATGACCCTTGCACAACAACTTGTTGATTACACACTCCCAATATCTATAAATCTCACAATTTTATCTGACAATTTCTCAAACTCTTTCTCCCTCTCTGTTTTCAGACTTAGAAAAGTGAATAGAAAAAGAGTACATAATATAAATGCAAAGAAAACTGACGTGCATACTGGTCAGTTAACCCAGTCATGGGTAACTGCTAGTAACTCCCGCTAAGGCAATGTTTGGCTAGCCTTAAAGGCTTAAACTCAATTAATTTAATAAACTCTTTTATCATATAGTTTAAATAATATCACACTCCTTTATAAAATAAATCAATATCTTATTTAATTTACTTTCAATAAAATATAATAATTTCTCATAAATTCACATAGTCACATAATTAAATTTCTCATTAATAAATAATGTCAATTTATTACATCTCTAATTAATAATTAAATTAATTAAATAACATCATGCTTAATTAAATATTTCATTTAATTCAATAAGCTCACATAATTACATATTTGAATAATAATTATTCTCTACATTAATTTAATAAATGTAAACATATAATTAAATTAATCTACCACAATTGCATCAATTAATTATTTAATCTAAAAATTAAATCATCGAAAAATATTTATTTAATTCAATAAATATTAAAAATTAATTTACAAAATCTCGATCGTCACACTAATTCTCCATTAAATGTTTGAAATTCCGGATTTTGATATTAGTGATTGTTTTGTCATAGTTTATTTATTTATTAATTTAGTTTCTATAATTTTAAACCATTGAATTGAATAGTTTAATAGAATTAGTATTCATAGAAAATTGATAATTGTGAAGTTCAAATTCTTGCTAATTTGTCCTCGTGGGAACGATACTTTATTCACTACTATATTACTTGTTGACCACGTACACTTGTGTGTTTTGCGCGTATCGAATTTACCTAACAAGTTTTTGGCGCCGTTGCCGGGGACAATTTAGCCTAGAGTTTAATATTTTTACGATATCAGTTTAATTAGTCCAGTTTTACTTAAACATTTTTGTTTTTGTTTTTGTTCTTCCTATTTCAGGTTTTTGACATTGGTTTATGCAAACACGATCCAAACATCCAGACTTGCTTCCTTTTGAGGACGACATTTAAAGGAAATTTCAGAGGTTAAATAAGTGGATCAAAAAAATGAGGAACGAATTCGAAAATTCTGATAAGGAAGAAACAATGGCTGCCGAAGACCAGAAAGCATTGAGGGATTCTGCGAACACCTAAGGTGACTGATCTGCAGTCGAGCATCACTAGACCTGTAATAGCTGCGAATACTTTTGAAATCAAGCCTGGGACCATTCAGATGATGCAGAATTAAGTTCAGTTTGGGGGAATGGAAAATGACGATCCGAATGAGCATTTAATCAGTTTCCTGGAAATGTGCGACACTTTCAAGTACAATGGGGTGTCGGATGAGGCAGTGAGACTTCGCTTCTTCCCGTTCACTTTACGGGACAAGGCGAATAGTTGGTTACATTCTCGGCCGACGGGATCGATTACTACGTGTTTCTTGCCAAATTTTTCCCACCGGCGAAAACTGCTAAAATGAGGAATGACATAACGATGTTTGAGCAGCAGAATGGGGAGTCGCTATATGAGGCATGGGAGAGGTACAAGGAATTACTTAGAAAGTGCCCACATCATGGATTGCCCAAGTGGTTGCAAATGAACACCTTTTATAACGGACTAAATAGGAATGTCAGAACCAGTATTGATGCAGCGTCGGGCGGATCATTCATGGCTAAGAGTTACGAGGTAGCCTACAATTTGATCGAAACCATGGCGGCAAATAACTACCAGTGGCCCACAGCAAGAATGACACAGGCAAAGGCAGCTGGGATTTTGGAAGTAGATGGGGGTGTGACTATCTGACCTGATTTCGACTTGCCCAAGAAGTTTGATGCTATGAGGGGGCTCAAGTTTAGAAAGTTGCGATGGTTTGTGAATTGTAAAGGTGATCATCCTATAGATCAAAGGTACAATTAATCCATCATCACGTCCGGTTCATAGGTAATTATAATGTAATTCCACAAGATACATACCAAAACACCTACAACTTGGGGAATAGGAACCACCCAAACTTCTCATGGACCAATAACCAAGAAACTCAAGCTCCACGACCATCATATCCCCAGTTTTCAGAGTCACCAACAACCCGATTCAACATCGAAAGGAAATCGATTTTGAGGAAATGGTGTCGAAGTACATAACTGGCAATGAGGCAACAATGAAAAATTAAGCAATGATAATGAAAAATCAAGAGATGGCAATGAAATCACAAGATTTGGCTATCAAGAATTTAGAAATTTAGATTGGACAGTTGGCGTTAGCATTGAATAATAGACCACAAGGAACGTTACCAAGTGACACCGAAAGAAATCCAAAGGGAAACCATGAACAGTGTAACGCAATCACACTCAGGAGGGGTAAGGAATTGGGTTCTAATTATGGTGAGAAAACCAGTACAAGAGACGAAAATGAGGATGCAAGGGATGACTTAAACGCAAAGTCTATAGAGAAAGCAGTAGAAAAAGGACAGAAAGACAAACTAATTTCAGTTACACCACCGGCACCTTTTTCTCGCAGGCCAGGAAGTGAAAAGTTAAAGAATCAGTTTTCAAGGTTCATGGATATATTCAAACAATTACATATCAATATTCCATTTGCCGAAGCACTGGAGTAGATGCCGAGTTACATTAAGTTCATGAAAGACATTCTGTCGAAGAAACGCAAGCTCCAGGATTTCAAAATAGTGGCATTGACTGAAGAATGGAGTGCAATACTACAGCAAAAGCTCCCTCCTAAATTAAAAGATCCAGGGAGTTTCACAATCCTGTGTGCAATTGGAAATCAAGACATGGGAAGAGAGCTATGCGATCTAGGAGCAAGTATTAATTTGATGCCACTTTCCATTTACCGAAAAGTTGGGATTAAAGGAAGCAAAACTGACCAACATTAGTCTACAGCTCGCGGATAGATCACTAACATATCCACTAGGAATAGTTGAAGACGTATTGGTTAAGGTTGATTCGTTGATTTTTCTGGCCGATTTCGTGGTACTAGACTTTGAGGAAGACAAGAACATCCCCATTATTTTGGGACGACCATTTCTGGCTACAGGGCGAACACTGATTGATGTACCTAATGGAGAACTGATAATGAAAGTGTTCGATCAAGTAGTAACGGTGAAGGTGTTTAAAGAAATCCCAATCCCGACTGACAAGGAAGAATGCGAGTTGCTCAAAAATTCTACACGCGTCAAGTTCAGGGATTGCAAGGAGGATAATGGTCTAAAGGCGTTAATTGAGGATAGAAATTCAAATTCATCACCAAATATTCAAAAAAATGGACACACATTACAACAGCATTGGTATTATGGAACAAATAGAAATCATGCTGCGGATAGCCCAACCGATCCTGGATGAAACAGGGAGTAGTCAGGCTGAACGACTTAAAATAAAGGGCTAATTGGGAGGCAACCCAATATTTCGTTATTTTTTATAGTTTTATTTATAATTGTTAGAATGTAGTTTTTATTAAGTATTAGGTAGGTATTATAGAGTAAAGGTTTTGTTGAAACTCTCAATCATACTCCAAGTCATCAATAATTTAACATCTTGAATGTTTATGGTTGCAGGAGGAGTCAAAAGTGAGTAAGAGCAAAACCAGGCAAGAAAAGAAGAGAAAAAAAGCCACTTTTGATTTGCACATTTGAAGCCACAAATTGAAGTCAGTGGGCATACTGGGGAGGCTAATTTAGTCTTGCACCCTTTCAGGCAAGTGGGGTCCTTTATTCTGGGTATATATATAGTGCAGATACAAACATTGCTTTTGTTATTTCCCACTAACACGCCTCTTTCTATCTCGCTTTTCACACCCGACCCCACCCTCCATTCAAGACAACTTAACAACTACTTCTACCCATTACCTAAACTCAATTGCTCACCCACTTCACCCATTACAAATTCACTAATCCGCCCATCACCATTAAGCACACAATTCCTCTCCCCTACATCACCTCTATATAAACCCTACCACATACCTCCCATATTCATCTCCAAAATACAAATTCATCAAAAAATTAGGCTACATAGAGCAATTGAGTGTAAGTTACATTTCTATTGAGTTTTCATCTTCTCTCAACTGAATTACCATAGAAACAACCTAGTTTGGGGAAAGAATTAACTGCACACCAAGTGTTTGAGAAATTGAGTGAACCAAGTGTAAGGGAAGGTAGTGTGTGATAGCAAGTTCTAACATCCAAAAATCAATGGCTTCTCAACCGACATCCAAATGCCAAAGGGAGAGAGTTCAAGATCCACTCAACCAAACACAAACATATGATCGTCAAAAAATTTGTGAGTGCATTGCCGTAAATTGGGTATGATTACATGCTAACCAAAGCCCTTATGCCGGAGCGAGGATTGGCCCCCGAGGGAAATGATGGGGAGATGATGTCTCAAATCTATCAAAAGGGGTGGCTCAAACTCACCGAACATCCAGTACCCGCCAATATCAACATTGTCAAGGAATTTTATGCAAACGCCAAAGACAAAGCCCCATTCAATGAGTTTATGCGGGGTCGCATGGTCCCGTTCAGTGATGATGCGATTAATTCATATTATCAGTTGTGGGTGCCACGACAGAGTCAGTATTCACATTTGAGGGATTTTGACCCTGACTACGAGGAGGTTATTACGAACATGACAAAGCCGAGAACATCTTGGATTAAAGGTCGGAAGGGAGGTACAATGTTCCATAGCAAGGACCTTAGCCGGTATGGAAAAATATGGTACGCATTCTTATGTGCTAAATTGCTTCCGTCCCAACACACTTCGGACGTCACCAAAGAAAAGGCGTTCATTGTTATACTGCTTAATTGTGCAAGATTTCATTATTGACGTCGGGGCTATTATCAGTTTCTCCATTCACCGGTGTTTACGTGGAAATTTTTCGGGCGGCTTGCCACACCCATCACTCATATGTGGGTTGTGTCGCAATGCAGGGGTGAGATGGTCTGATGATGAGCCCACACAAATGCTGCTCGCTTTGCTTAATTCTAAAATGATAGCGCGGTATTTTGTATGGGCAGGAGGCGAGTCACATCCACGAGGTTTGGGCTTTATTTTTCCATCGGCGTCAGAAGACGATGTTGATGCAGAAGATACCTCGGAGGATGAGGATGAAGCTATGAGAGATCAAGGAACCGAGCAGGTACCGCAGACCGAGGCAATATCCAGACATCAGTCCTTGAGTTCCAAAATCAGATGACTGCGCACAACAAAGCAGCACGTCGGGAAAAGTGGCGATTGGCAATGCGACAAGATCACATGTTTGATGCTATGAACGCATCTTTCGCCGCATTCAACACAACCCTTCAAAGTTTCAACCCGGTGGCTCAATTTCAATATCAGCAACCCGGACCATTACCTACATTTTCGCCAAGTGATTCTAATGACAAAGAGCACCAACCACCTCCCCAGACTTAGGCAATTGCAGGGAAGTCCTCATGCACTTAATTTTATTTTTATCCAATGAGGGCATTATGTCACTTAAGTTTGGGGAATTTAATTGCTTATTTGCATGCATTTGTTATTTTTTACATTTTAGTTTGCATAGTAGATTAGGTTTTTGCATGGTAGATTAGGTTATTTTTGATTTTGCATTGTTTTCATTTCTGTTATTAAAATATAAAAAAAAGAAATTAGTTTAATATTGTGTGTGCATATGTCCAATAGTGATGCAGTTTATGTTATTTGTGGGCCAATGATGAGATTGTGAACAAGTTAACCAATACAGTATTGATTATTAGAACTGTGATACAATTTTTGTTATGAATCGACTCTTGAAATTGTTTAAAACTGTTATAAAAAGGTTAGCACTAATAACATCTTTGTTGACTGATCAGTTACAATTGATACATAAATAGGTTCTAAAGGATAATGCTAGGGTAAATGAGAAAACGACAAGGATAGGCAGTAAAGGCTAAAATTAGGCAAGAACCTAAGTTTGGGGGAGTATATGTGGGGTACATAATCTAAAAAAAAGAGAGAAAAAAAAAAGAAAAAGAAAAGGGTATACATGGTGACTAGTCTTATTTCGGGGCCTTTGTTACTTGAGTAGAAATGCATTTGGGGATTGTCTTTACACCTAGCACCCTAAGGTCTTTTTATGGTCCGGGAGTCGTTGGTTGAAAGCTTCGCTAAGGGGTAGCTTTCTTTGTTAGCCTAATAGGATGAGACATTACACGATCTACTTATGTATATTTATATATATAAAAATAAGAATAAAAAGCGGAAAAGAGCAAAAAGCCCCCGTGAAAAAATAAATGAAATAAAAGAAGTATCAAATTACTTGCATAAACCCTTGAATTTGGTATTCACGTAGTTTTAGTTTTAATTGTAATATGCCTATTTTTGACATTTTAAGTTTGACCTTTGTATGAGTCCTTCTAAGAAATTACTTGTGTTGAATTGGAGTCCGTGTCGGTTATCATAGATGTTTAATAATAATTTATTAATTATATCAATGGTAATTGTTCAAGATTTGAGAATTAATATGAAACCGTGGATTGGTTTTGGTAATTAAATATTGTAGGGTTAACTTGTTTCTCCGGTAGATGGGATAATTTAGTTTCTACGATATTGTTGGATTCTAAGGCATTTAGATTTTATTTATTTCATCTCATTGCATTGCATAACATGTAGTTTGTTTTGTGCTTTCGAGGATTAAGTACGGTTTAAGTTTGGGGGATTTTGATAAGTGGATTTAATATACACTTAATTAATGTTCATTTCAAGTTTAAATTCGTAGTTATCTTCTTGTTTTGTGTTCGTTTTCACTCGTTTCATGTTATTTTATGTGTAGGGTGGTCTTGGAGGCAAGTGGTGAAGAAAGGCGGTCTTTTGGAGCAAAGTTGGAAAAATGTTTGAGATGGAAAAAAATTGAAGACAGTGAGCATGTATGCAAGGTGTTTTTGTTTGTACCCCATGCAGGGACCTGAGGTGCGGGATCTGCAAGTGTCCTGCGCTGCATTGCTTGAACTTCTGTTGGGACTTTGTTTGTAGGACTTTGATGATGCTCATGGACTCTAATAAAAGGGGACTTCGGCCAAAATAGATAGAGAGCTAGATATTACGTTGAAAACAACAAATCACACAACACAAGAAGCAGATTACAAAGATAAATTCCAGGATTCAAGTGCGAGCTTTGGAGGAGTAATTTGAACAGATTATCTTGACGGTTGCAATTCTAGGCTACGTGAAGGGTGTTCATTATTCTTCTTCTCTTTAGTCTTTTATTTGTAATTGAAAGGATGTTTTCATTAGATTATTCAGTTTTTAATTCATTCGTTATGAACTAATTCGCTTATTAGACTTGTGATGGATCCTTGGGTGAACCGATGATTTTATAACTTTGATTTCCAATTCAATAAAATATTTTCAGTTTATCTATGTTAATTCGAGCGTGAATTTATGAATTGCTTGATCAACAATTCCTTGTGGATTTGAATGGAATCGAGAGAGGATATTCAAATCTAGACCTAGTTAATATAGCATGTGTCATGAATTTTGTGAATAGCAGATTTTTGATTATTGTTAAAGTAGAGATATGCTTGAAATCACATGTAATCGGATAGAGAACTTAAGCTTAAACCTTCTTTAATTTCAGTTCAAATAGAGATATAGTGAGTTGGTTGATTTAGGTGTTTATCTTGTTTCTATCTTAATTGTGAATTTAAGTTAATATGGTATTAGTGCATCGAGAGGTGGCTAGTATTACATTCGTGTTCTTGATTAATAAACTTGGATATTAAAATTGAGTTGTAATAAAGGTTTGAAAATCAGAGTGACGCTTAGGGTGAAATCATAAGTCTAATTCTCCATTAATTGTTTGAAATTCCGGATTTTGATATTAGTGATTGTTTTGTCATAGTTTATTTATTTATTAATTTATTTTCTATAATTTTAAACCATTGAATTGAAAATAGGTATACATCACCCATCTTGGGTGCCATGAATACATGGTACTTGAATACAAATACAAACTTAATTATATACATGTGACACAAAATAGTGAGAGTTTTTTTACGAATATTGTCACAAATAGATAATATCAAACTCAAATGGAGTCCTCATTCCTTTATTGTCATTTATTATTTTACTAAATAGTGAGGATTACTAAAATAACACCATCTCGGGACCATCACTCTGGTTCCCAGACTAGTTTAAACTACGTTCTCATTTTCTGAAGAGAACAATGGAAGTAAAAGGGTGAGCTCAACTAGCCCGATGAAATATTATGACTAAGATAATGCGAGAATAAGTTATCATTAGCCTTGACAATGTTAAAGCGATAGAATATAATCGACAACAAGTTTAAGCTGCGGTGGAATAAGCAATCCATTAGAAGAGTCAAGTAGAGCATGATATCTACTATCTTATATGATTTAAAAAGGTTTTCATCAACTTTATCATTTGAGACTCGACAATAAATAAACCACATCATCGAATCATCCACACTACTGGGCGAGGATATTCATATAATCATCGATGGTCATGATTATCTAGAATAATCCTGGTCATAATCATATCAATCAATAGTCCATCTATGCACGTAAGCGAAGATGACTTTCATCACAATATAAGCATGAGGATGATGACAATGATATAAGCATTTAATTATTAAATGAAAGCAAATGATAAATTTTAAAGATTTATAATTTAATTTATCCGAGTATTCAATAATGTCAAATTATCGACATGATCTTTGCTTTGTGGAGTAAAATTCAAGAATAATATCCATGTATCAAAAAATATTTTGGATGGAAAAGAAATCAATTTTTGGGTGAATAGTAATTTGGGTGAATAGTGAATAGTACTTACCATGAATGAATAGTGAATAGTACTTTGACATGAAAAGTACCCCAAATACACGAGTGAATAATATTTTAGTGAATAATAATTTGGGTGAATAGTAACTTGGGTGAATAGTAACTTCGTGAATAGTACCCGGCATGAAAAGTGTCCCGAATACAGGAGTGAATAATATTATAGTGAATAATAATGGGTGAATAGTAACTTAGTGAATAGTACCCGGTGAAAATATTGATATTTAATAAGAAAGTTCGGATCAATATTCAATGAAGCGATCTTTGGATGAAGCGCAAAACTTCGAGGATATTCCACTAATTTCAAGGATTATAGAAGCAATACTTACCATAGTAAGTTTAGATTTAAGAATATGAAAAGAAATAACATCTGAAAGCGCAAATGGATTTTCACCGTCATACACGATGCGTAATCCGCGTAAGCGAGAGTTATTAGAGACATATTAAAGGATGAATACTGAAAAAAAAATAGTATTCCTTATGAATCTGAAAGAAATAATACCCCTTACCTTAGTAGAAATTTGGATCTTTGCAATAGTGAAGTAGCGAGAATACTCTTCTTCTTGCTCTCTATAGTTTCTCTCTCTATAGTGTCTCTTGTGAATCTCGGTGAATTGGTGAGAATGAAAGAAGAATTAAGCTTTATTTATAGGAGAATGGACTAAATAGTAACTTATTCACGAGCGGTCAGATTGATTTACTATTAGAGCAGACGGTCCATATTGATTACTATTAAAACCCTGGCCAAGCGGTCAGATTGATTTACTTTTAAAACCACCCCAAGCGGTCAGTTGATTACTTTTAAAACCACCATCAAGCGGTCGGATTGATTTACTATTAAAACCACCACCAGCGGTCCATTGATTTACTATTAAAACCACCATCAAGATGGTCAGTTGATTTACTATTAAAACCACCATATGATGGTCAGATTGATTTACTATTAAAACCACCATCGATGGTCAGATTGATTTACTATTAAAACCACCACCGATGGTCAGATTGATTTAACTTATTACACTTTGGTACCCTAAAGTTTTTCAAGTTTGCATTATTCCCCTCTAACTTTTGTAATTCACTTATCTTGATAAACACATTCTTAATACTTCAACAATTATTCATCATTAATATTATAACTCACAATATTTAACAACGGATCATTCCGGGAAAGGGGGCTTTCGATAAGGATTTCTCCCTATTGGCGCATGATTAGGTGACAAACCTCTCCTCGAGAACTTTCTAGACATTGTCGATATTGCAAATAATAATATGAATAACTTTGTTGTCTCAATTATTGATTTAATAATATAAAATATTATGCGAGATGATCTTTGTGACAATAATTGAATCAAATAACGTGAGATCTTATCACAACAATTCTTGTAGCAATAATTGAGTAAAGTGAGGTGACTTCTTACGTAAGCATCGATAATCAATATAGTGTCTTCTTATGCGACCACGCGTATTCTTTGTACTTTTACCATAGGGTAGTTCAGCAGTTTAACGGTAAAACTTTTTGCCGTTATTTTTATATAAAAGATATTTACATCGTTTTCTAACTACGACAATACTTACGTTGTAGGGTCCCTGATGATGATTGTGTCGTCGTCGTACGAATATTCCCTGCTAAAACGAATATTCTCCGACTAATCTAATATTCCCCGACACAGCGAATATTTTATATCAACTTGCTTACTTTGCAAAATTTTCAAATATCACCCTTAACTTTAACCTTTTATCAATTTAACCATTTATTAAATAGAATAATAATTATAAGAAAATTAGATACTTTCATTTCATATAATTAGGGGTCTTACAACCTCCCTCCTTATGAAATTTTGTCCTCGAAATTGGTGTGCATTATACTGGTATGGCGAAGAGGTGAGGATACTTTGATTTCATTTGATTCTAACTCCCGGTCATTTCCTCGACATCGTGGTTTCTCCACAAAACTTTGACTTGAGGTATAATCTTGGGCGTAGAATATGTTCCTTCTTATCAAGATTTTAACGGTACCTCTTCATACGTTAAATCTTCGCATTATTTCATCGGTTCTAACTTTCGATAATGTGGTTTGGGTCTTCCACATATTTACGTAACATAGATATGTGAAAAACATTATGAACACGAGACATACTTGGCGTAATAGCATGAAGTCTATAAGCCCACGAGTTCCTACTCGATCGAGGATTTTGAATGGCCCGATGAATCGAGGATTGAGCTTTCTCTCTTTCCAAATCTTGTAACTCCTTTCCATGGAGCAACACGTAACAACACATGATCTCGACATTGAACTCCCGTCCTTTCGATGAAGATCAACATAACTCTTTTTTGTCGATCTTGTGAGGTTTTTATCGTTGTCGGATCATTTGAATCTTTTTCGTAGTCATACGTACCAACTCGGTCCCAACAACGTTGCTTCACCCACCTCGTCCGTATCTTGGAGAAGCGACACTTGCGTCCGTATAACGCCTCAAATGGAGCCATGCGATACTTGCTTGATAAGCTTTGTTGTTGTAGGAGAATTCCACTAATGGCAAGAACTTGTCCCAACTTCCTTTGAAGTCGAGGACACGAGTCTTAATAAATCCTCAAGAGTTTGAATAGTCCTCTCTCCATTTGCCCGTCAGGTTTGAGGATGATATATGCGAACTAAATCGTAAATCCGTGCCCATAGCTTTTTGCAAACTAACCCAAAAATCGTGAAGTGAATCTTGGGTCTCGATCGGAAACTATGGATCTTGGCATGCCATGCGAGTCTTACAATCTCATTTATGTACATCTGAGCAAGGCGTTCAAGTGAATATGTTTCTCGTATAGGTAAGAAATAAGCGGACTTGGTCAATCTATCAACAATGACCCAAATCGCATCTATGCCTTGAGAAACCTTGGGAAGACCGATGCTTGAAATCCATGGTAATGTGCTCCCACTTCCATTACGGAATTTCAAGTGGTTGCAATGGACCTTTTGGCACTTGATGCTCGCCTTGACTTCGTTGACAAGTTAGACACCTTGAGATAAACTCTCGCTACCTCTCTCTTCGTATTGCTCCACCAAAATGTATGTCGAAGATCATGATACATTTTGGTACTCCCAGGATGGATTGCAAACAGTGTGTTGTGCGCCTCCATCATGATCTTATACTTTGAATTAGGGTCGTTTGGAACACAAAATGCAGAGTTGACTCGAAGTATTCCTTCCTCATCAATTCTTGCTTAGGAATAGCACCTTCTTGTACTTTTTCTTCTTCATACGCATCGGCTCTCGGTCCAGTAGCTTGAGCGACTTTAACTTTATCAATTAAAAGTCGTCGGTTCTACTCGTATATTTGCCATCATCATGTGGGTCCACAGGTCTTTAACTCTATCTCCATCCTTTGCAAGTCATACAAAATGGGCCTTTGCGTTGACAATATCGCTTTTCGTACCGCATATGATCTTCTTACACTTAATCGTCGGCTACCACGTTTGCTTTTTCGAGGATGGTATTGAATGGTATGATCATAATCTTTCAGCAGTTCAAGCCCAGCGTCGTTTCTTTGCATATTGAGTTCCTTTTGAGTGAAGAAATATTTGAGGCTTTTTATGATCCGTATAGATCTCCACTTTCTCCCCATACAGGTAATGCCTCCAGATTTTAAGTGCGAAGATGACAACTGCCAACTCTAGATCATGAGTAGGGTAATTCCTCTCATATTCTTTGAGTTGTCGTGAGGCATAGGCTATGACTTTCCCATGTTGCATGAGAACACATCTAACCCTTTGCTGAAGCATCATTTGTGTAGATGACAAATCCCTCGAAGGCGGATGGTATTGTCGAGCAGTCTTTGAAATGAGTCTCTCTTGAGTTCTTGAAAACTCTTGTCACATTCTTCGCTCAGCGAATTTTGTATCTTTTCTAGTCAATTTGAGTTAATGGAGTAGCGATTTGAGAAAATCCTTCCACGAATCTCAGATAAGATAATAACCCATTAAGCCGAGAAAGCTCGTACTTGATCTTGACTTAGGTTGCTCCGACTTTGAATTGCTTGATCTTTGTCCGGGTGACAGATATTCCATGATTTGATATCCGTGCCCAAGGAATGCTACTTCCTCGAAGCGAACTTCGCATTTCTTCAACTTGGCATATAATTTGTTCTCACGAAGCTTTTTAATGTATCGACCTCAAGTGTTGCTCATGATCTTCACGACTTTTGGAGTAAATGAGAATGTCATCAATAAAAACTGACCACAAAATGATCTAAATATTCCTTGAATACTCGGTTCATCATATCCATGAAAGGCGGCGGGAGCATTAGTCGATCAAAAGACATGTAGGAATTCATAATGCCGTCTTGAGGTTACGAAAGCGAGTCTTTGGAATGTCATCGGTTTTAATCTTTAGCGATGATATCGGAAGCGAATCGATCTTTGAAAAGAACTTGGCGCCTTGCAAGCTGGTCAAATAGGTCATCAATGCGAGGCAGCGGGTACCTATTTTGATGGTGACATGATTGACTCCGATAATCAATACAAAGTCGCATATACTCCATCTTTCTTCTTTCTGAATAGAGCAGGAGCACCCCGAGGAGGCGTCTAGGGCGAATGAAAGCGATGTCTAACAATTCCTGCAGTTGGGTCTTTAACTCACGAAGTTCAGCGAGGAGCCATTCGATATGGGGCTTTGGAAATGGGTTTTATCTGGGGTTCAAAGTCGATACAAAATTCAATTTCACGCTCTCTGGGGGTAGGCGGGGAAGTTCTTGGGAATCGTCGGGAAATTTATTAACAATAGAAATATCATTCAAGGCTGGCGTATTTTTGTTTAAATCGTGACATGAGCTAAGAAAGCTTGACATCCAGTTTTTCAATAAGCGAATAGCTTTATGGCTTGAAATAGCGGTGATTGACTTTAATGGTTTGGTTGCTTGAATTAGCATAATAGGTTGGTTAGGAACATGAAAGCTAACAACCTTACGAAAACAATCAATTTTAGCATGATGAGTAGTTAACCAATCAATTCCTAAAATCACATGAATGCAAGTATTTTTAAAGAGATAAGATCGACGGGTAGCGATGCGATTCTACCGATTTGAATCAAACAAGACTTATAAATAGTGGATGTAATAAAGGTTTTCCCCAGCGGAGTTTCAATGAGATAAGTCAAAGTCTAATTTCTCGAGTCAAATTTAAGCGTTGGCGCAAGTAGGAGAAATAAAAGAATGGGTAGAAGCCGGTATCAAATAAGGTATAAGCTTACATGAGAGTTTATGATTAGCTTACCGTGATCACCTCGTTTGGATTCCTCGCTTTTTGGGAGATTTACGACAAAGCGCTCTCCTTGAACTCTGGGTTTTGTCTTATGCTGGGATGACCTTTGATGCCTCCATCCCATTTGGACTTGACTTTGGTGCCCGAAACAAAATCGGGCTAGGTGACCTTCTCTTCCATAATTGTAACATGCTTTTGAATTGCTGCGTACAGTTTGGGTGATGTGTCCCCTCCCTCGCATTTGTAACATCTGATGGTGGTCGTTCTCCTTCCTTAACAACGGTCTTTGGTCTTTGGCGTCTTTCCATCATTATTGAATCTCCTCTTCTTGAAATTTCCACTTCTATTATCTTGGCCATGATTACCAGGAGTGGTTACCATTTACGGCATGTTGATTCCCTCACGTTTGTTGTCCTTGCTTCTATGGCTTTGCTACCATTTGGTATTATCGACTTGTAAATTTGCTCTCTCTGGGTTGGGTTGACTCATTATCGCGCTCAATAATTGAGCCCTATTTACAACATCTGAATACAAAACACGGTTTGTGAGAAATTAAGTATTGGCGTATCGGGGTTTCAAACCTCTTAGAAACATCGCGTCATTCTCTCCTCATTATCAACAAGTGGGAGTAAGCGGGGACAATTCGGCAAACTTAGCTTCGTCTTGTGACACGGTCGTATTGTTTTGCTCAACTTGATAAACTCCACCTCCTTCATGTGATGAATACTTTCGGGGAAAGTACTTGTCGTTGAACGACTCTTGGAACTTCTCCCAAGACATTTTTTTAGTCGGCGGGTTGAGATCGCTTCTGATTCCCCACCGATGTCTCTCTCTCCTCTACAACATGAAGGTGAAGGCAAAAGAACCTTTTGCTCTCGGAGCATCCCCAGACATCAAATATCTTGGTGATGCTTTATCCTTTATCACGTCTCGCCTTAAGTGGTTTTGGCTCTCCAATAAACTCGGTGGTCCCGGCTCCTTGAAGCTGCTTAGCGGTGACCGTCAGGAGTTGCCGGTGTTTCCACTGCATTTTGGGCAGGGAGCCGCTCTGCTTTGATGTTGCATGAATTGCATAAAGCTTACGAACATCCATCGTTCATCATTTGATCGGTGTTGTTGTTTACACGAGGATTATTGTCTTCTGTTGCACATTATCACAGGTATTGATCGTTGGTGACTCAGCGGTCTCATGTGCTTCATTGTTGATCTCAACATTTTAGGATGCCATTTTCAAAACTTGCCCACAAAACAAGGGTTAATTGACATATCACATATTATCCCTATACTACGTGAGCCAATTAAATACCAAATAATCTTAGGTAGGTCATACTAGCGAAGAAGAATTCCCGTCTCTCTCCCTCCTAGTTCTTGTCTCACATCTCGGCCGAGGATCATATCCTAAGCTTTGATACCAATTGTGGCGCCCCCAAAATAGGTATACATCACCCATCTTGGGTGCCAAATACATGGTCTTGAATACAAATACAAACTTAATTATACAACAAAGTGAGAGTTTTTTACGAATATTGTCTCATAGACAATATCAAACTCAAATGGAGTCCTCATTACATTTATTATCACACTATTTTATAAATAGTGAGGATTACTAAAACACCATCTCGGACCATCACTCAGTTTCCAGAGCTAGTTCGGCTCGTTCTCATTTCTGAAGAGAACAATGGAAGTAAAAGGGTGAGCTCAACTAGCCCGATGAAATATTATGACTAAGATAATGCGAGAATAAGTTATCATTAGCCTTGACAATGTTAAGCGATAGAATATAATAAACAACAAGTTTAGCTGCGGTGGAATAAGCAATCCATTAGAAGAGTCAAGTAGAGCATGATATCTACTATCTTACATGATTTAAAAAGGTTTTCATCAACTTTATATTTGAGACTCGACAATAAATAAACCACATCATCGAATCATCCACACACTATGGACTGGATATTCGAGGATATTCATGTAATCATCGATGGTCATGATTATCTTGAATAATCCTGGTCATAATCATATCAATCAATCAATCAATCAGATCCATCATGCATGCGTAAGCGAAGATGACTTTCATCACAATATAAGCATGAGGATGATGACAATGATATAAGCATTTAATTAAATGAAAGCAAAAGGATAAATTTTAAAGATTTATAATTTAATTTATCCGATATTCAATAATGTCAAATTATCAACATAATCTTTGCTTTGTGGAGTAAAATTCAAGAATAATATCCATGTATCAAAAATATTTTGGAATGAGAAAAGAAATCAATTTTTTGGGTGAATAATAGCAAGGGTGAATAGTACCAAGTGAATAGTAGTACTTTGTGAATAGTAACTTGACATGAAAAGTACCCCCCAAATACTAGAGTGAATAATATTTGAGTGAATAATGCTTTGGGTGAATAGTAACTAAGTGAATAGTAACTCGTGAATAGTACCCGGCATGAAAAGTGTCCGAATATACAGGAGTGAATAATATTATAGTGAATAGTAATCGGGTGAATAGTAACTTAGTGAATAGTACCCGGTGAAAATATTGATATTTAATAAGAAAGTTCGGATCAATATTCAATGAAGCGATCTTTGGATGAAGCGCAAAACTTCGAGGATATTCCACTAATTTCAGGGATTATAGAAGCAATACTTACCGTAGTAAGTTTAGATTTAAGAATATGAAAAGAAATAACATCTGAAAGCTGCAAATGGATTTTCACCGTCATACGATGCGTAATCCAGCGTGAGGCAGGTTATTAGACATATTAAAGGATGAATGAAAAAAATAGTATTCCTTATGAATCTGAAAAGAAATAATACCCCTTACCTTAGTAGAAATTTGGATCTTTGCAATAGTGAAGTAGCGAGAATACTCTTCTTCTTCTTCTTGCTCTCTATAGTTTCTCTCTCTATAGTGTCTCTTGTGAATCTCGGTGAATTGGTGAGAATGAAAGAAGAATTAAGCTTCTATTTATAGGAGAATGGACTAAATAGTAACTTATTCATGAGCGGTCAGATTGATTTACTATTAGAGCAGACGGTCCATATTGATTACTATTAAACCCTGGCAAGCGGTCAGATTGATTTACTTTTAAAACCACCCGCAAGCGGTCCAGATTGATTACTTTTAAAACCACCATCAGCGGTCAGATTGATTTACTATTAAAACCACCCAAGATTGGTCAGATTGATTTACTATTTACTATTAAAACCACCATCAATGGTCGGATTGATTTACTATTAAAACCACCATCGATGGTCAGATTGATTTACTATTAAAACCACCACCAATGGTCGATTGATTTAACTTATTACACTTTGGTACCCTAAAGTTTTCAAGTTTGCATTATTCCCCTCTAACTTTTGTAATTCACTTATCTTGATAAACACATTCTTAATACTTCAACAATTATTCATCACTAATATTATAACTCACAATATTTAACAACGAGATCATTTCGAGGAAGAGGGGCTTTCGATAAGGATTTCTCTCCTATTGGTAGCGCTTGATTAGGTGACCAAACCTCTCCTAAAGCGAGAACTTTCTAGACATTGTCGATATTGCAAATAATAATATGAATAACTTTGTTGTCTCAATTATTGATTTAATAATATAAAATATTATACGAGATGATCTTTGTGACAATAATTGAATCAAATAACGTGAGAGATCTTATACAACAATTCTTTGTGCAATAATAATTGAGTAAAGCGAGTGGCTTCTTACGTAAGCATCGATAATCAAATACTTAGTGTCTTCTTATGCGACCCCAGCGTATTCTTTGTACTTTTACCTTACCGGGTAGTTCAGCGAGTTAACGGTAAAACTTTTTGCCGTTATTTTTATAAAAAGATATTTACATCGTTTTTCTAACTCGAAAATACTTCCGTTGTGGGGTCCTGATGATTGTACCGTCGTGCGAATATTCCTGTTAAAAGCGAATATTCCCCGACCAATCGAATATTCCCAGAACACAATGAATATTTTATATCAACTAACTTACTTTGCAAAATTTTCAAATATCACCCTTAACTTTAACCTTTTATCAATTTAACCATTTATTAAATAGAATAATAATTATAAGAAAATTAGATACTTTTTAAATTATATTATTCCATAATATAAATTTTCACTTAATTTAAGGTAACTAATATTTATTCTTGTTTAGTTAATTTTCATAACTAACTCTCATTCAAATCATGCTTTGCTATCTCAATTCATTCATGGACACTATAAATATCAAATATGACCCATATGATAACATATTTGTCACTAATATACAATTCATATAGTTCAAATTACACAACTCATCAGATTACACAAACTCATCATGAACTATCTACAGACCGGCGCGTCCGTGCTGGTCTTAGGCTTGAGAGTGGCGCGGTCGCGCCACCTTAAGTTAGGACGTAGACATGTTATGCTTCAACAAAAACAAAACTTAACTCGCAAATCCTTTAACACGCTCCATACATGCTATCTCATTATACTAACTAAAATGAATCTTCAATGACTACATTCTTCAATAATTTAGAGATTAAACTTCAAGTTCAACTCTTATTTCTTTAATCTATACATTTATCCATATCCCAATATTAATTAGTCAATAAATCTCTAACCAATATTTATCTAAAGATATATCGACTTTCTTCTCTCGTTAACAACGTACATATATACAAGTCCAAACCTAGCACATATCGAGTCTTTAATAGTATTCAATATAGGACACTGAGTGGTTTCCCACAAACAACCAACAAATTGGTTTCCGTCTCGTCTACACTGCTTTCACACTGAGTTAGATCAGTTACTAATTCGTATATACATCCGCTCTCTGAAGGAATTGTTTAGCCCAGCTCATATACATCCACCATTAAAGGGTACGATTGCACTGCCTTAGACTTAATACTTACTCGTACATATACTCAAGGAATTGGTGATTATCAAAGATATTTAATGTCACCGACTTATTATTATAAAATAATTTCACATAAATTATGTAATATCGATAGATAAATTTCTACCCATCTTCTTTACTAATTCATCTCTACAATTTATAACAAATATATAATAATGATATATGATAAGTGGGTTTTATACCTACTTATTGAATGCAATTCCTTGAACTATGCCCATCTCAAGTACATTTTAGTGTGTTTTAGTTGCATTTCATGTTATTTTGCATTGCATATACTTAAAACTCCTTTTGGTGAAAAAGTCACGAGGAAAGCGAGCCTAATTTGGTGGAATTAGAAGGTGATGTATGAATGGGCATGAGGCAAATATTAATTTGGGATATCGTGGCATGAGGATCAATTGGGCAGAAGACTAAGCGTGGATGGACAAAAGAAGGAGCAGTAATTTGAGCGGATCGATTCTTGTGAGAACCAGAACTCAACATTGCGAGAAGCGTGGGAGAGGACAAGAGGGCAAGCTTGAGGCCTGTTTGCGAGCACATTTGGAAAGACATTGGACACCTTTGCAAGTTGCAAAGCGCGGCATGTGAGAGAAGCAGGGGCCAGGCAGTTGCGATCAGCGATGATACTGATTAATGTTGATTTGTTTATTTTAATTTTTAATTTTAAGGGTTGTAATTGATTTAAAAGCGATTTACGATTGGTGTCGAGACGGATCATTATTGAGTTTTTTTCGTATTTTCATTTTGGTAACTAGGTTTTACACTCTGAGAGAGATTTCAACGTGAAGGAAGCCTAAACTCTACTTTTCTAATTCTTCTTGGGATTTTCTATCATTGTGGATTTTTATTAGTATTTTCTTTGGATTTTATGAGGATTTGAGCGTTAATAGTGGATTATAATCGACAATTGGTTTGATCGTTTCTATCTTTCATCTTTCAATTGTTTGCTTATTAGCCATGTTTAGCTTTGATCCCATAATGGCTTTTGGTTCGATCGTGAACTAAACTCCATTATGGGATTCTATGATTTTAATATGTAGTTTGGTTGCATGCTTGAATCTTTGGATTATTTTACATATCATATGGGATTTCTATCATGATTGTTTTGCATGTATGAATGCTTGATCACCATTTATTTTTAGTACTTGTATGGAATTGACAATGAACATGCAAGTATGGATTATAATCATGATAGCATATCGTATATGGGGCTTTTTTTTGTATGGCTTGTGTATTTAAGTGAATCGGATAGACATATCTTTGTTTCATAGTATGAGTTAGAATAAGGGCTTGTGCTTAAATTCAATATGATTGCAATTTCACATAGACATATAGTGATTTTGGTTATATTGATGATTACATAGAGTCTATAAACTTGTGGATGTTGTGTAAGTAGGTCGTAGTACATTGAAAAAAATGGCTATGACTCTTTTAGTGCTCTTAGCTACTTTCTGTGATATGTGAACAAGTCTTGCATGATAGTGGTGATTAGATGAAATATTAAATGAAGTTAGGATCCCATTACTTTCAGATTTGATTTATTACATCTTTATTATTGTTTTAAGTCGTTATTGGCGATTAGAGTAATTCACCAATTATATTCATTAGTTTGAGCATATAAATATAGTGATTTAATTGATGCATGGTAATTTTAAATTAAACAACTTTCCTTGTGGGATAGATACTTTACTTACTCTGTATTACTTGTTGACACATGTATGCTTGCATGAGTTAGAGCTCTTTTGTTAGAAGCGAAAAAAAAATGACAAGTTTTTGGCGTAGATTCTTAGGGAAAGGCGTTTAAATTATTATTATTATCATTAGTTTTAAGCTATATTGTATGACTTAGACAAATCTATTCTTATCTCATTTCCATTTTTTTTTTTGTTTGAGGAACTTGTATAAATTTTTTTCTTATGCTGTGATCATCAACCCAGACTTAACACACATTAGGGACAACATAAGCGGGAGAGGTTGGAAGCGAGTGTTAAGTAGAAATTTACAAGCACGATTAGAAAGTACTCTGACTAATATGGCGGTAGAGGCCTGAGGAGAAGAGCAAAGAGAGGAGCATAGGGCTACGAAGGAATATTCCATACCCAATATTAATGGATTACTGATCTAGCAGCATCGTCGGACCGGTGATAGCGACCAATACATTCGAGATAAAAATGGGCACTATTAGGATGGTACAAAATTGATGCTGAGTTTGGGGGTGCGCTACGGATGATCCGAATGAACACTGTTGAGTTTCATCGAAATTTGTGATACATTCGAGATCTGAGCGGTGTGACGGAGGATCTTTATCGGACTTAGGCTATTCCCATTCTCATTGAGGGATAAAGCAAGAAGTTGGCTTCATTCTTTGCGGCCGGGATCTATAACTACATGGGAGGACTTAGCACAGAAATTCTTAGCCAAGTTTTTCCCAATGGCTAAAGCGCAAAGATGAGGACAACTATCTCTCGGTTTGAGCAACAACAGGTGAGTCCTTATATGAAGCATGGGAGAGATATAAAGAGATCTTTGAGAAAGTGTCCACATCACGGTATGCAGTTGGATGGTGATCAACACATTTTATAATGGATTGGGATGGCGGTCGAGGCCCGATTGTAGATCGGTTGCGAGGAGGGGCATTATGGGCAAAAAGCTATGAGGAAGCCTATAACCTTATCGAGACAATGGCATCAAAGCGATTTTGAGAATCTACATCTAGAATGCCACTGACCCGAGGTTGCGGTGTGTTGGAAGTAGATCTTTATCACGCGGTTATCGGCCTGAGATGGCGACCATGGCGAAGAAAATAGATACATTAATAGAAGGTAAAGCGAAAAGGCGGTTGCATTTGTATGTGAGATTTGTCTTGAGGTCACACTCGGCGAGATCAATGTCTTTATCGGCTCGGTCGATGCGATATGTGAGCAATTACTGAGAAAAGACAAAAGGTCGGTTTTGAACACATACCACCCCAACAGCGAAATCATCAAACTTTAGTTGGTCGAATAACCGAGGAATCGTGAGAATCGATTTCAAACAAATAATCGATTTTGAGTCACAACCGGTATGACCACGGTTTAATCCTAGACCACCTTTTCGCGGGATTTTCTCAACAACAACAACATCACACTCATTTGCACCTCGGCAAGAAAAGAAATCGAGAAATGGAGGAGATGATGATGAAATACATGGCAAATCTGAGAGTTATGATCAAAAGCCAAGCGGTGGCTATTAAGAATCTGGAAACTTCGGATGGGGCGGATGGCGAACATGCTTACCAGCAGGCCCCAGGGTTCATTCTTGAAATGTCTGAAACAAATCCACGAAGAGGCGGGAAGGAGCGGTGTCAAGCTATCACATTGAGGTGCAGGAAAAACACTGCTGAGACCTTTTGCAAAGTCATGCCTGCGCCCAATTATCTTGAGGAGGCGGCATGGCATGTGTGAAGCGATGAGAAGCGATCGATTGCTAAAGAAGAAAATCTGGGAAAATTCGAGGTTGGTGAGGAAGAAAGATAAAGCGAGGTTCGGAGGAGAAGCTTAAGAGTTCGGTACCACCAATTCACCCTCAAGTTCGTGTATCCATAAAGATTAAATAAGCAAAGGAAGATAAGCAATTGACAAGTTTACGGAGATATTTAAAAAGCTGCAAATCAATATACCTTTTCATGAGGCATTGGAACAAATGCCAAGCTATGCAAAAGTTCATGAAGGGTATCTTTGTCGAGGAAGAGGAGATTAGATGAATTTGAGGCGAGTAGTAGCCTTGATAGAAGAATGCGGTCGGTGCTTGATGAAGTTACCTCTGAAAATTTGAAGGATCAAGGCGGTTTCACAATCCCGTGCACAATCGGGAAGATGAATTTTGAAAAATGTTTGTGTGATCTTGGGGCAAGCATCAATCGATGCCCTTGTCATTGTTCAATCAATTGGGATTCACGGATCAAGGCCAACAAACATTTCTTTGCTGACTAGGTAGCGGATCCATCAACGTATCCACGGGGAATTGTTGAAGATGTATTAGTGAAGGTGGACATGATTTATCTTTCGGTGACTTCATCATTTTGGATTCTGAGGAAGATAAAAATATACCAATCATCTTTGGGGAGACCATTCTTAGCCCGGGAAAGACTACGATAGATGTGCGGAAGGGGAACTCACTATGCGTGTTCATGATCGAGAGGTCACCTTTAATGTCTTCAAAGCTATGAAGTTTCCAATGAGATGAAGAGGAATGTTTCTGGTTGATTTGGTGGATCGGTCGTAAATGATGAAGTCTGAGTCTAGTGGATGATGAACCTTTGAGGAGTGTAATTCTTTGAAAATTTGATTTGGAGGGACGAGGAACTTGGCGAACTTGTGCAATATCTGGATACCACTCCACAAGTCGGAAAATTGAGAACACTGTCGAGCCATTGTTGAAAAATTTGGAGAATCCTCGGTAAAATTAAAGCCATCTCTTGAGACACCTCGAACTTGAATTAAAACCACTTCGAGAACATCTCGAGTCGCATTTTTAAATAAAGATTCAAAGCTACTGTGATTATTTCTTACTGCATTAACATCTTTTCGGGAAGAAAAAGCGCTCTGAGTGCTTGAGAGTTCAAATCGACTATTAATTTGGACCATAGCAGATATCAAAGGATCGAGCCCTTCGTTTTGCATGCATAAGATCACGATGGAAGATGAGAGTAAGCCGTCGGTTGAGCAACAAAGGAGACTTAATCAGATAATGAAAGAAGTGGTTAAGAAAGAAGTACTGAAAATGGTGGATGCGGGCATAATCTATCCGATCTCGAGACGGCTCATGGGTGAGCCCGGTCGGTGTGTCTTAGAAAAAGGGTGGCATGCATAGTAGTGACTAATGAGAATAATGAGTTGATTCCAACACGAAGCGGTGGCAGGGTGGAAGTGCTGCATGGACTACATGAGCTCAACAAAGCTACAAGGAAAGATCATTTTCACTCCCATTCATTGATCGGATGTTGGATGATTAGCGGTCATGAGTACTATTGCCTTACGGGCGGATATTAGGGCTATAATCAAATTATGATAGCTCAGAAGACCGGGAAAAGACAACTTTCACATGTCCTTATGGCACATTAGCCTTGAGAAGGATGTCCTTGGGTTGTGCAATGCTGCTGACCACCTTCGAGAGAGATGCATGATGGCTATATTTTTAGATATGGTGGAAGCAGAATGTGGAAGTATTTATGGATGACTTCTCGGTCTTGAGGACTCGTTTGATCTATGCCTTGAGAATTTGGTGATGGTTTTGAAGCGGTGTGTTGAAACAAATCTAATCTTGAAGCGGGAAAAGTGCCATTTTATGGTACAAGAAGGAATCATCTTTGGGACACAAAGTGTCGAAGAAGGGACTCGAGGTAGATAGGGCAAAAGCTGGAAACTATAGAGAAATTGCCACCACCTACTTGGTAAAAGGTGTTCATGACTTTACGGGACATGCTGAGTTTCTGCATGATTCATCGAGGACTTCTCAAGATAACTAAACCACTATGCGGTTTATTGGAGAAGGATCTGTGATTTAACTTTGATGAGGCTTGCGTATCGGCATTTGAGCACCTAAAGGAAATTAACATCGGCACCAATTATTCTTGCACAGTTAGGATTTGCCATTTGGTGATGTGTGATGCCGTGATTCTGTGTAGTAGAGGGGCTGCTTTGGGGGGGCGAGAGAAAAGAAGATGTTTCATGTGATTTATTATGCCGCCAAGACCCTTACGGGATGCAGTTGAACTACACCACCACGAGAGAAGAGTTATTGGCGTTGGTATGCGCCTTTGATAAATTTTGAGCATATTTGATCGGCACAAAGGTGATAGTGTATCACGGATCACATGACAATTTGACATTTAGTGGCGAAGAAGGATGCAAAAGCCGGTTGATCGGATGGATTTTATTCTGCGGGAATTTGATTTGGAGATCAAGGACGGGAAGGGCCTTTGAAAACCAAGTGGCGGACCACTTATCTCGACTTGAGAATCCGGGAAGGGAGGCGGGGCGACAAGGTTTTAATCAATGAATCCTTTCGGATGAGCGGTTGTTTGTGGTGAAAGGGAAGTGCCATGGTTTGCGGACTCGTGAACTATTTGGTGAGTAAGATGGTACCTTACGACTTGGTGGGTTATCAAAAAGAAGAAATTTACGCATGATGTCAAATGGTATATATGGGATGAGCCTTATTTGTTTAAATAGTGTTACGATCAAGTGATAAGAAGGTGTATTAGTATATAGCGAGACCAGGGGATTACTGCGGGATTGTCACTCTACTTGTGTATGGAGGTCACTATGGTGGTGAAAGAACAGTGGCTAGAATACTACAAGCGAGGATTTTCTTGGGTGACAATTTTCAAGGATGCATCTGATTTTGTCGGTGATTGTGATAGATGTCGTGAGTGGGAACATCTCAAAAGAAATGAAATGCCATTGAATACAATCCTTGAAGTAGAAATTTTTTGATGTGTGGGGAATTGATTTCATGGGGCCTTTCGTTTCTTCTGCGGAAATCTCTACATCCTGCTTTCGTAGTGGATTATGTTTGAAATGGGTAGAAGTGGCGGCTCTTAGACAAATGATGCCAAAAAGGTCGTCCTCGGTTTTTACAAAGAAGTATCTTCACGAGGTTTGGGACTCAAAGGCTATCATCGATGTGTGAAGGCGGTCATTTACTGCAATGAGGCGGTTCTGACTTTGTTGGCCAAATATGGGGTGAACCATCGCATTGCTTCAGCGTATATCACCCTCAAGCGAATGGCCAGGTGAAGTGTCGAATCGAGAAGTTAAGAGAATCTGGAAAAAGTTGTGAATCAACGAGGAAGGGTAGTCGTTAAAGTTGGATGATGCGATATGGGCTTATAGGGATGACATATAAGGCGCCATTGGGTATGTCACCTTTTTTATTTCGTGTATGGAAAAGCACGCCACCTTCTATGGAATTAGAGCATAAGGCATATTGGGCAATTCAAAAGCTCAATTTTGATTTGAAAGTATCGGGGAGAAGCGCCTACTCAACTCGATGAGTTGGATGAATTGATTCTGAGCATATGAGAATTGAAAAGTTGTCTGAGGAGAAGGTGAAGAAATGGCATAATGAAAAATCATTGAGAGAGCATTTGAGCGGGGACAAAGGTTTTGCTTTATAACTCGGACTTAAACTTTTTCCGGGAAATTTGAAATCGAGGTGGTCGGGGCCATTCTGGTGAAAACTATTTTTTTCGCATGGTGCTGATTGAAGTATTTGATCGTTGCGGACAAGCCTTTTAAGGTGAATGGACAGCGCTTGAAGCATTACTTTGGTGGTGAGGTAGCAGAGACGAGAAAGTCGCCTCAATTCTTTCTTCGACATGAGCATCCAAGAGCAGTCAAGCTAATTGACTATAACTTAGCGCTTGATGGGAGACAACCCATTATCTCTATCTCTATTTTCTTTTTTTATTTATTCGGTAGGGTATTTAGCTAGTTCATCTTTATTTCATTCTTAATAGATGGCTATGTTGAGCATAAGTTAGTGTGTAATAGAGTGCGCATTGGATAGTGTTTTAGTATTGTATAGAATTTACTTGTTCATTTATGCTTATTAGGAGTTCACACATTGATACGGGTAAATGGTGTGATGTAGGTATCTTCAAGTGAAATCTCACTTTGCTAGGCGGTTTGGGAGTAAACTTCAGTGATGAGAAGCGAGGCGGTCGTGTGTGGCTATGACAATTCTGACCTGAGACCTTGCGCGCCTTATCCATGCTTTACACATCTCGGACAAGTAATGCCACTCTTGCGCGCGCTGCTGAAAACCATTGCAAACCATTGGCGGTATGTGACATGACATCGGCGTGGATTTTTTTTTTTTAAGTTTAAAAGCAAAAAAGTGAGTCGTGTTTTATTTGGTCTCTCACTTGACATAATAGAAGTATATATTCTTACATTCTCCCATAATCATAAGACTCCTCTAAGCTCTCTCAAAGTTCATACCCACGAATCTCTCCCTGGCATAAATCTAGGGTTTACGCTTGGGTTGTCTGTGCCGATAAGTTTGGTGAATACGCTCATCGAGGCAATTCATCTGCATTCTCTCTATCATCCGCACATGGGTCCAAAAAAAACGCTCGATCTCCATCTCTTCTTCATTGACATCTTCCTCCGATAACCAAGAAGAGGATGTCGTGGACCAGGAAATTTATCGGTTTGGAGGCCAGCAGAATATTATCGGATTGTGGCCAAATCTTTTGTGAAGGAGCAGGACTTTTAACACGAGAAGCAAGATGGCCAACTACGGTATATGATACGAGAAAAAATTTGGGTTGGCTTGATTTGCATCTCTATGCCTATCCCCATGGGGATTGTTCGAGAAATTCTATCACGAATGCTAAGGAAATGATAAAAGTAGGAAATACTTATTTGGTTCGAGAGAGAAGCGGTGGATTTTTGACCTCCGGTGATCGAGGCGATTTTCAACATACATGATGCACCACCCACAAGATTACGCTAATTGGGTAGAAGGTGCACATTTAGAAAGCGGATCTGGCGGTAGTGATTCTTTGAATTGTGTATTCGGGCACCAAATGGAATTATAAAGCGAGGGACAATGAGCAAAATCTTTTCGTCGTCGCCTTGAATCGATATGCCAAAGCGTGGAATCATTTATCTGTGCCAAGCTAGTTAAATCGACTCACCGACATGAAATAACCACCCTTTGGCGTGTCTTTATTATTTTGTGGGGCATCATCAAAAGCGAAAGTACATTGATGTAGGCCATTTAATTCATCAAAACATCTTTGCGTTATATATGCGGGGGAGCACTTTGGGAGTATTCGCATGCATCTGTGGTAGCCCATGCTCTGTACCCAACAAGAGTCCCATGGAATAATGAGCATTTGCAGAACACGAGCCACGACATCACTCATGCTAATATTGCCAAATTCAAAAGATTGGGCGGGTGGTGAACCGCATCCGCGAGATTAGGTTTTATCATTGACCTATTTTTCTAGAGACATATCACAATGACCCCTCGAGACGGATGAGGCGAGGCCCATCCATGCAAGCTCTTGCCCATGGTGATCTTGACTCAGAAGGTTGGGCGAAAAGTCGATGCCATGTCACGATAATTTTGGAGCGTTTGCGATGGGACTCACGAGGGCCTTGGCGAGGGCTTTTTTGTGACAAGGAGCGACGCTAGAATGGCCTCGATTGGAGACAGCGATTGCCATATCCACCACAGATTCACCACCCGAGGAGGTGGTACCCTTGATCATTAGGGGAGTTTTCGTTACCCTTTACCTTCATTCGATGGGGCATTGAATATTATAAGTTTGGGGGTATTGGGGTAGTAGTATAGTTGCATGTAGTTGTTTTTGCATGATTAGTTTAATTTTGCATCATATAGTTTATTTTTGCATATAGTTGCATGTTTATTTGCATGTTCATTTTTAGTATTGCATGTCTCACAGTTCTTCTTAGTATGGAAATTTTTGTCTAGCCAGATGATGATAGTGAATTTTGAAAGATTTTTGAGTATGTTGGATAACATGAACCTAGCTATAATGTTTTACGATGAAATTCATGTTCTTTGTTTAAATGCTTTTCGGTTTGCACGAATGTGTTCACAATCACTTGTAGGTATAAAAGTATGTGTTGTATTGCTCGATAGAAAATGTAGTGTTAAAAAAAGAAATATGTGAAACATGGATGTAGACTTGCAAAACATTGACATTCAAACTTTGGGAAAACATGGGTATCTATGTATAAAAAAAAAAAAAAATATATAGTAATAACGTGGCTAGTCTTATTTTGGGAATACAGCTACTTGAGTAAAATCGCTTGAGGGGATTGTCTCTACACCTAGCGCCTAAGGTCTTTCATAGATGCAGGAGTCGTTGGTTGAAAGCTTCATTAAGGGGTAGAGTGTTGCCTAATGGAGTAAGACATTGCTGTCATGTGAAAAAAAAAAAAAAAAAAAAAAAAGAAAAAAAATAGCAATAAACTGCATGGGAAAAGTGCGAAAATCGCCCTCGTGAGTAAAAATAAAGTAGTTAAGCCCATTGTTGAACCTCAGTTTGTTTTGATATGTTGGAATAGTCTTCGTTGCATATGTATACATGAGTCTTGATTTAAACTATAATTTTCTGTTTTGAGCAATTTAGTATGTGTATTCTTTGCTTAAATCAAGTTTTGGTGAACACACACACACATGACATATATCTATAGCATTTATGAATTATACGAGTGTATGACATTATGCCTCTGATTTGGTTTGAATCATGTATTCTTGAATCTGGAAAAAATTATTTGAGGCATTTTGAATTTGAATTTTGTGATAAATTTGGAACAATGTGAGATTAGTTGCATCATAATTTAGTTGCATAGTAATATATTTGCATTTTCATTGTTCATTAGTATGCATTGCTTGAAATGAAGCAACAGTTCAAGTTTGGGAATTATTTGATAAGTGGGTTTTATACCTACTTATTGAATACCAATTCATGAACTATGCCCATCTCAAGTACATTTTAGTGTGTTTTTAGTTGCATTTCATGTTATTTTGCATTGCATTTACTTAAAACTCCTTTTGGTGAAAAAGTGCGAGGAATATGGCCTAATTTGGTGGAATTAGAAGGACGAGGCGAATGGATGCATGAAGCGAGGCAATGTTGGATATGCGTGGCATGAGGATCAAGTGGAGAGAAGACTAAGCGTGGATGGACAAAGGAAGGAGAGCAATGCGGAACGGATCGATTTGCAGTGTGAGAACGAGAACTCAAAGTTCTGCGAGCATTGCTGAAGCAAGCGCTGAGAGATAAGCTTGAGGGCCAGCAGCTGTGAGACACCATTTGGACAGACATTACACTTTGCAAGTTCTTGCTTGCATGCATGTGAGGATTAAAATGGGGAGGCAGTGCGGCGAGCGCGATACTGATAATCTTTGATTTGTTTTATTTTAATTTTAAATTAAAGGGTTGTAATTGATTTAAAACGATTTATTTGGTGTGGAGACGGATCATTATTCATTTTTTACGTATTTTCATTTTTGTAACTAGGGTTTACACTCTGAGAGAGATTCAGCGTGAAAGCGAAGCCTAAACTCTACTTTTCTAATTCTTCTTGGGATTTTCTATCATTGTGGATATTTATTAGTATTTTCTTTGGATTTATATGAGGATTTGAGCGTTAATAGTGGATTATAATCGGCAATTTGGTTTGATCGTTTCTATCTTTCATCTTTCAATTGTTTTTTATTAGCCATGTTTAGCTTTGATCCCATAATGGCTTTTGGTTGGATCATGAACTAAACTCCATTATGGGATTCTAACGATTTTAATATGTAGTTTGGTTGCATGCTTGAATCTTTGGATTGTTTTACATATCATATGGGATTTCTATCATGATTGTTTTGCATGTATGAATGCTTGATCACCATTCGCTTTTTAGTACTTGTATGGAATTGACAATGAACATGCAAGTATGGATTATAATCATGATAGCATACGTATATGGAATACATTTTGTATGGCTTGTGTATTTACGTGAATCGGATAGACATATCTTTGTTTCATAGTATGAGTTAGAATAAGGGCTTGTGCTTAAATTCAATATGATTGCAATTTCACATAGACATATAGTGATTTTGGTTATATTGATGATTACATAGAGTCTATTGAATAAACTTGTGGATCTTTGTGTAAGTAGGTCGTAGTACATTGAAAAATGGCTATGACTCTTTTAGTGCTCTTGGCTACTTTCTGTGATATGTGAACAAGTCTTGCATGATAGTGGTGATTAGATGAAATATTAAATGAAGTTAGGATCAGTACATTACTTTGAGATTTGATTTATTACATCTTTATTATTGTTTTAGTCGTTATTTGCGATTAGAGTAACAAACCAATTATATTCATTAGTTTGAGCATATAAATATAGTGATTTAATTGATGCATAGTAATTTAAATTAAACAACTTTCTGTGGGATCGATACTTTACTTGACTCACTCTGTATTACTTGTTGACACATGTATGCTTGCATGAGTTAGAGCTCTTTTGTTAGAAGCGAAAAATATTGTCTTGGTATCCCCATAAGATGCCTCTAACTTTAAATAGTTTTCTATACATATATTATTTAAACCATATCCTTTGTTTATATCTATGTAGGTCACTTAGCTAAATACATTTGTATCTTTTGAATAGTTTCTGAAGATGATGATTTTATCAAAAGAGGAGCTTTTAGCACTAGTAAAGAGCAACAATTATGGTATAATGTTGGCTTCACTTCTCGTAATAATTGTAACATTATTCATATTCAAACAATTCCGAAGAGGAACAGGAGGGAGAGCTGCTATTCCTGGCAGGCTGGGGCTACCTTTCCTGGGTGAAACTTTGGCTTTTCTTTCAGCTACTAATAGTACTAAAGGTTGCTACAATTTTGTCAAACTCCGACGACTATGGTAGGCTAACTATCTCTTGCATGTATTTTTTTTTCTGATCCACAAAATTTAAATTTTAAATTTCATTAAAATTTTACATTAAGCGAGTATATATTCCTTTTATGCATGTATATATACTCCTCCCTCCATTTCAAAATTCCAGATATACTTTAACTGTTTTAGGTTAATTTGCAAAATTCTAAAAGTCTGAACGAGGCAAATTTACATAATTCTAGTAAAGTAGCAAGAGGAAGGAGATCAAGAGTAATATACAAGGGGTAGAAGGAAAATTAAAGGATAACTTGAAGTAAACCCCAACACCACACATCACCTGATCAACATCAGTCAAATCTAGCGGAACATTCGAGTAGGATGAATCAATTGATTCAAAAGTCAGAATAACTTGATTAACACAAATTTGATTAAGCCAAAATATTAATTTCTGACCTTTTCACTTCTCTTAAGACTAAATGTGAAACCGTTACCCTTAGTTTATGGATTTGGGGATATATATATATATATATATATATATATAGGGTCCTCATCCGTAGCAAACGATTCTTCTGATTATGACATATTCAACAAACATATTTTTGCAAGTCGTAGATCATCAGATTGAAAGGCTTGGATGAATTAGATTTTTTCCCTGCCGCAAGAGCCTGTAGCGGCAAGGACTTGTGCCAAATTGGTAGATGATAATTATTATGTTGCCCCTCCATATATCAAAGACTTTAACTTTTTTTCATCTCCTGCCGCGAGAGGCTGTTGCGGCAGGACATCATGTGTTATCCTGTGTTGTTTCTCAATTTATATCATTTAATTATGAAAATATATAATGTTAGTATAATTTATTTGCTCTCACTTTTTATCATTAATTCCTTTTTCTCTTTCTCTCTCAAACTATAAGACAATAGTATATCTTATTAATTACTGTAAATAAATAAAAATAACAATAAAAATAATTATTATTATAATGACAAAAATAATACTAATAACAATAATTATTATAATGACAAAAATAATACTAATACTAATAATAATTATTAGTATTATTATTATTATTATTGTTATTATAATAATAATGATTATTATTGTTATTTATTATTTTATTATTTTTATTATTTTATTATTATTATTATTATTATTATTATTAGTATTAGTATTATTTTGTCATTATAATAATTATTATAATTATTATTATTGTCATTATAATAATTATTATTAGTAGTATTATTTTTGTCATTATTATTATTGTTATTATAATTATAATTATTATTTTTATTTTTATTATTATTAGTATTATTTTGTCATTATAATAATTATTGTTATTAGTATTATTTTTGTCATTATAATAATAATTATTATTATTGTTATTTTTATTTATTTACAGTAATTAATAAGATATACTATTGTCTTATAGTTTGAGAGAGAGAAAAAGGAATTAATGATAAAAAGTGCGAGCAAATAAATTATACTAACATTATATATTTTCATAATTAAATGATATAAATTGAGAAACAACACAGGATAGCACATGATGTCCTGCCGCAACAGCCTCTCGCGGCAGGAGATGAAAAAAAATTAAAGTCTTTGATATATGGAGGAGCAACATAATAATTATCATCTATCAATTTGGCACAAGTCCCTGCCGCTACAGGCTCCTGCGGCAGGGAAAAAATCCAACTCATCCAAGCCTTTCAATCTGATGATCTACGGTTCAAAATATGTTTGCTGAACAGTGTCCGTAGCAACCGTTTGCTACGGATGACATAGGTGTTGGTGATCCACATGCGGATCACATATAGTGACGGTTTAGGTGATTGTTTGGTTTGTCGCTATTGGTCAGCAAATCGTCGTCATATAGCTATAGCGACGAATACTGTTTTATAACAACTTACCGGATCGTCGCTATAGGTGGTCCACATGCGGACTACCCGCGCTTGAAGCGGACTATATATATATATATATATATATATATATATATATATATATATATATATATATATATATGGTACTTGACTCCACAAAATAACAAATCGTTATCTCTTGGTACAATTAGTTAGTAGTGCAAAATTTTATCTTTTTGATTTCGTTTAATTTATTTGCAATATAGCTTAATTAAAAGTTACGGTTTTGCACTAATGATTGTACTTTGAGGGAGTGTTTTGGTAATTAGTCAAACTTAAGGACGAAAAACCACACATACATAAACACAGGGCGAATTTTGCAATTTAGTCTTCTGTAAATGATGCTTACACTAATATTTGAAATCATGTTATGCAATATTTGATTATACTTCTCCTATGCACACTAACAAATGATCCATAATTACTGATGAACATGGTGTACTAGGCATGGGAAATGGTTCAAAACCAGATTATTTGGGAAGATCCATGTGTTCGTTCCGAGTGTGGAAGGTGCAATAACAATATTTGCAAGTGATTTTATGCGGTTCAACAAGGGCTATGTTAAATCAATGGCAGATGCTGTTGGGAAGAATAGAAGGGTTAAATCAAGGGCTATGGTAATTGATAATTGACGAAGCACCATAGAAGGGTTAGTATGACATGAGAAATATTGATAATTGATAATTGAGGAACCACCATAGAAGGGTCAGTATGACATGAGAAACGTGGTAAAAAGATTTAAACATAAAATTAGACAAAGTAAACAAACTACAGATCTGTCCCGACAAGTTGTAAGATAGTTTCAAAGTAGCTTCTCAATTACCCAAATGTTAAATTACATATTTGTCCCTTCAATTGGTTTTTTTGTTCATTTTTATCCCTTGAATTGAAGTATTGAACTGATATTTTCCCAAATTTAAGTCATATGCGAAGCAAGTGCTTTTTAATGAGATTATATTTGCATTTTGACATTAAAATATAGGGGCTAAATACACTTACGTTATATTAAGTTTCACTCTCCTCATAATTTAGCCCATGAACTAATTGAACTCATAATCTACTTGATTTCATACAATGCCCCCCCCCCCCCCTCCCTCCTCCCTCCCTAAACAAATTAATTTTCGATCAAAATTGATCGAAATACCCGATCCGAACTACAACTCTGTTGGAGCCAAATGATTTTACATAGTTTGACTATGATTTTACATAGTTTGACTGTATTTCGATTAAGTTTGACTACTTTACCAAAAATTTAAATACTTTTTAGTACAAGTAACCCAAATTAAAATATTCTAAATACAATAAACCTCAATTTAAAATACTTCTAAATAAACTTACTTCCAAATTCAAATACTTATAAATACAATTGACATCAAATATTGTTGACTTTAAAAACATTAAATTACAAGTTATACCCAATAATGTTTTAACAAAAAATAATAAATTTGGAGAAATTTAAAATATTAATAATTAAAAAAGACTTCAGGACAAGAAAATTCTCAATATTTTTTTGTTGAAATAATACAACATTTATTAAAAAATATATATTTTAATAAATAAATAAGACTCACTTAATACAAATTAAACCCATGATTCATACAATTCAAACCCTTTATTAGATAAAGTTTCAACATCTCTTTCTTCGTTTCTACCAACACTAGCCTCCTACCCTCTCCGTTCTCCACCATCTCAATCTGATGAACTTTTATCTCAAATAAATCGTGTAATAGCATTGGGGACGATGGGAATGAGAATAGGTATGATGGGACTAAGAATTGTGATGATCGATAGAAGTAGTAATCGGCAACGATGAGGCAACTAGAGCGACGATGGTTATTTGCAATAACGAGTTGTATACTCCGATATATTCTTAAAAAATCTTATTTATCTTTTTGCAAATTAATGTTGGATGTGTTGAATTTGGGTATCCAGATCTGGGATATTGGTGAAGGAAGGAGAAGAAATTAAATAAGGAAAGAAAAAAAAAAGAGAAGAAGATGATAAAATTAGAAGTGGAGGAAGATGCGCATAGAGTAAAGAGGTGCCTCTTGGTGATTTTTGTATTTCTCGTTGAGTTCGCCCATCGAAATTTGACAAATACTTTTACAATTTAGTTAATTATTTAGGTTTGAAGTTTATAAAATCGTTGAAGAAGATGGATAAGATGGTGTTAATAGTGTTTTAAATCTAGTTATGACTCTCTTAATTTTGGTTGGGAAGATGGATGGTGTTGGAGATTTGACGGTGGTAGATATTTGTTGGTAATGAAAATGGGTGCTTGTGATAGGTGTTGAAGATTTGTTGGTAGTGGAAATAGGTGTTAAAGATGGATGGATTGAGGTATTTCAAGCTTGTTCTTTGATTTGGTTCTGGTGATGATGATTTACAGTGGCGTGGAAGTAAAATGATAGGGATGAACGTGGTTTGTTGACTGATATAAAGAGACGAAGAGCGTGTTTTTTTTCCTTTTCATTTTTTCCTTTTAATGTTTAATCCATGTATAAATGTTTAATAAATTCAAATCGTATTTTAATACGAGCAAACAATATAACTCATTACCTTGCCGAAAAATTATGTATTCGGGTCAATTTTGGCTAGAAATTAAATTTGGGGTCGGAGAACATTGTGTGAAATTAAGTAGTTTAGGGGTTAAATTATGAGTCCAATTAGTTTAGGGGCTAAATTATGAGGAGGGTAGAACTTGGTGTAACATAAGTGTATTTAATCCTAAAATATATATCTAGGACAAAAATATCATTTATATGAAATTCAGAGAGTGTGCACACCTAGAAGGGTGGGTAAATAGATGAATCTGATTTAACAGATTAACAATGACACTTTTAAAATTATCTAAAAAATAAAATATGAACGCAGGTTAAAGCCTGTCGGCTTAAGGTTTATAAGAATCTTGATATGCAAAGACAAATACTCAACTATACAGACAAGGTAAAACATGTATGCTTAAATGTATATATAAATCTAATATGCAGAACCTTCTTTGTATTATCCAGAGAGTTTAGAACCTGACTGTTTAGCTATATATATGAACTTATTATGCAATTATTACTTAGATTTTAACCATGCAGGATATGAATTGAAAATAAGTAAGAGTTGATGCAATGAAAGCAAGATAAACAGAAAATCACAACACCAATATTTTTTATGTGGTTGATCAACCCTTAACCTCTAATCTAATAGCTTAATCCACGTTCAATACCAATTGGTATTGTAGACTCTTTTATTAGATTAATACTCAATCAATTACAGAATTTACTTCTTGTACAAAACAGCTTAGATTATGTTGGACACCATTGCCCCTATTGCACAATTACTACAACATCTTGTACCACTGCAACCCTTGCACCATTGCAAAATTTAGAGTCTGCTTTGCACAGTTCTATCCACCACTGGATCAAGCACAAACCACAGTAGGCTTGTATACAAGTTTTTTTTTATCAAGAACGAATACGATTACTGAAACAACTCGAGTCAAATCCCAAGTTCGAATCGAATCAAATACATCCAAATAAAGCCTTAAACCACTGACCCAATAGTATCTTCTTGGGTCATCTTAGCTTACCACATGCACCCAAAATGTCATGACTTAAAAGTACTATTGGCAGTAACTTATTTTCTTATATGCAGACAAATTTTTCTCATATCTTTCGTCGTGGAACTAAGGTGTTACAAACTCCCCCACTTAAATTTCTGACGTCCCCGTCAGAACCGATTACATACACGGTCCACAGATTTTTGTCTCTCTAGCCATTGTTGGATAATACCGGTTGGCTTTGTGTCCTCACCTCCGGACCTCCTTCTCTCCATTGTGAGATAATACCATCAGCCTTTGTGTCCTCACCTCCGACAACCTGATCGGATGACCCAACCTGAGCTTTCGAGAGTCAGCTCTGATATCATATGAAACAACCCGGGTTAAATCCTGAGTCCGAAATAAATCTCGGGTCAAATTCCAAGTCTGAATCGAATCAAATCCATCCAAATAAAGCTTTAAACCACTGACACAATACTATCTTCTTGGGTCATTTTAGCCCACCACTGACTCACCAAAAATGTCATAACTTGAAGATACTATTGGTAATAACTTATTTCCTTATATGCATTCAAAATTTTCATCTACCTTTCGATGTTGGACTGGGGTGTTACAATTATAATATCTATGAATTTTCAGCAATAAGAAATTAATAGCCAAGCAAAATCAGAATGCTAAAATCTTTTTCAATTCGTTGGTTTTTAAGCTTATGTCGAGAATGATTTATATAGAGTTTAAAGAGCAACGACGAGAAACAAACTTCTCAATTTCGCAATCCCAAAGGAATATAGGAATAAACTAATAAGGAAGGGATTTGATTTTGAGATCTAAACTACTTCAATCAAGGCAGATTAACTCGAGAGATAATATCTCACCAAAATCAACAACTTAAAATAAGGAATTAAGATCTCAGCAGAATCACCAATTTGAATAAAGGAAATGATTAGTAACTAGATCGAAGGGATAAGATCTTGATTAATATATCAAATGATTTGGTTTTCAAATCTATTTTCAGCTTTTGAATTGAATTTTTAGCTCTTGAAATAAGGGATAAGATCATTACTAAACATTTTCTAAAATGATTTGGCTTCCAAAAATAACTCCTTTAAAAGATTTGAATTTTAAGCACATGAAAAACATTTTTTATAAACTTATTTCCAACAAAATAAAATGTCTTGCAATTAATAACCCAAGCTAGAAATTTTTACATTGATTTCCTAGGTGAAATACTAGGGACCTATACAAGTGGTGGCTCTAAAAACCTTTTATTCACATTGAACCATTTGAGATCTTGACATGCATAATCAACCCAAATTCTGGAAATCAGAAAACATCTCCGTACAAAATATTTGTTGTCATCATTAAAATAAAAATTCATAAATCAACATTAATTATATAGTAATATATAAAAAGTTGTAAGACGATTCCAATTTGAGTCGACTCATAATTAATTAGGAGTTAATTTAGTTTGTACCAAGTCATTTTATAGAGTTTGGTCCAATTTAAAATAGAAGTAAACTAAATTAGTTTTGGTCTAAATTTACTTACATACAAATACAATCTTAGCTAACTTCGTTCGTACGAGTTACTCTACAATTTAAGATTGAAGAGTCATTCTCTCCCAAAACTCTGCCACTTAGGAGAATACCCACTAACAAAATCCTAATTACCTTATAATCATCAACTGTCACAAGTTTTACGCGATCATAAATAATTACTTTATGATCACCAACTGCCCCATAAACCCAATAAATTTCTCCCCTCTTCTCCTAATAAAATTTTAAAGATAGTAACTAATATTTAAACTTATTGAAATATTCAATATTAGATTATGAATTTTAGCTTCCATAGCATGTGGTATATTAATATATATTGGCTCAATTAATCACAATCCAGCTAAGAGAAAAGCTAAATAAACCCGTGCCTCCACCGGTTAGAAAGCTAGTCATTAATAAAACACGCACAAGACTAGCATTTGATACAAAATTAGGAAAATAAAATCAAACCCAATGAACAAAATTGACACTTTGACAACTATAAAGAAACAAGTGGTTACTTTGGTAAGGGACTACTTTCAAACTGACTGGCAATTTAGAGGCACCAATCTGTAATTCAATCGACAAATTATTACTCTAAATAAGTTAGGAAAACCTAACTTGATCAATGAAATATCTTATGGTCCGATGCAGATAGCATTTGATGCAATGTGCGACATGCTGATGAGCATCACGGATGTTTCCTTGCTAAAACAAATTGAGGAAGACTGCACTGCTGTTTCTGGTGCCATGCTTTCAGTTCCGGTCATGATTCCTGGCACCAGCTACTACAAAGGCATCAAGGTAAGCTTGAACTGCCTACTGCCCAATAAAGTATAGTAGTGTTGAATTTCCCCTCGTCTGTTTGAGAAGTACAAGAGAAATTAAGGTCATACAAGTATCATGCTCTGTGGAAAATTAGGAGGGAAAATAAACAATGTGCAATTTGAAAGGGAATGACTTAAATTATTTATTTTTAATAAAAAAAACATTAAACATGAGAGTTTTAGCTCTTTCTCATTCTTCCTTGTAACTGCAGTGCAGCAAAGTGTGCAACAGAAGTTGAATAATGTATTCTTCTCATGTCCAAAAACTAAACAAAGATAAGTTGAATAACGTCTCAACTTTCTTTTATTTTAACTAAAATATATTACATTTTTGATATTCATGAGCGAAGTTTTTAATATTTATCTGAAAGAAAAGTTAAAAATAAAAAAATAGACATTTTATATCAATATAAAAATCCAGTATTTTCATCTTGAACTTTCAAAAAAAAATAAAAAAGACTAAAATGCAAAACTCTATCGTTTGTTTGTGTTTTGTGATGTTTATATTTTTGAGTTTAACTAATTAGCTAGTCCGTCCCTCAATGTACACATATTAGTTCAAAATTGTACATTTTAATTATACTTAAAATTGATCCATAACGTATAGTTTTACACTACTATTTGTGTTAATTGCACCTTTTCTTACATGGGGTTTTGATCAATTTGAGGATTAATTTAGACTCATTAATTGATTGAATTTATATAAAATTAAAAATGCATTTGATAGTCTATTACAAGGAGATTAATAGTGAGTAATATATGTTTCAAGTAGGAATTATATATTATGTTTTAATTGTATCCAAAGTGGAGTATATGAAAAGGTTCATTGTTGTTTAATAAAACTATTTTCTTTAAGTCCAACATTGAGTAGGAATAAAACTATTTAATATTTTATAAGTATGTGGAATAATTTAATTCACTAGTGGTACTAAAGGAAATGCTTGGAGTTGGTCACAATGACGTGGTGCAAAGCACCACTACGGCCACTTGTGGCAAGCGCCCCGGGGCCGTGGTGTGTTCGGGTCATAAACTCAAGATTGGCGCTTTTTAGGCGCACTTTGCACTTTGCATCGTCGCTAGGAGTCAAGAGCCTCTTTTTTGCATTAAACCAGATTAATTAACTTCATTAATGATTAAAATAGTTTTTGTTTAATCATTATGGGATTCAAAACTGATATGTGATTATTATATCATTTATTTTGCAAATGATTCATAACTCACATTTCAATTATGAAACTGAATAGTCTTCATCTTCTTCCTTCTATCATCTTTACACAGCAGCATATATTGAGGTTAAAAGTGAGTTGCTATCACTTAGAACATATATAGGCTTTGACATAAATCCTGTAGGTATATTGCTAGTAGCCTTTAGCAAACCTTAGTGGTAAGACAAGAACTACCCGTGTCAATCCTTGGTCCTAATTTTCTGTATTCATTATTTTAATTAACAATTTGTACCATATAGATAACAGTTTGTTATATTGTTAAGTACTATATCTACAAACTAATAAACTCGAGGTACAATTTTGCATTTTAGCCTAAAAAATAAGTAAAAACTAAAAAAAATTGTTACTGAACAAATTAAAGTTTACAAGCAGGCACGTAATAGGCTCATGGAAACGTTTGGAATAATGATTGCACGTAGACGGAGTGGAAAGGAATCACATGAAGACTTCCTACAATCCATGTTGCGGAGAGATGCATATCCTGCTGATGAAAAGCTTCAAGACTCGGAGATAATGGACAACCTCTTAACATTGATAATTGCTGGTCAAACCACCACCGCAGCTGCAATGATGTGGAGTGTCAAGTTCTTGGATGGAAAACAAAGATATCCAAGAGCGGCTCCGGGTAAGAATTTAATTATTACTTATTTCTTATTTCATCCGTTTTAAAGTGGTCAGTCAACTACAAAGTTGTACGCCCCTGAATTATTAAAGTAAACACATATCTATTCATACGCCTATTTAATGATGATATCTTTGTCATTTGACGATATAAAATACCTCTTCATTTCCATTGTATAAGTCGTTTCCTCTTCTCTCAGCAATTACTCTATTTTTTAGGGATAAAATAGAAAAATATTATTCTTTTTCTCCTAAATATATGTAAAACTTCTTATATAATAGAAAAAAAATCCTTCTAAAATGACTTATATGAATTGGGTATTTTCTAAGACAAAATAAACGCACGATAAGCACACAAGTGACATGAAATTGAGAAAAGTCCACCAATTAGTAGAATGTACACTAAATGACAATGATAAGAAGACAAGTATTTATTTTGGTACGTAATTGAAGGGCTATTTTGAAACTAGTTGATAATTTTGAGAGACAAATTTATAATTCAGCCTTTTTCTTTTTAGCCGGTTTCAAGTTAGAGATATATAATTTTAGTTTGAAACTATATAGTGTATAAAGTTCATTATAACATTAATAACAGTTTCTCTAATTAACTCTCTATATAGATATATATAGATATGTATTGATATTTTAAGATATTAATACTTTTGTCATTGATTATGAGTACTACTCCCTTCGTCCCTATTTAAATGACATTTTAGAGATGGGCACACCCATTAAGATAATGATTGGAAAACATTAAATATAGTACTCAATTGTCTATAATACCCTTAAATCATTAATGAGTTTAAAGTACCCAAAAAAAAAGCTAGAGTAAGGAGGGGTATTTTTGGAAAAATTATCATTAATTCTCCTAGGTTTGAGTAAACGTCAAATAATTAGGGACAAATAAAAAAGTCTAAAACGTCATTTAAATAGGGACGGAGGGAGTATCATAATATGACTACTATACTGGGGTTTGTGTCTAAAACACTACAAAAAAATGGGCCTTTAGCAACGATTTTTTGGGCAATGACTTTATAAGTCGTTGCTAAAAGTATATGTTTAGCAACGAAATTTGTCCTTCGTTGCAGCAGATTGTGTCAAGCTTTCACTTTTTTGCAACGAAATTCATAAGTCGTTGCAAAATTTCGATGTTAATTCATTCAAGTGAAAAAAACTTGTTAGAAATTGCTGCAAAATTTTCTACCACTTGATTTCCGCCATCGTAAGGCAACGAAAAGTTTTTTTGTTGCTAAAAATGGGGCTTTAGTAACGATTTTTCAGTAACGACTTTATAAGTCGTTGCTAAAAGTGTATGTTTAGCAACGTAAACGTGTCCTTCGCGCTGAGATCGTGTCGCTTTCACTTTTTTGCAACGAAATTCATAAGTAGTTGCAAAATTTGGAAACAAAATTAAATTTATAAAATTGTAAAATTTCTACCCACTTGATTTCTTTTCTTCATCGTAAGCAACAAAAGTTTTTTGTTGCTATATTTCATTGCTTAATATGGACCACATTCATCGACAATAATTTTATTTTAGATTTGCATAGTTTATACAACTTTTTAAACGACTATTAATATGTTGCCTTAAATTAAGATAATAATAATAATAATAATAGTACTAATAATAAAAATAAAAGTAATTATAGTAATAGTAATAATAATAATAATAATAATAATAATAATAATAAAATAATAATAGTACTAATAATAATAATAACAACAACAATAATAATAATACCATAATAATAATAATAATTGTACTAATAATAATAATAATAATAATAATAATAATAATAACAATAACATTAATAATAATAATAATAATAATAATAATAATAATAATAGTCATAATAATAGTCATAATAATAATAGTACTAATAATAATAATAACAATAATAGTAATAATGAGTACTTTTGTCATTGATTATGAGTACTACTCCCTCCGTTCCTAAAAGATTGTCGTTTAAGAAGAAAAAATTTGTTCCAAAAAGTTTGTCGTTTACAACTTTCAAGAAGAATAAATTATTTACTTTCCTATATTACCTTACCTTCTCTCATTGTCTCAAGAAATTCTCTCCCTTGTATTAATAGTTTTCAACTTTCCATAAAGGGGTAGTGATAGAATTTCAAACAAATTTTACTTGGTAATAATACTTTCTTAATTCATGTGTCAAAACCTTAAACGACAATCTTTTAAGAACGGAGGTAGTATCATATTATGACTACTATACTGGGGTTTGTGCCTAAAATGTCATTCTGGTCGGAAGGTTTTATGTCTTAAAATCCAGAAACTTTTGTAACCAGTGTCTCAAACTTCATACATCGGGATTTATCATCCAAAATTACGAAAGTCATTGGATCATGAGTATTTTTATACCTAAATTTTTTGTGTAAAAATGGAAAGTTCGTGTTGAAGTGTCCTAAGATGATTATTTTTACTATTGGATACACATGTTCTAATGACTTCACAGGAAGAGCAACTTTCAATTCTCAGAAACAAGCCAAACGGAGCCGTAGTTACCCATGAAGATCTTAACAAGATGTCCTATGGCTCAAAGGTGAGAAGGTTTTTGCAAGCTTATGTTCTACGTGCAACTTAATAATTCTTGTACCATTCTTAAAACAAAATGATGCTCAATGTTTGTTACAATGCAATTTCCAGGTTGTCAAAGAAACACTTAGAATGTCAAATGTCTTGTTATGGTTTCCTCGTGTCGCACTAGAGGATTGTGTCATTGAAGGTAATATGTATAAGTCTAGACTTTGATTCTCAATTACTAAGTACTAAGATACATTTTTTATAATTCAGTGTTTAATTCTTTATCAAGAAAACACTAGTCATGTTTGTTTACAAAAGTGAATGGTGAAATATGACTCTTTGTACTAATTTGATGTCACTACGGACTATTTTAATCCTCGTTAGTCATTTAACTAGTTCTACGGACTATGTTTTGTCATTTTTAATACCCTTTGATGATGGATTATAATTTCAAGCGGAACTATGATATTATATAATTTTCCTTTTAGGGTATTAAATGTCCTTAGAAATGATAACAAATAGTTCATGGAACAAAATTGTTAACGCTAAGATTCGTCCACGTGCACAAACTTGACGGCTTGGGCTGCCGGGGGGATATATAGCTCTGGTGTGATAATTAGTACAGGCTAAAGCAAGGTTAACAATGGAAGCTTAATGCTCTAGTGCTGGAAAGTAATAAATTGCATGTACCTTAGAATCAGAGAAAAGCTTTGTGTTTATAATGTTCTCACCACTTTCATGCAATCCTTCTTCGAATCAGATTACGGTTCTCACCAAAACAACCATTCCTTAATAGGATTGCACCAAATCGCCTAGAATTAAGGAAGTTTATCTATATCCCAACACTACCTTCCATATCTAGAGATCAAATAGAATTAGGAACTTTAACCCACAAATCCCCCGTTCACCAAAACACCCTCTGGCCCAAGCCCACATGACGTCATAGGGCTGCCGACCCATTATAAAACATAAGCCTGAATATCCTGGCCCCAACATTGCCCCACAGTTGTAAAACCCCAACTTTTTGAATAAAAATGAATTTTCTATAAATATTATTTTTGAATATTATGGAGTGAAATTGATATAATGTTATAGTTGTGGGTAATATTTATAAATTTTGCAAAGTACTAAAGTTGTTATATAATATTCGATTGGTTGGGAATATTCGTTTTAACAGGAATATTCGTACAATGGCAAGACAATCATTGGTGGACCCCATAACGTAAATTATTCATCGGATTGAGAAAACGACAAAAATATTTTTATGAAAATAACGATTTAAATTTTACCGTTAATTGTTGAAACACCGGTGTTAAAAGTACAAGAATACCGTTAATCTGCTCAATTATTGCTACAATATTTGTTGTAGAATGTGGCTTATTAATTGGACCCCATTTACCCATTTTTCAAAATAATTCCAGAGAAAATTTTAATATAATAAAGGTGGGGGCCCTGGTAGGGGCCCATGTGTGTTACAAAGTCTTGGGAGATGGAAATTTTGGTTACGTGAATTGGGGGGTGAGTACAATTATTAGATATATATATATATATATATATATATATATATATATATATATTATAAATTTGTTACTTGAAGAAAAAAAGAGTCACTGTTGGTGGGAAAGGGACAGTGATGGATGTGAGGAGTATTATGATTTATATATATATATATATATATATATATATATATATATATATATATTATATATATAAATTTTGTTTTATTATATAATTATAAATAGAATATATTATATTTTATTTAAAAGATTTTGCTTTTAAATATGGACCGTCAGATTAAAGTAAATCAATCTGGACCGCTTCATGAGTTAGTTATTACGTAGTCCATTTTCCTATAAGTAAGCTCATTCCTTCATTATTTTCTTACTTAATTCAATGAAACTCTAGAGAGAAAAAATTATAGAGAAAGAAGAAAAGATTTCGCCACTTAATTACTCTTATATTCATTTTTTTACTGTAAGGGATATTATTCTTTTGTATTCAAGAAGAGAACTTCGTTATTCCATTTCTTTATTATTCGTTGGAATAACTCAGATACTGCTGAATACCCTATACTTGGTGACATTCTTCTATTATTCTCATCTTTATTATTCCGCCTCTTTACTATTCTCGTTGGAATATATCACTCTGACGCTTTTACGTACGGACCGATTTCGCTCTTTATTATTCTCGTTGAATATCCTATCTCGTATGCGCTATTTACGGGATCGATTTTGCCTTTTATTATTCTCGTTGAATATCCTCGCTGCATGCGCTTTTACGCCGACCGGGTTCCGTTAATTATTATTCGTGGAATAACCTCGCCTACGCGGTCTATCGCATGCCTGGTGATTTCTTTTGTTATTCCATTCCTTATTATACTCAGTTGGTTAAAGTTTTGACTTCTATACTCCATGAAATTAGTGGAATATTCTTGATATTTGCGCTTCATCCAGTATCTTTTTATGAAAATATTCTTCTGAGCATTCTTGAATTTTACTCTACAAAGCAGTATCATGTTGACAATTTGGACGTTAATAATTTTTGGATAAAATAATTCTTGAACTTGTTTTATTGAATTCTTATATCATTGTCATCATCCTCATGTTTATATTTTGTTGAAAGTCATATGTGGCTGTCTGACGATAGATGGACTTGGTATGATTACGATGGGGATTATTCAAGGTAATCATGACCGTAATGTTACAAATGATGTGGTAAAAGTTCTCATTGGCCCGTAGTGCATTGATGGATGCTTGTTGGCATGATCATGACCATTAATGAATACACAAATATTCTTCGCCCATAAGGCATGGATAATTGTGGTCGTGATACTAAAGAATATCCTCGCAGAAAAGTGTAGGGTGATTCGATGATGTGGATTATTTATTGTCGAGTCTCAATGATAACAATGATGAAAACCTTTTAATCATAAAAGATAGTAGATTTTATTTTCTACTTGACTCTTTTAATGGATTCTTTTGTTCCACCAGTAGGATTAAACTTGATGTCTATTATATTTTATCGATTTAACATTGTTGGAGACTAATGATAATTTATTTCGCATTATCTTAGTCATAATATTTCTTATCGGGCTAGTTGAGCTCACCCTTTCTTTCACCGTTTCTTCGTGAAATGAGAATATAGCCGGGATTTAGCCTCAGGAACTGAGTGATGGTCCGAGGATAAGATTAGTAGTCCTCACTATTCTGTGAAATAGTGTGATAATAATTATAATGAGGACTCCTTTTGAGTTTGTATAATCTCTAGTAGATAATATTTGTATTCAAACTCACGGTTTATGTTTTGTCATATTGTACACTATACGCTTGTATTAGTAAGTTGTATTTGAATTTGCACTCATGTATCTCATGGCACCCAAGATGGGTGATGTATACCTAATTTTGGGGGTGTCATATCAGATCTTCCATCAAATAGAATATTTGATGGAAGAGTATTCGAAACATGGCTCATCAGTAACAAAGATGCCCAAACAAAGCCAAACAAGACCCAATCACCCAAGCGCCCCAATTCTGGATAACAAACTGTCCCTTTAAATCCACAACTCAATTTCCATCATTAGCCCCATTAATGAGCCGCCCTTGAGATTCAAAAATAAATGAAAAGACAAAATTACAAAACCCCTCTTCCCCCAATTCAAACAATTTCACCAGCTTATTTCAAAATCAAAGATATCCTTCATCTCTCCCACCTCCTGATTTTCTCTCCTTCCCAAAACCCTACTTCCAACCGGAAAACTCCATCCCCATCTCTGCGACTCCCATATCAAGCATCCCTTCTACTTCCAACCTCCCCACCACAAACACCATGCCGGAATCAAACCCCAGCACTACCACAACCACCTCCCAAAATCCATCAGGAACTGATTCACAAAAAACATCTCTCGAATACCCTAACAAGAATCAATTCCCCTTACGTCAACACTCCTTCACAAATCACAGAAGTCAACTTCCTCGTAATTCTCGAACACTATCAAATCCCAGAAACTCACCATCTAAGAGCCCCTTTACCCACCGAGTGTATGTACCACCGACCCCAAGGCTGGACCTCCATCCCCCTCACCTTACTGGAGAAAGGTGTCTGACTGCCCCTCCACACATTCATCATCCTTCTAGGTTTTATGGGCATCGGGCTAGCCCAACTGGTACCTAACTCTTACATCAACATTATTGCATTCATCGCCTTTTATCATGAAATTGGGGTTCCACCTTCCATCGACTTCTTCTTCACTCTGTACCAGATCGGAAACTCCTACGAACGGGGCTTCAAGGTTCTAAACAAACAACCCCCAAAACCCAACTCCAAATTCGATAAACGCCCCCAGATGGCCACCCCCTCGAGCAACAAAGGATGGCATAAGGACTGGTTCTTCGTCAAAGGACCGTCCCGGACTGGACTTCACATAAACACCTTTCTCTAGACTTCGACGATACTTCTCCCGAACGAGTGATAGAAATTGCGAAGCTACACGAGAAACTTCCCTTAAATGAGTGGAGCTTCGGCCTCTTATCCAAACAAGCATGGCTATACGACCATAAATGTAAGTTCTGAACTTGATACCTATTTAATCTTCGAACTCTATACCATTATTCTAAAAAATCCCTTCTGATTTCTATAGTATCTCTCATCAAACCAACTTCGACTGATCGAAAAGATCTTGAGGAATTTCTCTCCGAAAACACAACTAAAACATCTGCTCAACCTCAAAACACTGAACCCGAACCGACCACTGCCGAAGACCCAAATCACCCACGGCTGAAAAGAAGAGCAGCTAAAAAACCCAAAAACATCCATGTTCCCACTCTTACAGAAAGCCTCCTCAACATGCCAATTTCCAAAAGAACCCAAATTCTCCAAACAAAAAAGAAACGTGTCAAGATCACCCCACTCACAACCGAAGAGCTGAGGGTTCCTCTAACCGAAGCCAGCCAATCCTAAGACATACTCAACAAGCTAGACGAACCAGCTAAACACGTCCCTCAACTCATCAGAAAAATAAAAAACACATCTGACAACCAACTGATACCTCCAAAAGAAACCCACATCCCCACACCATCCGAACACCTAACACCACCTGCCCAAGAACCAATTATCCAAGAACCCACTACGCACATACCCGAAGTTGTTCGTTCCCCAACCTTATGGTCAGGCAACAACGAAGAATTCCCTTTACACCTTTTCGACCACTTCGTCTTTGGAATCGACGACCACCGCTTCAGGGATTTTTCAACATCTGAACTCGTCCGCACCAACATGATCCATCAAGCCCGCGTAAGCTTTTCTTTACAATAATCATCTTCATTTATTTACAATCTTCCATTATAACCATTTAAATATACGCAGGCTGCAGGAATCTCCAGGCGGCTCAACCAAAGATACAAATAAATTGAAGCCGAAGAGAAGGCCGCCCGAAGAGAGAACGAGTTCTTGAAAGCTGCCCTAGCAAAGGAGAAAAACTCTCACGATAACACCTTCTTCTTCTGCGAAGGCCTTAAAAAGGATATCGCCAAACTTAAAGAACAACTTGCAATAAGCGAAGCACTTCAATAAACGAATTCTGAAAAGAACTATGAGCTCTCAACAGTAAACGAAGTACTGAAATGAAATAACCAAACCCTCACTCGCGAAGCCTGCGACGCAAAGAGAAAAGAACAAACACATCTTCACCTTCGATCCAACGTAGAAAAAAAACTCTGAGAGCTCAAAGCCCTCAGCCCACATTTAACTAACGAACTACGAAATCAAATCTGAAGCGAATATGAAAATCTCCCGAACTCACCAATGAAATCATATAAATGTACGCTGAAGGATATGAAGCAACCCGAATTAAAGGAAATACTAAGCTTGTTGCTGCTGCACTGAATCCACTACTCCTCGATTCTTCTAATGACGAAGACAAGGAAAATACTGAAGAAGACCCTCCCCAAACATAGCTTCAAACTTTTAGAAATACAATCTTGTAATCCCCTTTTATATTGCAATGAAATACAATTGTTCCTTTTATTCTTTTATAAAAACTTCACACAACTGCTTCCAGTACAATTATCATTAATAAAAAATATCTTCTTAAAAAGAACCAAACTTAACACTTAACACCAATCAAACAAATACTATTAAACAACTTTGTTCACCATCAAAGGATCGAACAGATCACCCCGAACCTCCAAAGGGTTGAGCAGATCCCATATAACCACCAAATGATCCTACTTACCAACAAAGGGTCAAGCAGATCCCACCAAACCACCAAATGATCATACTTACCAACAAACGGTCAAACAGATCCCACCGAAACTCCAGTCGATCCTACTTACCACAAAGGGTCAAGTAGATCCCACCAAACCTCCAGTCGATCCTATATACTACAAAGGGTCAAGCAAATCCCACCGAACGTCCAATCAAACAAACTTACCGAATAACAAATAAACAAAATATTATTGGAGAAAAATGCTTCTTTTATTGATAATTGTTGAAAGAATTACAGACCCAAAACTCTGACATCAACTCTACTAAAAATATTTCTGAAGCCTCCCCCGCTTACCATGTGTTCTTTATCTCAGACCCATCCATTTCTCGCAACCAATAAGTTCCTGGCTTCGGTAATTCGATAATTTCATAAGGATCTTCCCAATTTGGCATTAACTTTCCCAAATTCTGAGGCATAGAAGCTTCTACCTCCCGAAGAACTAGATCCCCTACTTCAAATCTTTGGAGCTTCACCCCTTTGTTATAATACTTGGCCACTCGGCGCTGATATGCTACCAGCTTCACCAAGGCTGCTTCTCTAACCTCCTCAAGAAAATCCAGATTTTTCCGAAGTCCTTCCTCATTATATACTTCCCGAAACTGACTGACCCGAAGAGACAGGGAGCCAACCTCCACATGAACTAATACATCAGAACCATAGGCCAATCTAAAAGGCGAATCTCCCGTAGTAGTCCTTGGTGTGATTCAATATGCCCATAGTACACTGCGTAACTCTTTAGGCCACCTTCCTTTTGCCTCGTGATCGTCCGAAAGGGCTTGGCTTCCACCCACTTAGTCATATAATCAATTACGACTATGATAAAACTAACCTGCCCCTTAGCCTTTGGCAATGAACCCAAGATATCCACTGTGACACCCCCAAATCCGGGTACTTCAATTCCATGAGATTTGGTGTTCACTGTACAAATATCATCTATCTATCTACCCATAATAAATGCAAGCCATGCAATAGATAGAATAAAAATATTCCCCTTAAAGGTTACAACATCTGAATAATAATAATACAATCCCAGGTTAAGCTAACCTTAAACATCTGTGCGAAATCATAAACAAATAAGTCTAAAACAACATCATTAACTCAAGTCTTAAACATAAATACATCATCTAATAAAAATAACAAGTCTTCATCATTTGTTAACTTTTCCCTTGCCTTTACTAGTGGAAGGTTCATCGGTTCTTTTGTTCTTAACTGCAATGTTATTATTAAGCAAGAGTGAGCACTATTTACCACAAGTATAATAATGAAATAACAGTATAATAACATGCGAGTAAATCAAAGACATCTGAATAAAAGCTCAACTTTTGAATCAAGAATGAATAACAAGAATCAAAAGAATTCTGGGGGTCATAAGACCTTGAACTATGTCCTAGGTTATCAAGGGTTATACTTGAAACCTTTAAATACTATAAGACTATGGACCTTTCTACTGCGTCTTAGGGGATCACCCTTAGTACCACATCATGCACAATATCTTAACGCTAATGCATAAGTAAATCCCTTTACAGGGTTGTTCATCTCAGTTTGACATTTGAATCCGCACCAAAGGAAGTTTGGTTTGGATAATTCAATAAGGGTTCTGAAATTTAGAACGCTCATCAACTAAGGACTAGTTGAATCAATAAAGTTCACTAATCTAATAAGGTTCAACAATAATGATATTCAATTCGAATAATAATCTCAAGAAGTATACAATAGAATAATTATTGTATAACTGAATCATGCTTTGAAAAGATAATAAATCTTTAATATAAAATTTGAACTTGAATAATAGTAATGATAATTTACTCGGGTAAATAATAAACTTGAACAATAATGACAAGTAGGGTTAGGAAACTTGCCTCGTGCGTAGATTACACTTTAACTAAGCAAATTCTTTGAATTTAATCCTACATACCATTCACATTCACAATACCAGTTAATTATAACTTAACTAATCATCATAAACTCATTCTCTTTGTCTACTTTGATTATTAACTATACTTAGTTAATTTACTACTTTGTCACATAATTTACACATCATGAATAACAAGCTAATTATGTATTCAATAATTTAATCCACATGTAATTATGTTATTTACATGTTAAACATCTATTTTACAACTCATTATACTTCTAACATGTTTACATGTTCATTACATTAAGTAACAATACATTGCTAGACTTAACACTTTAAAAATTACATTTCTGGACCATTCTGCAGAGTGAAAATACATTTTGCCCACGCTTAAACTAGGTTCAGGTTCATGCGGCCACTGCTGGTTTTTACATTATTCAATGTCATGCTAAGACGAGACTTAAGGTGTCAATTTGAAGCCATGCACAAGAATTAACGCATTAGAAATCTGATTAATTCGCTAAAATTGCGAACACGTACCAAAAACTCCAATTAAATTACTACTACACGAAATTAATCATACCCACATGTTATAATTCATGCATAATCATTACCCAACATCTGTAAAGTGATTTTTAACCCATTTAAACACTAAATTATAGAATTTAAGCATGTAATTTCACTGACTTTGATGTTCTTGAAGGTTTTGAAAATAAAACATGAAAATTATCACTACGGATTCGTTATAACACCGAATCTGTTTATTTAAACTTTGGTCTCTTCGTATCAACATGCATAATAATATACGAGTGTAAAATTTAGGGATAATATACGATCAATACATAAAATATCACGTATAAGGCCAAAACCCATACTCTGTAATTTTGTAGAAATCATATACTACGTATTTTCATGAAACTGATGTTATGGTTTACAAAATATATATAATTAAATACGATGTGATACATATTAATACATACATAACCCATAAACATTACTCCTTTCTCGATTCATGAAGCTTTACAATGTGTTTGAAAGCCAAATTTATAAAACTTAAACAACGTGAAATTTAGAATTTGGGAAAAGAGGAGATTACCCCGAGAATAAGTATAGATTAAGAGGGAATAATTCTTCTCAACTCTTCTTCAATCAAAATTCTCTCTCAACACTTCTCAATCTCTCGAAACTCTCTCTCTGCTTTCTACTTTTCTAGACTAAGGAAATCAAGAAAGAAAAGGAAGACGTAAATTGAAATAAAGAATCGACGTTGTGGTGGCTTATCCAATCATGGGTAACTGTTCCCAACTCCCAATAAGGCCTTGTTTGGCTAGCAAGAAAAGGTTTCAAATCCATTTAATTTAATAAAACTTTTATAATATAGTTTGGAAATGTCACACTCCTTTATAAAATAAATCCAATATTTTATTTAATTTGCTTTAAATATATATAATAAATTCTCATAAATTCACATAGTCACATAATTGAATTTCTCATTAATAAATAATGTCAAATTATTAACTCTCTAATTAATAATTAAATTAATTAAATAACATCATGCTTAATTAAATATTTCTTTTAATACAATAAGCTCACATAATTACATATTTGAATAATAATTATTCTCTACATTAATTTAATAAATGTAACACATATAATTAAATTAATCTATCACAATTGCATCAATTAATTATTTAATCTAATAATTAAATCATCGAAAATATTTATTTACTTCAATAAATATTAAGATTAAATTACAAAAATTTTGTTCGTCACATCCACACCCCAAACATCAAAAGGAATTGGAGATAGAACTGAATGCAACTCTTCAGGCGGCTGATGTGGGATCGGGCTATTTAATTGGCACTTCAGGCACTTCTTTAAATACTCGGTTGCTTCTTTGAAGATCTTCGGCCAATAATACCCATGCCGAAGCACTTTATATGCTAACGACTTTGTAGCCATATGATCACCACAAATCCCCTCATGAATTTCACGTAAAACATATTCAGCTTCAGACGGAACAAGACACTTCAACAAAGGAGACGAATAGTCCCACGGATAAAGGTCCCCATTTATAAGCACAAAATTTTAACTTCTGTATTTAACTTTCTTTGTTAACATCCGATCTGAAGGTAAGATGCCATCTGCCAAATAGTCAAGGTACGGAGACATACAACAATTAGATTGTTCCACACACATCACCTCCACATTTTGAACACTCAATTGATTTAAAACCTCTAAATAAACTGACCCGTTGAATGTACTCGCTTTAGTTGTAGCCAACTTCACCAATACATCAGCTATTGCATGATCTGATTTGTCTATCCCTTGAAATACATAAGAATCAAAACACTGAAGTCGGTCCTTTAACTCTGCCAGATATTTCATCATTCTCGAACCTCAAGCCTCATACTCCCCCGAAACCTACTTAACGACCAACTGAGAGTCACTGAAAATAACCAACTTCTGAACCTTAAGACTCTTCGCCAATCATAACCCTGCTAATATTGCTTCGTACTCGGCCTCGTTATTCGTCACCTTAAACCCAAACCGGATCGCCTGTTAGACTTTAAACCCTTCTGGACTAGTCAAAATTATTCCATCACCACTGACATCCGAAGTTGACAACCCGTCCGCATACAGCGTCCATGAGATCTGTGATGGCTAAAGTACTGCAACAAGCAGTTCGGATCCTTCAGCCTGACCCAAATAATCATCCGCTTCAGAAAATAAACACTCCACCACAAAATCAGCCAACTCCTGCTCCTTAATTGTTGTCCGAGGATGATACTCTAAAAAAAATTGTGACAGCTCCATTATCCATGAAACAAGCCTACCCGAGACCTCTGGTCTCCCCAAGACCTTTTTCAAAGGCTGATCTGTATACACCACTATTAACCTACCCTGGAAGTACTGCCGAAGCTTCCGACTAGCTACTATTAGGGCAAAGGCAAACTTATCAAGATTCAGATACCTTGTCTCTTCATCCCATAGGGCATGGTTCACATAGTAAACTAGGTGCTGCTTACCCCCAATCTCCCGCACCAACACTGCTCCACTGCTCCCACAGTCAATGAACTCGCCGCCAAATATAAGTACAGAGGTTTAGCAGGAACTAGCTTCACCAAAAAAGGATCCGAAGAAAAATACTTCTTTATTCCCTGAAAAACATCTTCACACTCCGAATTCCACTGAAAACTCTTTGCATTCTTCGGCCCTTTTAACGTATCAAAGAATAGTAAGCACCTTTCTGCCGACTTAGACATAAACCTCCTCAAAGCTATAATCTGACCCGTTAAACGCTGAACATCCTTATAAGACTGTGGAGACTTCATATCCAGAATTACTTGAATCTTCTCAGGATTAGCCTCAATCCCCCTCTTGCTAACCAAATAACCAAGGAACTTCCCTGCACCCAAATTGAAGGTACACTTGGTTGGATTCAACCTCAAATTATAGTGTCGAACAGTTTGAAAGTAATCCTCCAAATCATCTAAATGACCCCAAACTGACATGTTTTTAACGATCATATTATCCACATAAACCTCCATACTTCGACCCAACTGCCTCGTGAACACGTAATTCATCATCCTTTGATAACTAGCTCCCACGTTCAGCAAGCCAAAAGTCATCTTCTTATAGGCATATACTGACCAATGAGTGATGAAAGTTGTCTTCAGGATATCTTCCTTGCACATTGAGATCTGATGATACCCTGAAAAAACATCCATAAATCTAAGTAAAGCATACCCCGAAGTCGCATCGATAAGCTATTCGATGGTGGTAGAGGATAAAGTCCTTCAGACACTCCTTGTTCAGATCGGTATAATCTATACAAACTCGCCACTTCACATTCTGCTTCTGTACCAGTACAACATTCGTCATCCACTCCGGATAGTTAATTTCAAATATGAAGTTCGTCGTCAGCAATTTTGCAATCTCCTCATCAATTATCTTCTGTCTCTCTGGCGCAAAAATCATCCTCTTTTGCCAAACCGATTTCTTTGTCGGGTCCATATACAGCCTATGTTCAACAACCTTTCGATCCACCCCAGGCATTCTACTGGGCACCCAAGCAAAGATATATGCATAGCACCGGAGTAACTCCATTAGGTTCATTCGGAAAGGTTCCGGCAGACCTGACTCGATCCTTAAAGTCTTATCTTTCTTCTCTGGGATTAATTAAACCTCTTCGGTTTCTTCTGTAGGCATGACTAGAGGTTCAGTGCTACTTTCTATAAACGGTTCAATCTCAGTAGCCATAGCCTGCTTCTGCTTACTAACCCCCACGCCCGAAATGATTAGAGCATTTCTGTAACATCTCTTTGCCAGATCCAAATCACCAGCGACTTCTCCAACCCCATATGGCTTAGGAAACTTGATCTTGAAGTGGGGAATTGACATCACTACCCGAAGAGTTGTCAGCGTGGGCCTACCCAAAATAGCATTGTATGTCTAATCCAAATGCACTATATAAAACTTGCATATGATTTCTACTTGTTGTGGGGCCGTTTCGAAGACAACTGCCAGCTCAATAGTTCCTGCAACTTTGACTGGCTCGTTGCTGAACCCATATAATGGAGACTCTTGCCCGATCTCCATCTTCCTTCCATCCAGGTTCATCTTTTGATAAGCATGTGCGTACAAGATATCCATTGAGGATTCATTATTAATCAGCATCCGCTTCATATCCACTGAACCCACATGCGCAGTAATTACCAAAGCTCCCTCGTGAGGTTCGATTGGTTTTGAAGGGAAATCATCATCAATGAAAAAAATCACCGAAACCGAGTATGCCCTTTCACTCCTCACAATTTTGTCCGCCACTAAAATTACCGTATCTAGATATCCACGTCGCTTCTTGTCAGCAATTTTTCTCATGTTTCCACTTGTGATCACATCCACAACCTGTCTCGCCACTTGAGTCTGATCTGGTTATATGGGCTGGCTGTTCTGAACAGGTGAACTATTTCCTTGTTGTGTTCTCGGAGCCTCCCGTCTCACCATATATTGGACCAAGGCCCCATTCTGCACATTCTTTTTTATCAACTCCTTCAAACTTTAGCAACTTTCTGTAGCATGTCCTGCCGCCTTATGGTAGTCACAATAGCTACTCGGAATCCCCGTACCAGGCTTTATGTTAATTATCTCTGGGCGGCTCAAAATAGGGTTTCCCTCTTATCTGCTCCAATATGGTAGCCCAATTAGTATTGAGCTTTGTGAAAACCTTATTCAACTTCTAATTCAGAAAAGGTGGGCGACTTCCTCCCGAACTCCCATTATTATTGTATCTCTTCTGGTACCCATCAGACTGATCATAATTGCTACCGTACCTCCTTTGGTTACCATCTGATTTATCCTTATCCGTTTCCTTCAGTTTTTTCGAAGAGCTCTGCTTTAAATTGCTCATGGCTTCCTCCACCACTATGAAGCCTTCAGCTTTTTCAAATGCTTCGGCCAAGCTCTTCGGGTGATTGAACATCAACTTCTTCATCAGTTTCTCTGACTTTACCAGATCCTAACCATTCTGAAAGAGTCCTACCACTTGAAGGTCATTAAGATCTGTCACCTAGCCCACTGCTTCCCTGAACCTTTTCACGTACTAACCCAGCATTTCATTGGAATATTGCATGATCTGTGACAATGATCCCGTAGGCTTTCCTCCTCTCTTATTTCTCCCAAACTAGGCATGGAACTTATCGCACAACTCCTCCCATGATGAGACTGAGTTCGGGGCTAAGGTCGTCATCCATTGTCTGGCATATTTCCTTAAAGTCGTCATGAAGGTCTGACACTTAGCTGCATCTGATTAGTCGTAATAATCCATCAATCTATCATACGCCTGGCTGTGATCGTAAGGATCTCCTGAGTCTTCATAACTTTCCATATAGGGGAGCTTTTTACTGGGGTCTGCTTTTCCCAAATGATTTCCAGAGAAAAAGGAGACGCCTTTTTTTTCGAACTCACCTTCCCCTGTTTAACTTCAGCCAAATATTTCTGAAGCTCCTCTAACTTTCTGGCCAACAGTTCCATCCCATCTGAATTTCTGGGCACTTCTTTCTTTGGAGAGTCCTTCTTACCATGGCCGGATCGACTCTTCTCATCCGAACTACCAGCCTGGATGGGTTTCGTTTGTCATTCTTCCTATGTCGAGACTCCACAAGGCGGTGTGCCATCTTTGGATTCTCGGGAGTGCAACCTCTCAATCTTCTTCGTCGTCTATCCTTCTCACTATGCTGAGAATTCACAGGGTGAGGTACCCTCTTTGAAATCTCGGGCGTGCATCCTCTCGATCTGCTTCGATCTCGGGAGTGGCTCCGAAGCTTGCTTCCAGATCGCCATGAATCCTCATCTCTCCGTGTCCTGGATCGTCTATCTTGAGACCTACCACGCCTTCTAGATTGAGTATGGCTGGAGGCCTCGTCTTCCTGTTCAGCCATAAGGACCATCTATTTCGCAATCTCTTCCTTCTGTTGCAACAGTACCTTCAAAACTTTATCCGTCTCATGTGCCATTTTGGAAAGAGTAGATTTCTTGTCCTCTTGATCCTCTCGGCATCGGGTTCTAGGCGGTGTGCCTTTTACCCTCCTCCGATCATTGTCAGGCCCCTTACTGGCTGTAGAAAACAGCTTCCCCCTAACATCATCGCGATCTCTAGCTTGAGACCCTACTGAGGCACCTTGTGGTCCAAGCATATGGATGCTTTTTGATGGCCCTAACTAGTCTGTCTTTAACAGACCCTCTCTGGCGAGAAGAAGCTTCGCCTTACCGTCCTCTGCACCTCTAATCGCCCCATTCTCTCCATGATCTTAGATGCAGGAAGTTGATGATTGTGATTGAAAATCCAGCAACACTAGACATCCCTCCTTCTAGCGCCAATGTTAATGCTAAGATCCGTCCACGCGCTACAATCACCAAAGCGCGTCCAATCCTGCACAAAAATAAGTAAACACCGAAAGCTTGACGACTTGGGCCGCCGAAGAATAGCTCCGGTGTGAAAATAAGTACAGGCTGAAGCAAGGTTAACAATGGAGGCTTAATGCTCTAGTGCTGGAAAGTAATAAATTGCATGTACCTTAGAATCAGAGAAAAGCCTTGTATTTATATTGTTCTCACCACCTTCATGCAATCCTTCTCCGAATCAGATTACGGTTCTCACCCAAACAACCATTCCTTAATAGGATTGCACCAAATCTCCTAGAATTAAGGAAATTTACTTATATCCCAACACTCCCTTCCATATCTAGAGATCAAATAGAATTAGGAACATTAACCCACAAATCTCCCGTCTACCAAAACACCCTCCGGCCCAAGCCCACATGACGCCATAAGACTTTCGGCCCATTATAAAACAATAGCCTGAATATCCTGGGCCCAACAAAAATAAAAGACTATTGGTAGGATACAATCGTCCCTGATGATGTTAGATTAGTACATATAATTTTATGCCATCAATTATTTTTATAAACAAACGTAGCCTGAAGGCTTTGATCTCAAGAGGAAAAAAACTTCCTAATTGACCTAGATAAGTAAATCAAAGTAGTTTTGCTTCTAATTGTGATCTTGTTATAAATTGTTTAGTACTTTTTTTTTTGCAAAAAGCAAACGATGTATTATTTCTGAGAAATCAAAAACCAAAAGACTTGAATTTTGACATAGTACACTCATATTAAAACTGATTACATATGAAAAAACATTTCCTTGAAAAATGTTTATGTATTTGCCAATGCAGGTTTTTACATAAAGAAAGGATGGCATGCCAACATTGATGCAACCTGTATATACTACGACCCAGAGATATACAAGGAGCCTTTGCAATTCAATCCTTCAAGATTTGATGTAATGAGCTCTTTACTATGATTTTGAAATTCCTGATATATATATAGGGTTATATGTATATACACACCATGTATTACATGTGGGCTATTATATGGGGTTTGTGGGCTATACGACGGTTCACCTTCGCCAGATCTCAGAATAGCTATGCTATTTGTTTCACCGTCCGCCATAGCCCAAAAAATTATCGACATAACCGACTGTGTACTACACAACTATATACATATATTTTTCCCACACACACACACACACACACACACACACACACACACACACACACACATATATATATATATATATATATATATATATATATATATATACAACCAGGATCAGGTACGGGAGTCTGGACCTGATTAAAATACGGACCAATTTTTTATGTTTTTTGCTTTCTTTTTAAAACAACTAAAAAAAAGTTTAATATTTTATGGAACTTGATTTTTTCTATAATACAGTGCTTTGGGTGTGATTTGGATACATATAACAAAATATGTATGTACAGCCTGTACAGACATATTTTGTTATATGTATCCAAATCACACCCAAAACACTTTATTATGGAAAAATTCTAGTTCTATAAAATATTAAACTTTTTTTCCTAGTTGTTTTAAAAAAAAAGGTCTGCAGGAGTCCAGACCTGATCCGCTCCTATATATATATATATATATATATATATATACGACAATTTGGTATATAATGGAGTTGACATAGATAGCGGTATTTAAATATTTACAGTTTTGTGGGTATTTACCATGCGTCTACTTGCATGTATATGACAAGCTGACATAACATTTTCCTCTCTTGCATCAAGTGTTGCACCATATAAATTGTTGGAAAAAATATGGCTTTCCCACAAGTGTAAATCAATGGAAGCAATGCAAGAAAATAACAAAAAGAAGTACGCACACAAGAATTATTTGGTTCCCTCAAATTGAGGTACATCCACAAGACCGGTAGGTCAGTTTCTTCCACTATCACCAAACAGAGTTTACAAAATGGCCAAAAAGACATAAGCCTTACAAACACACCAAAGGTGTAAATCACAAGAGGAAAATACCTTTCAAATGAGAAAATAAATCTCCAAGAACAAACAGAACTGAACAGGAGAATTTTCCTGAACGAACAGTACTAAGAAATACTAACAGAAGAATTTATCTGAATGGAGCTCTCTCTCTCTCTCTTTTCTTTTCTATATCTGTTCTACATCTATCAAAAATGGGTCATGTCTCAGATTTATAAGGATTTGAATCTTCTTTAAGACTCCAAGCCAAACTTGAAAATACCAAGAATCATGCACGGGAAAACCACCAAAAATAAAAGCCATGCATTTTACCAAGGTGCATGCCAAAGACTGTAATTAAGAAATATATGGGTCCCACAAAGGAAGGAAACCCAACAATTCTCCTCCTCCCGACTTATGTGGAGGATTCAACCATTCCCGCCAAGAATCGACATTTCTCATGCTTGTCCTTAGACAATGCCTTAGTCAACATATCCGAAGTGTTATCATCAGTGTGAACTTTTTCAAGTTGCAACAACTTATCGTTTAAGACATCACGAATCCAATGATATCTAACATCAATGTGTTTCAATCTCGAATGAAATGAAGAATTCTTACTCAAGTGGATTGCACTCTGACTATCACAATAAAGGACATTCCTTTCTTGTTTCAAACCCAACTCTCGTAAGAACTTCTTCAACCACAATAGTTCTTTGCAAGCTTCTGTGATGGCGATGAACTCAGCTTCTGTGGTAGAGAGAGCAACACATTTCTGTAACCTTGATTGCCACGCCACTGCTCCCATTGCAAAGGTAATCAAATAACCAGAAGTAGATTTTTGAATATCGACATCACCAAACCATATCGTAATCTGTGGAACCCACAAGAATAGGCTTGCGCTTTACCAAAACACAAACTCATCTTTGAAGTGCCCCAAGATACCTCAAAATCCATTTCACCGCCGCCTGTTGTTCTTTCCCCAGATTAGACAGAAAACGACTAACAACCCCAACTACGTGAGCAATATCCGGACGAGTACAAACCATGGCATACATCAAAGAACCAACTGCTGAACTATAGGAGAGTTTTCGTGATCTCTTTTTTTCTTCATCACTTTTAGGACACCGCCTTGGGCTAAGTTTGAAGTGGCCTCGCAAGTGGACAATTAATGTGCTTTGCTTTGTCCATATTGAACCTCTCAAGAACCTTTTAATGTAATTCTCTTGAGATAACCAAATCAATTTACGTGATCGTCACTTAATAATTCTCATCCCTAGAATTTACTTTGTTGGACCCAAATCCTTCATGGCAAAGGATTTGCTCAACTCTGACTTCAACTTGTTAATCTTGCTCGTGTCTTGACCCACAATAAGCATATCATCAACGTAAAGCAAGAGAATAATAAAATTGCCATCTTGATATTTTTTTCACAAACACACAATGATCTGAATTGGTTCTTGGATACCCATGCTTAGTCATAAAAGAATCGAGTTTTCTATACTGCCTTGGAGCTTGCTTCAATCCATACAAGCTCTTCTTCAATTTGCAAACTAACTGATCATTAACCTTATCTATGAAGCCCTCAGGTTGCTCCATATAAATTTCCTCTTCTAAGTCATCGTGCAAAAATTCGATCTTCACATCAAGCTGCTCAACTTCTAAATTCATACTCGCAGCTATACCTAGCACAATTCGAATAGAGGACATCTTCACAACTGGTGAGAAGATCTCATCAAAATCAACTCCCTTCCTCTGACCAAAGCCTTTCACAACAAGTCGTGCCTTGAATTTCGGTTGAGAACTGTTCCCATCATTCTTTCGTTTGAAGACCCATTTATTTTTCAAAATTTTCTTCCCTTTAGGCGGCTTCACAATCATAGGTGTGATTCTCATGCAAAGATTTCATTTCCTCTTTCATTGCCGTAAGCCATTCAGTTTTGTTCTCATGCTTCAAGACTTCTTCATAAGTCTCTAGCTCCCCCTGATCTGATATCATTACATACTCATTTGAAGAATATTTTTTGGATGGTTGTTTTTCTCTAGTAGATCTCCTTGGTAATGGCTCTTGAGGTGGCTGCTCCCCCTCAATTTCTGGCTCAACATCATCTTTCGCTGCATCATCATGAGGTGTCTGCACTTCCTCATGAACAACAGGTGGAACAAGAGGATCTAAATCAACAAGATCATCAGTATTAGACTCAGCTGACTCAGGCTTGTCAATGTCTTCAATAGTCTGATCTTCCAAGAAAACAACATCTCGGCTTCTGACAACTTTCTTGTCAACTGGGTCATACAACCTGTAGCCAAATTCTTCATGTCCATAGCCAAGAAATATGCACTGCTTTGCTTTTGGATCAAGCTTGGACCTTTCATCTTTTGGAATATGAACAAAAGCTCTGCAACCGAATACCCTCAAGTGATCATAGGAGACTTCCTTCCCTGTCCAAACTTTCTCTGGTACATCACCATTCAACGAAAATGAAGGAGACAAATTGATAAGATAAGTTGTTGTCCTCATTGCCTCACCCCAAAAGGATCTTGGCAACTTTGAATATGAGAGCAAACATCTGACTCTCTCAAGAATAGTGCGATTCATTCTCTCTGCAACCCCATTCTGTTGAGGTGTCTTTTTGACTGTCCTTTCATGCCTAATGCCATGATTGGAGCAATATTGATCAAATGGTCCAATATATTCACCACCATTATCCGAGCGAACACATTTCAACTGTCTACCAGTTTCTCTTTCAACCTTGGCCTGAAAATGCTTAAACATGTCTAGAACTTGATCTTTAGTTTTCAGTGTATAAGCCCAAACTTTTCTGGAGTGATCATCAATAAAGGTGACAAAGTATAAAGCACCACCAAGTGTCCTAACTTTCAGAGGACCACATACATCAGAATGTACCAAATCTAGAAGATGAGATTTTCTAGATGCAATATTTCTACGGAATGATATTATGTTTTGTTTACCATGGAAACAATGAACACATGTTTTCAAAGGCGTACTTTTTATCCCCGCTAGAAGCTCTTTCTTGGACAAAACTTGCAATCCTTTTTCACTCATATGTCCAAGCCTTCTATGCCATAAATCGGTGGATGAGTCATTTTCTAAGGTATTCACAACACCCTTGCAGATTTTTGTTTGCACAGTGTAAAGAGAGCAAGTCTTCTTTCCTTTTGCTACCACTAGAGAACCTTTGGAGAGCTTCCATTTTCCACCACTGAAATTCTTGTTGTAGCCCTCATCATCTAACTTTCCAGTAGAGATTAAATTGAGCCGAATATTCGGTACATGCCTCACATCTCTAAGGAACAATTTGCAGCCAATATTTGTTTTCAAGCAAATGTCACCCATACCGACAATTTTTGACACATCTTTATTTCTCATACGGACATTCCCAAACTCACATCATCATGAGTAAGAAGTAAAGAAATCATTTCAAGTAACATGAAATGAAGCTCCGTAATCAATTACCCAAATCAGCCTCTTCGCCAATCAAATTAATACTAAGATCATCATCGATAATAACCATGAGTTCATCATTAGTAACTCGCAATTTGTATCATTTTGCTTTTTCTCCTAATTTTTCTCTTTGTTCGGGCTCCTTGAACTTGAGCTTTCAGATCGCGGCTTCATGTGCCCTTTCTCGTGACAATAATAAGACTCAACATCTTTCTTTGAAATCGATCTTGAACGACCTCTAGATTTATCACGGTTAAAGTGAGCCTTACTCTTACTCCCCGCCTCTCCCGATTTTCCATCATAAGTGCTTTGGAGTGAGAAGAACTCGATGACTTTCTTCTTGTCTCTTCATTCAACAGTCTTTGGTAACTTGACTCATTGTTACCACTCTGCAAAAGTGTAATTACTAATCGTGACCACCAAAGTTTCCCAAATTTTCGTGAAGTGAACTAAGAAGTAACAAAGCTTGTAATTCATCATCAAAAGTAATTTTCATAGTACCAACTAATTCACGGTGTTTTTCATTTCATTCCAATGCTCGCAATAGAATACCCTCCTTATATTTAGAGTTCACAAGCTTTCAAATAGAAAAACTTTATTCATTCACGCGCCTTTCATCATAAAGACTCTCCAATTTGGTCCAAAGATCGTGTTCTCAATTTTTCAGAGACATGATGAAAGACACTATCGCCAATCCATTGCCGAATAAAACCGATGACCTTTTCGGCCTAACTTTTCAACTCGTCATCTTTCATTCCTTCGGTTTGCCACTATCACCCTCTATGGGTCCATTCAAATCTTTACAGAACAAGAGGTCTTCCATTTTAGTTTTCCAAGTCACCCAATTTGTGCCATTGAAACTAATCATATGCCCAACATTGCCGTCCATGATTCACATACAAATATAACGAAACGGAACCGAATTAACCAATAGCTCTGATACCAGATGTTGGGGAAAATATGGCTTTCCCACAAGTGTAAATCAAAGGAAGCAATGCAAGAAAATAACAAAAAGAAGTAGGCACACAAGAATTACGTGGTTCCCTCAAACTGAGGTACATCCACAAGACCGGTAGGTCAGTTTCTTCCACTATCACCAAACAGAGTTTACAAAATGGCCAAAAAGACATAAGCCTTACAAACACACCAAATATGTAAATCACAAGAGGAAAATACCTCACAAATGAAAAAACAAATCTCCAAGAACAAACAGAACTGAACATGAGAATTTTCCTGAACGAACAGTACTAAGAAGTACTAACAGAAGAATTTATCTGAATGGAGCTCTCTCTCTTTTCTTTTCTATATCTGTTCTACATCTATCAAAAATGGGACATGTCTCAGATTTATAAGGATTTGAATATTCTTGAAGACTCCAAGCCAAACTTAAAAATACCAAGAGTCATGCACGGGAAAACTACCAAAAATAAAAGCCATACATTTTACCAAGGTGCATGCCAAAGACTATAATTAAAAAATAGATGGGTCCCACAAAGGAGGGAAACCCAACATAAATGAAGTTAAGATAGAACCAATAATGTATTTATATTTTATGTGTCCAGGAAATGAAGAAGCCATACAGTTATATACCCTTTGGATCAGGACCTAGGACATGTTTGGGAATCAACATGGCAAGAGTAACAATGTTGGTTTTCTTACACCGATTGACTGGTGGATACACGTAAGCGAGTCATTTTCCTTTGCAATGGTTTCATGCTACTTGCTTAATTTTATGGGAACCGATCGAATTTCATGAAGTTAATCACAAAATTAATTACATATAAGTTCATAATTTTATATTACATTTGTTATAATATATGTTAGCGTTAATAATGTATCTGACTTTGAAATATTATATATTACTTCTTCCATTCCTAAAAGATTATCGTTTACAACTTTCAAGGAGAATAAATTAGTAGTATTTACTTTCCTATATTATCCATACATTCTCTCATTGTTCCAAAATTCTCTCATTTGTATTAATAGTTTTCAACTTTCCATAAAGGGGTAATGCTAAAATTTTAAACAAATTTTACTTGGTAAATGATACTATTTTTTTAATCCATGTGTCAAAACAATATTAAACGACAATCTTTTAGGAAGAAGATAGTATCGAGTTACTATGACCACAAAATTTAAATCGTCCAAACTCAGTACCTAAAATAAGTGTAACTAAGCACGGTGGACCCTATATAATAATTAACTCAGTGAATTTAACAATCGAAATATTGATAAATGAGCAGCATTCGAGTATTTGAATATCTTTATACATTCTTAACTGAATAATACTCCCTCCATCTTAGATAAAAGATTTTATCTATTTTTTATGAATATTAAGAAAAATAATAAAATTGTTTATATTTAAATTATTATTTAATTACATAATTTTCTGAACATGACTAGTTATATTTCAAAAATATATATAAATAATAAAAACATTACTAAGGAAATTATAGGAAAATTATTATAAAAAATAGAGTATTATCAAATTTTCTTAAGTTGATAGTATTGGTTACTTGTCGGTACTTGGGACTGAGCACCGGGAAGATTTAAACTTTTTTATCACAATTGTAAATGACGAGTATATACTTCAAATATCCTATTAACCCCAAATGCAGCGACCCATAAAATAGGTGTTAATTAGATGGCGAAGCGTATATAACTTTTGCTATAGTAAATACAATAAAAAATGGTCACTATTTCCTGGTTTTTTGATATTTTTATATAATTCTTTCTCACATGAAGATATGATATTTATACTATAAGAGAGAATCATGTGAAAATATTAATTTTTTATTAAAATTTATTAACTTCCAAATGATTAACAGGAGCGGATTCAAGAAGGGGGGAGGAAGGGGGGCAAGTGCCCACCCTTATTTTTTGAATTTTTTTTATAGGTATAGAGTTAATACGGTAAAGTTGTGCCCCTCCCTTAAAATTTAAAAATTGGTCACTTGTCAACGGTTAGATATTTTAAATATCCCCAACAAATTCAAATATCAATTTTCGTTTTCATAAGTTCATTTGATTGTTCTCAATTTATTAGGCTTAAGGTTAGATATCATTAAATTTTTCTATAATTTTTTTATTAATTATTTATGATCTTATATATTTTTATCCAGTAATGCTAATTAATACATTCGTACATGCTCTTTAATTTTATAATATATATTTAAGTTTTTTAGTGTGTGTCATTTGATGTTGTATTTAAATCAATAAAGACATAAATTGTGAATATATAATTTTGTTTTAAGACTACTAGTGAGTGTTTGATTAGTTCATATTAATTATTAATTTATTATTTAGTTTTTCTATTATGTTATGTATTTTTATTTGATATTTTGATGAATCAAAATGAATAGATATATGAATAAATATTTTAAAGATCTAGTGCTATTAAACTTTATCGATTAGAATTTTATTCTGATGAACCTACTCAAGAGTTAATTAATTATGTTTCAATCCAAGAAATAAAATATTGAAAAATTATTTTGTACTGCCTTTTATTTGTTTTTAATTAAAATTGATATTTGATGAATTTTATTATTTTTTATTCATTTATAAAAGTGCTAACCCTTGTCGAAAATTCTGCGTCCGTCCATGATGATTAAGAGTGAAAATTTCATCTAATTTGAATCCAATTTTATGATATTTTTACTGACTCTTCTCTTTTGAATAGTTGGACAGTTGATGATCCAGATCAAGGCCTAGAAAGAAAATCACATATACCTAGACTGAGGAGTGGATGTCCAATAACCTTATCCGCATTAACGATGGCAAATATATTGAAGAAAGATGAAGGTGCAAGTTAAAAGCAATACATATTCTTCATATAATGAAGGTGCTAGGTAGAACCTTAGAAGCATATGACATGTTCTCCCTATAAAGGTTTATGTTAACGTAGGCTGGTGAAAGGTTATGGGAACTCTGATAATACTTGTGTAGTGTACATGTTATGCTTTAAACTCAGATTTTCTATCTTGCATGACTTAGCGAGTTAAAAAACCAAAAATCTGTCCAAATAAATGAAGGGGATGTGTGATAAAAATTGAATGAATCTGAATCTAAATGAGTTGAATCTGAATCTAAATTTAAATGAAAAAAGTTGTTTGATAATTGACATGTCTGAAACATCTGAATAACAGATTTTTATTATTTTACCACTCTGAAAAAATTCAAAATTGTTGTAAATTTATTTAATATTACTTAACATAATAGTTAATATTCTAAAAAAAAATTAAACCATTCACCTGTCATTCAGCCCATTCAGCCAAAAAAAAAGAACTTAGTCATTCAAATTAAAATCATTCGAATGATGATTAATTCAACCATTCAAAGCGATTTTCCCCTAAACAGCGCCGACCGAATAATTTGAATCGATCAATCATTCAGTCATTCAATGTTAATCAAATACCCCCTAAATTAATTAGGTGATCCAGTATGTCTCCATATCAAGTCTGAATCGCATATTTATATCTCTAAGGGCATTCACAACAGTATTCCCAATAAACTTTATATCCTCAGCTTTGAAGAATACATTAACAAATTATTATCCAACCGTTTACTTATCCTTATTTAACTCTCTATTTTAATCTCTATATATGATTTTACTCCCCAGGGTGAGGGAGTCAAAATTTTATTTTCTATGTATGCAAAATGACATTTCACACCCTCATTAATTTAAGTAAACACGTCAGCTTAAGAAAGAGATAAAAAAATTCAGCATCATTTGCAATCTCTTCCCCCTCTTCTCCCTCCCACCCTTCTCCGACGACGACGAAGAACACAAAGCCGGCGAACCCATCGACAAAACACTGTAGTGCTTCCCGCCGCAAAATGAGAAATCAAAATATGGGAAAAAGTGTTGATTAGAACCAATAAACTCCTACACGCCCGCAATGACAAAAGGGCGATCACCCTTCCACTAGCTCCGGACGTTAACATAATCGATGTCGGTGCTATAGCATTATTTGACTCCACCGCCATGATTGAATTGAATTTTTTTCTACCAAATTGAAAAGATTTTGATGACAATGAAGATTGGGGCAGTTTATTCCTCTTCGTGGGGATTGATAGTGATTTTGTTAATTTGTTTTTTATTTTAAACTGCGATTGTAATTGATTGGCAATGAGAATTGGAGGTTTAGGCGGGTACCTCAAGTAAATCATATAATAGATGCAAAGGGTTGAAAAAAAAATAAAAAACTTCGGGGTCTAAAATCTAAATTTAGAAAAGGGGTTTAGATAATATTTGTTTTAGTACTATTATTTATCTGATTATGGTTGTTGAATGGTGGATATGTAACGAATGAGAATTTTATGTGTAATTTAAAATATTTATTGGGTTAAATAAATATTTTAATTAATTTATTTATTGAGATAAATAAATATTGATGAAATTATTGTGCAATAATTTAGTTAAATTGTGTTATAATAATTAAATTAATGTGTGATAATTTTATGATTTGAGTATTTAATTTAATGAGATAATTAAATTAAATAAATTATTAAATAATTATAATGCCATTCTAATTTAATAATTAAATTAGAGATTTATTAGTTTGTTGGATACAATTTTAATTTATAATGGAAATTATAATTATAAAGCAAATGTTAATTTGATTTATGAATTTAATTAAATTAAATGTGAAATTATTTTTTAAGAATAAATATAATTATAATTATAAGATAAGTGTAAATTTGATTTGATTAAAATTAATTAAATGAAAATGTGAAAATGGAACTATATGATATAAGTGTTATAAAAATAAATTAAAGGGGGGAGCTTTAGTGTGCAGCCAAACAAAGCCTTGTGACCTTTGGCATATTTCAACTGATGTAGCTCTTTGGTTTTTAACCTGATAACTTAAGTGGGCACGTAGTGTATATACATCAGTTTTATTTTGGTTTTGCGTATTACTTTTCCAAGAGGCTAAGAAGAATAGAGAAAATACAGAGAAAGAGAGAGTGGGCTAGGGAGAGAAATTGAGAATTCTCTGAGAATTGAGAATCAATGGGAAGAGGAAGGTTTGTCAAAGCCTTTGGAATCATCATCTTTACTAGTTTAAACAAGGATTAAGGGTAATAATCTATTCCTAATTCCTAGTATTGATTTTCAATATTTATTCTCTGTTATTTAAGTTTTGTTGGATTAGTACTTAAAGTGTTGATTATATGTGTATATAATATGATAGTTATCATATATAAGCAATATTTAGTGATCAAATTCAGGGGATTTGGTTTGAAGAAGAACATTTAAGTTAACAGTGTTATATGTGTATGAAAGTGGCTTAATGAGACCAAAAATAGATGTTCAATTATGATTATAATCTGTAAATTGATTATGGATTGTGTTAATATGTCAAGAAACGAAAAGAATGTAATTGTAATGGTTTAATTTGGTAAAGAAATAAAGATTTGGTGATTGGATTCGTTAAATGTGTCTAAATTGAAGAAAAATAGGGAAAACATGATTTTTAATCCTCTAAAGTGTGGTTGTTTGTGTTGTTTTAGTGTTAAATGATTAGGTGTATATAATATGTGGTTTTGGTAAGGTTTTTAGTGTGTGGGTTTATTTATGTTACTGTGAAATTGGATTTTTTTGTATAGAGCATGGTCTGAGTTCGTGTTTCTGGAAAACTGAATCTGGAGTCGAGCGCTACCGCGCTGCTTTTGGGCGCCACCGCGCTAGATCCAAGAGTAGTTAGGATGCGGCCGCGCTAGTGGTCAATCAGACCCAGTAATGAAGTGTTAACAATATAGCTTGGGGAATGCTAACCTAACTTATTTTAATGATTGTAGAGAAACCCAAAATATGTTATAAGACATAATAACATATTGTAATCACAAAGTTGACACTATAGGTTATGAATTAATAAGTTGTGAAAGTCTGGAATATGATGTCATGAGAATTGGAGTTATTTTTCAATCACCATGTCGTGTATTATAGTATAATTGGGAGTTCAGGTTCATGGTACGTGAATGATTAGGATAATCAGATCTTAAGCTAAAGATTATAGACTTAACTAAAATGAGAAGTAAACCAATGAAGTTAGTGTTAATATAACTAATTGGTATTGTGGTTCTAATGGTATATGTAGGGTATTTGGCGAACGTTTGTTATAAGTGTATAGCTTACGCACGAGGCAAGTTCCTAAACCTTATTTTTATGTTGAGCAAGTTTCTTGTCTCTATTATGTTTACAACTATGCAAGTTCTTGAATCCTAATTCTTTTACATAGAGCAAGTTCTATATTCCTAACTTGATATCATTATGCAAGTTCTTAACTTTTGTTTCTTGCTATTCAAAGCATAAATTGCTCAAGTTCATTGTCCCGAATGAGATTTTCTAACTGTTTTGAATGAAATACCTTGGATATACAATGTTTATTCGATTATTGTTGACATTCAATCTTTGATTTAAGTATCAGTGTTTCAATCTTATATTATTCATGTTGAACCTTCGAATGGCTAATAAACCTTCATTGATTCGACTAGTTTATAGTTGATAAGTGTTCTAAAATTTTAGAATCGCTGTTAAGCTAATCCAAACTAAACTTTTTTTAGTGCGAAAATTCTAAAATCAAACTGACACGAACAACCCTAATATAGGGGATTATATACGCGTTAGCGTTTAGATGTTTCTGCACAATACATGGTATGAAGGGTTGATCCCCCTAAGCACGAAAGAAAAGATCTGTATAGTCTAATGACTGTTAAAGGTTGAGGTAGAAATACTTTGTTACCTTGGGACATAGTTCATGGTCTTAAGACCCTCTTCTTAATTAATCTGTATTCAATGCTTACTCCTATGTTATTGCTATTGTCATCATTATATTAGTGAGAAATTGTTTGCTCACTCTTGCTATTAACACTGTAGCTAAAGTTAAGAAAGTTGATGAGCCGTTTTCTAGTAAAGGCAATGGCAATATGTCCAAATGATGAAGACTTATTTGAATTTACTCAACTGAATTTCTGTTATGATACTTATTTAATTATGATGTAATCCCCAGACTTATGTAATAATTTAAGGTTAGATTACCTGTGATTTATTTTAAGATGATGTAATCCTTTAATGAAATTGTTGAATTTATGTCTTTATTGTTTGATTATGGGTAGTTAGATGTAATTGTTTTGGATAGTGAGCACCAAATCCTGTGGGAATGAAGTACCCGAATTTGGGGGTGTCACAAGTTGGTATCAAAGCCTTAGGTTATGAACCTTAGGTGGGGGAAACCTTAGGAAGTAACCTTTAAGGAGACAGAAAACATAGTGGTGATAAACTCTTCTCGAGTTCTAAGGAATGAATTGAGGGAACAAATTAAAGATAAACAATAAAAGACTTTATGTGTAATATCCCAGAAAAAAATAATAATAATATTAAATTTATATTCTTAAAACATATTGTATGGACTTTGTCATTTATTTGGGTCAAACTAGTTATTTAATTTGTGTGGGCTAATAAATATTAATAAGAGATGGGTAAATTAATTTAGTACAATTTGGGCCTTATTATTATTTGAACCTAATTAGAAGTTTATTAAATAATAATAAAAAGGCCTCTTAGTTAATAAACAATTTTAACCTAATTTTATTTCATTATACTAATTGAGGGAAAGAGAAGAGGAAGACTTAAAGCGGCTCTACGGAAGAAAAGAAATCTCAGGTATGCTTTTATTGTATTGGGATACTTTTGATTGCTATGTCAGAGGCAATTGGTCAAATCAATAATAATAAAAAGAATTGCATGAGATAAGAAAAACATATTAGTTTGTATTATGATTTTGATAGTCATGATAATCATCGCATAGAAGGATACAAATAAATGGATACAAATAAATTTTATATATATCAGGACTTCAAGAGTAGCATGAATGTTGAAGTATTATCATTTTTATTATATATATACGTGTATATATAGATAACAGTTGTTTAGTTTGTGTTGTTAGGGTTATTATATTTATATTTATTTATAAGGTACTGTGTTGTAAAAAAAAAAAAAACTTATGCTCGTGGATGCTAAAAGTCGATGTAAAGTAATATATATATATATATATATATATATATATATATATATGTTATATTTTAATAAATTTTGGCCATAAAACTTATATACGAGATTAGTAAATCAATTAAAGTTATGTTTATTAATTTGAATTAATTAATTTTGTCGACATAATTATAAAAGTTCTAATAATAAATTTAATAGCATTATGTTATTAATGATTGGTTTGTAATAAAATCTTATTAATTATTTAAATTGAACGGAGGGAATTTAAAGAGTTATTTTTGGAATATAAATTTTGGAGTATTAGTAATTGATAAAAGGCGATGATTAAAGTCATATTAAATAAATTATGAATTATTTGGAATTATTAGTTTGGATTATTTTTAATTTGAGGTGAATATGTTTAGGTTGTGAATAACGTTTCGTATTTGATACCGTTTGCATTTGAGGGTAAGATTTTGGGGAGTGTGCTATAATGGTTTGGAAGTATCAGGTACGGATTCCGTACTCTTTCAGCGACATTCTTGGTAAATTTGATTTGTTCGTTTTGTTCATTATTTCAAATTTCGTTATTTTTTCACATAATTGTTTCTTGTGAAATTCATATATTAGTTTTATTATGGAGTTGATACATTGGCTCGTATTTGTACTCTTTGAATTAGGTTATCATGTTTAGTATTTATTTTTTATAATTGTAGAACGGTACATGTTGTTACCTTCTTCTTGAGATATTGTGACTATAATTTGATTTGGTTCAACATGAACATATAGAACCCTTTTGTTGGTATTATGTCGCATGTGTTGTGACATGGTATTTTTGTTAGAATATACCGTAGGGTATACCTAAGCTATAACCACCTGTGGGGATACTATAGACATGTCATCTTGGCACGAGAGACATGACACTTTCTGTGGCGGTGTGATTAGTCCACGGCGTCTCCGTTTTGGGCTCCGAAGGAAATGGGTCATTTGGTGTTTTGTTGTGGGAGGCGTATGGGTTAACCCTAATTTTGTCCTAATCTATTATAATCTAATCTAATGGAATCCCCACATCTCCAGGCTCTCTAATAGCTGATAAAAAGACGCCCAATATAGTCCCAATCTATGCCAAAGTCTTCCATCCACGCAGTTGCAGAATTCTAATCAAAGCAAAAGACTTTCTCTCTCCAGACTTCACCGCCTTGGGGGGTTTTTATCTCGGTAAAGGGCCCGGCCCGATGGGGAGTGCTTTTGTTCTTGGTCTTGTAGACCTCGCCATACAACTGGGGTTTTCCTTTGCATATATATACGCCTCGACCGGGGGGTGTATTCATAGCTTTTGCTTTTTGCTCATTTTGTTGCCAAGTCTTGCCGTAATGCCACCATTATACCACAATGCCACGTATTGCACTCCTAAACACAAAACAAACACAAAACAAGTAAAAACGAACATAAATAGACAGGATCAACACTGTTTAAGTCCAAATTAGAAGCCGATTCGTAGGTATAAAACTCACTCATCAAACTCCCCCAAACTTAAATCGTGCTAGTCCTCGAGCAAAACACAAAACGTAATGCAATGCAATAGAATGTAATGTGTTAGTTCCCGGAGGCACAATAGTTATCTAGAAGGGGGGGGGGGGGGGTTGAATAGATATTTAAAAATCTTTACGTTTTAAACTTGTTAGTTGATACAGATTAAAACTTAGCGGAATTAGTATTTGTTTTAATCTCCCTTAAGATATAGTGAAGTTATGAAAGTGAGGCAGTTATGAGAGTTATAGTAGATATAGCAGTTATGGTAAGAATGTAAGAGACACAGTCGTTTTTAAGTGGTTCAGAGCACTTAAAGCTCCTAGTCCACTCTTCTACTCCTCAAGTAGGAAATCCACTAAGGATATCTTTTACAACTTGTGAATCACACAGATTCCTTCTAGACCAGCAGTCTAGGAACTTCTTAGTTCACTCTTGAACTCTTCAAGTCCAGCTGACTTGGCTCTCTTATAGTTCACTTAGAACTCTTCAAGTCCTTCTAAATTGGAACTTTTTTTTCAGTTGATTGGTAGATGTTGAGTTCTTGATGGTTGCTACTCAGTTACGGTTTAAGCACTTGTTCGAAAGAACTGAGTAGCCGAGCAAGCTTTCATTTTTCTCAGATCGTAGAGTTGAGCTTTGAGAGTTCTTTTACGTTTTTGTTCAATGCTTGCATGCCTCTCTCACCTGCTTGATTTTCATATATGTGATCTTGAAAACTATCCATTGGATCCATCCGTTGAAGCATTAAATGCGTTTGACCTTTCTGTTCTTTGATGGAGACTTTTATGCGCATCTTCTGAATTGCATTCTGGCCCACTGACACAACAGACTGCTTTCTCACCTAACACCTGAAAAGGTGTTTCCCCCCTTACCAAATGTACTTTCCTTAGCTTCTTCAATACGCTTCTTTGTTGCATACTAAGGATATTTCTTATGACTTTGGGACTGGTGAGTACTACAACGTTTAGAATCCATTCCTCATATGTTGGAGTTTGTCTCCACATAAATCGTGAGGCTTGATGCTTCTGACACAAGACAGATGATACTCTACGATTCAGATCATGGTACTCTACGATTCAGATCGTGGTACTCTACAATTCAGATCGTGGTGACTTGTCGCCTTGGTGCTTGGTCTGATGCTATCAGCCGAGAGCACTACGATTTCTCTTAACTATTTACACACTACGATCTTCGCTTGCTTGAGTTGTAAACTCTATGTTTCCGAGAGTACATTACGATCTCTGAGTTGGCTTGGCAAACATAGGGACTACTCTACAATTTCTGAAGGGGCCCTTCAAGGCAGGCACACTACAATCCTCGAAGCTCTACGTTTCTGCCTTGACTTCTGTAATGTTGATCAGATTGATACACTACGAATTCTTCGAAGCCTATCTATTACATCTCAAGATCAACCTAACATCTTTGATCTTTCTATCTATACATTCATTTCCAGAATGATACACATTAAGAGCTTAGATCAATCTAACAAATTTGATCTATCACTAAGTCCTTGTACATATATTCCTTGAAGGACTTTACAAATAATCATGAGCATTTATATTTAAACATCAAATTAACATATGCATTCTCCCAACATAATGCAACTAATCTACATGCCTACGAATCCAACAGTAATGACATAAACAAGTCTATTCACCCGGCCTCAGAGAAATCAGGTAAACATGATAACACATCATATCAAAACAATTCAGTAACTTCCCAATTAATCATCAAATCTTAGACTGGTATCACTGATATAGTGTGTGTGTGTGCTCATAAACCATGCTAACTGATATAAAATAAAATTTAACACATAATAAATCTCTGAGAAGGCATCATACATTGTAAACTCATGAAATCCAAAAACAAACTATATCCGACTAAAATCAAATAGTTACCAATATCAAGGGTCAACATGGGATACTGATGCTTTATTTTTCACCTACGGGGCTTTTTGCTCTTTTACCCATTTTATTCTCCCTTTTTCATCATCCTCATGGCTGTGCAATGTCTAATTCCCTTAGGATTTTCAATGTTACCTTAGCGAGCTTTCGACAAACGACTCCCAAACCATTTAAGGCCTTATCGTGCTAGGTGTAAAGACAATCTCCTCGGGCTTACTTACTCAAATAACAAAATCCACGAAACTAGACTAGCCATAGTGTTTATTCATTTTTTTCTTTTTTTATATATAGCTTATATACCCCAATTTTCCCTCAAACTTAGGTTCTTGTCTAACTTTAGCCATCACCGCTATTCATGAGTTCCTTTCATTCAAACTAGCATTATCCTTTAGAGTTCCATTATGTGTCAATTTAAATTTAATCAGTCAACAAAGTTGTTACTATGTTAACCTTATTATCCCAGTTTCAAATAGAAAAAGATTCAATTCATAACAGGAAATCACATCAAAGCCTTAATATTCAATACTATACTTGTCTACTCAATTCTAGTCTCATCATTAGACAAAATAGACTTTTACTATCTAACTGCTGGAATCATGCAAATATAAACTAAAACCAATAAACTAACTAATAATTTTTCAAATTTTGAATTTTTTTAATAAGAAACTGAATATAAAAACTAAATGTAAGTAACCAGTAAACATAACGAACTACAATGTAAATAACTAACTTTATGCAATACGACACTAAAATGCCCCCAAACTTAAACTAGACATTGTCCTCAATGGCTGAAATAGGAAAAAAGTAAAGCAGAGGACTTCCCTAAAAATATAGCAATCTTCCTCCTTGTCTACTAAGTTTGGAGAATAGGCTAGACACATTAGAATGAATCAGGCAACAAACTTGAATTGGACATGACTAACCTGTGAACACAATAGAAACAGTTTTATTAAATCCTAAATAAATGAATACCTTGCTTTCATTTCAGATTCCATCTTCTCTATCATCATGATTTCATCCCCAAAATTTACGTATCTGGTATTTCAAAGAGTTGAGAATACCTTGCTTTCATTTTGATTCCATCTTCCCCGCCATCATGATTTCTCTATTGCTCATCTCCGTATTTAGGATATCATTCTAGAATCTGACTTCAAAACAAGGGTTAATTGAACAAATTAACATATCACATAATATTCGATATTATGACCGCCAACAAATAAGCTTAGGTAGGACACACACTAGCGAAGGATTTACTCGTCTCCTCCTAGTTCTATTCCCCAATCTCGCCAGAGATCATATCCCTAAGCTACGATATTAAATCATGGACGCCCCCAAAATAGGTCCAATCCAACCAACCTATTCTGAGTCGCCAAATACATGGTATAGAAACAACTACAACTTCATTAATACAATTGTCGTGCAAAATACGACAACACATAAACTGTGAGTTTAAATACAAATATTGTCTTCTAGACAATATTCACACTCAAATAAGTCCTCATTACAATTATTGATACACTATTTTACAAAATAGTGAGGACTACTAAAACAACTGTCTTGAACCATTACTCCACACCTTTGACTAGTTCTCGCTATATTCTCGCCTCACGAGAAGAAAAATGGAACAAAAAGGAAAAGGGTGAGCTCAACTAGCCCAAAGAAAGAATAATATGACTAAGATAATGTACAACAAATTATCCTTAGTCTTTAACAACAGGAAAAATCGATAGAATACAATAGACAACAAGTTTTAGATCAACAATCTGCAATGGAAACAACAATTCATTAGAAGAGTTAAGTAGAGAATGAAATCTACTATCATCTATGAATTTAAAAGTCCATCATCGATATTTTATCCCTGTAACATCAATCAATATACATATTGAATCAAATAGTCATCTTTACACTACAGGCCAAAGATATTCATCAGTTGGTCATGTTCATCTCAACACCTGTTCATATTTGCACTACGGGCCAAAAATATTCATCAGTTGGTCATGTTCATCTAAACACCTGTTCATCTTTGCACTACGGGCCAAGGATATTCATCAGAAAATCATTCCTCTTTGTACTACAGGCCAAAGATATTCGGATTATATCATCATTTAGGATCGAGGATGATGAAAAATATTTTAAAGAAAACGAATCCGGTGAAACAAAAGAACAAATATTAAGGATTCAGTACTTTTACACAATCCAAGTTCAAAAATATTTCATAAATAATCGAGTGGAGTAAAATTCAAGAATGAAGACCAAAACATAGATCCAATCAAAGATAGGAATCATAATGCATAATCTTGGACACGAAAAAGAAAATTTAATTTTTTTGTGAATAAGTGTCGTGATTCGTGAATAAGATCAGATACGTGAATAAAGGTCGATACGTAAATAGTAACTCCAACACCAAAAGATAGAAATTCCACAAGAAAATCATCATGCTTCGTGAATAGTACTCGTGAATAGTAACTCATGAATAGTAACTCGTGAATAGTACTCCATATTCGTACATAGTACCGTATACGTAAAAAAATGTCATATACATAAATAGTGCCGTATACGTGAATAAGTCAGATATCATGAATAAGGTCGATACGTGAATAAGAACCCACACAAAAAGTTCCAAATTTAATAAAAAATCATACCAATATTTCGGCATAATGATATTGAAGAAAATAATATCATTTAAGAAGAAAACAACATCCCTTACAATCACTTAAAATCCCTTACCTCAAAAAGACAAAGATTCCGATTTGGAATATCGGATATAGTGTCAAGGAGAAACTTCAAGACCGTATAACAACACTCAAAGTATCAAAATACTCACAAGAATACGCTCGATAATAGAGAGAGAGAGAGAGAAAACTTCAGTTTACGGTGTGATTTTTAATTCTAACGTAAGCACCCTATTTATAGGAAAATGCTTAGAATACCAAAGTAGAAAATTTAATAAAATATTATATATATATATATATATATATATATATATATATATATATATATAATTTTCAAGCCCACCTTAGACAACTCGATCTCAAATTTCATTATGCACATGTTAGTGTAGCCTACAAAACAAAAAAAACGTTTTTCTTAATAAACATAATTAAAACTTCCAAAAATTAATTATTTCAGAACTTCGAAACTTCAATAATTCATACTAAATAGCCCTTTTATGATAAAAATTCTAACCTCATGTCCTTTCCATAGGAAATTGCATTCTCTACAACTTTCTAGAAGAACGTTTTTCCAAATTCTAAATGTAAATTGGACCAAATCCACAAAACGAACAATTTTACTGTGCTATAATCAAATTTCGAGGTCAAGAAATGGGGTCCACCGACACACAAAACATGTGTTAATCATTTAATGCAACAAAATACTCTTCCTCCTCATATACTCATATATCCCACATTCATTGTAAAAATATCACCATTATTATATAATATAATAAAATATTATTTTATCGGAAAAGATAAAATATCAATTTTTAACAATTGTCACTTTAAAAATTTTCTCCATCTATATCCACATAAAATGAATATTTTCCTTATCATATAAATCAATAATTAAATATTCACAAATAATATTATAGAATCACAAGATCGCAACTGTGCCGCTCCTTCTGTGAGAAGAGGGGCTTTCCAATATGGATCTCTCTCTCATCGGGCGCCATAATTAGGTGATCAAACTTATCCTTAGGCGTAACTTTCTAGAAATTGCCAATAATGTTATCTAATAATATTATTAGGATAATATGAATTATTGCTCCGATAATAAAAAATCTTTGCAGTAGTGACAATTATTGAAACAACAAAGAATATAAAATATCAACGTAGCAATTATTGAATCAATAAAATAAAATATTGAGCAAAGATTTATCGTAACAATTATTGAGTAATGCTTCTTCACGTAAGAATCAATAATTGGTGCAATACTGAGTAGCATCGCTGCAACAATGCGCACATCGTGTTTTAACCACGGGTATTCCAACAATATTAATTCAGAATAACCATGAATTATTTATAAATAACTTATACTTGTTATTTTCTTCATCCAATCGCTTTTCCGTTATGGGGCTCTCAAAAGATCGCTACTGTCAGTCGCATTTAATATTCCCCGACAAGAAGAATATTCCACGACTAAACAAATATTCCCCGACAACAATGAGTATTTTATAACCACTTGCGTATTTAAAATATTTACATATATCACCTTTAACTTTAAATTTTTATCAATTTAACCATTTACTGAATAGTAATAATAAGAAAATTGAATATTTTTATTTCATAAAATTCGGGGTCTTACATCGAAGTTGTACTCGCTCTTACGTGACCAGGAGCTTTGTCGACGACATGACTACCAATCAGACAAGGTTTTGCAAATATAACCGGATCCTTGAACTTTGGTGGAGAAGGCATTTGGGGCATAAATAACATCAGCTCCATCATCTTTGGTACCCACAGTTAGTTCTTCGCCGACCTTGTTTTCATTATCCCCACTTGTCTCCTTTTTTACAACATCTTGTGGCTCATCCAGCTGTAGATTTGGCTCGGGCACTTCATCAATCTCGAAATCCATGTCATAACACCAATTATTTTGAGGATAGTTGTTCAAGGCTTTGAACATTTGATCTATTTGGTTCTGAAGATTTTGAATTGATATTTCTTGATTAATTCTCCTCGCCTCATTTGATGCTACGAACTTGGACAACAGTTCCACCAACCCTGAATTATCTGTCTCAGTTTTGGAATCCATGTATTGAGGACCATGTGTGGAAGTAGTAATGAGTTGTGCCATCTGGTTCTAAAAATTATGGCTCTATATTTCTTGACTCATCATCCTTTCCTCTTGGTTTGCTATGAGCTTTGACAGGAATTCCTCCAACTTTGACTTTTCTTCTTGTAATGGAGGTGGACAGAAGAATTCTGGCGTGTATGTTGGATTTGGAGCAGAGTATTGATCTTGATAGTTATAGCTCCATGAAGAATCCGGGTGATACCCCCAAACTTGATGATAATTAGCATATGCATATTATTTGAGATAATTACCACCATAATGTACCGGCCCAAGACTGATGGTGCATTGATGACTCGGATGATTACTAGCACAATATTTACAAACTAGCTCTATCCTCCGAATACGTTGGGCTTCAACAACATCCAACCTCCTCGAAAGTGTCTCAAGTTGTGCTGATAAAGTAGAAAATTCATTGAGTCTATCAATCCATGTGTCTCTTAGCGGAGTCATACTAGTATATGGCCATTGATAATTGCATCCCACCATGGTACCTGAAAAGGGAGAAAAATAGGAAGAGAATTAAATTAAATAAAAAGAAAAAAAATATTTAAATTAAGACTAATTTGATTGAAGCTAATATTGGCAAAAATTATTAAACTAATTCCCCGGCAACGGCGCCAAAAACTTGTTGGCCAAAAATCTAGTTACGCACAACACGCAAGTATACGTGGTTAACAAGTAATAAAGTGAAAGTACAGTATCGTTCCCACGAGAAATTTTTAATACAAATTACCAAATACTAACTCTTAATCAAACTAATTTTATTTAAACAATCAATTTTATGTTATAAATTAATTTATTTAATTAAACTAATTCTAATTACCACTAATTAAAAATTAGATTATGGAGATTTGAGATTACGATTTCACTTATTGCTCCATTAAAATTAATACACTTCTTATTAACTAAGCTCACTATTATGAATTGTTAATCAAGAACACATAAGTAATTATGACCATCTCTCAATGCATCATACTCAAATAAACTTAAATCCACAGATGATAGAATTAAGAAGAACAACCTAATTAACTAATTCACTATATCTCTATGTGAATTACAATTAAAAAAGATTTTAAGCACAAGTTCTTTATCTAATTACATGCGATGTATAGGTATATCTCTATCCTAGACATAAATTATGTATTCCAACGCCATGAAGAAAATACAATCACATGCTATTATGATCAGATCTAAATCTATAATTCATCTCTCGAGTTCATATAGATTATCATGGTAATTGTTAGCCAGGCAATTAAGCAATTCATCACAAATTATAATAGACAATCTAAGAATAATCACAATAATTAATAGAGAAGCATACTAAAAATAAACTATGCAATAAGATCTATTGTAATCTTAAACAAAAGATTTAGTTCATGATTAATGAATTAAAACCAAGAATCTACAATTGAATAAACATTAAAAGACAAAAATAAGAGTAGTGTGAAGAATAAATTTGTTGTCAGCAAATCTCAATCTTCCTCAATCTCCTGCTCTTGATCTTCAATGGTCTCCAAGTTGCTTAAATCTCCAAAACTAATAAGAACTAGGGTTTTGTCATAATCTACTATAATCTAATCTAATGGAATCCCCCCATCTTCAGGCTCTCTAATACCTGATAAAAAGACGCCCAATATAGTCCCAATCCATGCCAAAGTCTTCCATCCACGCAGTTGTAGAATTCTAATCAAAGCAAAAGACTTTCTCTCTCCCCGTACCCCCGCCCCGACTGGGGTTTTGTACTGGTAAGGGCCCGCCCCGGCGGGGAGTGCTTCTTTTCTTGGTCTTGTACCCCGCCCCGACGGGGGTTTCCTTTGCATATATACCCGCCCCGGCAGGATGGGGGAGGGGTGTATTTCTGTAGTTGTGGTTTTTGCTCATTTTGTTGCCAAGTCTTGCCTTAATGTCGCCATTATACCACCATGCCATGTATTGCACTCCTAAACATAAAACAAACACAAAAAAATTAAAAACGAACATAAATAGACAGGATCAACACTATTTAAGTCCAAATTAGAAGCCGATTCATAGGTATAAAACCCACTCATCATTGATTTAGAGGGAGCCTTCTCTGTTGGTCGCTGATGAAGGGCAGGGAAATGAGCCTGTGTCTGATCCTGAAGAGGAGGAGGACTCTAATGAGATTGAGGTGGAGGATGAGGAAGAGGATCCTATGGAGTTTCCACCAAATTTCATATCAGCTGAGATGTATGATGAATTGTATGACCATAATATATAATTATAGGCTAAGGTTGAGGAGCTGAAGGAGCTGGCTGACTATAGAGCAGAAGGATGTGGTGATTCAGAAACTCGATGCACGTCTTGGGAACACAGAATGGAACCTAGTTCACACAGAGGGTCATCAAAAGGAGCTGATGGCTGAGAATGAAAAGATGAAGACTGAAGGCTACTCAGCATGCAGATCGTGCTGAAGACAAGGTTTAGACGAAGAAGGCCAAGATGAATGAAATTGATTATGCCTTTTATTATGCGATTAATAGGGCCCAGGACCGAGTCTTTTATTACCCAGCTCAGTTTGAAGACTTGCCATGGTATATGATGGATCATAGGACTATGTTTTGTATCATGGAAGAAGAGCATAGGAAAGCTTCTCGACGTCTTAATATGCCAAGATAGGAAGAATAATAATAATGTGATTAATTATGTGATAAATAAATTATAAATCCCTTATCTTGAGATAAATAATGGGGTGAGATGAGTATATAATCCTGAAACTTTTCAAGTTCAGGAAAGTTGATGTTGATAGCAGAGATGATATCCTTACTGTGTTTTGAAAGTTATGAATGAATAAAATATTGAAGTTTATTGAAATTTTATGTGTTTAGTTTTAATATTAGAATGTTTAAGTTAAACCTTAAATATTCAAGGAATTGAGTAGTGATCTAATAAGCGTATATTTTAAACAGAAAATGCCTCCTAAAAGAAGACAACCACGCTAACAACCACCCGTTGAAGGGTCTACTAACAACAACAATAACGAGGCCAATGCTAACCCGGTACAACAATTGGTGACCTTGTTAATAGGAGCACTTGTGAATCAGCCGCAAGATCAAGTCACGACTTTCAAGGACTTCAAAGCAGTTAGACCGCCAGAGTTTCAAGGGTCTATGAATCCAGTTGAAGGCCAAACCTGGATCATGGAAATGAAGAAAGTTTTTGACGTTACCAGGGTCAATGAGGATTAGAAAACTACCTTCGCAACATTTATGTTGAAGTTTGAAGCTAGTTATTGGTGGCAAGCGAATAAGGTTCGTGGGGGACAGGGAATAACTGCGTGGGATAGGTTCAAAGAAATGTTTTTCGAGATGTACTTTCTGACGAGTTCCCGAAACCAGATGGAAGTGCAATTCTTGGAATTAAAGCAAGGAACCATGTCTGTGCCAGAGTATGCAGCGAAGTTTAATGAACTGACAAGGTTTGCTCCATACCAATTTAATACAGATGAGCATAAGGCAAGAAGGTTTGAACAAGGGTTGAAGCCCTGGCTATATAGAAAGGTTTTAATGTTTCAATTAAATACATTTGCATTAGTACTAGAAAAGGAAATTATCGCGGAAGGTGGAAGCGATGCCTTAACTAAGTATAATCAAGAACAAAAGAAGAGGAAGAATGAGGGTGAAAACAAGGCTGGTGGAAGCAATAGTGGAGGTAATAACCAAAAGAGAAAATGGAAGAAAATCCAAATACGGGAGGACATCAAGGAAGTCAACAAAAGAAGAAGTTTGAAGCTTGTACTACTTGCGGGAATAATTACTACAAAGGTAAGCGAGTGTGTTTCAATTGTGGCCAGGAGGGTCACATTGTGCCAAGTTATTTTAGCCTAAAGAAGGGAGCTTATTTCACTTGCGGGTCGAAGGATCATATGGCTCGTGATTACTCTAGGAAGACAGCGGGAGGTGCAAGTGGAGGCAAGGGAAGCAACAACGGTGGTACGTTGACTATCACCAGGCCAGTGCAATCAAACCGACCCACTGCCAGAACTTTTAATACGATCGTGCAAGATGTTGTGCAATCAAAGGATGTGGTGTCAGGTATCATTTTGATCAATGGTATTAATGCTTATGTGTTATTTGATTCGGGTGCTACTTGTTCATTTATATCCGATGATTTTGCTAGGAATTTAGATTTGCCTCAATAAGAATTAGATTTCCTTTTAAGCATAGAGATCGCGAATAGGGAAATGATTCCTGTTAGGTTTATATACAAGAACTGTAGGGTGGATATATAATGGGCCACGAGATGATAGTTGATTTGATACCAATTAAACTTGGGGAGTTTGATGTTATACTGGGAATGGATTGGTTATTCAATTACGGGGCAGTAATTGATTACCAAAAGAAATGTGTTAACCTTATGACTCCGTCAAAGGTGGTGTTTTATGGCAGCAAGTCATCTCGACAAGCAAGTTGTCTAACGATGATGCAAGCCAATAAGTTATTGAGATAAGGATGTGTAGGATACTTAGCCTACATAGTCGATACTCAAAAGAAGAGTGCAAAGTTAGAAGAGATACCGGTCATTAGAAACTTTGTGGACGTATTTCCAGATGATTTTCATGGACTACCGCCGGATAGAGAGGTTGAGTTCGTGATTGATTTAGCGCCAGGAACGTCCCCGATATCTAAAGCCCTATATAGAATGGCCCCAGTGGATATGAAAGAGATGATGGTACAACTATAAGAATTACTAGAAAAGAAGCATATCTAGCCGAGCGTGTCGCCATAGGGAGCGCCGATGTGATTTTTTAAAAAGAAAGATGGATCGATGCGGCTCTGCATTGATTACAGTGAATTAAATAAGGTCATAATTAAAAAAAAGTATCTGTTACTGAGAATTGATGACTTATTCGATCAATTGAAAGGAGCTAGATACTTTTCGAAGATAGACTTAAGAAGTGGATATCATCAGTTGAAGGTAAGAAAGGAGGATGTACCAAAAACGGCATTCAGAACTCGGTATAGTTATTACGAGTTTCTGGTTATGTCATTTGGTTTAACTAATGCACCTGCAACGTTCATGCATTTGATGAACAGGGTGTTTAAACCATTCTTAAATAAATTTGTAGTGGTGTTTATTGATGATATATTAATGTATTCTAAGACCAAGGAGGAACATATTGAACACTTAAGGGTGACGTTGGAGACATTGAGAAGAGAGAAGTTGTACGCTAAATTTTTGAAATGTGAGTTTTGGTTAGAACGTGTACAGTTTCTTGGGCACGTTATTGATAAGGACGGAATCTCGGTAGATCCATCAAAAGTTAAAGCTGTAATAAACTGGGAACAACCGAAGACACCGTTAGAAGTAAAAAGTTTCTTGGGATTGACAGGTTAGTACAGGCGTTTTATACAAGATTTTTCCAAGATCGCAACTCCGTTGACAAATTTGACTAGGAAGGCAGTTAAGTTTGTTTGGACGGAGAAGTGTGAGGAAAGTTTCCAAGAATTAAAGAAAAGATTGAGTTCAGCACTTGTGTTGTCATTGCTTGATAATACAGGGAATTTTGTGGTATATAGTGATGCATCGCATAAAGGACTAGGTTGTGTGTTTATATAGAATGACAGGGTTATTACGTATGCATCGCGTCAATTGAAGGATTACGAAAAGGGTATCCGACTCATGATTTGGAATTAGCTGCGTTAGCGTTTGCTCTGAAGATCTGGAGGAACTATCTGTATGGAGAGAGGTGTGAGATATATACAGACCATAAAAGTCTGAAGTATATCTTTACACAAAAGGATTTGAATATGCGACAGAGAAGATGGTTGGTGTTGATTAAAGACTATGGCTGCGAGATTCTTTATTATCCTGAGAAGGAGAATGTTGTTGTCGATGCTTAAGTAGAAAGGGTCAAGAGAAATTAACAATGTTAACTTCTCAAGAGAAGCTTGTAGCAGAAATGAACAAGATGGAGTTAGAAATTAAATATTCGACAGAATCAAATGAAAAATTGTTCCAGATGAGGAGCAGTTCAATTTTGGTGGATAAGGTAAGAAATGCACAACTTCAGGATGAAAATTGTGAAAAGATAAGAAGGAAAGTGTCTAAAGGTGAAGAAGACAAATTTAAAGTTGATGCAGAAGGATTTCTTAGATTTGAGGAAATAATTCGGGTTCCGCCAGTACAGGAAATTAAAGATGAAATTTTGAGTGAGGCTCATAACTCACGATATTTGATTCACCTTGGAAGTAAGAAGATGTACCAGGATCTCAGACATCATTTTTGGTGGTCGAATATGAAAAAGGATATTGTTGAACGTGTGGCGAAATGCTTAACGTGTCAGAAAGTTAAAGCTGAACATCAAAGACCAAGAGGATTGTTGCAACCATTAGAGATACCGGAATGGAAATGGATGCATATCATAATGGATTTTATGGTAGGTCTTCCAACTACTCAGCAAGGTTATGATGCGATCTGGGTGATTGTCGATCGATTGACGAAGTCACAACACTTTTTGCCAATCAAGATTAGATTTAACCTAGATCGGTTGACAAAGTTATACGTGAAGGAAATCGTATCAAGACACGGTGTCCAGGTGTCCATTGTATCGGATAGAGATCCACGTTTCACATCAAATTTTTGGAAAAGACTACAGGAATGCTTGGGAACCCAGTTGAGAATGAACACAACGTATCATCCCTAAACCGACAGACAAAGTGAAAGGACAATCCAGACATTGGAGGATATGCTCCGAGCATGTTTTATGGATTTTAAAGGGAATTGGGATGACCATATACCGTTGGTTGAATTTGCCTATAACAACAGTTATCACGCAAGTATTGGCATGCCACCTTACGAAGCGTTGTACGACAGGAAATGCAGAACTCCGTTGTGTTGTGACGAAATTGGTGAACATCAGCTGTTAGGTCAAGAATTGGTACAACAGACTGTCGAGATCATAAAGGTGATTCGGGCGAGATTAATAGGTGCACATGATAGGCAGAAGAAATATGTTGATCAACACCGACAAAATCAAAAATTTGATGTCTACAATTTTGTTTTCTTGAAAGTATCTCCTTGGAAAGGGAAAATCCGGTTTGGTAAAAAGGGAAAACTAAGCCCTAGGTTTATAGGAACTTTTGAAGTGCTACGCCAAGTTGGAGAAGTGGTATATGAGGTAGCTCTACCTCTGGAACTATAACTTATTCATAACATTTTCCATGTTTCTGTGTTAAGACCATATAAGCCCGATTATAAGCATGTTATAGAATATAAACCATTACAGTTTGAAAAATACTTGTCTTATGAAGAAGTCCCTGTTCAGATTGTTGACAGAAAAGAACAAGTACTAAGGAATAAAGTAATACCTTCTGTTAAGGTAATCTGGAGAAACCACAATGCTGAAGAAGCTAAGTGGGAACTTGAAGATGTTATGATGAAAAATTATCCTCAGTTATTTGCCTAATTTTGTATAACGATTCTGGGGACAGAATCTTGTTAAGGAGGGAAGAATGTAATGAATGAATTTATTGAGTTGTGATTCTGAGGATATAATTCTTTTAAGGAGGGAAGGATGTAATGAATAAGAATTTTATGTGTAATTTAAAATATTTACTGGGTTAAATAAATATTTTAATTGATTTATTTATTGAGATAAATAAATATTGATGAAATTATTGTGCAATAATTTAGTTAAATTGTGTTATAATAATTAAATTAATGTGTGATAATTTTATGATTTGAGTATTTAATTTAATCGAGATAATTAAATTAAATGAATTATTAAATAATTATAATGTCATTCTAATTTAATAATTAACTTAGAGATTTATTAGTTTGTTGGATAAAATTTTAATTTATAATGGAAATTATAATTATAAAGCAAATATTAATTTGATTTAAGAATTTAATTAAATTAAATGTGAAATAATTTGTTAAGCATAAATATAATTATAATTATAAGATAAGTGTAAATTTGATTTGATTAAAATTAATTAAATAAAAATGTGACAATGGAACCATATGATATAAGTGTTATAAAAATAAATTAAAGGGGGGAGCTTTAATGTGCAGCCAAACAAAGCCTTGTGGCCTTTGGTATATTTCAACTGATGTAGCTCTTTGGTTTATAACCTGATGACTTAAGTGGGCACGTAGTGTATATACATCAGTTTTATTTTTGTTTTGCGTATTACTTTTCCAAGAGGCTATGAAGAATAGAGAGACTACAGAGAAAGAGAGAGTGGGCTAGGGAGAGAAATTGAGAATTCTTTGAGAATTGGGAATCAAGGGGAAGAGGAAGGTTTGTCAAAGCCTTTGGAATCATCATCTTTGCTAGTTTAAACAAGGATTAAGGGTAATAATCTATTCCTAATTCCTAGTATTGATTTTCAATATTTATTCTTTGTGATTTAAGTTTTGTTGGATTAGTACTTAAAGTGTTGAATATTATATGTGTATATAATCTGATAGTTATCATATATAAGCAATATTTAGTGATCAAATTCATGGAATTTGGTTTGAAGAAGAAAATTGAAGTTAACAGTGTTATATGTGTATGAAAGTTACTTAATGAGACCAAAAATAGATGTCCAATTCTAATTATAATCTGTAAATTGATTATGGATTGTGTTAATATGTCAAGAAACGAAAAGAATGTAATTGAAATTGTTTAATTTGGTTAAGAACTGAAGATTTGGTGATTGAATTCGCTAAATGTGTTGAAATTGAAGAAAAATAGCAAAAACATGATTTTTAATCCTCTAAAGTGTGGCTGTTTGTGTTGTTTAAGTGTTAAATGATTAGGTGTATATAATATTTGGTTTTGGTAAGGTTTTTAGTGTATGGGTTTGTCCATGTTACAGTGAAATTGGATTTATTTTGTATATAGCAGAGTCTGAGTTCGTGTTTTTGGAAAACTGAATCTGGAGTCGAGCGATGCAGCGCTTCTTTTGGGTGCCACCGCGCTGCTGCGCGGCCACGCTAGATCCAAGAGTAGTTAGGACGCGATCGCGCTAGTGGTCAATCAGACCCAGTAATGAATTGTTAACAGTATAACTTGGGGAATGCTAACCTAACTTATTTTAATGATTGTAGAGAAACCTAAAACATGTTATAAGACATAATAATATATTGTAATCACAAAGTTGAAACTATAGGTTATGAATTAATAAGTTGTGAAAGTTTGGAATATGATGTTATGGAAATTGGAGTAATTTTTCAATCACCATGTCGTGTACTATAATATAATTGGGAGTTCAAGTTCATGGTATGTGAATGATTAGGATAATCAGATCTTACGCTAAAGATTATAGACTTGACTAAAATGAGAAGTAAACCAATGAAGTTAGTGTTAATAAAACTAATTGTTATTGTGGTTCTAATAGTATATGTAGGGTATTTGGCGAACGTTTGTTATAAGTGTATAGCTTACACACGAGGCAAGTTCCTAAACCTTATTTTTATGTTGAGCAAGTTTCTTGTCTCTATTATGTTTACAACTATGCAAGTTCTTGAATCCTAATTCTTTTACATAGAGCAAGTTCTATATTCCTAACTTGATATCATTATGCAAGTTCTTAACATTTGTTTCTTGCTATTCAAAGCATAAATTGCTCAAGTTCATTGTCCCAAATGAGATTTTCTAACTCTTTTGTATGAAATACCTAGGATATACAATGTTTATTCGATTATTGTTGACATTCAATCTTTGATTTAAATATCGTTGTTCAATCTTATATTATTCGTGTTGAACCTTCGAATGACTAATAAACCTTTATTGATTCGACTAGTCTACAGTTGATAAGTTTTCTAAAATTCTAGAATCACTGTTAAGCTAATCCAAACTAAACTTTCTTTAGTGCGGAAATTTTAAAATCAAACTGAGACGAACAACCCTAATATAGTGGATTATGTACGCGTTAGCGTTTAGATATCGATTTTTGTGCATAATACATGGTACAAATGGCTAATCCCCCTAAGTACAAAAGAAAAGGTCTGTATATTCTAATGACTTTTGAAGGTTGAGGTAGAAATACTTAGTAACCTTGGGACAAAGTTCATGGTCTTAAGACCCTCAGATATAAATCTCGAACTTGTTTTCTAATCTTGATTCGAAGAACAAGTTCTTAATTAATCAGTATTCATTGCTTACTCCTATGTTATTTGCTATTGTCATCATTATATTAGTGAGCAATTGTTTGCTCAATCTTACTATTAACACTGCAGCTAAAGTTGAGAAAGTTGATGAGCCGTCTTCTAGTATATGCAAGGGCAAGATGTCCAAATGATAAAGACTTATTTGAATTTACTCAATTGAATTTCTGTTATGATACTTATTTAATTATGATGTATTCCGCAGACTTATGTAATAATTTAAGGTTAGATTACCTGGGATTTATTTTAAGATGATGTATCCATTTAATGGGGAGGATTATTATTCAAGTTGTTGAATTTATGTCTTTATTTTTTGATTATGGGTAGTTAGATGTAAGTATTTTGGATAGTGAGCACCAAATCTTGTGGGAATGAAGTACCCGAATTTGGGTGTGTCACAGGATATATTAGTTGAAAATTGGAATTAGGATTTTTTTTCGAGAAAGGTATGTAAACTTCTCTCACATGTATTTCAAATTTTAATTTTTAAATTTCAAATTTTTTTATTTAAAAAATCAATATAAAGAACCTATTTGGTACATAGTGAAAAAATTGAATATCTATCTTATAGAATAATCTAATAACACAGTAAAGTAGGAATAATGATAAAAAAATTTATATTATAAATGCTCTAAGTAGCAAACCAATTTCAAAGTAACACCTGATCAATTGACAAAAAAAAACATTTGGCCTCTTTATAGTTGTCACTTTATCTCAATTATGTTTATTTGGTCGACTTTTTTGCAATTTGGTGTCCCGTGTTGGTTATATACTTATATGTCGGTTTAATGAGGGTATTTTTGTTATTTTGATATTGCAAAATAGTCACTTCAAAAAAATGAGTTCTAGGCTTATTTGAGGAGGAAAAAAAATTGTGCTCTAAAAAAATATAAAAAATGAGGCTATTAACATCGAAAATGGCACTTTCATAAATATTGATTTGGCTCCATATGGTCTGGCAGCAAAAGTGAACCCACAAATGCAGAGACGTCTGGACACGTGACTTCCGACGGATTACTTTTATACCCCGCAATCAACACTTCGCTAGTTTTCCTATTTTAAGGATCCATTTTATTCGGAATTAACTCACGCGAAATAAATAATAACACTTAAAAAAATATAACACAATATTTAATATAGTTTAATTCTTAATGAATTAATCCACAAAATCAACTTCAATATATTAATATTCACCGTGTAATTTTTACACGGAATAAAAACGGGAAAAAAACTCCCTCACACAACAACTCAAGACCCAATTATATCATCTCAACTCTCTAGGATGTTATTACCTCTTGGTTGTGTTTTTCCATTCTCTAAACACAACACTCTATTTATAGAGTACTCACAACTCCCTTTTCCTAATCTAATTAGGACACTCTCAGCTAATAAATATACATACTAAAAATAAGATTACTTCGAAAATAATATTCCTACTAAAAATAAGATTCATTCTCATAAAAGGATTCAAGGAGTTATCTAACAATTACTCTCTCGACTCAAATTCCCAAACACTTCAACTTCATCTCTGAACTTCACTCGATGGTTTTCCTTCTTGGTCTTCTTTTCACGCATAGATTGTCCATCTAACATACAAATTAATTTTTGATTCTTCCTACCTTGGAGAATTAATTTGTCTTCTTTCAACACCTTGCACGAATCTCCTTGACCCGTATATGTATATCCACGGGAGGATAATTCTCTCAAAGAAATTATATTCTCATCACAACTAAGGACTAGGGGTGTAAACGAGTTGAATTTCAGCGAAAACCCTAATTCTCATATTCGGCTTAACTCAAAAAATTTGAGCTCGAATTTGACTTGGATATGATAAGGAATTTCTAATTTTGCTCCAGATTTGACTCGGATCATTACTCGGACCTACTCGGCTCGTTTACAAAACGAGTTACTCATGAGCCTTCAAATCGAGTTTTGAATATGAAACATTTCACTTAATATTTAACCACTACATACTAAATTGATTATATATTGAACTAATGTTTATATATAAAAGTTTTTTACTTTTATTTATGTAAAGAAATTACAAATAATGTAATACAAATTGACAATCAATTCATTAATTTATTCAAGTATAAGCTTACACAATTTGATACTACACTTTATAAATTATAAAGATTTATATAAATATCACATATTTAGTGCAAGACCCCAATTTTTTATAAATAAAATTGAATTTCCTCTAATTATTATTTTGAATAATAAAGTGTTAATTTGATATAATGCTTTGATTATGGGTGAAATGTGCAAATTTTACAAAATAAGTAAGTGGTTATAAAATATTCATTGTTGTTGGGGAATATTCGTTTGGTCGTGGAATATTCTTGCTGTCGGGGAATATTCGTAAGACGGCGCAACCATTTGTGGGTCCCATAACGGAAAATTGTCGGATGAAGAAAATGATAAGTATGAGTTTTTTTATAAATAACGGCGTAGTTGTTACCATTAACATTGTTGGAATACCCGGTGGTTAAAGTACAATAATACGCGTGGTTACCCAGTAGCACACTGTATTGCACAGTATTTTTGGATTATTGATTCTTACGTAAGAAGACACTACTCAATAATTGTTACAGTAATTAGTGCTCAATATTTTATTTTATTGATTCAATCATTGCTACATTGATATTTTATATTATTGTTGTTTCAATAATTGTTACTGCACTGTATTTTCCATTATCAGATCAAGAATTCATATTATTTGAATAATATTATTAGATAGCATTATTGACAATGTCTAAGGAAGTTCTATCTAGAAAAGGAGTTTGGTCATCTAATTGCACGCCAGTAAAGAGAAATCCTTATCGGAAAGCCCCCTCTTTCCTGGGAACGACTTATTTGTCATTATTGTGATTTTGTAATATTATTTGTGAATAATTAATTATTTATTTATATGATAAGGAAATATTTATTTTATGTGGATATAAATGAAGGAATTAATGCTGAGGTGTTTTATCAGTATTTTGTCGGAATTGAGGTACTAAAAATCACCCGTATGTGGATTTTGGTCATTTTCCTGTTTGGAATTTAGAAAAACTTTCTTCTACAAAGTGGTAGAGAATTAAATTTTCTATAGAATGGACATAAAATTCATATTCTTTTTTGATAAAATGGCTATTTATTATGAATTATTGAAGTTTCTGAATATTGTTTAAATTTAAAATATTTTTGGAATTTTTCTAGAATGGGTGGGCCCCACTCTTGTCCTTGTTGGTGGGCTGAGAATTTTTTTCAATGGTGGTATGCGTGAATAAGAAGCAGTAAAGCCATCGTAAAGAAAGTTAAATCTCGCTTTCATGCTCGCATTTTCTTATAAATAGGGTGCTTAGGTTATAATTGAAAATCACACCAGAATCAGAAGTTTTCTCCCTCTATAATATCGAGCGTATTTTTGCGAGTATTTAGATACTTTGAGAGTTGCTATTCAATGAAAGTTTTCTTCAACATTATATCTGATATTCTAGTCAGAAGTACTGTTCTTTTGAGGTAAGGGATGTTATTTTCTTCGTAAATGATGTTATTTCTTTCAATATCATTATACCGAAATATTGGTATGAATTTTATTATAAAATTTTTACCTTTTCATGTCGAGGTTACTATTCACGTATATGGTACTATTCACGTATACGACACTATTCACGAATACGATACTATTCATGAGTACTATTCACAAAGTATAATTTTTCTTGTGAAATTTCTACCTTTTCATGTCGGGGTTACTATTCATGTATACGACACTATTCACGAATACGACACTATTCACGAATATGACACTATTCACAGAAAAATTATTTTTTTTTTCTTTGTCCAAGTTGTCTATTTTAGTTACTATCTTTCATTGTATCCATGTTTTGATCTTCATTCTTGAATTTTGCTCCACAATTGATTATTATGGAGTATTTTTAAATTTGGATAAACCAAAGTACGAATCCCTAATCTTTGTCCTTTTATCTCACTGGATTCACTTTCTTTAAGATATTTTTCATCATCCTCAGTCCTAAATGGTGATATAACTGAATATCTTTGGCCTGTAGTACAAAGATGAATGATTACCTGATGAATATCTTTGGCCCGTAGTGCAAAGATGGACAGGTGTTGAGATGAACATGACCAACTGGTGATACAAATGAATATCTTTGGCCCGTAGTGCAAAGATGAATATTTGGTTCAAGATATATATTGATTGATGTTACAGGGATAAAATATTCATGATGGACTTTTAAATCATAGAAGATAATAGACTTCATTCTCTACTTAACTCTTCTATTGAATTGTTATTTCCGCTGCGAATATTGATCTATAACTTGTTGTCCATTATATTTTATCTGATTTATTGAAGGCTAACGATAATTTGTTCCATATTATCTTAGTCATAATATTCTTTACTGGGCTAGTTGAGCTCACCCTTTTCCTTTTTGTTCCATTTTTCTTCTCAGGAGGCGAGAATATAGCGAGAACTAGTCGAGGTGTGGAGTGATGGTTCCAGACAGTTGTTTTAGTAGTCCTCACTATTTTGTAAAATAGTATATCAATAATTATAATGAGGACTCATTTGAGTTTGGATATTGTCTAGAAAATAATATTTGTATTTAAACTCACAGCTTATGTGTTGTTGTATTTTGCACGATAATTGTAATAATGAAGTTGTAGTTATTTTTTGTACCATGTATTTGACGACTCAGAATGGGTTGTGTGGACCTATTTTGGGGGCATCATATTTATCTTAGTATGGATTATACCAGTATTAGAATATGATCCATCGAGCATGTATCGAGTATGGTTCGTGAAAAAATGAAATACTTGAACCATAATTTGTGCGAATACTGGTATACTCGAATTCGACTCGTGTATCATTAAACAGAAAACGAGTATGGATTAGATTCGACTCGAATCAACTTTGAATTCGAGCTTTGGATCATATTTTTGAACCAATCTCGAGTCGAGTACCGAGCTACTCAGCTCGGCTTACACCCCTACTAAGGACATAACATACATTCTCAAGAATTTTCACAGAACCATCATGAAGTTTGAATCTGACACTTCCAACGTCTTCAATTTTTACCCTCTCTTTATTCACCGCATTAACGTAGCCAAATTCTTCATCTTCCTACAAACTCTCAAAACAATATCTTTCCTTGCATATATGCATAAAAACCACAAAATCCAATACCCATCCATCTTCATTATAATCACTTTTAACCATTAAAACAACTTATTCTTTAATTTCACTAAATAAATTAGCATCTTCAACTTTCTCTTTGTACTTCAAATTTTCTTGATACTTCCTTAAACTTTTCTTGTCCTCCCTTAATGTCCTGCATTTGTATTGGATGTGGCCCTTGTGTTGGTTGATTTCACAATCAATGAATACACATAAGTATACTTGGTCAACAAGTAATACAATTATAAGAAATTATCGTTCCTACGAGAAATATGTTTATATTTATCAATTACCAATTTCAATTCAATTAATCCTATAAAATTTAAATTAACAAAACTAATAAATAAGATCAAAATTCATAAGAGTGACTGCAGATTTAACATGTTAATATTACAACTTCCTTTGGTATTTCATTTAAATCATTTACTTCCTACTTAATTCAGTAAATTAATATGAATTGTTATCCAAGAATACTTTATAGTATTCACGCACTTCTTCCAAAGATACGTGAACAAATCCTCCTAAATTCAATTTTTAAGACACAAATTATAAGGAACACCCTAATCAATGAACTCACTATATTCGTATGTGAATCATGTTCATTGGGATTTTAAGCATAAATTCTTTCAATGGATACAAAAGACACATAGGTATATTCATATCCTATATCCTATATACTAATCATATTAATCCTATTCAGATTATATGAACATATGTTATTATATCCAGATGTCAATCTATACTCCATTTTCCAATTTTACATAGATTATTATGGTAATTGATGACCAAATAATTAAATAATAAGTGCAAGATATAATAAATAATTTAATAAAAACTAACTTTCATTTAATGGGAAGAATTAAATTAAACTATATACCAATTTCCTTTGCAATATTAATTAAAATTTAGTTCATGATAGTAAAAGAAAACATAATCCAAGTTAATAATCCAAACATCCCAGATAATTACAAAGTTTAAGAAATAGAGAAAAGATTAGAAGAACTTTTCAGATTGCTCTTAATCCTCCACTTGATCTTTAGCCTATGAAATTTCCTTCGTGTTTCCCTTGTTGTTTTCTTTGCAAATCTCCTGATAAAATCCTTGATACTTCACGTAATATGACTTTTTTGAAGTTTTCTCCTATTTGTATTAGTCCAAACCCTCCTCAAGATTCATGTTTGGCTTTAAAAACCAACTTGTAACAAAACAAACCAACTTTGAGCGTGGCCTAGCGCATTAGGCTAGGTTTAGTATAGTTCAAGCGCACTAGGCACTAGGCATGGATCAACTATTTACAAAAATATCACTTAGCTCTAATTTTAATGATTTTAATCCTTCTCTTCTCATAAATGACCAATTTGACCCTCCAGTTCCATCTTACAAGAAATAAACACAAAAACCTATAAAAAAGATACTAAAAATACTCAAAGATAACAATAATTAAGCTTAACAATACAAAATTCATAGGTATAAAATCCACTCATCACCTTTTCTCCACAATAGTAACACTTTCTGTCACTGTAATCTCTTGGACTAGATCTTGATCTTCCTCTAATATTATCTCTTCATTGAGGTCTCCCTCGATTAGAACCCTCCACAGTTAGTGCTTCCTCACCTGTAACGAATGATTTGTTTGAGTTGTGTTTCGAGGACGTAATCTTTAAACATTCCGTAATTGTAAAGTGCAATATTAAATATTTATTGATTTATATAAGTATTTAATGGATATGTTTATTGTTGAATAAATAATTGTTCAATTTGAGTTGATGTGGTTTAGTTAATTATTTGTTAAATAAAAAAATTAAATATTAAATATTTATTTGTAATATTAAATATTTATTGAATTATATAAGTATTTAATGGCAATTTGAGTTGATGTGGTTTAGTTAATTATTTGTTGAATAAATAATTAAGGAGCTAAGAAAATTAATTGTTATGAGATTATATACCAATTTAATTTAATAAGTAAGTTTAGAGAGCTTATAATGATTTAAATAAATTATAATATTTTAAATGGAAATTTGTAATTTAAAATATTAGTTGGTCGATTAATAAAATTACAATTATAAAAGAAATTATAGTTTTGTGATAATGATTTATGTGTTAAAGTAATTTAATAGATTAATATTTGAATTGATTAAATTGATTATTTAATTAAATAGAAGTGTGACTAATAACCTTGCTATAAAGGAGTTATTAAAATAAATTAAAGGACTTTAATTTAGTTTTGGCCAAACAAGTCTTAATGCATATTAAGTCTTTAATCTAATGATGTTTTATCAAACAAGGTATAAGGATTAATCCATTTGTTTTAATTAGATTTACCAAACAAAGTGTAAAGGATTAATGAGTTATTTTATTTAGATTAGCCAAACAAGCCTTATGGCTTTTGATTTTCAAAATTATATAATCGATGTCATTATATCTAAAATTATATATATAATTATATATATTATTACTATATACGTTATATTATTTTCTACGATGTTAGAGTTAGAAGAAAAAAAAAACTCGTAAGAAGAAAAGAGAGAAGAAGAAAACTATAGAGAATTTTGAGAGAAATTCTAACAAAGTTTTGAGAAAGGAATTGGAGAAAAGAAGATTGATAATCAAAATAGCTATCATCTTCTTAATCAAAGGTAGGATATTAACCTGTATTTTATAATTTTAAAAGTTTAGTTTTTTTCTTCTTCCAAAAAGTTCTCTCGTGAAATTTTTATAAAAGATAAATTGTTGTGGTGTTTATAGTTATATGATAAATTATTGATTATAAGATGATTTCATGAGTTTATATATGATTATATAGAAACTAGTTCATGTATGTATGTTTTGTGGAAGTTGTTGTTTACATGAAAAATATATATGAATACGGGCTTAATTTAAAGTAGAAATTAAGGTTTAATTAGTTGTTAAATTGATAAATTGATTATTGAATTTGATAGAGTATGTATAATCATAACTATGGTGTTTTGAAATTTCTGCTTTGATTGAAAAACAAAATCACAAAGTTGTTGATTTTCATTGAAAACATCAAAATGGAGTTTTTGCCAAAAACATTGAAATTGGGTGTTGTAAATTTGATGTTTATGTTATTTTATGGGTAGAACATGTTAGAAGTCTTCACAATATGTTTATATGAAGTTTATGTGTAAATTACATGTTAATTAGTCTATTAGATTGGAGCTTGTAGGCCAATTTGGCTTTTTGTTTCATGCCGTTGCCGAGCTTCGTCGCCGAATTTCGATTCATGCAATAAGCATACGCCCATCAAGAAGATAAAGTTTCAAATCAAGCAGTACGGCGCTTATGTCATACCGCCGCCAATCAATGGCCTTCGTGATTCTTTGCCCAGCGTAAGCATTAACTCTAAGTCAAAATACGTAACACAAAGTAAATCGTGGCGCCAAGAACGCGAAAGTTAAAGGTAAGGTTCTCGATAGCTTTAGTTTATTACACAAATTTTGAAAATAAAGGTTATGTGTTAATAATATGAATGCTAAATGATGATTTCAAAGAGTATTAAACTATGAATGAGCATGTTATCAAGTGTTAACTAGTATTAACATAGTTTGATTATGTGAATGGGTGATTTGACCTACATGATGTATATATTTGTTTATATAGATATAAAATGTTGGTAATGACTAATTATGTCATGATGACATATGTATAGGTATTGATTCAAGTTGTAAGGTTTAGCTTGTGCTAAAGGCAAGTTTTCTAACTCTAAAACTTCGTTTGTACAAGTTTAATTTCGTTGAGTACATTATTGCTTTTAATTCCATTTCAATTATATAAGTTGCTAACTCTACACTTTCGTGGAGTTAGATTGTTTATTATTGATAAAGCTCTTCAGATCTATTGGTTCATGAGGATGCAAGTATTCTACATCTTACATCTTATTATTGAACAAGTTTCTTTAATATGTAACTCGTTAGTTAGCATGCGAAGTCACCATATTCTAGTGATGAGCAACTTTGTCGCTCAATTTACTATTCATGATGCATGTTTAGTACCCAATCCTCAATAACCTTGAATGTTATGATTATTCCATGCTTATGCTATTAGATTATTCCTAAAGCATGATGTTAATTTACAAATATCAATTCGCTTATGATTATTCCATAGCATACAGTTATTTTTTTTGTAATCAACTAATCCTTAGTTGATTATCATTGAATTCTAAATTACCTCAGAATGTATCCAAACCAAACTTACTTTGGTGAGGACTTGTATTCTAAATACCGAGATGAACAACTCTTTTAATAGAGGTTTACGATTAGCGTTGAAATGGTTGTGCACAATACATTGTACGAAGGGTTGATCCCCCTAAGTACGTGGAGTCCTTATAGTCTTACGATCATTAAAGTTAAAGTTGAAAGATTACTTATAATCGTGGACATGATTCGTGGTCATTAGACCCTCAAGTGAATGTTATAATTTTTAAAGTTAATAGAATATATTGTTCAATTCTATTGAGCCTAATATTGGCAATTGATGTAAAAGTTTAAAGATTTACTTATTGTTATTTCAAGTGGGCCTTGTTTGCTCACTCTTTCGTCAGAAATTTTACATGCTAAAGTTGAAAACGGTGACGACCTAGCACCAAAGAAGGGAAAAGGAAAGATGAATAAATACTGAAGACTTGTAATAGTTTTGATAGTTTACTTTCAGACTTTGGTTTAAAGATTGTAATGAAGTTTATTTAAATTTTCGCATTTGAATGATTGTTGTTAAAGGTTAGATAACCTGGGAGATTTTTATTTAAGTTTAACTCTATGTATAAGGTGTTTTTATTATTCAATATTATTATAATTGGGTAGTTAGAAATGAATGTTTTGATTAAGTGAACACCAAATCTTGAGGAAATGAAGTACCAGGATTTGGGGGTGTCACAGGTTGGTATCAAAGCTTTAGGTTATGAACCTTAGGTGGGGGGAAAAGCCTTAGAAGTAACCTTTGAAAAGATAAGTGGAGATAACTCTTATCGAAGTTTTAAGAAAGAAGTAATAAAACACTTATGTGCTTATGTGATTTTAATTTATGTACTCGTGAGTGTCTAGTAGTAATGATTAATAATTAAAACTTTAAAACTTTGTTGTCGTGGATGACTAATGTCTGAGAATCCAACAAAGCTAGGGAGGAGGGACCTCAAATGCCTATAGAGGAGGAGCCTCATGACATTCTGTGTAGTTTGGGAACAACCATCGCCACGGAGAGTCACCTGCTGGTCATCAAAGAGTTGAAGATGAGGATGATGATGATGGAGACATGACGAGGAGGATCCCGCTTGAGTTACCACATGAGGATGAGGATGATGACGAGGACGAGGAGGAAAGGATTCCACTTAACTCGACAAATAGTCAGATATACGATGAGGTGCATGACCGTAACGTGGAACTTTAGGATACAATTGAGGAGTTTCAGGAGATAGTAGCTAAACAACAATGCATCGCAATGACACAAAAAGACTGGCGAGATCCGTGGATCGTGAAGAACGATTGACAAATGTCGAGGAGAAACTAGTATGCATCAAGGAGAGAAAGAACAATCGATCAAGTGGTCACGAATCAAGAACAAGTCGAGAGAAGAAGTCGCTAAGAGGGAAAGAGTCAAGATGCATACGAGGAAGCTTATCAACGAACCGGAAGAGCAAGAAGGAGACACGCAAAGTAAAGAGGATGAAGATGGAAGAGATGGATAAAGTATTTAACACCGCAATTAATCGAGCTCAAGATCGGGTCATGGGATATCCGATTCAGCTTCGAGACGCCGCCATCATTCGTATTAGATCGCAGTAACAATGTTTCGAGTCATGGAGGAAGAACGTGATAGGCTAAGAAGTATCTTAATAGAACATCGTAGAAATTGTTGTACGATGAGTGAAAGGTTAAATAAATTGTAAATCCCAAGTGTTATGCAACCTATGGGATATGATGATATGATGTTGTCCTCAAACTTTTGTAGTTCAGAAAGTAATGTAGATAGCAAAGTAGATGCTATTGTTTTTATGTTTTCCAAAAAGGTTTTGAATAAATAAAAGTTGTTACTTTATTCAAAGTGTTATGTGTTATGTGGTTATTTTTTTATGGAGGCAAGTTAATTAGAAAATACTTAAAGAAGTCGAGTAATAGTCTAATAGATGTTTTGTTTTAATGTAAAATGCCTCCTGACGTGAACCCACCCCGACAGAGAAACAATGAGAGAACTACCAATAACGATAATGTTGACAGAACCCTGCTCAACAACTAGTGACACTATCGGATGTGAGCGCTGCAGTAATCAACCACAAAACCATGGTACAACGCTTAAGGATTTCAAGCGCTGTTGACCACTAAATTTTGTGGGTCCATGAATCCAAATCAAGCACAAACTCTGGATTATGGAGATAGAAAAGGTGTTCGGCGTCGCTAGGGTAGGGATGATCAAAAGATCGCCGCAACATTCATGTTGAAAGCGTAAGCTAGTTATGGTGGTGGCAGCCAATAAAACTCGTGAAGGCCGTGGAGTGATGACCGATAGGTTCAAGGAGTTGTTCTTCGAGACTTATTTCCTGAGAGAGTTCAAGAGTCAACTAGAAGTGCGCTTTCGAACTAAAATAAAGGAACGATGACAGATTCGAGTATGCCGCGAAATTCAACGAATTGGAGAGGTTTGCGCCATATCAAAGTCAAGATGTGATGAACGCAAGGCTAAAAGGTTTGAACAGGGAAAGCCCCGTCAGACAAAGAGGGTTTCCCTCTCCAATGAAGACATTTGCAATGATGATGGAGAAAGCAAGACTACCAAGGTGGAGGCGAGGCAAAGGACAAAGTTCAATCAGAACAAAAGAAGAAGAAGAATGAGAATGAGATTAAGAATGGAGGTGGTAGTGGAAACAACAACAACAACAACAACAACAACAACAACAACAACTCAAGAAGAAGTGGAATGGGAACATGGGTGCCGGAAACCATCATAGGTAACCAAAGAAAACAAAAAGTTTGAAGCATGTATGACATGTGGGAAATTTCACAAGGGTGCATGCTTGATGGGGAAGCGAGTATGCTTCAATTCAGGCCGTGGAGGGTCACATCGCCCCAAATTGCACTCAACCAAAGAAGAATGTATGCTTCACAATGATCCAAGGATCACTTTGCTCGTGAGTGCCCTAAGAAGAAGGAGGAGTGACAACCGTAAGCAATGGAGGTAACAATGGAGGTACATGGGCCATTGCAGACTCTGTGAAGATCAAAACAAACCCACAACCGTAACCTTCAACATGACTCAGGCAAGATGTTGTGCAATCAAAAGATGTAGTGTCGTATTATCCCAATCAATGATATTAATGCATATGTATTATTTGATTCGGGTGCTACTTGTTCGCTTATATCCGGATGAATTTGCTAAGAGGTTAGAATTGCCTATAGAAGAACTCAATTTTCCTTTGAACATAGAAATTATGAATAAGGAAGTAATCCCCTGTTAGATTCAGATACAAGAAACCGTAGGGTGAACATTAAGGAGAATATCTTGTTGGTAGATTTGATTCCGATTAGACTTGGGAATTTGATGTAATTTTGGGAATGGATTGGTTGCTCAAATATGGAGCAAGTAATTGATTGCCAAAGAAGTGTGTAAACCTTACGACTCGCCAAAGGTAGTATTTTATGGTAGCAAGTCGCCTAGACAAATGAAATGTCCGGACGACCACTACGCAGCCAAGAAATTGTTGAGTCAAGGTTGTGTGGGCTATTTAGCTTACATAGTCGATACTCGTAAGAAGGGTGTGAAACTAGAAGAAATACCAAAGAGTGAGGGAATTTCAAGACGGTTTCAGAGGATTTGCCGTGACTTTCACCGACAGAGAAATTGAGTTCGTGATCGACTTTAGCGCCATGAACAACACCGATATCGAAGGCCCCGCATGTAATGGCTCCTAGAGAAATGAAGGAACCGATGGTACAATTGCAAGAGTCATTGACAAGAAATATATTCAACCAAGCGATCGCCGTGGGAGCGCCAAGATTATTCGTGAAGAAGAAGGACGGATCAATGCGTCTTTGCATTGATTATAGAGAGTTAAACAAGGTCACTATTAAGAATAGGTATCCGCTGCTTAGAATAGATGACTTGTTTGATCAACCAAGGGTGCTAAATATTTCTCAAAATAGATTTGAGAAGTGGGTATCACCAATTGAAGGTAAGAAAGGAGGATATACCTAGAAACCACATTCGTAACTCCTGCATTTTGACATTACGAAGTTTTCGGTGATGTCTTTTGGTTTAACTAATGCCCTCCGCTGTATTCATGGATTTGATGAATGTGGTGTTTAAACCATTCTTAGACAAGTTTGTAGTGGTATTTATCGACGACATTCTAGTGTATTCCAAGACTCAAGAAGAACACGTGGAACACTTACGTTTGACATTGGAAACACTAAGAAAGGAAAAGTTGTATGCAAAATTTCTAAGTGCTAATTTTGGCTCGACCGTACAATTTTTTGGGTCATGTTATCGACAAAGATGGGATTTCAAAGGATCCATCAAAAGTGGAAGTCAGAATCAATTGGGAACAACCAAGAACACCTTCAAAAGTGAGGAGTTTTTGGGACCGGCCGGTTATTATAGAAGATTTATTCAAGATTTTCTAAGATAGTTATCCGCTAACAAATTTGACAAGGAAAGTCAGTAAAATTTGTTTGGACGGAGAAGTGTGAAGAGAGTTTCCAAGATTTGAAGAAAAAGTTAAGTATGGCACCGTGTTGACATTACCAGATAATACAGAAATTTTGTGGTGTATAGTGATGCCTCACACAAGGGGGTTGGGTTGTGTTCTTATGCGTAATCTACAAAGTTATTATGATGCATCAAGACAATCAAGGATTATGAGAAAGGGTATCCCACTCATGATTTGGAATTGGTCGCAGCTTGTATTTGCTCAAGATATGGAGACACTATCTTTATGGAGAGAAATGTGAGATCTACACATACCACAAAAGTCTCAAGTATATTTTCACTCGTAAGGATTTGAACACGCGCCAAAGAAGGTGGATGGAATTGATAAAAGATTATGATTGTGAAATCTTTTATCATCCGCAAAGTTTAATGTGGTGGCGTATGCTTTTAAGCAGAAAGGTCGGGAGAAGTTGATGCCGATAACAACTCAGAGGAGCTCATTTCAAAGAATGACAAAACTGGAGTTGGAAATCAAATTTCCAAAAGAATCGATTAACAACTATTCCAGATAGAAGTTGGTCCAACTTTAGTGGACAAAGTGAAGAATGCTCAACTACAAGATGAAGAGTGTGGGAAAATCAAAGAGAATCGATTGAGAGTAGTGATGTAAAATACAAGATCGACAATCAAGGACTACTACGGTTTGAGGGAAGAAATGGGTTCCAAAGAACACCAAGAGTCGAAAGAAGAAATTTTGACCAAGCTCATAGCTCAAAATATTCAATTCATCCAGAAGCACAAAATGTATCAAGATTTATACCGACATTTTGGTGGTTTAATATGAAAAAGGACGCTGCAGAATCGCGAGTAAATGCTTGACATGTCAAAGAGTAAAAGCCAAACATCAAAGACCCAATGGTTACTTCAACCGCTGGAAATACCTGAATGGAAGTGGGAACACATCACGATGGATTTTGTGGTGGGTCTTCCAACTACTCGTAGAGGATGCGATGCAATTTGGGTGATAAGGGATGATCGACGAAATCAACAGACTTTTTACCAATAAAGATTAGATTCAATCTTGATCAGCTGGCAAGATTGTACATTAAAGAGATCGTTTCGAGGCATGGAGTGCCAGTATCAATTGTGTCCGATAGAGATCCGCGATTCACATCAAATTTATGGAAGAGACTACAAGAATGCATGGGGACACAATTGTGAATGATTACGGCTTATCATCCACAAACAGATGGCCAAAGCGAACAAACAATTCAGACATTGGAAGATATGCTGAGAGCATGTGTCATGGACTTTAAAGGAAGCCGGAAGAACAATTACGCGTTGTGGAATTTGCTTACAACAATAGTTATCACGCTGAAAGCATCGACAGATGCCACCCACGAGGCATTGTACGTGTAAAGTGCGTAACTCCATCAGGCCGGGATGAAGTTTGAACGCCAATCGTTAGGACCGTAAACTAGTGCAACAAATCACGACGTTGTCAAACTCATCAGACAAGATTAGTAGCACCAAGAAGATGTATGTAAAAAAGTATGCCGATCAACACATGCATAAGATCGCATTCGACGTAGAACTTTTTGTATTTTAAAAGTTTCTCCCCGAAGGGGAAAATTCATTTTTGTAAAAAGGAAAGCTAAGCCCGAGGTTTATTGGACCTTTGAAGTGTCGCAAGAGTGGGAGAAGTGGCTTACGAGGTAGCTCTACCTCCAGAGTTGGAAAACATTCATAATGTTTTTCACATTTTTTGTTACGACCATATAAACCCGACTACAAACATGTGATCGAAAGTACGAACCGCTGCAAGCTCGAGAAAGATTTGTCTTATGAAGAGGTTCCTATCCAGATAGTCGACAGAAAGAACAAGTGCTCAGAATAAAGTGATACCTTTCGTGAAGGTGATATGGAGGAACCACAATGTCAAGAAGCTACGGGAAACTCAAGAGAAAATGTTGAAAGAGTACCTTCGAGTTATTTGTTTTATCTGTGTCTTCGATTCTCGGGGATGTAATCTTTGTAAGTAGGGAAGAATGTAACGAATGATTTGTTTGAGTTGTGATTTCGAGGATGTAATCTTGTAAGGAGGGAATGATGTAACATTCCGTAATTTTAAAGTGTAATATTAAATATTTATTGATTTATATAAGTATTTAATGGATATGTTTATTGTTGAATAAATAATTGTTCAATTTGAGTTGATGTGGTTTAGTTAATTATTTTGAATAAATAATTAAATATTAAATATTAAATATTTATTTGTAATATTAAATATTTATGAATTATATAAGTATTTAATGGCAATTTGAGTCGATGGTTTAGTTAATTATTTGTTGAATAAATAATTAAGGAGCTAAGAAAATTAATTGTTATGAGATTATATACCAATTTAATTTAATAATTAAGTTAGAGAGCTTATAATGATTTAAATGAATTATAATATTTTAAATGGGAATTTGTAATTAAAAAATATTAGTTGATTAAATAAAATTATAATTATAAAAGAAATTATAGTTTTGTGATAATGATTTATGTGTTAAAGTAATTTAATAGATTAATATTTTAATTGATTAAATTGATTATTTAATTAAATAGAAGTGTGACTAATAACCTTGCTATAAAGGAGTTATTAAAATAAATTAAAGGACTTTAATTTAGTTTTGGCCAAACAAGTCTTAATGCATATTAAGTCTTTAATCTAATGATGTTTTATCAAACAAGGTATAAGGATTAATCCATTTGTTTTAATTAGTTTACCAAACAAGGTGTAAGGATTAATGAGTTATTTTATTAAGATTAGCCAAACAAGCCTTTATGGCTTTTGATTTTCAAAACTCTATAAATCGATGTCATTAAAATCCTATACTTAATATAATTAATATTATTACTATATATGTTATATTATTCTACGATGTTAGAGTTAGAGAAGAAAGAAAACTCAAGAAGAAAAAAAAAGGAGAGAAGAAGAAAACTATAGAGAGAATTTGAGAGAAATCCTAATGTGTTTTGATAAAAGAAATTGGAAAAGAAAGAATGATAGAAAAGAATAGCTTCATCATCTTCTTAATCAAAGGTAGGATCCAAACCTTTTTTTTTAAAAGTTTAGTTTCTCTCTTCCAAAAAGTTCTCTCGTGAAATTTTTTATAAAAGATAAATTAGTGTGGTGTTTATAGTTTTATATGATAAATTATTGATTATAAGATGATTTCATGAGTTTATATATGATTATAGAGAAACTAGTTCATGTATGTATGGGTTTTGTGGAAGAAAATATATTAAAAAAAGTTTATATGAAAATATATATGAATATGGCTTAGTTTAAAGTAGAAATTAAGGTTTAATTAGTTGTTAAATTGATAAATTGATTATGGAATTTGATAGAGTATGTATAATCATAACTATGGTGTTTTGAAATTTTGCTTTTGATTGAAAAACAAAATCACAAATGTTGATTTTCATTAAAACATCAAAAATGGAGTTTTTGCCAAAAACATTGAAATTGGGTGTTGTAAATTTGATGTTTATGTTATTTTATGGGTAGAAACATGTTAGAAGTCTTCACAATATGTTTATATGAAGTCTATATGTAAATTACATGTTAATTAGTCTATTAGATTCGAGCTTTTAGGCCAATTTGGCTTTTTTCATCATGCTGTTGTCGAATCCGATCACTAGAGTTTAGAGTCGAAACGCAACGCTGGCCCAAAGAAGATAAATCTCGTCAGAAGGTCATGCCACTCATGCCGCAAATCACCAATCAATGGCCTCGTGATTCAATGTCGAACGCCTAATCAACTCAAGGCACATAAATACAACCACATTGTAAATCGTGGAAACAAGAACATGAAGTTAGCGTAAGGTTCTCGATAGCTTTAGTTTATTACACAAATTTTGAAAATAAAGGTTATGTGTTAATAATATGAATGCTAAATGATGATTTCAGTAGTATTAAACTATGAATGAGCATGTTATCAAGTGTTAACTAGTATTAACATAGTTTGATTATGTGAATGGGTGATTTGACCTACATGATGTATATATTTGTTTATATAGATATAAAATGTTGGTAATGACTAATTATGTCATGATGACATATGTATAGGGTATTGATTCAAGTTGTAAGGTTTAGCTTGTGCTAAAGGCAAGTTTTCTAACTCTAAAACTTCATTGTACAAGTTTAATTTCGTTGAGCACATTATTGCTTTTAATTCCATTTCAATTATACAAGTTGCTAACTCTACACTTTCGTGGAGTTAGATTGTTTATTATTGATAAAGCTCTTGTATCTATTGGTTCATGAGGATGCAAGTATTCTACATCTTACATCTTATTATTGAACAAGTTTCTTTAATATGTAACTCGTTAGTTAGCATGCGAGTCACTGTATTCTAGTGATGAGCAACTTTGTCGTTCAATTTACTATTCATGATGCATGTTTAGTACCCAATCCTCAATAACCTTGAATGTTATGATTATTCCATGCTTATGCTATTAGATTATTCCTAAAGCATGATGTTAATTTACAAATATCAATTCGCTTATGATTATTCCATAAGATACAGTTTTTTTTTTGTAATCAACTAATCCTTAGTTGATTACCGTTGAATTCTAAATTACCTCAGAATGTATCCAAACCAAACTTACTTTGGTGAGGACTTGTATTCTAAATAATCGAGATGAACAACTCTTTTAATAGAGGTTTACGCTTAGCGTTGAAATGGTTGTGCACAATACATTGTACGAAGGGTTGATCCCCCCAAGTATACGTGGAGTCCTTATAGTCTTTATGATCAAAGTTAAAGTTGAAAGATTACTTATAATCGTGGACATGATTCGTGGTCATTAGACCCTCAAGTGAATGTTATAATTTTCGTAAAGTTAATAGAATATATTGTTCATTTCTATTGAGCCTAATATTGGCAATTGATGTAAAAGTTTAAAGATTTACTTATTGTTATTTCAAGTGGGCCTTGTTTGCTCACTCTTGCTCGTAAAATTTCTTACTTTCGATTTTGGTTTAAAGCCTAAAGTTGAAACGGTGACGTTTAACTCTAGCACCTTATAATTAGGTAAAGAAGAATGGGAAAAGGAAAGATGAATAAATATCAAGACTTGTAATAGTTTTGATAGTTTATTTTTCGTTTTTTCGTTTAAAGATTGTAATGAAGTTTATTTCAAAATTTTTAAAAGATTTGAATGATTGTTGTTAAAGGTTAGATAACTCGAGATTTTTATTTAAGTTTAATCTCGTAGATGTAAGTGTGTTTTTATTATTCAATTTTATTATAATTGGGTAGTTAGAAATGAATGTTTTGATTAAATTGAACACCAAATCTTATAAGTGAGTTATTAAAATGAAGTACTCGAATCCAATCAACCTAGTTGTGATGCCACTAGTTGGGAATTATGTCACACAAAATAAATAATAACACTTTAAAAAGAACACAATATTTAACGTGATTTAGTCATCAATGACCTAATCCACAAAAATAACTTTAATATATTATTCTTCAAGGTAGAACTTTTTGCACGGAATAAAAGCTGAAAAAAATCCTCCCTCACACAACAACTCAAGATCCAATTACACCATCTCTAAACTCTATAGGATGTTACTACCTCTTGGTTGTGTTCTTCCTTTCTCTAAACACAAGACTCTATTTATAGAGTACTCACATCTCCTTTTTCGAATCTAATTAGGACACTCTCACATAATAAATATACCTACTATAAATTGAACTACTTCTAAGATAATATTCCTATCAAAAATAAGATTTCTTCTCATAATAGGATTCGAGGAGTTACCTAACATCTTTGGACAACCATAACATCTAATTTGGGATGAGCTAGCACTGCAAGAAAAAGGCTTATATGCGACTGCCTATCAGCGACTGTACTCGGTCACAAATGTATATCAGCGACTGATTGTCATCCTTAATAGTAGTCGCATATAATATGGTTGCTGTGTGGATCCCAACGACCATTATTAGCGACTGATGTCGTCGCTAAGCTGAGTCACCGTGAGTCAGGTCTCAGGGTGACGTGGTCCACGTGTCAGCGACCAACATTAGCGACCGATGAGGTCATAACTTAATTTTTTTTTACTGTTTTGAGGATTTCCCAACACACAACAGTGTCTATTTGTACCTTCTTTATATCCCAACACACAACACTATCTATACAAGTCTATCGATCCATCCATATACTAAAATAAAATTAACACAATATATATAAACATCCGCGCATGTATAAACATAAACAAATACCCCACGACTAAAGTTTATATACAAATAAAATGTCATAACGTACAATATAAACTCCGTACATTCAGTCGGTTAAAAAAGAATAATACAAATTGTTAGGTTTGTATATAGCACGATCATGCAATCAAATTACATAAAAGATGCGAAAGCGCGATAAAAAAGAAATTTAAAATTTTTTCATACAAACTATCACCATGATCATACTATGTGATCAATTATTAATCAATAGAAAAGAGAAGGAGATCAGATGCATACCCTTGTAGAAACAAGCTTTCTCAGGTATGAGTTCACTTCCAATTCCTTTCACATCCAACTTGAATCCACCGGGTTAGATTCCTTTCTTTGATCAACGTTAGTCACTAAAGTGTTTGGCCTCTAGAGGTGATCCACCAAGGAAGAATAAATATTTAAGAAGATGAGTGTTTGGAAAAACCCTAGATTCTATCTCTGTAGAATTATATGTACTCTCCCAACTCTTGAAATTGTCATTAACCCTAAATCAAAATAAAACTCCTCTTATTTATAGATGTAGGCAACCCTCCTAAACAATTTAGGAATATGGGTTTATTTTAATTAATTAGTCTCTTAATCCAATTAGGAATTCACGATAGTACTTTTATTAATTAATTCCCAAACTCCTTTAGGAATTAAATTGTAACGCCCCAAAAATAGGTCCACACAACCCATTTTAAGTCGCCAAATACATACTACAGAATTCAAATACAAAATTTTCTATTTACAACTATTAAACTATCGTACAAAATACGACAACATATAAGTTGTGAGTTTGAATACAAATATTGCACCGTACATAATTCAACAATATCCAAACTCAAATTAAGACCTCATGACAGTTATTATCACACTATTTCACAACATGGCAAAGACTTCTATAGTAACTATCTCGGACCATTACTCCACTCCCCGACTAGTCTCAGCTACACTTTTATTTTCTGAGAAGAACAATAGAACAAAAAGAAAAAGGGTGAGCTCAAATAGCCCATTAAAGAATATTATGACTAAGATAATGAAGAATAAATTATATTTAGCCCTCAACAATGATAAATCAAATAAAATATAATAGACAATAAGTTTTAGATCAACAACTGCATCAGAAATAACAATCCATTAGAAGAGTCAAGTAGAGCATGATGTCTACTATCTTCTATGATTTAAAAGTCCATCATCAATATTTTATCCCTGTAAAACCAATCAATAACTATTTCAAATCAACGAATTATATATGCACTACGAGCCAAAGATATTCATTTGTATCACCAATGGTCATGATTGTAGCGACCCAGAATTTTTATATGTAATTTAAAGTATTTACTGAATTAAATAAATATTCTAGTTGATGTGTTTATTGTTAAATGAATATTTGATGAGTTTATTTATTTATTAGTTAAATAAATAATTCATGAGTTGTTGTGATTAACTTAATTAAGTGGAATATATTAATTAAGTTGATATTTTATAATTTTGTGTTTTGAAGTTAATTTAATGAGTTAATTAAATTAAATGAATTGTTGAATAATTATAATAGAATTCTAATTTAATTTAATAATTAAATTAGAGATTTACTAATTTATTAAATAAAATTATAATTTATGATAAAAATTATAAATCAACCCATGTAAATCCTGAATAATCGTCAACCAAAACTAGAATGTATACAGCACCACCAATGCTATGTTTAGGAATAGGTCCTACTAGGTCCATATGTAAAAGTTCTAACAGTCGAGAAGTTGACACGGTGAGTTTAGGTTTATGAGAGGCATGAATTTGTTTTCCAAGTTCATAAGCTTAACATATATGATCTTTAAAGAATTTAACTTAGGAAGACCACATACGTGCTCTTTAAAAGAAATATTATTAATTAACTTCATCTTGATGTGTTACGATGCCCAAACCATGGATCATCATTTGTAGACACAAGACAAATGTTATCTAAGTGAGAATATGCATCTAAATCACATGTGTACACATTTTGATATCTAGGACATACTAAAACCAATTTTCCAGTTTGATCAAATATAGAGCAATTGTGTGTACTGAAAGATATTTTAAAACAACTATCACATAGTTGACTAATAGATAGACGATTATACCCGAGTCCTATGACTAATTGAACATTAGAGATTGTTATATGGTTATTACCAACACTTTCGACTCCAATTATTTTACCTTTATTTTTATCTCCAAAATTTACCTCACCATAGTTTGTAGCTTGCAGATTTTTCCATTTTGATTTATCAGCAGTCATATGTCTTGAACAACCGCTATCGAGTTACCGATTACTTTTGTTAAAATCAATTTGCAAAGACATACACTGCAATATATATATATATATATATATATATATATATATATATATATATATATATATATATATATATACACTAATTTCACAAATTGGTACCACTACAACAAAAAGGGTTATTTTAAAACGGAATATTTGGTAGGAAATTCGATTGTATATAAGTAGATCGAAATTAAGTCAAATCGATCTTTCTACGGTGGGGCATAGTCAGTACTCTTTTGAAATAATGTATATAGATATGATGACATTAAATATATTTATTTTATTTTATGTTAATTTATTTCAAATATAGTATGTTATTTTAATTTATCTTTATTTAATTTATTAGCTTTGATTTTATTTAATTCTACTTGGTTTATTGTATTTTATTTTAAAACCTTGAATATGGAAACTACTTATTAGGTTTATTTTAATTGTTGAAAACTAAGCAAATGCTACTTAGTTTATTATTTTATTTTATGTTAATTTATTTCAATTATGTTATGTTATTTTAATATGTTATGTTATTTTATTTTATAGTATATTATATTAAATAATTTGAAATTTTATTTTATTTTGTAGTATATTAAATTAAATAATTTTAAAAAATTATTTTATTTTATTTTATTAAATTTAAATTATTATAATTTATTATTATTTTGTATTTTATTTTATTTTATCTTATCTTATTTTTACTCATATTATATTATTTAATTTAATTTAATTTAATATATTTTATTTATTTATTAGATATAATTTAAGTTATAATTCATTTAGTAACTTATTTTATTTTATCTTAATTATCTTATCTTATCTAATCTTATTTAATTTATTATTTTATATTATATTATTTAAATTTATATTATTTATAATATTATTTTATTTTATTTAGTGGTACAAAACTAAGTAAATAGTACTTAGTTCATTTTAGTATTGAAAAATTAAGTAACATATTTAAATAGTTACATGGGCCCACAAAATTTGCAATTGAAGAATTCTAACAGAAATTCTGTCGAAAATTCCGTCAGAAATATCAAATACCATTGTCCCAACATACAAATCCAAAATACAAATTATGAACATACACTATAAACATACACAATTGCATAAAGAAAAGCTTCAATTAAACTAAAATAACAGAAGCTGCAATTGCAACAACATTTGCACAAAATAAAGAAGCTGCAATTGCACAAAATATTGGACAGAAATAATCCCAATTTTTAGCAACAACATTTGCAGAACACAAACAATGCCTAGCTATTTCAGTAACAATTCGACTGCAGTCCCAATTTTATCAATTGCACGAAATTAAGGTCCAATGTTAGCAATTTTACCAACAATAGATATAGTAGGAGTCATTCAAATACATATTTCAGCAATAAGCACAATATTGGACATAAATTAAACAAATTTTTTAGGGAAAAAATTAACCCTAAATATACAATATTGGACATAAATTAGACAAACCTTACTTTAAAGTTTGCAATCTAGCTAAATAGGAGAAGGAGGTTGACTGCAGAGGTTGGGAGGTGGACGCCGGCGAAGGCTTGTGGCGGCGGCGTTGGTGGCGTCCGGCGAGCTAAGGCTGACAGTGGGAGTGGGAGAGTAGGAGATATGAGAGTGAGGTGCAGAGAGAGGGCGAGGTGCAGAGGGAGGGAGTAGGTGCAGAGAGAGTGAGAGAGTGAGGGAATGAAGAGAGAGAAAGAGAGAAATGAAATGAGGGAGGCGCTAAAGAAGACGCTGCTATTAGGTTTTAAAACTTATTCTCAATGGAATTCTGTCGAGAGTAGTTCAGTCAACTTTAACATACTTTCGACGAACTATGTCGTCGAGGATAACACATATTTCGTCGAGTTTATACTCGCGCTAGCGGGAAAGCTTGGCGCCAAGGAGGAGGGCTTAATTCCGATGGATGTTCGTCGAGGATACATTAACGTCGACTGACTTAATATCGATGAAATTTTCAGTCGGTCTTAGCTTAAAGTCGACTGAATGTGTTTAGTCGGACGTAATTCCGTCGAAAATAAATATTTTTCTTGTAGCGTACCCTTTAATATGAAGGGTCCTTTGGGTAAGTTTTCCATTCTTTATAAGAAACATTTGTATTTTCCTTTACAAAGCTTGGCATACGGTAATTCGTTTTTTATAGAAATAAGCATTCTCTGAGTAACAAGAATATATGATGTATGATAATAATTTTTATGAAATTCTTTTCTCATAATAGTTGGTGTAGTGTATGTTCCTTTGGGAACCCAAATCATTTTTCCTTTATAATTTCCATTTCTAGCATTACACATATGAAAGGAATGATCATTTCTATTACAGTAAGAACATTTGGTGAAAGGAGATATATGACTTTCATTTTTTTGCTTTTAACATGATATAGTCCTTTATCTTTTGATTTACTTATTTCTCCAGTATACCCTAAGCCTTTTTTTTTAATTAAAATTGCATTTTTGTTGATTTAACATGATATCAAGAATTTCTTTTCCTTTTGTAAATTTATAAATTATAGTATTTAAATCGTCGCGTTCTTTGTTTAAATTTTCAATTAAAGAATTATGTTTTTCTAATTCTATTTTTAGATGTGAATTCTCAATTTTGAGATTTTTAATTTCTTTAGTTAATTCTTGATCTTGTATTTGAGTATCTTCATTAATTAAAACAAATATTGAATTTTCAACTTCAAGATTTTCAACTGAAATGATAAGTGTTGAGTTTTTGAAATTTAGATAAGGCACACTTAGAAGGGGGGGTTGAATAAGTGTGAGAACAAAATATAACCAATTTTTGTTTTAAAGCAAACCACATAATTTAGCCTACTGTATTAATGAATTCAACCTGATGGATAAATACAGCCTATTAGATTGAGTCTTTGATTTTATTGTTGAATGAAAATAGCTTGCTGAATTTATATCTTTGTGAAAATTTTCTTAAGATAATGGAAATATACAAATTTACAAATTTTCTTATCAATACAATTAAATAACTTTTGTTGGCAAATAAGGTAAAGCAAGTAATAAGATGAACACTAAGATTTTTTACGTGGTTCATGTACTACCCTCTATAATAATAGCCTAGTCCACGTTCAATACCAACTAGTATTGGAGACTTACTTTATTTATTTAAATTGACTCCTTTTACAAAACAGATTCTTTCAATACTTGAATTAAAAAATTCACTTGAGCACTTTTGCTCCTTGTGCACCAATGCACTCCTTCAGCACCTATGCTTCCTTGAACCTGTTTGTAAACAATTCTTAATCCACCCGGATTAAATACCTTTAGACAACACTTAGTCTAAATAAAAAAAATTATAAATGTAGAGGTCTAATGATCAAAGCAAATAATCAATTTAACAATGAAAGGCTCAACTAATGAATGCAATGATCAAAGAGTAAAAGAGATATCACCAATTTAGATCTCACAAAAATTCACTGAAAATAATCTGAATTTTAATTGCAGCAGCCAAGTAATTGCACCAAAATAATTTTATAGTTTCTCAATGTATAACATCGTAGTGTAGATTCGTAATAAAAAACTAAGCTGAACTTACTCCTTATATAGTCTTTTTTTTTAAAAAAATAAGTACCGTTGCAATTTATGGATAATCCAAATCGAATCATATACCCGTTGTATATTGATTATCCATAAAATTTTGCTATTTCATTTTATCCCTAAGATAAAACCAACTGTTACGTAGATAGAGGTGATTTGTTTGAGCCAAAACATGAAAGTATTATCATAAGTCAGGTAAACTATTTGTTTGACTCTTTCAACGATGGTACATAACAGTGTGAAGTGATATTTTGTTCCGAGATAATTGCCGAGTGCTATCAAAGATAATTATTATCTTGATCCCCAAAATTTTAATCGCTATACATGATATTTGCACATTTCCCCTGCTTCCACGTATATAAGAGATATACATATTAGTTTTATCACAAAATTAGAATCCAAATATTCCTTCCGAAGTTCCACGTGGTTAAGCTTCTCGTGCATAACAAACACTTTATAATAAATTCGAGTTTTTATGAAAATCAGTTTAGATAAAATAAATTTCTTTTTCAATCTTAAACAAATTATCATACTAAATGCATATAATATGACCTAGAGCATTGAATTGAAAAATCTATTATTTGCAATGACCTTACATTAAATCCTAAGACACAAATGTGTTTAATCTCTATCAAATAATCCACCAAAAATCCTCTTATCAATTTCCTGAAATTTCATAGTAAAGAATTTAGTATAAAGATCAAGTCATCATCAAAACACCAGGTTAGAATATGACCAAGTCAACATTCTCCCCATTTTTTATGATGACACCATTAAAAAAATGAAGCTCCCCCTAAATTCATGCATATATTTGAAATATTATAATTTCAGGAATTTTAAACTAACATTACCCATCACGCCTTTATCAAGGCATTTGTTCAAACATACCTGCATTTATTAGTATCAATATAAATCATATCATCCATTAAAAATTTTAACAAAACAACCAAGCCAGATAAATCTTAAAAACAAATAACAAAACAACCTAGCCAAATAAGTCTTAAAAACAAATAACAGAAAGTCTTAGAGCATCAGAATTATGTATTAATAACAAAACAACCAAGCCAGATAAGTCTTAAAAATAAATAACAGAAAGTCTTAGAGCAGCAGAATTATGTATTAATAACAAAACAACCAAGCCAGATAAGTCTTAAAAAACAAATAATAGAAAGTCTTAGAGCAACAGAATTATGTCTCCCCATTTGTCATCAGTCAAAAAGGGTAGAGATGGTCAGGATTAATCAATGTCCTAAAGATTTTCCCTGTTCTTAGCACGACTAGTAAAATAGGGATGGTGAAGTTTCTCTTCCAATGACAGATCATCGGCAAATCAAGGGGGATGAGGAATGAACGTGTCATTAGGTAGAGGAAGATCCATGAAGTCACCAACATACTCAGCCATCCAGTTGCAGCGAGGCCATTTAGGAATTGTGGAATACATTATCTGAAAATGTAACTTCTTTCCTACATCATTCATTCTGGTAGCCATGAAATCTGCAAACTCACCAATATGATAACTTACAAACTTCAATTCTTGACTAAGTTAACACGAGTTCCTATTGATTTTGCGTTGATGTGCTTCAACCATAGCCATAGTTTGTAACTCAAACCCAGCTTGTAAGTTGATGAACTCATCCTCCATCCGAGTAAAGCACTGATGTAAATCATTAGCCCTCATGGGAAACTTACATTTTTCCAACACATTGAGTCTGTGCTTAATATCAGTAATATCAGTCTTCATTGCTTCTTGATTATGAAGGATGTTAGACAAAAGACTTAAGACTTCAAGAAGAGAATCAGTGGTGTTTGGCAGAGTAGAAGAAGATGGATTATTGGAATGCAGATTAGAAGAGGCAGGAGTAGGTGGTATGGGTAGAGGAACAAAAGAAATACGAATAAACTCACCATTAATAAGAGAAATATGAGATTGTTTGAAATTTGTAGAATCCACAAACTCATTGTTAGACACAACAATTTCATCATCAAAAGAAATTTTAAAATGCAAGAAAATCTTGGTTAGAAAACCACTATATGGAATACATTTTTTGGTTTGACGGATATAGCTTAACATATGAGATAACATCATTAGTGAGAGATTAAAAGAAACACCTTTGAGAATCATGGCCACAACCACCAAATCTTGATACGTAAAATCTGCACCACCACCAATGTGAGGAAACAAATTATAACGAACCAATTTGTGTAGAACACAAGCAGTAGGACATACATCAATAGTTTTTGGAGTAAAAAGAGTAGTTAAAGTATGGTTGTCCATGATGGTTTGAAGTTGTTCTAGAGGTGGAAAAAGAATGTTTGCAAAACCTTTTAATGTGAATGGACATGGTTCAGCAGAAGGAATGTCAAGGATACTACCGAAATCATCGACAGTAAAGAACAAAAATTTTCCCTTAACAAAAGATGTGTAGCAATCACTATTACACTAAAGATTGGTATAAAATTATTAAACCAACCGTGGGTAAGTCTTTGTGGGAGGAAAAAGCATAGAAGATATTCCACATGAATTGAAACGTTTTTCCAAAGAAGAGTTTTTAAAATAGAACAGATCCATAACTTTCTCATAAACAAATTGTTTCGTAACAATAGAAGTTTTAAAATGGGCTTCGAAACTATGTCCTCTAAAGAAAATTTCTGGCAAATTGGGAAGAGAGGAAACAGAGGTTACCATAACTGAAGGAGATTCTAGCTGAGAAAGAGGATGATGTTCTATTTCCTGTGACTGCTTCGTCTTCCCACATTGAAATGATTCAGAAAACTTCAAGAATGAGAAACTCGTATCCAACCCATCCGAGAGTGTTGTGTCATCAGATGACACGCGCACAGATGATTGCTTCTGCTGCCGTTTGGATTTCTTTTGTGTTCTAATGGTATACTTAGATGGAGATCATGTTGTTTAATCATTGTCGTTCGATACGCCAGGAGAACGTTTGTTTGCTCAAGTTTTCATCGCTTTAGAGATTTGAGAGGGATAACACGATGAGGTAAAGAGGGTTTCGTAAAAGATTAATTTGGTTTTGTAAAGTAAGAGAGATAATTATAAGAAAATGTGCTAATACTGAAGAGTTGAAAATGATCGAACTCCTCGAAAGGGTAGGACTCTTTAGCTACCTTGTCTTTTCAAATCTCGAAAAGAATTCTGATTAACGATATATCTAAGAGACTGTTTAGAGTTCTGATGAGAGAATACCATAAATTATGTCATATCTTTTCGAGATAAAATCACGCGCTTCCTTTTTGAATAATACACATCGATACGTTTCCCAATAGCCGATAGCCATCGATATTAAGTGAAGAACATTATTAGATTCATGAATCTAGGATACGGTTTAAACAGATAAAGAATGTCAAACATGTGTATTTTATTTAATAACACGCAAATAACATTTAAAAAATATACTGTATGTTCAGGATTTATTATGTACAGAATATTGAAGTACGTGAACACTAATTATACAATGCACATTCCAAGTTCTCTCCTTAAAATACAAAATCTTTCTTCACTTAAGGGTTTAGTAAAAATATCAGTTAACTAATTTTTTGTAGGAATAAAAATTAATTTAATTAATCCTTTTGAAATATTATCCCTTAAAAATGATGCCTTACCTCTATATGTTTGTACGTGAATGCAAAACAAGATTTTTTGATATGTCTATAGTGTTAGAATTATCACAATAAATGGGCACACTACCACATAAAATATCAAAATCACATAGGGTTTGTCTCATCCATAATATTTGAGAGCAACAACTCCCTGCAGCTAGATATTCACCCTCAATGGTTGATAAAACAACTAAAGTTTTCTTTTTACTATGCCAAGTCATAAGACTTTGTCCCAAAAATGTGCAAACACCACTTGTACTTTTTATATCAATTTGACATCTTGCATAGTCAGCATCTGAGTAGCCCATTAGTTCAAAGTGATTGTAAATTGGATAAAACAACCCCAAATTAATAGTACCACTTAAATACTTGAAAATTCTTTTAACTGCTTGTAAGTGGGATTCCTTAGGTTTTGCTTGAAATTGAGCACAAAGACATACACTATACATTATATCAGGTCTAGATGCAGTTAAATATAATAAACAGCCAATCATACCTCGGTATTTAGTCAATTCTACATCTATACCTTTTTCATCAGAAGTAAGCTTTATTGATGTAGTTATGGGTGTAGCCTTTGAATTGGATCCTTCTAAACAAAATCTTTTGAGTAGCTCTTTTGTGTATTTGGTTTAATATATGGATATGTGTATCTTATGAGACACAAATCCGAATCCTTTGAAAAGTTCAAGGAATTCAAGAATGAAGTTCAAAACCAATTTGGCAAAAGCATAAAAGCCCTTCGATCCGATCGCGGAGGTGAATACTTAAGCCAAGACTTTGATGACCTTCTAAAGGAGTGTGGTATTATATCACAGCTCACTCCACTTGGAACACCGCAATGGAATGGTGTATCTGAGAGGAGGAATCGAACCTTGTTGGACATGGTACGATCAATGATGAGTCATGCAGATCTTCCAATAAGCTTCTGGGGTCATGCCCTATAGACAACTGCATTCACACTTAACCGTGTTCCTACAAAGACGGTTCAGAAGACACCATATGAGATGTGGACTGGGAAACGTCCTAGTATATCGTTCATGAAGATTTGGGGTTGCGAGGCGTTCGTAAAATGTCTGGATTTTGACAAGCTTGGACCCAAATCTGACAAATGTAATTTTGTGGGATACCCAAAGGAAACAAAAGGGTATTATTTCTACAAACCTTCTAAGAATAAAGTATTTGTTGCTCGAACTGGTATTTTTCTAGAAAGATAATTTATCTCTGAAGGAAACAGTGGGAGGAAAGTAGAACTCGAAGAAATTCGAGAACCACAAAATATCATTGAACCTGAGTTGGAACGTGAGAAGGAACCACAAGATATTGTGGAAAGTGAACCTGCTCAAATTACACAAAGCATTCATAGATCTGGTAGGACACGCCAAGAGCTTGAGAGATATTATGGATATCTTGTAACTCAAAACGGCGATGTGATGCTCATAGATCAAAATGAGCCTGCTTCCTACCAAGAAGCTATGAATGAACCAGAATCTGAGAAATGGCTTGAAGCCATGAAATCTGAGATGGACTCCATGTATACTAACCAAGTATGGACTCTAGTTGATCCACCTGAAGGGGTAAAACCAATCGGGTGGAAGTGGGTTTTCAAGAGGAAAACCGACATGGATGGTAATGTACAAACCTATAAAGGCCGACTGGTAGCAAAAGGTTTCAAACAAATTCAAGGTGTTGCCTATGATGAAACCTTCTCTCCAGTGGCAATGGTTAAATCCATCAGGATCTTACTTGCTATTGCAGCTTTTTATGATTATGAAATCTGGCAGATGGATGTCAAAATTTCTTTCCTTAATGGAAATCTCCTTGAGGATGTGTATATGACACAACCTGAGGGTTTTGTCACTCCAAAGGATGCTGGAAAGGTATGTAAGCTGCAGCGATCCATTTATGGATTGAAGCAAGCCTCTCAGAGTTGGAATCTTCGATTTGATGAAGTAGTCAAAGAATTTGGCTTTATTAAAAATAAAGATGAACCTTGTGTATATAAGAAGGTTAGTGGGAGTCACATTGTATTCCTAGTATTATATGTTGATGACATATTAATTATTGGGAATGACATTCCTTCCTTAAATTTGTAAAAACATGGTTAGGAAAATGTTTCTCCATGAAAGATTTGGCGATCTTGCTTTACATTTTAGGTATCGGGATCTATAGAGATAGATCGAGAAAAATGCTCGACCCTAAGTCAAAGTACATATATTGATAAAGTGTTGAAAGCGGTTCAAACATGCAACATGCGAAAAGAGGAAACTTACCGTGACTCATGGTGTAAAGATCTCTAAGGCCCAATGTCCTAAATCACAAGATGATGAGGAGCGTATGAGAAAGATCCCTTATGCTTGAAGATTGGATATATCATGTATGAAATGATATGTACTCATCGGGATGTCTCGTATGCTTTGAGCATGATTGACAAGATACCGATCGAATCCATGTGAAGGTCATCGATGCGATCAAGAATATCCTCAAGTACCTAAAAGGACTAAGGATTCATTCTTGGTATTTGGAGGTGAAGACGAGGCTGGCAAAGTAAAGGGTTACACGGATGCTAGTTTCGGACCGGCGGTGATGACTATAAGTCTCAATCGGGTTTTGTGTTTTGCCTTAATGGTGGTAATTGCGAATGGAAAAGTTCAAGCAAGAGGCGATGGTGATTCTACAATTTGAGTATATTGTTGCTTCTAGTGCGCCCAAGGAGGTCAGTATGGATTAAAAAGTTCATCCTTGAACTTGGTGTTGTTCCAACCATTGTTGATCCGGTTGCTCTATACTATGATAATAATGGAGCCATTACATAGGCTAAGGAACCCAGATCTCACCAACGATCCAAGCATATACTTAGGCGGTACCATCTCATTCGTGAAATCATTGATAGAGGAGATGTACATATAGAAAGAGTGCCAACAGATGATAATGTTGCAGATCTACTGACCAAGGCTTTGTCGCAGCAGAAGCACGACGGTCAGACTAGTTCTATGGGTATTAGATACATGAGTGATTGACTCTAGTGCAAGTGGGAGACTGTTAGAGTTTATGCCCTAGAGGCCAATTATTTGATATAATTGCTTAACATTTTGATATTATATTTGATTGAATAAATGAATGATTTTATTATGGTTTTATTTACTGCGTTATATAAATATTAACATAATAAAAATCCTTAGAATATTGATATAAATTATATAGTTTCAAGTTTTTGACGTGAACATGAGATTATATATTTATAATTAATATCATTGTTCTTAAATGTCCCTAGTCGAGTATCATTGTTGATGGGACAACAATAATGCATTAAGACTAGTATGTCGATTGACTGATGACCAAATCTCATTGGTCATAAATATATGAGATATTAAGTCAATGCATAAGTACATGTTAGAGAACGATGTACTGGACAGACCCACCATGAGAATTCTATGTGGAGCATTATGCGAAGTGTCATTAACAATTCTCATAGTGACAATGATGTAATGGTCCTCCGACCTGGAATCACTATATTTCTTCACGGGAATTTATGTACTTTGATATCATCAAATGTCACCTTTAATAGGGTGGACTATAAATGTGATTATTGGGTACATCATGAATCATGTGAGGAATATGAGTGATCTAGATGGAATTTAACCCTCCTATGTATTAGGGGTGATATCCGTAGGCCTCTTGATTGAGTAGGACTATGAAATGCATGGCCATGCTCAAATAGTGATTTGTTTCATATAGTCTACTCATTGATCAAGAAAAACTCAGATTAAATTATGAAGAGTATGACACATTCCATGACTCGAGTTTAATCTAGGATATTAAGGTTAAAAGGATTAAATTACATTGTAACATTGGTCACTAAAAAGTTGCATCGAATCATCGATCTTATTATTAATTGGGTAGAAGTGATGCATTACTAGATGCTGCTCACCGTTTATAATTTTATAATATGATTTTAAAATTATTGCCAACGTAATAATAACCTATAGGGTCACACACATAGAACGTAATTAAAAGGGAATTAATTTAAATTATAAAGATTTAAATATGTTAATATGATTGATAGTATTTAAATTATGAATTTAAATTAATAGGATAATTTATATATATGTATATTATTTAAGTAAGACTTAATTAAGATATATATAAATTCGGATTATATTAAATTAGGTTTTGAATAATTCCTTTTAATCGCTATATATATGATATGTAGCAACCATTTTTAGGGATTATTCATTAACCAAAACCCTAGCCGCTCTTAAAGAGAGACTAGAGAGAAAACCGTTTCAGAAAATCCGCATCCTTGGTGGCTAGTACCGCGTTTCCTTCTTCTGCAGATCGTAGGACGATTCGTGTGAAGCGTTCGTGTGGATACCGTAGAGACGCAGTCCGTTTGAATTGCGTTGGATATTCGACCACATCGATTCTAGCTTTAACAATCGGTATAATTTCTAACCTCTGAATTAATTGAATTTTTCGCATGGATCCTATTTTAGGGTTTCGGAATTGCCTTTAATTGGTTTATTTCCGCTGCGTTTCTATGCCAAAACCCAACAGATACAATACCGGAACACACACCGGAGAAGACCAATTAATCTCGGAGATAACCCCGAGGTATCCAGTCTCAGTCCCAATCATGGGAATAGCTACCAACCTTGGTGATAACCCCAAGGAATGCAGTTTCGGCGATAACACCGGAAATACTTGTTTCAAATGCAACCAGCTTCAATCTCGGCGCCATAACGAGACACCCAAGACCAACCCGGAGATAACACCGGGAGGATGGGCACACCTCGAGTTGACATCGAGGACTTTCAACACTCTGCAATAAGTCCAATCTCGGTGAAGCCTCGAGCAACGTCGCATGACGTACCCCAAACCGACGATAACACCGGTGAAGGGCAAACTCGTCATCTTGCCAACATGATGCCACATCACGTCGTCTCAACATCTCATACATTCATTTCTACACAATGATGTCCCACAAGAATCAAGGAAAACCAATCCCGAGTGACTATTGTGCGGGTTAACGGATAGAATTTGAAGCTTGAAGACCGGAGGGCATCGTCCCATCTTCAATAACTTCGTACAAACTCTAATCCCATGCCATTGTACAACTCTCGACAAACGGTGGTCCGAAATAGGTCTTGTATACCTCAATCGGATGCCCGGATTGCAATTCTGAAAGTTCGAGCGAACATTACAGTGCTCGAGTGCACGTACTATGAGACAACCCGACCCGAGAAACTCGGGGCAACCCGGGCAGCCTCAGGTACACCTGCGGCTCCCCCCCTCTATAAATAGAGGGCTTAGGGTGGTCATTTTAAGAAGAGAAAGAGCGAGGAAGCCCTGTCAAATTTGCTGCGTACTTGCAATATACTGAGTGCTTTCCCATTTTAAACACTTGTGAGCTCACATATAGCTACTTTTGTATCAGCGGGAGCCGAGTTTCATCCACTTTAAAGATATAGAAGCCTTCTTTGGCAGTCCACTGTAAGCCTTCTCACACACTTTAAAGCCTTTCTCTTCATCTCTGCATACACCCTTCTTCACGTTGAGAGTCGTGTTGCGTGTGTTTGCCCGGACTTCGGTCCGTGGTTTTATTTCAGTTTGTATATACATATATATTTATATATATATGGACTAACATTATCGAGTTATGCCTCGATTGAGCCTGAACTTTGGCCCTCGAGCGTTTATTTGCTTATATATATATATATATATATATATATATATATATATATATATGAGCTGTGTGTCGAACTTTTTCGATGAGCCTAGATTTTGCCAGAAGCGTTTATTGCTTTAATATATGTATATATATATATATATATATACATTTATATATATTAAGCGTGTGTGGGACTTTTGTTCGATGAGCTCGGATTTTACATCCTGAGGCGTTTACTTGCTTATATATATATATATATATATATGAACTGTTGTCGAACTCATTCGATGAGCACCGATTTTACATCCCATATGTTTACTCGCTTATATATATATATATATATATATATATATAATTATATATATGAACTGTTGTCGAACTCTGTTCGATGAGCCTGAATTTTACATCCGGTGAATTTATTGCTTTTATATATATATATATATATATATTTTCGTCTCACCTAGAGTTTACTTCGTGGTGGTGGATCGCTTTTACAGCTTTCTTTACGTTTTGTCCTGCCTGGAGTTCACTTTGTGGCAGTTGATTGCTTTGTACAACTTTATTTATATTTTGTCCCGCCTGGAGTTTCCTCCGTGGTGGTTGATAGCTTTACAACTTTATTTATGTTTCGTCTCGCTTGGAGTTTCCTCTGTGGCGATTGATAGCTTTTACAGCTTTATTTACATTTTCTGATCCCCCATGTAGGTGCCTCGTGGTTGGTGATCATGTCTGTATATATATATTTATAGCTTTTATATATATACATGCTTACTGCTTTCATACAAATTGCAGTATCATGTGCGCCTAGGAATCATGTGATCACAGATTCAGCCTATTAGATCTAGATTCGGTTTCCGTGATGGACATTTTCAGCTTTAAGCAACTTATAAATTATTCTGCGGTGTCTGAATTTCCTCAGATGGTTTTCATACCCACGAGGAAGTCGGCATTATTTTGTATATTATTTTCGTATGGATGCCTCGCATCTGTAAAATAAAATTAATCCAGCCGAACACTTAATAAAATAGAAGTGTAAAAGGTCTCAATTACTATTGAGCATCAGGGTTTGAAAAACCTACCATATCTTTCTAAAAACTAATTTTTTCCATAAATTCAAACCCTGTGTATATAGGTTGGAACGAGGCATCACACTACTTCCAAATAAATAGCACATTGACCCCCCCCCCCCCACATATTCAGATAATAGTTTCTTGAAAAGAGGTGGTCACCGTGGTAACACGGATGTCGGGGGGTGCCTAACACATTCCCTCCGCATAATTAAGTCCCCAGACCCTAATGAATCTTGGTTTCACCGACCCATTTAGCAGTGACACATCATTGGGTCAATGTGCAAACCTTTTCTCGGTTGTGTTGGTACAACCATTTAAAAAACCAACTGACGACTCTTAACAGTCCATCGTCGACATTATACATGTCGGACCTTTTTCACTTATTTTTTCAAACAAATCTCACCTAAAAAGAGAACACCAAAGAACAAGTAACGGAAAGGGACAATTTAAAATCCCAACGTCGACAGGTGGCGACTCTACTGGGGACACCAGTAGGAGTACTTAAGCCGCTATTACAATCTTTTCAAAACTGTTATCTGCTTGTGTGTGGATGTTGCATTTACATTTATGATGAATGTGTACGAATGCATTTACTTATTGCACTTAGTGCCTCGCACCATATCTGATTATGATATTAGTGCTTCACACATGTCATCATTTTTATACGGTGAGACGCGATGTATGTGAATGTAAGTTGTGTGGTCCCTCTACCAGGAGGCTATCCCGTCTGTGTTTGATTACTGGACTCGTGGGAAGACTAATTCCCCGAGGCTCAGGAAAGGCACCACCCAAATTCACTCCAGTTAAAAGACCGGATTAATTTCCCGTTGAGTAAATTGCGATGATTTGGGAACCTTCATGCCAAAAAGCCGCGAGAGTAGCCTAAGATAGGTCAGCCTCTGATAAACCCAAAACGGAGGAAAGTCTCTTCATGCTCTCTCATTTCAATTACTTGTAAACACAATTACATTCCATATATATCTCCATATAATGAGAAATATAAAAAATGTGTACACATACATAACATGTTATCCTGTATTACCAAACAACTGACATCCATTTTGCAGGATAAATTCCTAAAATGGACACATCATATAACATGTTATTATACACACATTCCCTAAAGACTAAACTATGCAAGTCTTTCGTAGGGAACTAATTAGACCTACTACCCGGTCAAAATCCAAAAAGGCTGCAAGCCTACAGTCAATCATGTCGTCATCCGACCAGACTGACCTTAATCCAGTTTCTCGCAAAGAATTTGACGGATTAAGTAAACAAATTACAGATTTGGCTGTTCTACTCAAAGAAATACACCAGTCTACTCAAGGTCCAAAAATACCCATACATGCTGAATCCTCTACACAAGGGGGAAACCAGTTCATCATAATACCTGAACTGCAATTGGATACGACCAACAAAACTCATGATGCCACCCATCTCACAGGAGATCTAGACACCGGCGACATCAAAAAGAAAGTCCTCCAAATAGAAGAGACCCTTCGTGCTATCAAAGAAATTGGAACACACGAGAGTGTTTCATATGCTGACCTTTGCATTTTCCCTGGTGTTCATTATCCAGAAAAGTTTAAGACTCATGACTTTGAAAAATATGACGGGTTAGGAGATCCTTACACACATTTAAAGGTGTTTATTGGAGAACTTGGATCTTATGCAGAGGAAGAAAAGCTCAGATGGGATTGAAGTCCTAGAAAATTCAAGACCTAGCTGCCCTTAAAGCTATTGCTGATCACATCCAATCCGGAAATTATGGAAACAACCCCCGGAGGGTCCATAAAAAGAAAGAGGAAGATGTTTCCCTGATACTACAGGGTCAAAAAGGCAATCAAAACATGCCTATTCAAAGGAGAAACTACACTACCTTTCAAGCACAGTCTTCGAACCCTCCAATACCAAAAGGTGGAGAAGTCAAACGCCCTCGAGTGTTCACACCCTTAGGGGACACACTCGAGAATATTCTCACTCTTCTGACAACACAGAAGAAAATTACACATCTTCTTCCACCAGCCAGCCCTAATGGACGGGGGTTTCAATGCTGCTCGGAAATGTGTTTATCATGCCAGGGCACCTAGACATGATACTCAGGATTGTTGGGCCTTGAAACATAAGATCCAAGACCTGATAGACAATGGTGAGATCGTGGTCACCAAAACTAATCAACCTCACATTCAAGACAACCCTCTTCCTCAACACAAAGAAGAAGAGGTCAACATGATCAATTGGAGCAATGGACAGAGTTCCAATTTCAACTGTGAATCCTCCCAGACCCTCAGAGATGGTGTTGACAAATGGGATTATGCCAAGTTCCAATTCACAATGGAACGAAAGATGAAAGCTCTATGCAAGCAAATTGAGCAATTGGCAGAATTGGTGACTTATCAGCATCAAGTAACACGTTAATTAATCAGACAGGAGCATGCCTGTCTCCTACCTCTTGTCATGAATATTCCCTCGTCACTTTCAGAAAATAAAATGTGGAAGACAAAGTGACAAAGAGAGCAAATGCCAAAGCCCGTCAGGATTTTGCCAACAAAAGGGAATTCACCTATTTAGGCCAACCTATGGAGGAAATCCTTCAGATGTTAATCAATGAAGGAAGGATCAGTTACCTTCTACCTCCAATCAATCCCCGTTCAGGTCGGTACAATTCTGATGGAGTATGTCAATATCACTCCCATTCTTGCGGTCACAGCACAGAAGAATGCTGGGCACTTTGCAACCTTATCCAGAATCTAATTGACAGTGGTGTCCTGCAACTAGCAGACGATGATACTGTGCTACGTGGGAGTAAGAATACCTTATCTACTAAATGGAAGAGTTTGGTAGCAGTCATATCCACTTAGGCTTATGGCATTAACAGATCACTCATAATACCAACAATTCAACTCAGAGGAAACAACAATCCTTTGAAAGTGGCCGCTCCTGAGCCAATCAACTTGCCTTACAGAGCCAATATCCTATTGTTAGCTTGCGCAAGGTCCTGTGGAATTATGGAGAAGGTGAAGGATCCACCTTACATACAACTACTGAAGTGTCAAAGGAAAATCCACCGTATCTTCCCCAATGGGTGATGAAGTCTATCATCAAATCAAAGGGGAAAATACCCATGGAGAAGATTGAAAAATTCCTCCGTACTTTGGGTCATAACGAAGCCAAGGTGGTTTTAAGCATAAAAGAAGCTCCACAACAAATATCAATTTTGGACTTGATCCTAACTTTCGAGGATCACCGAACAATCTTGATGAAGGTTTTAGAAGAAGCCTATCTACCAACATCAGTTGATACGGAAAAATTTCAACACTTGGTTGATCACATTTTCAACAACAATGTGATATCCTTCACTAATGATGACATACCGCCCGAGGGGACCGGTCATTGCAAGCCATTGCACATTGCGGTCTTGTCCTCCGGATACATGCTAGCTAGAGTCTTGATATATGGAGGTTCATCTCTAAATATCTGTCCATACACTACCTTGATGAAGATGAATATCAATCTCAACCGACTCCGGAGTTGCCATACTGTCATCAAAGCTTTTGACAAAGCCCGTTGAAGTTCAGTCGGAGTAATTGAACTGCCAATCAAAATTGGTCCCCATACATTCTGTGTATCCTTCCACGTACTCAAGATAGATTCGGGATACAACCTGCTCTTGAGACGACCTTGGATCTATATGGCAGGGGCAGTCCCCTCCACCCTTCATCAACAGTTAAAATACATTATCAATGACAGCCTAGTCACTGTCAACGCTGAGCTGGAGTGTCCTACACAAAGTGACATACCATACATCAATGCCAATGCAGAAGTTGAACCGGTCAGTTTTCATGATTTGGAAGTAAGCAATACCTAATACCATGCTATTGGAACGCCACCTCTCACACCCAAGATTTCTGCCGAGGTAATGTCGGCTACTCAAGAAATGATGTCATTAGGTCATAAGCCGGGACAAGGGCTAGGTAAAGATCGCCAGGGTATCAAGTACCCAATTCAATTAACCAAGCAAACTGGAACAGCTGGGCTAGGCTACTCTGCCAGTTCTAGTCATAGGAATCCTCATAAGCATCATCAGATTCCTTCAGCTTCAACCATGCAGCGTTTATCTTCGCCTACAAACTTTGAGTCCGCACAACCTCCTGTAAAGGTGCCAACCAATGTAATGGCTATGTTATTTCCCAAGCCGGTACCGGTAAAGGAGAAAGAAGTCTTTGTTTCAAACCCCGCAATGGAAGAGGAGAAACAAAGAATTAAACAAGACGTCATCCGAATGATGTCGGGCATATGCATCATCGTTCATGATGAACATACAAATAGATACACCCTAGATGATGATTTCTCAGACATAATGGCCATCATTCAGGACAGGGAGGATGATGACAACCCCTCCATCACTGCGGTCCACCCGAACTCTACCCTTGCCAATTGGAACAACACTCCTTGCATTGGTCGACAGGTAAAAGCGGTAAAACTCTTTCGCCTGTAGATATCATAACTGCTTACTTTTCTGTACAGTATTAGCCGTTTATTTTGTCAGTATATGCTAACACTGTGTATGATCAAAACATTTCATATATACTAAGTGAATGCATATTTTGTTTAAGGACCCTGAATTTAGATGTGCATGTACTTACTGATACGGTGCATCTTCTCCACAAGGATTGTACCTTTGATGTAAAGATGAATTCAGCCTTGATGGAAGTACATGATGACATTGAGGTGCCTCCAGAAATTCAAGAATGGGTCAAAGACAAACCTAAACCCAACCTTGACCAAACCACTTCCTTCAATCTCGGAACCTTAGAAAGCCCTAAGTTAATCTAGATTGGTTCAGACCTTACCCCAAACCAACGGAATGACATGGTTACGCTACTAACCTAATTCCAGGATGTGTTTGCATGGTCTCACGAAGATATGGTGGGTTTGTCCACTGACATTGTCCTTCATCGCTTTCCCATTAAAGATGGATTTAAGCCAGTCAAACAGAAGCTCAGGCGATTTAAACCTAAGTGGAGTTTAAAGGCAAAAGAAGAAATTGTGAAACAATTTCAAGCTGGCATCATCATGGTGTCCACATATCCTAAGTGGATATCCAACATTGTTCCTGTGCCTAAACCCGGAGGAAAGGTGCGAGTTCATGCGGATTAATGGGACTTGAACAAAGCTTGCTTAAAAGATAGCTTTCCGTGCCATTTATCCACATTCTTATTCTTATTGACAATCGCCTAATCTCGCATGTACTCCTTTCTTCGATTGCTTTGCGGGGTACCATCGGATCATGGTTCTTTGAGGAAGATCGTGAGAAAACCGCTTTCATCACGCCTTGGGAACCTTTTGTTATAGACGGTTGTCATTCGGCCTCATCAATACCGAAGCCACCTACCAGCGAGCTATGATGGCTCTCTTCCATGACTTAATGCACAAAGAGATCGAGATCTACGTGGATGACATCATTGTCAAATCCCGAAAGGAGGAAGACCATTTAGACCATCTCAGAAAGCTATTCAACAGGTTGCGTAAGTACAACTTGAAGTTGAATCCAGCCAAGTGCGCCTTTGGCGTTAAATCAGGCAGGTTGCTAGGATTTCTAGTCAGCCATAAAGGGATTGAGCTGGATCCTTCCAAAATTTAGGCCATTACGAAAATGCCCATTCCTCAAACAGAGAAAGAAATACGGGGATTTTTGGGAAGAATCAACTTCATTAGCTGGTGTATCTCTCAACTCACAGCAACCTATGAGCCAATCTTCAAGCTATTAAGGAAGAACTCCTCCATGAAATGGAATGATGAATGCCAAAATGCCTTCCTCGCAATTAAAGAACAACTAATCAAAGCCCCCATTTTGGTACCACCTAGGGATGATGTTCCCCTATTCATGTACCTATCTATAAGTGACAACGCCATGGGCTGGATGCTGGGACAGAAGGATGATAGAGGCCAAGAACGAGCTATCTATTACCTCAGCAAAAGATTTAGTAGCAGTGAACACAAGTACACTTTGATTGAGAAGACTTGTTGTGATGTAGCATGGGCGTCCATGAGGTTACAACATTACCTCCATGGTCACACAACCCATCTTATATCCCGTGTAGATCCTCTCAAGTACGTGTTCAATAAACCCATGTTAAATTATCGGCTGTCCAGATGGAAATTGATCCTACAACAATTCGACATCGTATATGTGACTCAAAAGTCCATCAAAGGTCAATGAATTGCGGATCAACTGGCCACCGCACCTTCAGGGGATTTCAAACCCTTAGAAACGTACTTCCCCGATGAAGGAGTAATGACAGTTCAACAATACCATCAGTACAATATGCACCAATCATTGTGACATCCCAGATTTTTAGAATTTATAAATGAGAATTTTATAAATAAAAGTATTATTTATGAGATATGTTGGGTGTGAGTATGCGTATGTCATATATTGTAGAATATGTGAATTGATGTGAAGAGAATGTTATATATTAATTTTAATATATATAAATATTTAATTGAATTATTTATTGAGTTAAATAAATAAATTTTGTTTTAATTATAGAGTAATGTAATGAAGTGTAGTAGATTAATTAAATGAATATTTAGTATTTAATTTAATTAATATAATAATTTTATGTTATAGTTCTAATTTAATTGAGATAATTAAATTAGATGAGTTATGTGATGATTGTTACAGGATATTATAATTAACAAGTAAATATAATTATGTGACAATTTGATGAGATTGATTGATTTTAAACCATTGATTAATTAAAATAATGGGTATTTGCCAAACATGGTCTTAGGCTTTTCAAGTTCAAGTTGGTGTAACCAATGTATTAACTAGTAATTAGTATATATAATAATTACTAGAGTTACATATATTATATATTCTTTGGTATTGTATATTATATGTATATACTACAAGTTAGTACGTTAGTTTTAGAAAACAAACCAAAGAAAGAAGAAGAGAGTTAGAGAGAGTTGTAGGAGAAGAAGAAGAAGAAGAGAAAGAAGAAGAAGTGAAAGCTTTGAGAAGACAAAACAAGCCCTATCATCATTATCTCCATCTCTATCTTAAATTCATACTAATAAGGTTATAATCTAAATTCCTTGTTTTAATTATATTTTTATGTTCTTCATAATGTAGTTCTCTGATAATTGTTATATAGAAGTTGTATTGAGAAATTGAGAGAGAGAGAGAGAGAAATAGAGGAATTGAGATGAGCTAGAAGAAGAAGAAGAAGAAGAAGAAGAAGAAGAAGAAGCTAGAAGAAGGTAACTTCTAAACTCTTATTTAATCTTTGATTTTTTTGGGTAGATTTATGTTCTAGGGTAGTAGATCATGCTTAATCTTATTTGTATAGATTTAATCTTGGATTATCAAGAATCAAAAAAGAGGATTCAAGAAAGAAAATGAAATGGAAAGAAAATTTGAAAAACAAAATTCGTAGGTTTTGAGTAATTGTGGACAAATCTTGTAAAATTCATACCTCTTTGGGTATAATGAGTTAGAAAGTGAGCCTTATATCAAATCAAATATATAGAAGTAAGCTATATTCTGAAAGTGAAATCACATGAAAACTCTTTGTAGATTTCTTGCAATGTCTATTTTAGTAAGGCTGGTCCAAAGGAAAAATAATATGCCAGAAAATCAAAACTGTTACGGTTTCTGACTTTGAACAATTCATATAAATTCGTGTGTTTTGAATTTGAAGAAACGTTAAACTGCAAAGTTGTAGATATGGAAGTTTACTAGCCAGAAACACGAGATTGAGCCATTTTATTGACCGGATCATGTTCGAAATAAATTGTTTAGTAAGGATGCTCAATAGTATCAAGGTTCGCATGCAAAGATCTCGCCCATACCGGTCATTATCAGCTTTCGCCGCCAAATACAATACCCCATCAAGAACTTCATGAATCGATCACACAATCTCAAATGCTTCCAAACGCAAAGACGCTCTACTTTTCCTTCATTAAACGAAAAAACCATCAACAAAGAATATAAAATGCATAAAACAAACACAAAACAAACCAATCAACATAATTCATGGTTTAAAACCTACTCATCAAAAATCCCCAAACTTAAACGTTGCTTGTCCTCAAGCAAACACAACATAATGCAATGCAATGCAACTAATCCTAAAATGTTGAATCCCGTATCCAATTAGTAATACCAAATCAACGACAAGGCCTCGGAGAAATCATGTAAATATAGCAATACCTCATAACTAAAACCAATCCACAATTTCTAGCCAACCATTGAATCTCAAACCGATATCACTACTATAGTGTGTGTGTGTGTGTACCAACAACATAAATTGACGTCTTATCAAAGTTAAAAACATAACACACCTCTTCTAAGGCTTCAACAGTAATAAAAATAAGAAATCCAACAATAAGCTTGATCCAACCAAAGCTAGACACAAACCATCATAAAAGGGACACTGGGGTATTTATACCTCACTTAACATTTACGGGGCATCATCTTGCTCTTATTTCCGTTTTATTCTTTTTATATATATATATATATATATATATATATATATATATATATTCTATTTTAACCATGATGCTGCAATGTCTCATTCCATTAGGCTAACGGTGATACCCTTAGCGAGCTTTCACCAACGACTCCCTGCACCACATAAGACCTTAGGGCGCTTAGGTTTTAAGATACCTTCTATGGCATTTGCTCAAGTAACAAAGGCCCAAACAAAACTAAATACGATATTTATTATTATTATTATTATTATTTTATTAAAAAACAGGCTTATATTCCTCCAAACTTAAGTTCTTGTCTAACACTAGTTATCACTACTCATTCTTATCATTCTTATATTTAAACTAGTGATGCCTTTTAGAGCTTTATTATGAATCAATTTAACGCAATAAATCTACCCGTTGGTATGTTCGTGCAACCCTTTTATAATAGTTTCAAACAGTAGAAAGATTCAACTTATAACACAAAATTATTTCAAAGTTCCCTTACTAAGTATCACACAATTTCACCAAATTCCAACCTCATCATTGGCTCTGAAAACAGCAACATATCCCAACTATCCACTGGATTCGTGCAATATATTTTTTATTTATTTATATTTATTTATTTATTTTTTTTTATTTTTTTTAGATAATAAAAACTAATTTAAAACTACTATGCAATTGAAAACTATAACTATCATGCAAATGCAATTAAAACAAATAAAAACAAATCCCCCAAACTTAAATTAAGGAATGCCCTCATTACTTCATATATGCTCAAAAATAGAAAATTTGAGGACTTCCCTGAAACCGCATTAATGCGCGTCATCGTCCAAAAGAGGATATGTTGGCAAGATAGGAGGAGTAGGCATAACAACTGGTTGAGCGTTTGGATTACAACGGGCAAATGCCTCAGCAAGGGTGTTCCTTGGGACATGAATTGATTCCTTGGGACCCGTGCTTGTTCCTCGCGAGCGGTAGCGGGTTCTTCTTGTGCTGGTCCTTCACTCGTCGAGGATGATGGTTGGCGGATCATGATGTAACCTTCACCACGAGGGTGGGACTGTGCTCCATCCCAAGCTATATACCTCTGAATAGTTGCATGGTCAATTATGGATAATGGTTGTTGAATTGGTTCATTAGGTTGCCATCGCACCCAAAATTTTCCCAAGATAAATCGATAATTAGAAACCCATGCAAGATTGCTTCTACTGTGGTACTTCCCCGTAGTGCTCGATCAATTGATTCTTGAATACATTCCCCACATCAACATTATAGAAAACAATAGAATTATTCAGAAGATAGTGGTGGTGAACGATTCCATACAATAATAATGGGCCCGTGCTTAGTAACCTCGGTTAGATGGCTCGTGGGCATTAATCTAGCACAAATGAATGCATGCCATGCCTTTCCATATCGACTTCGGAGGTTGCATGAGGAAAACATATCTTTTCGGTCGTTCCAACTTTAATCGTCCATTTTGTTCCTGGTTTGCATTATCAGACAATCAACTCATCTAGCTCAGGCAACCCATCTTCATACCGGTCTTCTTGTGGCGTGTCCAACCCAAAATATTCATTGATAGCTTCAGCATGAAACGCTACCGATTTTCCTCGAACCATGACAACATGATTTACATGTTCAGTTGCATTCGCGTAAAACTCTTTGACTATGTTGATTGCCACTGGAAGTGGTTGCTCTACCAGTTGAAACCAATTGCGTTCTACAATTTGCAGCGCCATATCACCATCCAAATTCACATTTGGTTTCAATCCTCTTTCTAGCACCAAATTTTTCTTGCCAATTGATGTGTGGAATCTCTCTCATGCCTCTCGCTCATAAATTTTGTATGGTCATATGTCATGAAGTCGTCGAAGAGGTTGATGCCCTTTGTCTTTTGTGTGACGACATGTTGCATCTAATTTGTTGACTCAAGAATCTGGTTTTATATTTTTCTCAAACGGTTGGTGGGCGGAGTGTGTGATTCCCCAAAACTTGTTTTGTTGATGAAGCTTTGCTACCCAAACACTCAAAATTTTGCACCTTCTTCTTGATTTCACAATCTCAGAAAGAAATTTTGTGAGGGATGAAGAAAATTATCACTCCTTTTATAAGTTGGGTTTGCCACTTTGAAGAGAAGTCCCAATTTGTATCACTTTATGCAAGGCTAGTGTTAGATTTAGGATTGGGTTGTGATTCTTGAGTGTTGTAGTGTCAAGATGTTTAGAATGAAGGAACTTCATATAGAACACTAGAAAACTAACGTGGGTGGTAGTTGGGACTTGGAAGGGTTAGTAGTTTTGGAATTTGGAAAGGAAAAGGAGTGTAAAGATAAATTAATGTGGAGTTATGGGGAAGAGGAAGTGCAATAGAATTAGGAGAAGTGGAGAAGTGGTATTGATGAAGTAGAGAGGTGGAGTTATTCAATTCAATCATGACTTTTTAATTGCTGAATTTCCATGCGGTGCACACGGTACCGCTTCTAGCGTAGTCGTCAACCCCGCCTGTTGATCGAGAAGTTATTGCACCAGAAGTGAGTCATTGTCAGTATGTGTGAGCCATTTTCGCGATCGATGCGTAATGTTGTTGGCTCGATCGGTATTGTGGCGCCTTGATCGCACTGGTTTCGACGTTATTAGCGCGGTCTATTGTGGTGTATTGTCAAGACCGGTGGTCTTGGGAAAGCTCGCTAGGTAGCAGTGATATGGCTTTCAGCTTGATCATCGACCAGGCCTTTTATTCTTACGCTCTGTAATGTTATTGCCTGACTGCACATGCTTGGGGTTCCTGCAATTATAGAGATTTTGTTACTCTCAAGTATACCTTCTAATGGCTAAGTTTATAACTACAAATTTAAATGTAAGTAAGAGATAGAGTTTAGAGCTTGGGTTGCCTCCCAAGTAGCGCTTGATTTAATGTCGCTAATGACAAATTCCCCTCATGTTTTATCATGTCGGTGAGGGTAGTGTTGATGGTGTCCACATTTGCATCCTCGCCCCAATAATGCTTCAATCTTTCGATTGTTGACCTTGAAGGTTTCCAATGGGTTTCTACTATCTGACTCCACGACACCATGTGGGAAAACCGTTTTTATTGTGAATGGTCCCGACCACGTGATTTCAGGGCTCGAAACAACCTTAGTTTTGAATTGAACAGCAGCACAGCTTGCCCTGGCATGAACGTTCGGTGATTGATTTTCTGATCGTGCCATTTTTTCATCTTTTCTTTGTATAATTGTGCATTCTCGTAAGCGTGTAATCTTAATTCGTCAAGCTCATTTAGCTGTAGTAATCTCTTTTCCCCCGCTGCTGCTTGATCGAAATTCAGTTTTTGAATAGCCCAATACGCCTTGTGTTGTAGCTCAACCGGAAGATGACAAGCCTTTCCATACAACAACTGGTAAGGTGATATGCCAATTGGAGTCTTGTATGCGGTTCGGTATGCCAAAAGTGCATCATCTAATCGAAGCGACCAATCCTTACGATTTGGGTTGACTACTTTCTCCAATATTTTCTTGACCTCCCTGTTTGAAACCTCTGCTTGTCCATTGGTTTGGGGGTGATAGGTCGTTGCTATTTTGTGGTTGACCCCATATTTTGCCAATGTACGTAAATGCTTTGTTGCAAAAATGACTTCCCTCATCACTTATTATGGCCCTCGGTGTTCCAAACCTTGTAAATATATTTTTCTGTAAAAATCTTAGGACCACTTTGGCATCGTTCGATGGTAGTGTTGCGGCTTCTACCCATTTTGATACGTAGTCCACCGCAAGTAGAATATATTGATTGCTGAGAGACGAGGGGAACGGTCCCATGAAGTCAATGCCCCATACGTCAAAAATTTCAACCTCTAATATTACTTGTAACGATATCTCATTTCTTTTTGATATGTTACCCACTCTTTGACAGCGATCACATGTTTTGACAAATTGATGAGCGTCTTTAAACAAGGTTGGCCAATAAAACCATGATTGAAGCACCTTTGCTGCTGTTCTTATACTACCATAATGCCCGCCATATGCAGATGAGTGACATTCGTGTAAGATGTTCTTCACTACCGTAAGGCACACATCTTGGATCATCTTGCCAAGACACTAATTGTTTGAACAAAGTACGGCTCGTCCCATATACCATTTGACATCGTGCGCGAAACTTCTTTTTACGATGTCGTGTAAGATCGTGAGGTAGTATGTTCTCGACGAGATAATTGACGGAAGTCCGCATACCATGGTACTTACATTTGAATCCGAATAATTGCTCACCGTGGAAGGTTTCGTTTATGACACACTTATCCTCTTTCTCTTTATCAAAATTTTTCGGCCTTGACGGATGATCAAAGACTTGGTTCTCTGTCCTTTCTCATCCTTGATCTCTAAGTCAAATTCTTGTAAGAGGAGGATCCATCGGATAAGACGTGGTTTTCGTCTTTATTTTCTATCAAATACCGAATGGCCGCATGATCCGTATAAACTATTACCTGCACCGATCAAGTAGGCCGAAATTTATCAAACGCAGCATACTCACGGCAAGTAATTCTTTTTCGTTGTTGTGTAATTCAATTGGGTCTCTCGTGAGTGTTTTACTTGCATAGTAAATAACATGGAATATCTTGTTTGCGTTGGCCAACACCCTGATTGCATAATCGCTTGCATCACACATTAATTGAACGGCAAGCTCCTATCCGGGAAGGCGGCGATAGCAAGGGTTGTAGTTAGCTTTTTCTTCAATAACTCGAAGGCCAACTTACACTCCTCATCGAACTTGAATATCAATCCTTCTCCGGAGAGGTTACACAATGGTTTTGCTATTTTGAAAAATCCCGAATGAACCTCCTATAGAACCTGCGTGTCCTAGAAAGCTTCTAATACCCTTGATTAAACTTGGTGGAGAGCAATTTCTCAATTGTTTCGACTTGGCTTTATCGACCTCCAATCCTTGCATCGATATTTTTGTGTCCCAAAATTATGCCTTCTTCCACCATAAAGTGGCATTTCTCCCAATTAAGTACCGAGTTGTGTTAGTGCATCTCTGTAAGACCATTATTAGATTTTCCAAAACGCGTCAAAATTATCCCCATGAGCGGAGAAATCATCCATGAAGACTTCCACATTCTTTTCCACCATATCTGAGAAGATGGCCATCATGCACCGTTGGAAAGTGGCAGGTCCATTACACAGTCCGAATGACATTCTCCTGAATGCGAACGTACCGTACGGACACGTAAATGTTGTCTTTTCTTGGTCCTCCGGGGCGATGACAATTTGGTTATACCCTGAGTATCCATCTAATAAATAATAGTATGCATGCCCCGCTAGTCTGTCTTGTAATTGATCGATGAAGGGCAAAGGGAAATGATCCTTGCGAGTCGATTTATTCAATTTTCTGTAGTCCATGCAAACTCTCCATCCAGTCACTGTTCTTGTTGGAATCAGCTCATTGTTTTCGTTTTGAACCACAGTCATACCTCCCTTTTTAGGCACACATTGCACTGGGCTAACCTACTTGCTATCTGAAATTGGGTAGATGATACTGCGTCTAACCACTTCGTAATTTCCTTCTTGACTACTTCTTTCATGATCGGATTAGTAGTCTCTGTTGTTCCACGACCAGGCCTAGCATCATCCTCCATCAAAATTTTATGCATGCAAAAAGGTTGGGTGATTCCTTTGATGTCCGCTATTGTCCATCCTATTGCCGATTTATGTTCAAGCACTTTCTGAATGACTTTTTCTTCCTGCAATTCGTTTAGTGCAGTAGAAATAATAACAGGTAAAGAATTTGACTGGCCTAAATACGTATACCTAAGGTGTTTAGGGAGTGCTTTCAACTCAAGAATTGGTGGTTCCTCCGATGACGATTTCATTCTTGTTGTTGTCCTCTCTTCCATGTGCAATGTTTCGAATGGTGCTTTAAATCTGCTTACTCGTGGCAGAGAGTCCAATACTTGCAAATATTCTCCAATTTCTGGATCGTCAAGTCCTTCACCTCCCAATAATGTTGTCACCAATGGATCGTTCTCCAAGCTCTTGTTCATGTCTTCGCCAACTATGTGGTTAATAAGATCCATCCTAAAACATTCTTCACCATCCGTCGGGAATTTCATGTCCTTAAACACATTGAACTTAATTTCCTGGTCTTGAACCCTCATAGTCAGTTCCCCTCTTTGTACATCGATGAGCGTCCTGCCCGTAGCCAAGAAAGGCCTCCCTAGAATGATTGGGATGTTTTTATCTTCCTCATAGTCTAAGATAATGAAGTCTGCAGGGAATATGAATTTGTCCACTTTCACTAGGATGTCTTCCACAATGCCTCTTGGATAAGTTACTGACCTATCTGCCAATTGCAAAGAAATGTTTGTAGGCTTGAGTGCAGCAACCCCAACTCTGTGTAGGTAACCGATATGTGACATAAGATTCACACTTGCTCCCAAGTCACACAGACATTTGTTGAACGTCGTATTCCCAATTGTGCATGGAATGGTGAAGCTACATGGGTCTTTCAACTTTGGTGGCAATTTTCGATGTAACACTGCACTACACTCTTCTGTTAAAGCTACTGTCTCATAGTCTCCCAACTTTTTCTTTCTCGATAGAATCCCTTTCATGAATTTGGCATAACTAGGCATCTGCTCCAGGGCTTCTGCAAACGGAATATTGATTTGAAGTTTCTTAAAAATTTCCAAAAATTTTGCGAATTGTTTGTCTACTTTCTGCTTTTGAATTCTGTGCTAAAATGGTGGGGGAGGATAGCTGACTGGTTCGCTCACTGGGATGCTTGTTTTTACTGGTTTATCGGCCCCCTGTTCCGTCTCAATCTCTGCATTTTCTGAATCTGTCTCAACTTCCTTTACACCCGCTGTTTTTGTTTCTTGCCCCTCAAGATGTCTTCTACTCCTCAATATTATAGCTTGACATTGCTCGTGATTACCTTTCGGGTTTCGTTCGGTATCACTGGGTAGTGTTCCTTGTGGTCTATTATTCAATGCTAGTGTAATTTGTCCTATTTGATTCTCTAAATTTTCGATTGCAGTTTCTTGTGATTTCATGGCTATTTCTTGTGCTTTCATAGCCATTGCTTGATTTTTCATGGCTGCTTCATTGCTGGTTATGTACTTTGCCACCAACTCCTCCAGATCTGATTTCCTTTCTTAGTATTGGGTTGGTTGTTGATGTATCACGAAATCACGGGGGATACGATGGCCTTAGAGCTTGTTGTTCTTTGGTTATTACTCCACGATAGATTTGGATGGTTCCTATTCCTGGTCGTATGTATTTCGATAGGTGTTTTGCGGAATTCTATCAGTAGCTACCCATAAATTGCACAGAGGCTGGATTAATTGCACATTGGTCCGTAGAATGTTCTCCCGTGCACAACTCATAAATACTTGTCACTTGCTGTATCTGTTGTGCTTGTTGCAGTTGTACCCCCGCCATAGAATCAAATTTCTTTGAGAGAGCTAAAATTTGTGCTTGTATTTCCGTCATTCCATCAACTTCTAACACTCCTGCGACCTTTGTTTGATTCATTCTCGCCGTGGGCCACTGGTAATTGTTAGCTGCCATAGTCTCTATCAACTCATACGCTTCCTCATAGCTCTTTGCCATAAATGCTCCACCTGAAGCTGCATCAATGCTCGTTCTGATGTTCCCATTCAATCCATTATAAAATGTGTTCAATTGCAACCATTTCGGCAACCCATGATGTGGACATTTTTGAAGTAATTCTTTATATCGTTCCCATGCCTCATACAATGACTCCAGGTGTTCTTTGTTCAAACATCGTTATCTCGTTCCTCATTTTTCTTTTTTTTGGGGTGGGAAAAATTTGGCGAAGAATTTCGAGCTAGGTCTTCCCACGTAGTTATAGATCCGGATGGTAGGGAGTGTAGCCAACTCTTTGCACGGTCCGTAAGGTGAATGGGAACAAACGAAGTCATCGCATCATCCGACACTCCATTATACCGAAAAGTATCGTGATATCTCAAGAAAATCGACCGGATGCTCGTTTGGATCGTCATTCGCCAACCCCCAAATCGAAGCAATTCTAAATCATTTGAATCATTCCGCTTAATTTCAAATGTATTTAAACTATTATGGGCCTCGTGATGCTAGGCTGCAGATTCGATCACCTTTGGTGTTGAAAGTCCCTTAGTGCTTTATGATCTTCTACCGCCATTTCCTCTTCTTTTTGAGTGTCTCAAATTCATCTTGTTTCCTTAATCCACTTACTCAATCTTTGAAATCTTTTCTCGATGTCGTCCTCAAAAGGAAACAGTCGAGGATTTTTGGACCGTGTTTGCATAAACCGCTCAAATCACGAAATAAGATAACAAACAAAGTAAAAAAAAATTGTTTAAGTAAAACTGAATTAGTTTAACTGATATTGTAATAAATTAAGATCTAGGCTAATATATCCCCGACAATAGCGCCAAAAAAACTTGTTGGGTAAAATCTAATTACGCACAACACACAAGTATACGTGGTCAACAAGTAATAAAGTGATAAGTTAAGTATCGTTCCCACAGAGACAATTAGCAAGAACTCAAGCTTACAACTATCAATTTTTAACTAATCCGAATTTTATTAAACTAACTTGAATAAATGAGGAGAAAATCTTAACAACTAATATTCTAACTATCACTAATAACCCACATAGATAAAACTCAATTTTCAAACAATACTTAGATAATTAGGCTCATGATTTCACTCTAAGCTTTACTCATATTAATTCACTTTTACCCCAGTTCAATTCAATATTCCAGTTTATTAATCAAGAACACTATTGTAGCATTAACCACCTCTCAGTGCACTAATACCAAATTAACTTAAATCCACAATTAAGACAGAATTAAGCCAAACACTCCAATCAATTAACTCACAATATCTCTATGCAAATTAAACCAAAAGAAGTTTACGATTAAGTTCTCTAACGATTACATGCGACGTTAAGCATATCTCTACCTTAACATTCATCACAACTCTGCTATTCACAAAATTAATGAACACATGCTATATCAATTAACTCTAGATTTAACGTCTTCTCTCGAATCCATGTAAATCCACAAAGAATTGTTGATCAGGCAATTCACAAATTCATGCTCAAATCAATATAGATAAACTGTTGAATATTTCATTAAAGCGAGAATTAAGCTAATAAACCATTGTTCCAATTTAAAGATCCATCAATCGCCTAAAAAAATAATTAATTCATAATAAATAAATAAACTACTGAATAAATAAAAGGAGACATCATCCCAATTACAGATTATAGAAATTAAGGAAGAATAATAAAACACCACCCTTCTCTGAATTTAATTCCTGCAATTTCCGTGAAGTGATTCCTTCTTCTCTAGACCTCCAAGTTTTTTTTCAATGTCATTTTTTTTCCAAGTTGTATATCCTCCCCTCTTTTTATTATTTTTTCTTTCTTTTTACTTGTAGACCATCTCTTGTCTAGATACTCTCCTAGTTTGCCTACACTTCCTATCCAAAACAACTTAAAACAATTCTAATTCACCCAATGCACGCCATCTAAATCCTCTTTAAAACCAAGTCATCCCGGTAGCGATCCAATACCGGGCTTAGCCTTTCCTTGTGTGATTAGCTAGCGTCGTGCATCAGTATGTGAAATCAAACTTATTTGTCAAGACTAGCCCAATAGTGAGCCATTCTCTCATGTCTGAGATCTCGCCCATACCGGTAGCGATCGGTATTTCTTAAGGCTTCGCCAAATACTACCCCATCAGCAACTTCATGAACTGATCACACAATCTCAAATGCTTCAAGCATAAAGACGCCTCTGCTTTTCCTTCATTAAACGAAAAACCATCAACAGTAACATAAAAATGCATAAAAACAAACTAATCTGAACATAATTTATGGTTTAATAACCTACTCATCAGGTGGATTGTTTGATTACCAACTCCGAATCTCCAAAGACAGTTAACAGTCTGATGCCCATTGAACGGGTAAGTTTTAGCCCCATGAGATAGCCTTCATATTCAGCCGTATTTTTGGTGCTGCCAAACTGTAACTTGACGACAAACGAATACTGCTCCCCCGTATCAGATACTAGAACTGCTCCAGCTCCAGAACCTTCCATATTAACAGCTCCATCAAAATACATCTTTCATGATTAGCGGGTATCGCACTGATGGTGTTGCTGTACTGTCATTACTCCTTTATCAAGGAAATATGTTTCCAAGGGTTTGAAATCCCCACGAAGGTCGCGGTGGCGGTTGATCCATGATTCCTTGACCTTTGATGGACTTTTGAGTCACACATATCGATGTGAAATTGTTGTAGGATCAAGCGCCATCCGGATAATCGGCAATTTAACATAGGTTTGTTGAACACGCATTTGAGAGGATCCACATGGGATATGAGATGGGTTGTGTGACCATGGAGTTAATCGTCAGAACCTCATGGAAGCCCATACTAAAGTACAACACGCCTTTTTCGATCGAGTGTACTTGTGTTCATTTCTTTGTTGAATCTTTTGTCGAGGTAATAGATAGCTCGTTCTTGGCCTCTATCGTCATTCTGTCCCAGCATGCAGCCCATGGCATTATCACTTATGGACAGTGTACATAAGCAGGGGAACATCATCCTGTGGTGGTACCAAAAGGGAGCTTTGACTAGTCATTTTGTTTCTTGATTGTAAGGAAGGCCTTTTGACATTCCTCATTCCATTTCATAGAGGAGTTCTTCCTTAATAGCTTGAAGATTGGCTCACAAAGTTCTTTGTGAGTTGGGAGATAAACTCGCTAATGAAGTTGATTCTTCCCAAAAATCCCTCGTATTTCTTCTCTGCGTCGAGGAATGGGCATTTTGGTGATGGCGTGGATCTTGGCAGGATCCAGCTCAATCCCTTTGTGGCTGACTAGAAATCCTAGCAACTTGCCTGATTTAACACCAAAGGCGCACTTAGCTGGATTCAACTTCAAGTTGTACTTACGCAACCTGTTTAACAACTTTCTGAGATGGTCAATATGGTCATCCTCCTTCCGGGACTTGACAATGCTGTCATCCACGTAGATCTCGATCTCTTTGTGCATTAAGTCGTGGAAAAGAGCCATCATAGCTCGTTGATAGGTGGCTCAAGATTGATGAGGTGAATGACAACCGTCTATAGCAAAAGTTCCCCAAGGAGTGATGAAAGCGGTCTTCTCATGATCTTCCTCGGTAACCATGATCCGATGATACCCCCATAAAGCAATCAAAGAAGGAGTACATATTGTATTACGCAGATTGTCAATGAGAATGTGGATAAATGGCACGGAAAGGCATCTTTTAAGCAAGCTTTGTTCAAGTCCGGTAATCCACGCAAACTCGCACCTTCCCTCCGTGTTTAGGCACGGGCACAATGTTGGATATCCACTCGGGATATGTAGACACCATTATGATGCCAGCTTGAAATTGTTTCACAATTTCTTCTTTCACCTTTAAACTCCACTCAGGTTTTAATCGCCTGAGTTTCTGCTTGACTGGCTTAAATCCCTCTTTAATGGGAAGGCGATGAAGGACAATGTCAATGGACAAACCCACCATGTCTTCATGAGACCATGCAAACACATCCTGGAATTGGGTTAATAGCATAACCATGTCATTTCGTTGGTTTGGGGTCAGGTCTGAACCAATCTGGATTAACTTAGGGCTTTCTAAGGTTCCGAGATTAAAAGAAGTGGTTTGATCAAGATTGGGTTTGGGTTTGTCTTTGACCCATTCTTGAATTTCTGGAGGCACCTCAATGTCATCTTGTATGTCCACCAAGGCTGAATTCATCTCTACATCAAAGGTACAATCCTTGTGGAGAAGAGGCATCGTATCCGCAAGTACATGCACATCTAAATTCAGAGTCCTGAAATAAAATATGCTTTCACTTAGTATATATGAAATGTGTTGATCATACACAGTGTTAGTATATACTGGAAAAATAAACTGCTAATACTGTACAGAAAAGTAAGCAGTTATTATATCTACAGGGCAGAAAGAATTTTTGCCCTCTTTACCCTTGACGACCAATGCAAGGAATGTTGTTCCAATTGGCAAGAGCAAAGTCTGGGTGGACCGCAGTGATGGAGGGATTGTCATCATCCTCTCTGTCCTGAGTGATGGCCATTACGTCTGGGCAGTCATCTTCTGGGGTGTTTCTGTTGGTATGTTCATCATGAACGATGATGCGTATACCAGACATCATCCGTATGACGTCTTGATTGATTATTCGTTCTTCCTCTTCCACTGTGGGATTTGGAACAAAGACCTCTTTCTCCTTTACCGGCATCGCATTGGGAAATAACATAGCCATTACATCGGGTGGCACCTTACTACGGAGGTTGTGCGGACTCGGAGTCTTGAAGGCGTAAGATAAACGCCACATGGTTGAAGTCAAGGAATCTGGCGATGTTTATGAGGATTCCGTGACTAGAAATCGCAAAATAGCCTCAGCCCAAATTGTTCCGATTTGCTTGGTTAATCGAATTGGGTACTTGATATACAGCAATCTTTACCCAACCCTTGTCCCGCTTTTTATGACCCAATAACATCATTTTTGAGTGGCCGACATTACCTCTCAGAAATTTTGGTTCGGCAATGGCGTTCCAATAGCATGGTATTGGGTATTGCTTATTTCAAAGCATGGCCGATCGGTTCTACATCTGCATTGGCATTGATGAACGACATGTCCGCGTCTTTGAGGAATTTACGGTTCGCCGTTGATCGTGACGCAGTTGTTGATGATGTATTTCAATCGTTGGTGAAGAGTGGAGGGCCGCCGCCGCCATGTGAATCCATGGTCGCCCCTAATAGCAAAGTTGTATCCTGAATCTATCTTGAGCACATGGAAAGATACGCAGAATGTGTGAAGACCAATTTCGATTGGTAGCTCAATTACTTCGACCAAATTTCGGCGGGCTCCATCAAAAGCTTTGATGATAGTATGGCTACTCTGAATTCGGTGGAGATTGATATTCATTTTCACCAAAGTAGCGTATGGGCAGATATTCAGAGAGGAACCTCCATCTATTAAGACTCCAACTACCATATATCCAGAGGATAAGACCGCAATGTGCAACGGATTGCAATGATCGGTCCCTTCGGGCGGTATGTCATCATCAGTGAAGGATATCACATTGTTGTTGAAAATGTGATCAACTAGATGTTAAAATTTTTCCGTATCCACTGATGTCGAGAGATAGGCTTCTTCTAAAACCTTTAACAAGACCTTTCGGTGATTCTCGGAAGTTAGGACCAAGTCCAGAATTGATATTTGTTATGGAGCTTCTTTCAAGCTTAAAACCACCGTGGCTTCGTGATTACCCATAGTGTGGAGGAATTTTTCAATCTTCTCCATGGGTATTTTCCCCTTTGATTTGATGGTAGGTTTCATCACCCGTGGGGGAAGATACAGTGGATTTTCCTTCGACATCTGCGTGAGTTGTATGTGAGGTGGATCCTTCACCTTCTCCATAATTCCACGTAGCTGCATAGCAAGCTAACAATAGGATATTAAGCTCTGCACGGCAAGTTGATTGGCTCGAGAGCGGCCACTTTCAAAGGATTGTTGCCTCCTTTGAGTTGAATTGTTGGAGTTGTGAGTAATGTGCTAATCCCATCAGTTTTAGTGGATATGACTGCTACCACACTTTTCCACTTAGTAGGGCCTGCATTCTCACTTGCACGTAACACAGTATCGTCATTCGCTAGGCGCAGGACACCATTGTCGATTAGATTTTGAATAAGGTGGCGGAGTGCCCATCATTCTTCTGTGCTGTGACCGCGAGACTGGGAGTGATATTTACATACTCCATCAGAGTTGTATCGCCCTGAACGGGGGTTGATTGGAGGTAGAAGGGAACTGATCCTTCCTTCATTGATTAACATATGAAGGATTTCCTCCATAGGTTGGCCCAGATAGGTGAATTCTCTTTTGTTGGCGAAATCCCGACGGGCTTTGTCATTTGCTCTCTTTATCACTTTATCTTCCAGCATTTCATTTTCTGAAAGTGATGAGGGAATATTCATGACAATAGGTAGGAGACTGGCATGCTCTTGGCTGATTAACTGACGAGTCACTTGATGCTGATAAGTCACTAGTTCCGCCAATTGCTCAATTTGCTTGCTGAGAGCTTTCATCTTTCGTTCCATTGTGAACTGGAACTTGACATAATCCCATTTGGCATCACCGTCTTTGATGGTCTGGGAAGAATCACAGCTAAAATTGGAACTCTATCCATTGCTCCAATTAATCATGTTGACATCTTCTTCTTTGTGTTGAGGAAGAGGGTTGTCTTGTACGTGTGGCTGATCCGGTTTGGTGACCATGATCTCTCTGTTGTCTATCAGTCCCGGATCTTGTGTTTCAAGGCCCAACAATCCCGAGTATCATGTCCAGTGCCCTTGCATGATAAGCACATTTCCTAGCAAAAGATTGAAACCCCGTCCATTAGGGGTTTGGCATTTGGTGGAAGAAGATGTAATTTTCTTACGTGTTTTCAGAAGACTTAAGATGTTCTCGAGGTATCCCTAAGGGTGTAAACACTCGAGGGCGTTTGACTTCTCCACCTTTTGGTATTGGATGGTTTAGATCCGTTGGAAAGGAGTGTAGTTTCTCCTTTGAATAGGCATGTTTTGATTGCCTTTTTGCCACTGTAATATCGTGGAAACATCTTCTTCTTTCTTTTTATGGACCCTCAGGAAGTTGTTTCCATAATTTCAGTTGGATGTGATCTGCAGCGACTTTGAGTGTGCACTAGGTCTTGAATCTTTCGACTTCAATCCCATCTCAACCATCTCCCCATGTTTGACCATTTCAAAAAATGGTTTGCCGATGCCAGCTATAACTCTCTCATAGAAGGGAGCTTCTTGTATGTCTATGAAAGTCGTGGCCATTTCTAATTCTGTCATGGAAGGACTAACTTGGGCAGCCAGGCGTCTCCACCTTTGAGCATACTCTCTGAAAGACTCGTTAGACTGTTTCTTGATCTTGGTAATTTGATACCGATCAGGAGCCATCCGAGTTTGAAAGCTGTATTGAGTGAGGAAAGCATGTGCTAGCTCTTCCCAGCTATGGATTTTGGAGTTGTCTAATCTTGTGTACCACGAACGGGCTTCTCCAGTTAGACTCTTTTGGAACAATTGCTTTCTGAGCTTTTCGTCCTCTGCATAAGATCCAAGTTCTCCAACAAACACCTTTAAATGTGTGTAAGGATCTCCTAACCCGTCATACTTTTCAAAGTCAGGAGTTTTAAATTTTTCTGGATAATGAACCCCAGGAAAAATACACAGATCAACATATGAAACACTTCCGTGTGTTCCAATTCCTTTGATAGCGCGAAGGGTCTCTTCCATTTGGAGGACTTTCTTTTTGATGTCACTAGTGTCTGGATCTCCTGTGGGATGGGCAAGATCATGAGTTTTTTGTTGGTCGTATCCAACCGTGGTTCGTGTATGGTAATGACCAAGGATTCTCCTTGTGTGGAGGATTCGGCGTATGTCTGGTATTTTCTGACACTATGTAGACTGGTGTAATTCTTTGAGTAGAACAGCCAAATCTGTAATTTGTTTGCTTAATCCGTCGAATTCTTTGTGAGAAACTGGATTAAGTTCAGTCTGGTAGTAGGTCCGATTGATTCCCTGCGAAAGACTTGCATAGTTTAGTCTTTAGGGAATGTATACAATAACATGCTATGTGATGTGTCCATTTTAGGAATTTTTATCCTGCACAACGGATGTCAGCTGTTTGTAGCATGTTAATTAAAATATGTATGTGTACACACCTCTTCATATTTCCCATTACATGGAGATAGATATGGAATGAAATTACAAGTAATTGTGTTTACAAGTAATTGAAATGAGAACATGAAGAGACTTTCCTCCGTTTTGGGTTTATCAGAGGCTGACCTATCTTAGGTTACTCTCGCGGATTTTTGGCATGAAGGTTCCCAAATCATCGCAATCTACTTGACGGGAAGTTAATCCGGTCTTTCAACAGGAGCGGATTTGGGTGGTGCCTTTCCTGAGCCTCGGAGAATTAGTCTTCTCACGAGTCCAGTAATCAAACACCGACGGGATAGCCTCCTGGTGGAGGGACCACACAACATACATTCACATACATCGCGTCTCACCGTATGAAAATGATGACATGTGCAAAGCACTAATATCACAAGCAGATATGGTGCGAAGCACTAATATCACAAGCAGTTATGGTGCGAAGTACTAGCATCACAAGCAGTTATGGTGCGAAGCACTAAGTGCAATAAGGAAATGCATTCGTACACATTCATCAAATGTAAATGCAACATCCACACACAAGTGTAATAATTTTGAAAAGATTGTAATAAGCGGCTTAAGTCCTCTCATCTTGAAGTCCCCAAATGGAGTCGCCACACTGTCGACGCCGGATTTTTAGATGTCCCTTCCGTTACTTGTTCTTTGGTGTTCTCATTTTAGGTGAGATTTGTTTGAAAAAATAATTGACAAAGGTCCGACATGTATAATGTCGACGATGGACTGTTAAGAGTCGCCAGTTGGTTTTTTAAAGGGTTGTACCAACACAACCGAGAAAAGGTTTGCACATTGACCCAGTGATGTGACACTGCTATATGGGTCGGTGAAACCGAGATTCATTAGGGTCCGGGGACTTGGTTATGCGGGGGGGAAGGTGTTAGGTACCCCCCGACATCCGTGTTACCACGGTGACCGCCTCTTTTCAAGAAACTATTATTTGAATGTGTGTGTGTGTGGGTCAATGTGATGTTATTTGGAAGTAGTGCGAGGCCTTGCTCGAACCTATATACACATGGTTTGAACTTAGGTAAAAATTCAGTTTTTAGCAAGATATAGCAATGATGTTTTATAAAAGAGGTTTTTCAAACCCTGATGCTCAATAGTAATTGAGACCTTTTACACTCCCATTTTATTAAGTGATCGGGTTGATTGAGTTTATTTTACGAATGCGAGGCATCCATATGAAAATAATGTACAAAATAATGTCGACTTCCTCATGGTTATAGAAACCATCTGAGGAAATTCAGATAACGCAGAATAATTTACAAGCTGCTTACAGCTGAAAATGTCCATCACGGGAACCGAATCTAGATTCAATGGGATGAATCTGTGATCACATGATTCCTAGGCGCACAGAATATTGCAATTTGTATGAAAGCAATAAGCATGTATATATATAAAAGATATAAATATATATATCTGAGATATGATCACCAACCAAGCACCTCTATGGGAGATCGAAATGTAAATAAAAAGCAGTTAAAGCTATCAACCGTCACGAGAGAAACTCCAAAGTGGATTTAAACGTAAATAAAGTCAAAAGCGATCAATCGCCACTTAAGGAAACTCCAGGCAGACGAAAATATATAAATATATATATATAAGCAATAAACGCACCGGACGTAAAATCCAAGCTCATCGAACAGAGTTCGACAACAGTTCATATATATAAATATATATATGTATATAAAAGCAGAGTAAACGCACCGTATATAAAATCTGTGCTCATCGTAATGTAGTCCTACAACAGCTTATATATATATATATAAATATATATATATATATATATATATATATATATATATATATATATATATATATATATATATATATATACAAAAGCAGAATAAACGCACTGTATATAAAATCTGTGCTCATCGTAAGCAGAGTTCAACCACAGTTATATATATATATATATATATATATATATATATATAAAAAGTGAGTAAATGCTCCTGCATCAAGTTCAGGCTCATTTAACAAAGTTCAACACACGTTAATATATATAAATGTATATATATGTATATTAAAGAAAATAAACGCTCCAGATCGAAGTCTAGGCTCATCGAACAAAGTTCGACACACAGTTAATATATATAAATGTATACATATATATTAAAGCAAATAAACGCTCCAGATCGAAGTCTAGGCTCAATCGAGGCATAACTTAATAATGTTAGTCAATATATATATAAATATATATATATATATATAATATATATATATATATATGTATACAGACTGAAATGAAACCACGGACCGAAGTCCGGGCAAAAGCAAGCAACACGACTCTCAACATGTAGAAGTGTGTGTGCAAAGATGAAGAGAAAGACTCTAAAGTGTGTGAGAAGGCTTACAGCTGATTGCTAAAGAAGACTTCTATATCTTTAGAGTTAGTAAACACTTGACTTTTGTAGGTACAAAAGGGCTATATATGAGCTCACAAGTGTTTATAAGGGGAAAGTACACTGCATGGGGTGAGTGCAGAGCATATTCAAGTGTGGCTTCCTCACCTTTTCTCTTGGAAAATCAGCACCCCAAGCCCTCTATTTATAGCATTTTAGCCGCAGGTGTACTGCTGCAACCCGTGGGCCCGGGTTTTTGGGTCAAGTTGTCTCAAGCACGACACTCGTGCACCTTTGAATGTCCACTCGAACTTTCGTAAGTGCAATCCCGCATCCGTTTGAGGTATCTGGACCTATTTCGCAATCGCCGTTGTCGAGTCATCACGAAGTCATTGAAGATGGGAGGATGCCCTCCGGTCTTCAAGTTTCAACTTTCATCCGCTATTCCCGCTTTAATAGTCACTCGGATTGGTTAGTCTTGTGGGACATCATTGCGCAGTAGACGGACGTGGCATCATGTTGACGAGATGACGATGTTGCCCTCACCGGTGTTATCGTCGGATTCAATGATAAAGTGACGCGTTGCTCGAGACTTCACCGAGATTGACCGCCGCAATTGTTGAAGGTCCTCATTGTCACCTTTGAGGTGTGTCCATCTTCCGATGTTATCACGGGTTGGTATAGTGCATCTCGTTGTGAGCGCCAAGATTGAAGCTGGTTGCATTTGAAACAAGCATTTCGGGTTATCGCCAAATCGCATTCCTTGGGGCTATCACCAAGGTTGGTGGCTATTCCCATGTTTGGGATCGAGACCCGGATACCTCGGGGTTATCTCCAGATTAATCGGTCTTCTCCGTTGTGTGTTCCCAGATTATATCCGCAGCCTCGGGGTTATCTCCGAGGTTGGATTTATTACTCCCAAAGTGTGATCCGGGGTGATCTTTGAACTTTCGGTAGTATCCAGTATGGATTTGGATTGTCTTTTAGGTTCTCTTAAAAGATGAATCTGCCATCCCGCGATGTTAGTGATGAAGAGTATGTAAAATTTCGAAAGTGTCTACAAGATGTTCATGAAATTCAAAGCTGCTTGAGAAGTTATGCCAAACCAAGTTGTTTTGGTATGGATTCGAGATGTTGAAAAGTCGAGATGAACAACCCCGTAAAGGGGACATGTTATCGGAGACAATGGTTCCGAAAAAGTAACGCATATAGTCGTTACGGTTAAGATGTAATACGCCAGCACGACGTAGGGGTACGATAAAGTCGATCACCTAGAGTACTTGCAGAGAGTGTTTTCGACCGTGTGATTGCTAAACATTTCATTACAGATGGTTTACAGTGGTGATGCACTATTAAACCTAGAGAAGAGTTCAAGGTCTTATTACCCTCAAAGATGATTTGGAATCTTTTGAATTCTCGTTATTCATATCGCTTCCCAATTATTGAGCAATTGTGGAAGATTCTTATTATTCTGAAAGGTGAAAGTGGAAAGGATGAGAAAAATTAAGTAAAACATAATAATTTCAAGAAAGAAATGAAATTCCAGAAAGAAGAAAAATGTGAAACTCTTTGAAGAGGATGAGGTGAGGAATATGATGGTCTTAGAAAGATCTTTAGAGAAAGAATTGGGTTGCAGAACCTAATGAATAAATAGATAGTAACATAAAAATCTATTTTTGATAAAGGGAATGAATGAAAATTAGTAAGTCAAAAATTTTGAGGATGAAATTCTTAGAAGAAGGGGTGAATGTAATGTCCCGAGAGTTTGATCATATAGTATATGATAATGATCCTTAGAGAAAGATAATGAACGGGTCAAAGAATATGTAATACTCAAATATAATTGAGTCTAAGTAAATGTTATGAAATAAAACTTATAAGAATTTATTATCAAGAATGGTGAGAGTAGAAAATATAAAACCTATATTAAGGTAATGTGTTGAAGTTATTCAATGAATAGATTTGAGGAAAACCTGAGTAAGGTAGGGTTTCGGTGATTCCGAGGACGAAATCCTTATAAAGAGGGAAGGATGTGACATCCCAGATTTTTAGAATTTATAAATGAGAATTTTATAAATAAAAGTATTATTTATGAGATATGTTGGGTGTGAGTATGTGTATATCATATATTGTAGAATATGTGAATTGATGTGAAGAGAATGTTATATATTAATTTTAATATATATAAATATTTAATTAAATTATTTATTGAGTTAAATAAATAAATTTTGTTTTGATTATAGAGTAATGTAATTAAGTGTAGTAGATTAATTAAATGAATATTTAGTATTTAATTTAATTAATATAATAATTTTATGTTATAGTTCTAATTTAATTGAGATAATTAAATTAGATGAGTTATGTGATGATTGTTACACGAAATTATAATTAACAAGTAAATATAATTATGTGACAATTTGATGAGATTGATTGATGTTAAACCATTGATTAATTAAAATAATGAGTATTTGCCAAATATGGTCTTAGGCTTTTCAAGTTCAAGTTGGAGTAACCTATGTATTAACTAGTAATTAGTATATATAATAATTACTAGGAGTTACATATATTATATATTACTGGTATTGTATATTATATGTATATACTACAAGTTAGTACGTTAGTTTTAGAAAACAAACCAAAGAAAGAAAAAGAGAGTTAGAGAGAGTTGTAAGAGAAGAAGAAGAGGAAGAAAAAGAAGAAGAAGGGAAAGCTTTGAAAAGACAAAACAAGCCCCATCATCATTATCTCCATCTCTATCTTAAATTCATACTAATAAGGTTATAATCTAAATTCCTTGTTTTAATTATATTTTTATGTTCTTCATAATGTAGTTCTCTGATAATTGTTATATAGAAGTTATATTGAGAAATTGAGAGAGATAGAGGGAAATAGAGGAATTGAGATGAGCTAGAAGAAGAAGAAGAAGAAAAAGCTAGAAGAAGGTAACTTCTAAACTCTTATTTAATCTTTGATTTTTTTGGGTAGATTTATGTTCTAGGGTAGTAGATCATGCTTAATCTTGTTTGTATAGGTTTAATCTTGGATTATCAAGAATCAAACAAGAGGATTCAAGAAAGAAAATGAAATGGAAAGAAAATTTGAAGAACAAAATTCGTTGGTTTTGAGTAATTGTGGACAAATCTTGTGAAATTCATACCTCTTTGGGTATAATGAGTTAGAAAGTGAGCCTTATATCAAATCGAAGATATGGAAGTAAGCTATATTCTGAAAGTAGAATCACATGAAAACTCTTTGTAGATTTCTTGCAATGTGCTTTTAGTAAAGGCTGGTTCAAGGGAAAATAATCGCCTTCGAAAATCAAAAGCATATACTGGTTTCGACTTTGAACAATTCATATAAATTCGTGTGTTTTGAATTTGAAGAAACTTTAAACTGCAAAGTTGTAGATATGGAAGTTTACTAGCCAGACTAGCAAGATGGAGCCATTTTATGGACCAGATCATGTTCGAAATAAATTGTTTAGTAAGGATGTCCAGAAAATGAAATTTTTTAGACAAGTTGATGAATTATAGAATCTGGTTTAGATGGATAAGAGTCTGACTTTAAGGCCTAGATGAGGTTGTAGTATACTTTGAGTAAGGGTTAATTCTATATAAGAAGGAACAAAATGGACATATGTAACGAAGAGTTATGTTAAAAACAAAACAACGTTTTGTTAAAGAAATTGTGAAGATGAGTTTTATAATTACATTTTGAATTAAGATTTTGGGTGATGGTATATTTTGATGATTAAAAATATGTTTTGACATATGTAATGAGTATAGATATGTGTTATCATATTCTATGCATACTTAACCATTTAAGATCAAGGGTTGAGATAAGTTAATGTGTGCACATAGCGTGCTCGATAAAATGCCTAAGAGTAATAGTGTTTCTAAACTTTGGTATACAAAGTGTCTATCTAATGACTAATATTGGATGTTATGTGCATCTGAGTATGAAAAGATGATAATAGAAGAATAATAATGGAAAGAAGAAAAGGGCAATTTTTGATTTTTGAAGGAAAATTAAACATGTAAACAATGTGTTGAATATGCATTTTTGAAACCAAAGTGGTATAATAAAATGGTGTGATATATACATTAAACTACAAGTGTGATAGTCTAGCATGTGGTGATGAAAATGAAAATAAAACCGAGTTGCATATAAAACACAATTAGATGTCTATAAAGATATTATAAAGGATAATAAGATAAAGTAAGGTCTTAGAATAAATTTGACCATGAGATCAAGTATTGATTTTGTTTATTATCAATCTCACATACTGATTGTAGGTTGTGGCAAGGACGCCAAGTATTAGCATGTTGGTAAAACAGGTAGAAGGCAAGTCTTTCGGTTCCTTTTGCTATGTGAACTTGATGATGAACCGCTTAAAATTTTAGTGTATGATGTATTATATATGTCAAAAGTATAAAATGTGAAAGTCAATCTATGACTATGATGATTGAGTTATGAATGTTGATTGAGTAAGGAACTCAATCTTTATAGTTGTTATGTGAACTACAACATGTATGCTATGTTTGTTTTATGATTATTCTTGTATATTGAGCATGTTATTATGTGCTACGTGATGCATGAAAACTCATAGATTTTCTTTGGTTGTCGAGCTCATTCTTGCAAATAACCATTTTTGCAGATTCAAGAATTGAAGGTAACGCTATGTGCTACTTGATTGTTATGGATCAAAAGTGATATATGAAGATTTAATATACTAGCTAAGTTGTTATTCTTGTAAACCATGTCTAATATTTCGGTAAATGTATTAATGTTGTATTGTTATATCGTTTTGCGATGTAAATTCTTGTAGTATTAAAATGATTCTGAGGTATTTAGATGTAAAGGTTGAAAGTTTTGGGAACGAGAATAGTTTGTAATAGAAAATTTTAATTATTCCGCAAATTTCAATAGTTGTATTATCGTTTAATGATGTAAAATTAGAGGTTGAATGTATTATTAACGATTGAAATCGAGAATTAAATTGTATAAATTTTGGGGTCGTTACAATCATGGAAGATGTATTTTGATGGAGCTGTTAATATGGAAGGTTCTGGAGTCAAGGCGCTTCTAGTATCTCGCACGGGGAACAAAGATATCCGTCGTGGGCCAAATTGCGATTTGTCAACACCAACAACACAACCGAGTATAAAGAGCATGTCTCATGGGGCTAAAAACTCGCCTGCTCAATGGGCATCAAAGCGTTAATCGCCTCTCGAGATTCGTGAGTTGGTAATCGACAATCCACCAGAATCTATTAAACCAAAGAGCTACATTTGTTGCCTTACCATCGGCAAGTTTTACAGATGGTTTTGGAGTTCGAAGAAATCTCCTTTTCTACACGTTAGCAACTTTGGCCTCCTTGATTCGTATATCAGACAAGGAACACTTGCCAAACGTCATAATTTCCCTGCACAAGGCCCTAGCCTATGGGAATTATGTTGGAGAAGTATCAGATGAGCTACCTCCCATCCAGCATCCTTGGTATCAGCATATCAGGGAATATCTACGAGATGGATCTACACTCGCTGAGGCGAGTCCGATTGAGAAAAGACGGATCCATCAAATTACTATGAAATTCTACCTGAGTGGAGATGCGCTCTACAAAAGAGATGCAGGACTAGGTCTCCTCAGAAGTTTAGACAAAGATCAAGCCCAAAGGCTTATGGATGAAATCCATGGTGGAGTCTGTGGCCCCCACATGAGTGGCCCCCTCTTTGTCAAGAAAGTCCTCAGGACTGGACATTATTGGCTATCTCTCAAAGCTGATTGCAATGACCACGTCAGGAGATGTTATCAGTGCCAGATTCATGGGAATGCTATACACGCCCCTCCACGGGAACTCCACAACATGAGTTCACCTTGGCCCTTCTCAATGTGGGGAATGGACGTTATTGGGCCCATTGAGCCTAAAGCCAGTAATGGACATCGATTTATCTTCACCATGATCGACTACTTCACCAAGTGGGGTAGAGGCAGCCTCCTTCCCCAGGGTTACCAAAGAAGTCATCATTGCTTTCATCAGAAACAATGTCATTTGTCGTTATGGAAAACCAGAGGTGATTGTGTCAGACAATGCTAAGAACCTCAACAACAAAATAATGTAGGAATTATGCAGTAAATTCCACATCAAACATCTTAACTCTGTCATCTATCGTCCAAAGATGAATGGTGCTGTTGAAGCGGCTAACAAAAACATCAAGAAGATTATGCAAAAGATGTCCGCCAACCACAAAGATTGGCCTGACTTATTGCCTCTTACTTTGTTAGCCTACAGAACCTCAGTGCGCACTTCCATTAGGGCAACCCCCTACGCATTAACCTATGGGATGGAAGCAGTACTCCCTATAGAAGTAGAAATGGAATCCCTCAAAGTGTTGATAGACGCTCAGCTGGATGAAGACCAATGGCTACAAGACAGGAATCACCAATTATCTCTAATAGACGAAAGGCGAACCGCAGGTATCTTCCATGGTTAGTTATATCAATAAAGGATCGCCAGATCCTACAACAAAAAAGTCCGGCTACGGTAGTTTAAACAGCATGACTTGGTTTTGAAGAAGATCTTTGACAACCAAGATCAATCTAAGGGAAAATTCGCTCCTAACTGGGAAGGCCCATTTGTTGTCAAGGAAGTATTGACAGGAGGCGCTCTCAAATTGCAAGAAATGGACGGTGATGAATTTCCACAACTCATCAACTTCGGGGACGCCAGAAAAAGCAGTACTATGTCCAAGTTACCATCACAAAACATCCCGGTGTTGGATCATCATATCACCGGTCATTCCAGGTTCTTTAACCCTTTACCACATACAATTCTTCTACACTTTTCCCTTAGGAAAATATACTTTTCAAGCCAATGCTCGCTTCCCGCTTTCCTACGACTTAGGTCATCCCACCACGGATTGAACCTCTCGCGTTTGCAGTTTATTACCCATACATGAGATCAAACTTCTCGTACTCAAGGTTTATCCTCAACCTAGGATTAAACTTTCTCCTCCCGTAATCTAACCCGCACATGGGATCACGCTTCCACTCGCCTCGAGGGGCTTAACCACGCCGACCGATCTCTCTCTTCAATAGAGCACGTGAGGCAAAAGTGCCCGAGATACATGTAATAACGAGACGACATTTAAGGCAGAAATTGGAGAACTCCTGGGCGACCTCGGTACACCAAGGCTGGGTACTGCCTGGCTCCCCCTCTATAAATAGAGGGCTTAGGTGGCCATTTTAAGAAGAGAAAGAGTGAGGAATCCATGTCAAATTTACTCCGTACTTGCAATATACTAAGTGTTTTCCCATTTTAAGCACTTGCAAGCTTACATATAGATACTTTTGTACCGGCGGGAGCTGAGTTTCATCCACTTTAAAGATATAGAAGCCTTCTTTGGCGGTCCAACGTAAGCCTTCTCACACACTTTAAAGCCTTTCTCTTCATCTCTGCACACACCTCCTTCACGCGTTGAGAGTCGTGTTGCAGTGTTTGCCGTGACTTTGGTCCGTGGTGGTTTTATTTTTAGTTTAGATATATATATATATATATATATATATATATATATATATATATATATATATATGAACTAACATTATCGAGTTATGCCTCGATTGAGCCTAGACTTGATGCCCGGAGACTTATATATATATATTTATGAACCGTGTGTTGAACTTTGTTCGATGAGCCTAGACTTCGGTCTGGAGCTTTTATTGCTTTAATATATATATATATATATCGGATGTAAAATCAGGCTCATCGAGCGAGTTCGACAACAGCTCATATATATATATATATATATATGAAGCTGTTGTCAACTCGCTCGATGAGCCCGGATTTTACATCCTATGCATTTATCGCTATATATATAAATATATTTTCGCCCCATTTGAGTTTACTTGTGGGCTTTCTTTACGCTTTGTCCGCCACGGAGTTCACTTTGTGGCGCTTGATTGCTTTTGTATGATTTTTATTTACATTTTGTCCCACTTTTGAGTTTATCAAGTGGTGGTTGATAACTTTTCTGACTTTATTTATGTTTCATTCCACTTTGGAGTTTCCTCAGTGGCGGTTGATAGCTTTTACAACTTTATTTACATTTTTTGATACCCCATGGAGGTGCTTCGTGGTTGGTGATCATGTCTGTATATATATATTTACAGCTTTTATATATATACCTACTTACTGCTTTCATACAAATTTCGGTTTCATGTGCGCCTAGGAATCATGTGATCACAAATTCAACCTATTGGATCTAGATTCGGTTCCCGTGATGGACATTTTCAGATGTAAGCAGCTTGTAAATTATTCTGCGGTGTCTGAATTTTCTCAGATGGTTTTCATACCCACGAGAAAGTCAGCATTATTTTGTATATTATTTTCGTATGGATGCCTCGTATCTGTAAAATAAAATCAATCCAGCCGAACACTTAATAAAATGGAAGTGTAAAACCTCTTTTATAAAACATCACTGCCATATCTTGCTAAAAACTGAATTTTTCCATAAATTCAAACCTCGTATATATAGGTACTTAACGAAGGCCTCGACTACTTCCAAATAAATAGCACATTGACCCACACACACACATTCGGATAATAGTTTCTTGAAAAAGAGGCGATCACCGTGGTAACTCGGATGTTTGGGGTGCCTAACACTTTCCTCCGCATAATCAAGTCCCTGACCTAATGAATCTTTGTTTCACCGACTCGCTTGAAGCAAAGGATACATCACGGGTCAATGTGCAAACCTTTTTCGGTTGTGTTGGTACAACCATTTAAAAAAACCAATGACGACTCTTATCAAATCCATCATCGACATTATACATGTCAGGACCTTTTTACTTATTTTTTCAAACAAATCTCACCTAAAAAGAGAACACCAAAGAACAAGTAACGGAAAGGGATAATTTAAAATCCCGACGTCGACAAGGCCATGAGCCTCTACAACAAGGAGAGAAAGAACAAGAGTAAGGTCGAAGGAACTGGGAAGGTGGAAGTTAATAGTGGGAGTAGCGGTGGTAGTAGCAAAAGGAAGAGAAGTAATTTTGGAAGTGTGCAGGTAAAACAGGAAGGAGTTAAGAAGCAGGCTGTGCAGTGTGGAAACTGTGGAAAGAACCACTATGGGGAATATTTGAAAGGGAAGTTTGTATGCTATAAGTGCGGGCAGGAGGGCCATATCTCTCCCAACTGCCCCAATCATAGGATGAACAATTGGTGTTTTCTATGCGAGTCCACCGAGCATAAGGTGAAGGATTGTCCGAAGAGGAGGACGGAGGCAGGGAGTGTGAATACTGGAATGGGCAGCGGGACTTTGGCAATCACGGGACCTACGACATCGAGCAAGCCAACAAAATCAACAGCAAAGGTCTACAACATGACGGTGCAGGATACCATAGTAGCTGGTGGTGCAATTCCAGGTATTATTCGTATAACTTTTATTTTCTTATGCATGATTTTCATATAGATAGTAAATTATTTTATAAAGAAATATTTAAGAAGGAATTTGAGTTCTTTTAGAAATCAAATTTCCGTTTAATCTGATAGACAAGCTTTACGTGAATAGGTTAAAGATCAGTACGATCATTTACGATCAAGATCTACTTGCAATGATTGTATATGCTACGTACACTTGTATATGTATGTTTTAAAACGGTGATTCCGGGGACAGAATCTTTATAAGGGAGGGTGAATGTAACAACCCGATATTTTCTATACAAATAAATTAGAAATATTGCGTATAAATTTTTTTATTATTATTTTAAATATGGGGAATATGTGCCAAGATAATGTGTATATGTATTTATGTGATAAATAAAATATGAATAGTTACAAATAATTTTATTTTAGAAATTATTGATCATTATAAATTATATTCTTATCATAATTAATTTTATAGTAGAAATGTTTTATTAATTATTTTCCATGAAGATATAATCATATATTATTTATATAATATATGAAATGATTTTTTAAATTATTATAATAATTATTTTCGTATATGAATTTTGTTCAGATTATTAAGTTAATTATTTTAACTTAATTAATAATGTTAAGTATGACAGGTAAATCAGATATGGAATCCAAACCCTAATTTTTGGATTTTGATCAAGGCACGAGAATAATAATATAATAATAATTATATTTTAATTTTTCAGATCTTTATAAATGTATCGACGTACGTGGATTGAATGGAGATAAAGGTTGGTCAATTATGGTGTTATGTGACAAACCCTTGTATTACTGTGTGAAATCCCAATTACAAATTTTAGAAACTAATTTTATTTTATTTTAAACCCTAAATGAAAGCTTCGTGACCTAATTATACATTAGGTGAGACAATTAAATAACCTAAGGGTTATGGTAATAAGGAAGGGTTAATATTTAATATGTATACTAACTTAAGTGGATAATCTTGTTATTTCAAGTGATTAATAATTTTAAACCTATTTCTAATAAACCTAATTAGGTTATGTGCTAAAGTCACGTGTATAAGTAATTAAATTTCATAAGATTGGGAATGGAAACCCTAAATAAACAATTTGGGTAACATATATTAAAATTGTTAGACTATGTTCATTACATGGCCCAAAACAATTAAAGAAGATGCCCGAAAGAAATAAAATGCAAACCAATACTTAGCCCACTTGATTATAGGTATTTTAGACATTTGATTAATCAAATTTGTGCATTAAAATAAAAGCAAAATGGAGGAGATAATGGGGGCAAGGGGACCGGCCATATTAGGCCTTTTAAGGCAACAAAGTTAAGCTAATCAAGTTCCTTAATTAGTAACTCTTTCATCAAGTACAAGTGTGTCTGTGACGCCCCCAAAATAGGTATACATCACCTATTATGAGTCGCCAAATACATGGTACAGAATACAAATACAACTTTAAATATACAACATGAGCTGTGAGTTTTAATACAAATATTGTCTTCTAGACAGTATTCAAACTCAAAATAAGTCCTCAATACATTTATTATCACACTATTTCATAGAATAGTGAGGACTACTAATGCTATCATCTGGACCGTCACTCCGTTCTCCAACTAGTCCCTGCTACGTTCTCATTTCCTGAAGAGAACAATGAAAGCAATAGGGTGAGCTCAACTAGCCCAGTAAGAAATATCATGACTAACATAATACAGAATGAATTATCATTAGCCTTCAACAGTGTTAAACTAATAAAATATAACAAACATCAAGTTTAACTACAGCGGAACAAGCAATCCAGTAGAAGAGTCAAGTAGAGAATAAAATCTACTATCTTCTATGATTTAAAAGGTTTTTCAATACTTTTATTGCTGAGACTCAGCTTAATAAATAATCCACATCATCCCTGCACTACGACCAAGGATATTCATTAGTATCACGACCACACATTATCCATGCACTACGGGCCAAGGATATTTGTGTATTCATCAATGGTCATGATCATCCCAACAACTGTCCATCAATGGACTACGGGTCAATGAGGACTTTTACCACATCATTTGTAACATTATGGTCATGATTATACCGAATAATCCCTGGTAATAATCATACCAAGTCCATCTATGCACTACAGGCCACAGATGACTTTCAACATAAAATAAACATGAGGATGATGACAATGATATAAGAATTCAATAAAACAAGTTCAAGAATTAATTTATCTAGAACCAATAACGCCCAAATTGTCAACATGATACTTTTTGTGGAGTAAAATTCAAGAATGCTCGTAAGAATATTTCCATGAAAAGATATTGGATGAAGCGCAAATATCAAGGATATTCCACTAATTTCATGGAGTATAGAAGCCAAAACTTTAACCAACCGAGTATAATAAAGAATGGAATAACAAAAGAAATCACCGGGCATGCGATAGAATCATGACAAAGTTATTCCAATGTAATAATAAATAACGGAATTGTGTCATACAGAACGCACAAATATGATATTCCAATGTAATAATAAATAATGGAACTGTGTCATGCGTGAGACGCATGCATATGATATTCCAACATAATAATAAATAATGGAACTGTGTCATGCGTGAGATTTACGCATGTGATGTTCCAATGTAATAATAAAGAATGGAATAGCGGAAGAATTTTACCAAGTATAGGTATCCGCATACACAAAAAGTTATTCCAATGTAATAATAAAGAATGGAATAATGTAAGTTCTCTTCATTTAATAAGAAAGAAAGAATACCACTTTACAGTACAACAAATAATATCCCTTACCGTAGTAAAGAAGAGTATTCAATTGGTAGGCGAGGACATTTTTAAGAAAACTTGCAGATCATACCAAAGCTTCTTAAAACTCTTAAGAAATACACTCAAGATTATAGAAGAATTCTCTGAACTTCTGGTGTGGTTTTCAATTCTAACTAAGAATCTTATTTATAAGAAAATAGAAAGGATACTATGTCAAGACTATGCAATAAAATATATTATATTCTAAATATATATATATATATATATATATATATATTTATATATTTTATGTAAAATCTAATAAAACAAATTACTTTATAAAAGTATTCATTTTATATAAAAAAGATTTTACTATGCAAAACACTATGCATGCACTATGCAACACTATGCATAATAAAATATAATATATTCTAATTATTGTCTAATAAAACAAATTAATTTATAAAAGTATTCTACATTTTTATATAAAAGATTTTACTATGCAAAACACTATGCATAATAGAATATTATATATTCTATTTATAGTCTAATAAAACGAATAACTTTATAAAAGTATTCTATTTTATATAAAAGTTTTTCTGTTTTATTACATTAATAATACTAATAAAACAAAATTTATCATCATTATTATAATTCACAATATTAATTGACCAGTCGTTCCTCAGAAAGAGGGGCTTTCAATAAGGATTTCTCTCTATCATGCGCGCAATTAGGTGACCAAACCTCTCCTCGATGTAACTTTAGACATCGTTAATATTGTAAATAATAATATTAATAACTTTGTCATCTCAATTATTGATTTAATAATATATAAAATATTGACAATAATTGAATCAAATAATGTGAGATACTATACAACAATTCATTGTAGTAATAATTGAACAAAAGCTGAGTGACTTCTCACGTAAGCATCAATAATCAATACCGTAGTGCTACTACGCAACTACGCCAGACATTCATTTCTTTTAACATCGGGTGTTTCAACAGTTAATCAGTAAAACTTCCGCCGTTATTTTCATAAAATATTATTGTCATTTTCTCAATCCGACAATAATTACATTTGCTAGGGGTCCACCAATGATTGTGTCGTTGTATCTAATATTCCCCGTTAAAACGAATATTCCCCGACCAATCGAATATTATATAACAACTTGCGTACTTTGAAAAATTTATAAATATTACCCACAACTATTATATTAAATTCATTTCATAATATTCAAAAATGATATTTATAGAAAATTCATCTTTATTAAAAAAAACTTAGGGTCTTATAACCTCCCGTTCTTATGAAATTTTGCCCTCGAAATTAGGGTACGTACCTGGTATGTCGAAGAGGTAAGGATACCTTGATTTCATTTCTGATTCTAACTCCCAAGTTATTTCCTCAACATCGTGGTTTCTCCACAAAACTTTGACTTGAGGTATAACCTTGAGCGTAGAATATGTTCTTCTTATCCAAGATTTTAACAGAACCTCTTCATACACGCCAAATCTTCTCGCTATTTTGTGGGTTCTAACTCAATATTGTGGTTCGGGTCTTTCACATATTTACGTAATATGGATATGTGAAAATGTTATGAACATTTAGACATACTTGGCGGTAAAACGGGTCTATAGGCCACAGTTCCTACTTGATCGAGGATTAAAAATGGGCCGATGAATCAAGGATTGAGCTTTCCTCTCTTTCCAAATCTCGTAACTCCTTTCCATGGAGCAACACGTAACAAAACATGATCTCCTTTATCGAATTCCACGTCCTTTCGATGAAGATCAGCATAACTCTTTTGTCGATCTTGTGAGGTTTTTATACATTGTCGGATCGTTTGAATCTTTTCTGTAGTCATACGTACCAACTCCGGTCCCAACATCGTTGCTTCATCTACCTCATCCCAGCATACTAGAGAATGACACTTTCTTCTATACAACGCCTCAAATGGATCCATGCCAATACTTGCTTGATAACTGTTGTTGTAGGAAAACTCCACCAATGGTAAGAACTTGTCCCAACTTCCCTTGAAATCAAGGACACAGAGTCTTAATAGATCTTCAAGAGTTTGAATAGTCTGAGGATGATATGTTGAGCTAAATCGTAAATCCATGCCCATAGCTTTTTGCAAACTAACCCAAAATTGTGAAGTGAATCTTGGGTCTCGATCAGAAACTATGGATACTGGCATACCATGCAGTCTTATAATCTCGTTTATATACATACGAGTAAGACGTTTAAGTGTATAAGTTTCTCGTATTGGTAAGAAATGAGTAGACTTGGTCAATCTATCAACAATGACCCAAATTGCATTTATGCCTTGAGAAACCTTAGAAAGACCGATAACGAAATCCATGGTAATGTGCTCTCACTTCCATTCTAGAATTTCAAGTGGTTGCAATGGACCTTTTTTGTACTTGATGCTCCGCCTTAACTCGTTGGCAAGTTAGACACCTTGAGATAAACAACGCTATCTCTCTCTTCATATTGCTCCACCAAAATGTATGACGAAGATCACGATACATTTTGGTACTCTCGGGATGGATTTCAAGCTGTGTGTGTCATGCGCTCCATCATGATTTTATACTTTAAATCGTGGTCGTTAGGAACACAAAGTCCGGAGTTGACTCAAGTATTCCTTCTTCATCGATTCTTGCTTCCGTGCATAGCACCTTCTTGCACTTTTTTCCTCATACGCATCGGGCCCAAGTCTCAGTAGCTTAAGCAGACTTTAACTTTATCGATTAAAGTCTGGTTCTACTCAGATATTCACCATCATCACACGGTCCCTCAAGACCTCAACTTTTTAATGAATAACGACCACAAAATCAAATTTCCTCTATTTATTATTGTGAATAATAAGGTATTAATTTGATATAATACTTTAGGTTATGGGTGAAATGTGATATAAATTTTGCAAAAAAATAAGCAAGTGGTTATAAAATATTAAATTTGTTTGGGAATATTCGTTGGTCGTGGAATATTCTTTTTCGTTGGGAATATTCGTGATTTACCAAGCAAACCATTTGTGGGCCCCATAACGGATAACTGGCTTGATGAAGAAAATGACAAAATTGAATAAATAACGCACAGTAGTTGTTACCGTTAAGATCGTTGAATACCCTATGGTTAAAATACAAGAATACGCTGTGGTTGCATAAAGAAGACACCAGATTGCACAAAGATTGTTGAATTATCGATCCTTACGTAAGAAGGCACTACTCAATAATTGTCACAAAGAGTTATCGCTCAATATTTTATTTTATTGATTCAATAATTGTCGCGTTGATATTTTATATTATTGTTGTTCAATAATTGTCATCGCACAAGATTCCATTATCGATCAATAATTCATATTATTTGAATAATATTATTAGATAGCATTATTGGCAATGTCTAGAAAGTTTCGTCAAGGAGAGGTTTGGTCACCTAATCAAGCGCGCCAAGAAGGAGAAATCCTTATCTGAAAGCCCTCTTTCCCGGGAACAAATACTTGGTCATCATAAATGTGATTCGTAATATTATTTGTGAATAATTAATTATTGATTCATATGATAAGGAAATATTTATTTTATGTGGATATAAATGATGGATTTATTTATGTGGTTATTAATGAAGGAATTAATGCCGAGATGTTTTATCAAGATTTTGTTTGATTGAAGTATTAAAAATCATCCGCTTCAGGATTTCGTGTATTTTTCTGTTTGGAATTTGAAAACTCAAAGCTACAAAGTTGTAGAGAATTGATTTCGTGTGAATGGACATAAAATTCAGATTTTTCCGATAAACTGCTATTTTCTATGAATTATTAAAGTTTTCGATTATTGTTTAAATGATAAAACATTTTGGAAAATTCTAGAATTGGTTGGTGAGAAATGTGCTCAATTGAATTTCAAATGTGGTGGGTGGCAATAGTATGTGTAAAGCCATCGTGTAAGTAAAGTTAGTCTTCTATATGCTTCTAAGCATTTTCCTATAAATATAGGTGCTTAGTTAGAATTGAAAATCACACCGTAATTCATAAGTTTTCTCTTTCTCTCTATATTATCGAGTGTATTCTTGTGAGTATTTTGATACTTTGAGTGTTGCTATACTATGCAAGTTCCTTCAAAGACTATATCCAAAGATTCCAAATTGTAAGTATTATCTTTTTGAGGTAAGTGGATGTTATTTTCTTCAGAAGTGATATTATTTCTTCAATATCATTATGCCAAATATGGGTCGAACTTTTATCAAATTTGGAACTTTTCATGCTTCTGGGGTTACTATTCATGAGTTACTATTCACGAAGTTACTATTCATGAGTTACTATTCACGAAAGTTACTATTCTTTAAGTATTATGATGATTTTTCTTGTGGAATTTCTATTTTGGTACTCTGAGTTACTATTCACGATACTTAAGACTATTCATTTAATCACATTCAACTATTCAACCTAAAAATGAAATTTTCTTCTTTTTATCCAAGGTGTCTATTATGGTTACTATCTTTGATTGTATCCATGTTTTGATCTTTATTCTGAATTTTGCTTCAAAATTGGTTATTATGAAGTATTATTGATCTTCGATAAACCGTAATACTAATCTCTAATATTTGTTATTTTGTTTCATCGGATTCATTTTCTTTAAAATATTTTTCATCATCCTCTACCCTAAATGATGATATTATCGAATATCTTTGGCCTCAGAAGTGCAAAAGATGAATGATTAATCGATGAATATCTTTGGCCCAGAAAGGTAAAAGATGAATGATTACCTAATGAATATCTTTCGCCGTAGTGAGCAAAGAAGATGAATGAACAGTGTTGAGATGAACATGACCAACTCGGTGATATAAATGAATATCTTTGGCTCAGAAAAAAGATGAATATTTGATTAAAGATGTATATTGATTGATGTTACAGGATAAAATATTGATGATGGACTTTTAAATCTTAGTAAGATAGTAGAATTCTTTTTCTACTGACTCTTCTAATGGATTGCTTATTCCACCGCAGCTTGTTGATCTAAAACTTGTTGTCTATTATATTTTATCGATTTTTCCTCGCTGAAGACTAATGATAATTTGTTGTATATTATCTTAGTCATAATAATTTTTTCTTCGGGCTAGTTGAGCTCACCCTTTCTTTTCATCATTCTCTTCGTGAAATGAGAATATAGCCGGGACTAATGGGAATGGATTGACTATTCAGATGGTTGCATTAGTAGTCCTCACTATTCTCGTGAAATAAAGCGTATCAATAATTGTAATGAGGACCCTTTTGAGTTTTTATATCGCTCTATTAGACAATAGTTGTATTCAAACTCACAAGATATGTGTTGTCGATGATTTTGCACGACAATTGTATTATCAAGTTGTATTTGTTTTTGTACCATGTATTTGGCGACTCGTAATGGGTTGGATGGAATGGACCTATTTTGGGGTCGCCACAGCTTGGTATCAAAGCTTAGGATATGATCCTGGCTAAGATGTGAGACTAGAATCAGAGAGGGAGAGATGGGAAATTCTTCGCTAAGATGACCTACCTAAGTTTGTTTGGTATTTATTTGGCTCACGTAGTATAGGGATAATATGTGACATGTCAATTAACCCTTGTTTTGTTGGCAAAGGTTTAAAAAATGGCATCTAAAAATGTTGTGATAAGCAATGAAGCATATGAGACCGCTGAGTCACCAACGATCAATACCTGTGATAATGTGCATCAGATGGCAATAATCCTCTCGTAGAAACAACAACACCACCAAAAAATGAACGATGGGACGTTTAGGAGCTTTTTTAGAATTCATGCAACACCAAACGAGAGAGACTCTGCTCATAATGTAGGTGGAAACAATGGCAACCCACTGGTTGGTCACCGCCAAGTAGCTTCAAGGAGCCGGGACCACCGTGAGTTTTTGGGAAAGCCGTAACCACTTACTACAGAGACGTGGATAAAGCAGATCACCAAGATATTTGATGTCTTGGGATGTTCCGAGGAGCAAAAGGTTCCTTTGCCACCTTTTATGTTGCGAGGAGAGGCAGACATCGGTGGGAATTCCAGAAGCGTACTCAAATGCCGCCGCATCAAGATGTCTTGGGAGAAGTTCCAAGAATTGTTCAACGACAAGTACTTTCCCCAAAGTATTCGCTCACACGGAAGGAGGTCGAGTTCATCAAGTCGAGCAAAACAATACGAACGTGTCGCAAAGACGAAGCTAAGTTTCATGAGTTATCCCGATTTGCATCCCATTTGGTTGATAATGAGGAACGAATGACACGTAATGTTTCGCGAGGTTTCAAACCCAAATACGCCAATACCTCATTTCTCACAAACTTTGTTTATATTCAGATGTGTGAATAGGGCTCAATTAGTGGAGAGCGATAATGAGCCAAACCCCAACCAAGGATAACGAGCAACAACACGATAATAATCGCATCGGTGACAACGGCCATCTAACAATGATAACCATCGTGGAAGAAATTATCATGCCGTAAATGGTAACCACTTTGGTGGTAATCATGGCCAAGATAATAGAAGAAATGATTCAAGTGGAAATTTCAAGAAGAGAAGATTTAACGATGACTCGGAAGACGCCAAGAACAAAGACCAAAGACCAAAGAACAAATTCTAGGGGAGGAGAACGAATCCGCTAGATGCTACAGATATGAGAGAGAGGGACATATAAGTCCAAACTATTCAGCCTTTCCAAGATATGTTTTAGTTGTGGAAAGAGACGGTCACATAGCTCGATTTTTGTCTCAGAAATAAATCAAGTCCAATTGGGACTGGTGGCACCAAAGGTGGATACGGACAAAACAAAGCTCGGTGGTTTCAGAAGAGCATTTTCGTGACTTTCAAAGAAATGAGTAACCCAAACGGTTAGCACAAGTTAGTTAATTATAAATTTTGTGAAGTCTATACCTTATTAGATACCTGCTTCTACCCATTATTTATCTCTCTTGCTTTTACGCCAATGTTTAAATTTAACTCTGAGAAGTTAGACTTTGACTTATCGATTGAAACTTCGCTAGTAAGAGAAACCTTCATTTCATGTGCTATCCAAGTCTTGGATGAGAGTCATAGCTTTTTAAATGATATTTCTATTGTTAATAAATCTCCGACGTATTCTCAAGGACTTCTTAGCCTACCCTCAGAGTGTGAAATCGAATTTTGTATCAACCCCAAAGACAAAACCCATTTCTAAAACCCTTAAATATTTCTTCAACCAAAACGAACGATAATGCGCCAAAGACGCTGGCTCGAGTCGTTGAAGATTACGATCGTATCATTCAATACCATCGTGGGAAAACGAAAGTGGTAGCCGACGCGCTGAGTAGTAAGATCATATATGCTTATTGAAAAGTGATGTTGTTAACACAAAAAATCCATTTTATATGACTTTACAAATGATGAAGATAGAGTTAAAGACTCTAGGACCCACGGAAGATAACTAATATACGAGTAGAATCGACTTTAATCGATAAAGTTAAAACCGCCAAGCTACACAATCGAGTCGATGAATATAAAGAAGAAGGTGCAAGAATGCGTTATTCTGTAAGTAAGAGTCGATGAAGAGAAGAAAGCTCAAGCCTTCGATTTATTTGAAATCCTCGATCAAGTAGAATCTGCGGGCCTATAGACTCGCCTTTAACGCTAAGTATGTCGCGTGTTCATAACATTTTTCACGATCGATGTTACGTAAATATGTGGACTAACCCAAACCACATTATCATGTTAGAACCGCATTTAGATAGTCAAGATTTAACGTACGAGGAGGTACCGTTCAAGATCTTGGATAGGAAAGAGCATGTCCCACGCACAAAGGTTATACCACAAGTTAAGGTTTTGTGGAGAAACCATGCTATCAAGAAATGACCGGGAGTTGAATCAAAAATGAAAGCGAGGTATCCTCACCTTTTCAAACACCAGTACGTACGCCAATTTCGAGGACTAAATTTCATAAGGAGGGAGGTTGTAAGACCCCAACTTTTTAATGAATAAAATCGAATTTCCTTTATTTATTATTGTGAATAATAAGGTATTAATTTGATATAATACTTTTGTTATGGGTGAAATGTGAAAATTTTGCAAAATAAGCAAGTGGTTATAAAATATTCAATTGTTTTGGGAATATTCGCTTTGGTCGTGGAATATTCTTTTCTCGCTTGGGAATATTCGCACGATTTGCTGCTTAAAGCCCATTTTCAGGGCCCCATAACTGGATAAATCGCTTGATGAAGAAAACGACAAAATTGGGTTGTTATAAATAACATGTAGTTGTTACCGTTAAGATCGTTGAATACCCTAGTGGTTAAAATAGAATAATACGTGGTCGCACAAAGAAAGACACCAGATATTGCACAAGATTGTTGAATTATCGATCCTTACGTAGTAAGGCACTACTCAATAATTGTCACAAAGAGTTATCGCTCAATATTTTATTTTATTGATTCAATAATTGTCATTGATATTTTATATTATTGTTGTTCAATAATTGTCACGCACAAGATTCCATTATCGATCAATAATTCATATTATTTGAATAATATTATTAGATAAGCATTATTGGCAATGTCTAGAAAGTTCACAAGGAGAGGTTTGGTCACCTAATTTGCGCCAAGAAGGAGAAATCTTTATCTGAAAGCCCCTCTTCCCCGGGAACAAACCTCGTCATTCATAAATGTGATTCTATAATATTATTTGTGAATAATTAATTATCGATTCATATGATAAGGAAATATTTATTTTATGTGGATATAAATGATGGATTTATTTATGTGGTTATTAATGAAGGAATTAATGCCGAGATGTTTTATCAAGATTTTGTTCTGATTGGAAGTATTTAAAATCATCCGCTTGTGGATTTTTGTATTTTTCTGCTTGGAATTTGAAAACTCAAAGCTACAAAGTTGTAGAGAATTGATTTCGTGTGGAATGGACATAAAATTGTATTTTTCCGATAAACTGCTATTTTCTATGAATTATTAAAGTTTCGATTATTGTTTAAATGATAAAACATTTTGGAAAATTCTAGAATTGGTTGGTGAGAAATGTGCTCAATTGAATTTCAAATGTGGTGGTGGCAATAGTAAGTAGTGTAAAGCCATCAGTAAAAAGTTAGTCTTCTATATGCTTCTAAGCATTTTCCTATAAATAGGTGCTTAGTTAGAATTGAAAATCACACCGTAATTCATAAGTTTTCTCTTTCTCTCTATATTATCGAAAGTGTATTCTTGTGAGTATTTTGATACTTTGAGTGTTGCTATATATCAATGCAAGTTCCTTCAAAGACTATATCCAAAGATTCCAAATGTAAGTATTATTTTTTGAGGTAAGGGATGTTATTTTCTTCAGAAGTGATATTATTTCTTCAATATCATTATGCCAAAATATTGGTCGAACTTTTATCAAATTTGGAACTTTTCATGTCTGGGTTACTATTCATGAGTTACTATTCATGAGTTACTATTCATGAGTTACTATTCACGAAAGTTACTATTTATTCACGTAGTACTATTCATAAGCATGATGATTTTTCTTGGAATTTCTATCTTTGGTGTTGAGTTACTATTCACGATACTATGACTATTCACATATATACAACACTATTCACTTATCATTTACACTATTCACCTAAAAATGAAATTTTCTTCTTTTATCCAAGATGTCTATTATGGTTACTATCTTTGATCAGATCCATGTTTTGATCTTTATTTTTGAATTTTGCTTCAAAATTGGTTATTATGAAGTATTATTGATCTTGGATAAACCGTAATACTTAATCTCTAATATTTGTTATTTTGTTTCAATCGGATTCGCTTTCTTTAAAATATTTTTCATCATCCTCATCCTAAATGATGATATTATCGAATATCTTCGGCCTCAGAAAGTGCAAAAGATGAATGATTAATCGATGAATATCTTTGGCCCGTAGTGCAAAGATGAATGATTACTCTAATGAATATCTTTGGCCCAGTAGTGTAAAAGAGATGAAAGTGTTGAGATGAATATGACTAACTCGGTGATATAAATGAATATCTTCGCTCAGAAGGCAAAAGATGAATATTTGATTAAAGATGTATATTGATTGATGTTACAGTGATAAAATATTGATGATGGACTTTTAAATCTTCATAGAAGATAGTAGAATTTTTCTACTGACTCTTCTAATGGATTGCTTATTCCACCGCAGCTTGTTGATCTAAAACTTGTTGTCTATTATATTTTATCGATTTTTCCTCATTGAAGACTAATGATAATTTGTTGTATATTATCTTAGTCATAATATTTTTCATCGGGCTAGTTGAGCTCACCCTTTCTTTTTCACCGTTTTCTTCGTGAAATGAGAATATAGTTGGACTAATGGGAATGGATCGACTATTCCAGATGGTTGCATTAGTAGTCCCTCACTATTCGTGAAATAGCAGTATCAATAATTGTAATGAGGACCCCTTTGAGTTTTTATACCGCCTATTAGACAATAGTTGTATTCAAACTCACAAGATATGTGTTGTCGATTTTGCACGACAATTGTAGACATCAAGTTGTATTTGTTTTTGTACCATGTATTTGGCGACTCGTAATTGGGATCGCGCAGTTTGACCGATATGTCCTCCCTCCGCATTTGAAGCATATGATAGGTGGTCGCTTCCTTCCTTAACAATGGGTGTTGGTCTTGACGCTTTTTCCATCATTGTTGAATCTTCTTCTTGAAATGTCCATTCTTATTGTCTTGGCCATGATTACCACCGAAGTGGTTACCATTTCTGGCATGTTGATTCCCTCCACGTTTGTTGTCACCGCTTCGATGACCGTTACCACTGGTATTTTCATTCTGTCGGTTGCTTTCTCTTGGTTGCGTTGACTCGTTATCGCGCTCTAATAAATGAGCCCTATTTACAACATCTGAATACAAACACAGTTTATGAGAAATAAGATATTGACGTATCTCCGGTTTCAAACCTCTTAAAAACATTCGCGTCATTCTCTCCTCATTATCAACCAAGTGAGACATAAACCAGACAACTCAAAGAAACTTAGCTTCAGATGTGACACGGTCATATTGTTTCGCTTCCAACTTGATGAACTCTACCTCTTTTATGTGACGAATACTTTTCGGGAAAGTACACATCGTTGAATAGTTCTTGGAACTTCTCCCAAGACATCTTCAAGTCATGACAGTTGAGTACGCTTTACCGATTCCCACCAAGAATCCGCCTATCCTCGTAACATATAAAGGTGGCAAGGAACCTTTGCTCCTGGAGCATCCCTAGACATCAAATATCTTGGTGGAGCTTTATCCACACTTCCGCCTTAAGTGGTTTTGACCCTCCAATAAACTCCGGTGGTCCCGGCTCCTTGAAGCTCATTTAGCGATGACCGTCGAGAGTTTCAGTGTTTCCACGTACATTTTTGGAGGAGCCTTTCTCGCGCGATGTTGTATGAATTGCATAAAGCCTCTGAACATTCCATCATTCATCATTTGGTCAGTGTTGTTGTTTGCATGAGGATTGTCGCCTTCTCGATGCACATTCTCCTGATTATTAATATGTGGAGACTCAACGGTCTCCTGTGCTCCATTGCTATTCTCAACATTCTCGGATGTCATTTTCAGATACTGCCACAAAGCAAGGATTAGTTATCATATCACATATTATCCCTATACTCTGACCGACCAATTAAATACTAAATAAACTTAGGTAGGTCATACTAGCGAAGGAATTTCCGCCTCCCCTCCTAGTTCTAGTCTCACATCTTAGCCAGGATCATATCCTGAAAGCTTTGATACTAATGTGTGACGCCACCAAAATAGGTATACATCACCTATTCGAGTCGCCAAATACATGGTATGTAATACAAATACAACTTTAAATATACAACACGAAATGTGAGTTTTAATACAAATATTGTCTTCTGCGGTGATTCAAACTCAAAATAAGTCCTCAATACATTTATTATCACACTATTTCATAGAATAGTGAGGACTACTAATTCTATCATCTGGACCGTCACTCTGTTCCCCGACTAGTCCCTGCTACGTTCTCATTTTCTGAAGAGAACAATGAAAGTAAAAGGGTGAGCTCAACTAGCCCAGTAAGAAATATCATGACTACGATAATGCAGAATAAATTATCATTAGTCTTCAACAGTGTTAAACTGATAAAATATAACAAACATCAAGTTTAACTGCAGCGGAACAAGCAATCCATTAGAAGAGTCAAGTAAAGAATAAAATCTACTATCTTCTATGATTTAAAATGTTTTTCAATACTTTTATCGCTGAGACTCAGCTTAATAAATAATCCACATCATCCCTGCACTACGGCCAAGGATATTCATTAGTATCACAACCACAAATTATCCTTGCACTACGGGCCAAGGATATTCGTGTATTTATCGATGGTTATGATCATGCCAACAACTGTCCATCAATGCACCACGGGCCAATGAGGACTTTTAACACATCATTTGTAACATTACGGTCATGATTATACCGAATAATCCCTGGTCATAATCATACCAAGTCCATCTATGCACTACAGGCCACAGATGACTTTCAACATAAAATAAACATGAGGATGGTGACAATGATATAAGAATTCAATAAAACAAGTTCAAGAATTAATTTATCCAGGAACCAATAACGTCCAAATTGTCAACATGATACTTCTTTGTGGAGTAAAATTCAAGAATGCTCAGAAGAATATTTCCATGAAAAGATATTGGATGAAGCGCAAATATCAAGGATATTCCACTAATTTCATGGAGTATAGAAGCCAAAACTTTAACCAACTGAGTATAATAAAGAATGGAATAACAAAAGAAATCACCAGGCATGCGATAGATCGCATGCATACAAGTTATTCCAATGTAATAATAAATAACGGAATCAGTCACGCCAGAACGCACGGATATGATATTCCAATGTAATAATAAATAATGGAACTGTGTCATGCGTAGACGCACGTATACGATATTCCAACATAATAATAAATAATGGAACTGTGTCATGCGTAGACGCACGCATGTGATGTTCCAAATGTAATAATAAAGAATGGAATAGCAAAAGAATTTTACCAAGTATAGGTATCCACAGCGTATAAAAGTTATTCCAATGTAATAATAAAGAATGGAATAATAAGTTCTCTTCACGAATAAGAAAGAAAGAATACCACTTACGAGTACAACAAATAATATCCTCACCTAGTAAAAGAAGAGTATTAAATTTGGTAGAGGCGAGGACATTTTTTAAAAAAACTTGCACTACGCTCAAAGCTTCTTAAAACTCTATAGAAATACGCTCAAGATTATAGAAGAATCCTCTGAACTTCTGGTGTGGTTTTCAATTCTAACTAAGCATCCTATTTATAGAAAAATAGAAAGGATACTATGTTGCACTATGTAATAAAATATAATATATTCTAAATATATATATATATATATATATATATATATATATTATTTAAAATCTAATAAAATAAATAACTTTATAAAAGTATTTTGTTTTATATAAAAAGATTTTACTATACAAAACACTATGCAGCACTATGCAACACTAACATAATAAAATATAATATATTCTAATTATTGTCTAATAAAACAAATAACTTTATAAAAGTATTATGTTTTATATAAAAAATTTTACTATACAAAACACTATGCATAATAGAATATTATATATTCTATTTATAGTATAATAAAACGAATAACTTTATAAAAGTATTCTATTTTATATAAAAGCTTTTTCATTTTATTACATTAATAATACTAATAAAACAAAATTTATCATCATTATTATAATTCACAATATTAATCGACTGTGTCGCTCCTGTGAAAGAGGGGCTTTCCAATAAGGATTTCTCCATCATGCCGCAATTAGGTGACCAAACCTCTCCTCGATGTAACTTCTAGACATCGTTAATATTGTAAATAATAATATTAATAACTTTGTCATCTCAATTATTGATTTAATAATATATAAAATATTGACAATAATTGAATCAAATAACGTGAGATACTATACAAAGCAATTATCGTAGCAATAATTGAACAAAAGCGAGTGACTTCTCACGTAAGCATCAATAATCAATACCGTGAATAGCTCTTATGCAACCACGATATTATCGCATTTCTTTTTAACACCGGGTGTTTCAGCAGCTTATCAGTGAAAACTTCTGCCGTTATTTTCATAAAATATTTTTGTCATTTTCTCAATCCGACAACAATTCTGTTGTGGGGTCCACTAATGATTGTGCCGTTGTACGAATATTTCCTGTTAAAACGAATATTCTTCGACCAATCAAATATCATATAACAACTTGCGTACTTTACAAAATTTATAAATATTACCCACAACTATTATATCAAATTCATTTCATAATATTCAAAAATGATATTTATAGAAAATTCATCTTTATTAAAAAAACTTGGGGTCTTACAGTGTCCATCTCCTATTGGTGGAAAATCTATTTAGCACCTTTAATCACATGATTAGGCTCAATTGAAAGAGATAAGTTGAAGCTTATTATCCATGGGACAACAAAAGTATGGGGGATAATAGTTTAATCATAGCATTCATTTGCTAGATCAATTCATTTCTCCTATTCTCCTTCTTCTATTTTTCTCCCAAGCTAACAACATACAAAGAGAGAAAAGAGAGAGAGAGGGGTTCGGTTTTCTTGAGAGGGAGAGGAGTTATTGTTCATGCTTCCTAAATTCATAACCTACTTTGGAAGAACAAGAAGGATAGCAAAGAAAACTAGGTGAGGTTCTCTTCCATTCTTTTTCTTATTCTCCTTCTATTTTCGGTTTTTACCTCAACATGTATGGGGTTATGGTCTAATACTCATAGTACCCTAGTTCTACACGTTTCATGTGTAGGACTAAGTATCTTGTGTATTAGACTATAAATTTAGAGTATGGAAATGAGCATATGTTCTCCAAGGGGTGAAACTCTTGTTTTTCCTCCACTAAATCTTGTGTAACTCAAGTTTTACAACTTGAATTTGTGATCCGTCAAAGGGGGGGGGGGGTGCTAGATACATGAGTTATCTAGTAAACCCAAGTGGTAGAATACAAATCTAGCATGTATTGAAGTCATGGGGACTGTTTTCCCAAAAACAGTCCACATAGAAAGTTAAGGTTTCAAAACCCTAAAAAGCTACTATCCCCGTTTTCCTCAGGACTATTTCTGGCAGTTGAAAGTTTTTTAAAAATCTGGGAAAAAGCACAGAGGTACCTTGAGAAGTTCTCTACGTGTAGGAAAAAGAACGGACACGTTTCGAGTTATAGGTTGTGTGTAATGGCTATTTCCGTAAAGGACTCCTAAATATTAACACCCAAATATCTCACAGTGTATACATGGGAAAAATCCGAAATGTTTACAGTAGGTTCATATATGTTATGAGATTATGCCCTGAAAATTTCAGATTTGTCTGAGCAAAACTCGATTTATGAAAAATGAAGCAAGATCCGAGTGTTTTGGGCACTTTAAAATTAGTAAATCACTTTCTAAAATTCCAGAAAAATTTGGAGATCATTGTTGGGTCATTTACTGTCTAAATCCAGAAAAGAAGAATTTTTGGAATCAGTTTGGTATTTTTCCTAAAAATGATGAAGTTATAAATAAAAAGAAATAAATAGTTAAATGATGTCTTAAATAAGAAAAATGTGATTTTAATGCTTGAATACTCCTAATATATAATATTATGACTATTTTAGGGTATTTTGGTAATTTATAATAAGAAATATTATTTATGACCTTTTATGGATATTAAATAAGTGGTTTTGTAAAGGGTGAACTATTAGAATAAATTGTTTATTGATCAAATAAATTATTAAAATGTTATTATGATATTAATAATATTAGAATATGATATTGTTAAGTACATAAAAATATTAAGATTAAAGCTTAATTAAAATATTATTAAAGTATTAATCTTAGATTAAAATATTATTAAAAGATTAATAATATTAAATTAAAGTATTAAAGGATGATTAAAATATTATTAAAATGTAATAACATTAGTAAGGAATAAAATATTATTAAATGATTAATAATATTAGTAAATAAATAAAATATTAATATTATTGGTAAATGAATAAAAATATTATTAATTGATTAATGATACTAAAACATAAGTAAGATATTATTAAAGTAATAATATTAATGCATGATTAAAATATTATTAAGAGAATTAATAATATTAGTAAAGTATTAAAATTTTATTAAGATGTTAATAATATTAGTAAGCGAATAAAAGTAGTATTAGTGAACTAATAATACTAAGAGGTGAATTGAATATTATCAAGATTAATAATATTAAGTGAATTAAAAATATTTGAAGTTATACTTAATGACTTTTAATATTTAAAGAAATAGTACATTAATATTTTAATATTAATGGTAATTATTTAAAATGATTTTAAATATTTTAAAAATCATTTAAGGGTAGTATAAATGTTTTAAAAATATTTTGAGTTATTATAAATAACTTTAATATATTGGCAATGGTTTCATTAATAGTTTAATAATAATTAAATGTTAATGTTAATAGAATTATTTGATATTTGAGTCAATTAATAATGATTTCGGTGTTTAAAAATTAATGATAAATTAATAAATGTTTATTAAGTCATTTAAAATAATATGAATGATACTTACGGATATTGAACGTTGGAATAGAGTCTTAGACTCGATAATTACCCGATAAAGCTATCGGTACACCGACATGTTTCAGAAATTAATATGGACTTAGATATTTTGACTGTATTAATGTTTGTTTGTGATGCAATGACTGTTGAACATGTGTGATAATGTGATTAAGTTATGTGTCGATGCGAAATGCGATTATATGTTATATAGTATATTGTTCTAATCGAACGAATGATCTGATTAATGATAGGTCGTGATATAAAAGATAAAACTTAGTTGCGTATTGTAAGCATCGCATCAGACAAATATCCTACTTTTGCATTTTCTTTATGCAATGGACATGAGTAAGAATGTTTCAGAATTATATTATTACTGTACAAATTATTAATCTTATATTATATACGCTCATTGATTGTCAACATGTTAGTATATGGTAATTAAGATATATATTATGTTCGTCAATTTCTATAAATGGTTATGCAAGTGTCCCCACTTGGATAATCATTGCATTTAATCACATGTTGATACACCTTTGTTAATTACCCGTATACATATATGTTGAATAATAGATTATTGTTGAACAAGATAAAACCTTATTATTATCCAACCGAATTGCCTTGGTTTGGAACCCCGACAAGTAAGAACATCCCTTACACGGGAAAAACTTTTATGCACCCAAGGTGGACAGAGTGAACGATAACATCGTTCTTGCATGTAGTATTGATCAATACAAGGTACAACGGGCTGATCACCCCCGTGCCCATAAGTTATGACGGTTTACAGATGAAGTTCTATTTAACCTTTTCGAAAATGAAAACAATGTTCATAGTATGTCCTCTTAACCCTATTTATAGTTAGTACATAGTTTCAAAAATTTGAAAGAGGGTTGTTATGTTATTATTATTGGTTCAGATTACTTCACAACTATTGATTTGTTGTAGAAGGGTAGTATAAAGAAAATATTTAAATTCTTTCAGCTTATATATATATATATATATATATATATATATAATTGTTATTACTTGTTGGGCACTTAAATGCTCATCCTTGCTTAATTTAAATGTTTTCAGCTAAGTGTGAACAACCTGAAGGCTCTGTTAAGAACAAGGGAAAAGGGAAAAGGAAAAAGGTTGTTGAATGATTTCAATGTTATCTTATGTAATAGCTTAATATTATTAAGACAATGTTATATATTTATTATCATGTATTGTAAGGAATGATTAAAGGTTACGTACTTGGGAGCTAGACTCTGATAATTATGTAAATTAAGTTTAATATTTACGTTATTGTTATTATTATTAGTATTATTCCGCTCATAGAAATGGTATCGTGAAGCACTGAATTCGGGTTTCAAGTACCTGGATTCGAGGGGCTTTACAATTATTTTACCTCTTCGTAACTCTATTTTCTTCATTAGGCCTCCTTAAACATTTTATTATTTTTTTCTCTTCTGGCCACACATACTAACATATGTTCCACACAAAAATAATTTTATTATAAATTTTTAATTGTCTTAAGTATGTTTCAAAATTGGATAGTTTCAACTCACCTACTTTGGCACGTAATAACTCGGTCGTTCAAACTCGGAATGAGTCCGTTCCGGAGGCTATGGATTCCTTATTCAGTGTACTATACACCCCCAGAAAACCATAATTTTATGGAAGTATAAACTAGCCCCAAAAGTTCCTAAAGGCCAGCAGCCCACTAGATTTTAGTTTTCCACACATTTTACCAAAACATTCACCATAAATTCATTTTTGCTTCTTTTTGCTTTGTTCCAATTGGGTTATTTTCGTAACTCCTAATATCACACCCCATCATTATGGAACTTAATTTTCAGACTTGGGACATGGCCATAAAAGGTCTTCAAATCAGTCCATTAATAGTCCTCTAGTCACATTTCCATCCATTACGCATAGTACGTTCAGGTATTGTTCATTTTGATTCCACTTTGCATGCTTTTAATATTCCATTTAACATTTTAACATCATTCTTATGATGTTTCTTAAACCATAAAATCCACAACAACATCTAATAAACTCAAAGAAATAAAATCAAAGAGATGAAAAATGAGGTGTTTTAATTAAGTTCCTTACCGTTTTCCTTTTTGAAATTTCAAGGATGAATTTCTTAAGCAATATACTGAGGGAAGAAGGTGGTTTTGATTACAAGAAAGCCATTGTTGATTCTATCGTGATCTTCATAAGAGATATACCAGATGCAAAAGAAAGTGGGTTGCTTCACCTTTGTGAATTTATTGAGGATTGTGAATTCACATATCTTTCTAAACAGGTTGGCATTTTTGCCTTATGTTATTCTTTTCTTGTCATTAGCGTGACTCAACAATCTAATCAGCTAGTTTCTAACACTTCATTCTATTAATTTCTTAAAAGATACTACATTTTCTTGGAATTGAGGGACCAAAAACCTCTGATCAAAGCAAATACATAAGGTATATCTATAACCGAGTGATACTTGAGAATGCAACTGTTCGAGCCAGTGCCGTAAGCACATTGGCTAAGTTTGGTGCCATGGTTGATTCACTGAAGGTAAATTTGATTCTTTTTTTTTCTCTCTTTATAACATCAATTTAGGTTTGGTTATAAGCTACTAACAGAGATGATGTGCTATACTGTGTTGCAGCCTCACATTTTTATTTTGTTGAGACGCTGTCTCTATGACAGTGATGATGAGGTCAGTTGTATTTTTATTTGAAGTCTATAGTTTATGATTCTTATGCATGTTAAACATTTATCAATTGTTTCTTGCTTTCCTTCTCAAGAATTTGAAAGTTTTGGTATTCACTTCTGTTTTGTACCGTGTGTAGCACTGTGGTAAGATTGGTGACCAAAAAAATAATATCTTGTAAACTCGACCTATGCTTTGATTCACTCTTGAACTTTTACAGGTTAGAGGTCATCATTCTGATTTGGAGTTTTCAGTGAGAGGGAAGGAGCCCAAAGATAAGGTCCAAATATATACGTGGATGGATGCTACACTATGTGAGCTAACTGATATGGTAAACATTTGTGTGCTTACTGCCTATGTTTCTGTATGCAAAAAACGAAGTTGATTTTTTAAGCTTTTATTATCCAGAGACATGTTGCATAATGACTTTCATTAAACTTACTTTCATTAAACACTTCATGCATCTACCATTGGTTAACCACAACTGGAACTTCATGTATGTTTTGCATAAAACCCTTTTTTTGTTACAGTTTTCCCTGATCAAAGTGGGATATATTACCTGCAGAAAGATTAAATCCTTCGACCTTGAATAGCCTTGTCCTCCAAAGGGAGTAGGAAAGGGGCCTCCAGGTCCGAACGTGACATAATATTTTTGCACTGCTAATGTTGTCTTATGTGCTAACCCCAATGAAAGTTGTTCTGGTATCATTTCAAGTAACCTTTATGCTGCACCATGCAAAGATTAGCACATGGAAAGGGAAAGAATAGATTTGCTCTACTTCCAATGTAAAGTAATGTTGTTGTCATACTGATCTGCTGAACATTAATTGGTTCTGAAAAATTGTTTGCTATCCGTATATCTTCTAAAACTGTATGTGGGTTCTTTTTTAATCCTATTTGATATGTACAATAATTTGTTCATAGGCAGTCCCTACTTTGCCACATCCAATGTTGATTGTGGTTCTTTTCAGGTTAAAGAGGTAGCTCCTGAGGCTAGATGAAGAGATGCATCACTGTCCTTTGCTTTTGTGTATCCTTCTAAAACTGGGCATTTTGTACTTAAAGAGGTAACTTAATTACTTTTTCTCTTTGTCTGAGTGCATGATGTTTTTGTGTATCTGAGGCCTTGTGTGCAGATATATCTGCCCAATTGTTTATCTAATAAACATGTGCACATCTTTATGGAATATATTGGTTATTTCAGGTGTTAACGAACTGTCATGAGCTAACACTTTACCTAACTTCAGTCTCTCACTTGTTTTTAACATGTAGTTAGTATATGATTGTTTGAGAATATTACAACCATCGCTTGCAAAAACCTTGGTAAACTATTACTATTTTGCTCTGCGTGGCAAGTAATTGATTAACATGAAGTTGGTGTAAATTAAGAAAAGTATAATTAAATAAATATTATTTGGTATTGTGAAAGAAAACTGATTGAACAATGCTCAATTATTAGGTACTTATATGATGTGTTGAAGAAGACAAATATGTTAATGATGATTACTTTTGTGGAAAATCAATAGATTATCTACAAGTTTTTAATTAGTATTTAATTTGCTACAAGTATAGTTATGACGGGGTTTGTTTGAGTGATATGTTTCATTATATAGCTCAAAAGCTACTCAGCTGTGTGGTGTGGTTTTTGGTCTACGTGTACATGTGTTAATCGACTTTTGCACACTGTCCAGGCTACAAAATCACCTTACATGGGCATCTGTGTGATATAGCCATATGTAGTAGTACACTTGGATGCTTTAGTATCATCCTACAAATGAAACCCTTGTCTAACATAATTCCAGTCAATCATGTACAAGCATTTTATACAAAAAGATCTTATCTTACATATTAGTATTTGGTTTCTAACTAATTTATATGGAGTATCAAAAACCAATATCTAAAGTTGTACTACTTCTAAATAAATTTGTTGTTCTTTTATTTCAGAGGGATAAGGCAAATGGATTAACGTACACACAAGAACAAATTGACGAAGTACATGATGAGTGGGCAGCATATGTGAGCAGCTACATGTGGAGCCTCGAGTTAATGGTGGATATGTACAGGGTTAGATGAATGAACGTATTTTGGGAGAACCTAGGCCTTTTTGCACATGATTAGGTAGTAGCTTAATTTTATGGATAGTTTGGTTTATTTTGTGGATGTAATCAAATTCACAAATTAATATATTAGTAATTTATATTGAAAAGTGAATTTGAGATGTATATATGGATAGTTTGGTATATATTTTATGGATGTAATCATTTGAAACTGTAAACGAATGGTATTATTGGGATGTATTTTGAATGGTTGATACATTTTGGTTTTAAATTTAAATGAGAACTTAGACCTTTTTTAGCTATATATTATGGCATTAGCAAATTGCAGGTGCACTGGTAATATAGGTGAACCACAACTTTTTTTTCTTTTTAAAAATGTTGTGTATGCAGCACAACTACAACATTGTTATATGTATTACAACATTTTCAAGTCATTCTATAACATTTTAAAAATGTTATATAAATTTTTCTAAATAGATGACACATTCTAAACGTTGTGTAAATGTGTTTAAACGTTGTCTGATATATTAAACTACAACATTTCAGGCCAGAAAACGTTGTGGAATCATACCATCTACAACGTTTTCAAGCATCTAATAATTTTTAGAAAACAAATCTACAACACTTTTTAGAAAAAAACGTTGTATAATGTGTCAAACTACAACGTTTTAAAAACGTTGTATAAAGGGTGTCAAATAGATGACACCCTTAAATACGACGTTTCTAGGTTAGCAACCACAACATTTTTTACGCGTTATCTATTTACTATTTTGTAGTAGTGAAATTAGGGTTCTTGGTTTACCTCTTGTGTTCTTATTCTTCCAATTGAGCTTTTGCTTGATCCAAGCTAACTCTTGATCCTTCATTCTTGTCCCTTGAATCTGCCCCCCCCCCCTCTCTCTTGATCTCTCAAGCTTTTGCTTTCTCTCTCCCTCTGTCTAGAGTTCTTAAGATTTTGCTTTCTCTCTCTATCTCTTTCTCTTATAATATGAAATGAAGATGAAAGAAAATGACTAAGTGTTGGTTGATAGTCTAGATAATTATTCACCAAATAACCTAAACTTCCTCTATGGTTAAGATAACTCATGTGGGGTAAAGGATTAAAAGGATGACACTTGGGACTTATTTGTTAAGAGGCTTAAGAAGATAAACTATCATTCAATGCCTTGTGCCACCTAATGCCCATGAGTCATCACAAAACTCCCCCCATTATATACCCATATATCCGACCCCGTCCCTTTTCTTGCTTCTCTTTTCCAAATTCAATTAAGCTCGTGTCATTTAATTTGCAAGAGACACATGCCCCTTCCTAGCTCATGACTCACCGCTTAGCATTTTTCGTTCTCCTTTATCTCATATGCTTAATTTCCCACATATGACACTTTACCTCCCAAGCTTTGACGCCCTCAAATTCGGGTTCCCTAACCTCGAGTTTGGTGCTCACGATACATCATACATATCACATCTAACTACCCATTCATTATGAATTACATCATTCATTACATAACTTAATACATAAATATAACATTATCCCAGGTTAACTAACCTTAAAATTACATGCCATATAATACAAAAGGCTTAAACGTAATATAATAATCATTACACAAATTGATACTACTCGGTCGCCTTTGCTTTGCCTTTATCCTTCTTAGATCCTTCGGCTACCTCGACTTTAGCTGAAATGTTTTATTTAAGTAAAGGTGAGCAACTAGTTTGTTCAACAAGTTAAAGCGCACAATAAAAGATATATATCATGAACATAAGAGTCTAACTTTTTTAGAACTTCAACAATATTCAAAAGATTTCGAAGTGGCTTAATAATAAATCAATTTCAATAACAAGATTTTTCTTGAATTCCATACTGGATAACATATCAAGGATGAAAGAGTAAAATTTTGTCAAAGGTTCAATAATATTCAATTGATTAAAAAGAATTATCAATACTAGAATAATATTCAACAAAAGTGTGATATTCCCAGATTTCATGTTGAGTGATCACAAATGGATCATGAACTAATAAAGGAATCATTAGCTAATAAAACTAAATTACCTCAAGAATATAAGTGTAACAAATGATTTGTTTGAGTTATGATTCTGAGGACAGAATCTTTGTAAGGAAGGAATGATGTAACATTCCAGAATTTTAAATTGTAATATTAAATATTTATTTAATTATATAAGTATTTAATGGATATGTTTATTGCTAAATAATAATTGTTCAAATTGAGTTGATGTGGTTTAGTTAATTATTTGTTGATTGAGTTGATGTGGTTTAGTTAATTATTTGTTGAGTAAATAAGTAAGGAGTTAAGAAAATTAATTGTTATGAGATTATATACGAATTTAAATTAATAGTTAAGCTAGAGAGCTTATAATGATTAAATGAATTATAATATTGTAATTGAAAGTTGTAATTAAAATAAGGTGTTAGTTGGTTAAACATAATTATAATTATAAAGGAAACTATAATTATGTGGTAATAATTTATGTGTTAAAGTAATTTAATAGATTAGTATTTGAATTTATTAAATTAATTATTAAAATTAATTAAGTAGAAGTGTGACAAATAACCTTACTATAATGGAGTTATTAAAATAAATTAAAAGAGTTTAATTTAGTTTTGCCAAACATGTCTGAATGCGTATTAAGTCTTTAATCTAGTGATGTTTTATCAAACAAGGTATAAGGATTAATCCATTTGTTTTAATTAGGTTTACCAAACAAGGTGTAAGGGTTAATGGGTTATTTTTAGTTAGCTAGCCAAACAAGCCTTAAGGCTTTTGATTTTCAAAATTCTATAACTGATGTCAGTTAAAATCCTATACTTAATATCTATATTATTATTATTATACGTTATATGATAATACATAAGATAGAGTTAGGAGAAGAAAATATCAGAAGAAGAAAAATGGAGAGAAGAAGAAAACTCTAGAGAGAATTGAGAGAATCCTAAACAAGTTTTGATAAAGGAATTTGAGGAAAGAAGTATTGTTGATCAAAGGAGGGAAAACCTTCATCATCTAGCATACAAGGTATCATCCAAACCTTTTTCCTTAAAAATTTTGTTGTCTTCTTCTTTTTCCAAAACGTTCTTTGTAAAATATTTGTAAAAAGGGGAATTGTTGGTGTGTATAGTTTTATGTGATAATTAGTTGTTGTAAAACTGTTTTTCATAAATTATGTATGGTTATAATCAAGTAATTCATATATGTATGTAAATTATGAAGAAAAATATATTACAGTGAGTTCATATGAATATATATACATGAATATGGCTTGTTTAAAATCAAATTAAGGTGTGATTAGTTGTTAAAATCAAATTAAGGTGTGATTAGTTGTTAATATATATATATATATATATATATATATATATATATATATATATATTGACTATTGATTTTGAAAGTAGATGAATAAACATAAACATGGTAGTTTGAATTAACTATTTTGATTGAAAAACAAAGTTATAGTGATGATTTTCATTAAAAATGTCAAAAATGGAGTTTTTGCCAAAAACATTGAAATTGGGTGTTACAAAGTTGATGTTTATGTTATTGTATGTGTAAAAACATGTTAGGAGTCTTTACAATATGTTTACATGAAGTCTCTGTATGAATTACATTTTAATTAGCTTGTTAGATTGGAGCTTGTAGTCCAATTTGGCTTTCTGTTCATGCTGTTGCCGAGGTCAAGGCCGCCTGAATTGAGTTTGGCGCCAGCACTGACTCAAAGATAGATAGGTTTCATCTTGCATAAAGACTACGACTATGCAAGCAATACCAAATGTTGGCTCGAGTCTCGCATCATAACATGCCAGATCGGCCAATGCAAATACCAACCACATCAGAATTATGGTGAAAGGCAGTCATGAAAGTTAGCGTAATGGTCTGACAGTTTTATTTAAGTATACAAAGTTTGAAAATAAATGTTATGTGGACTGATTAATTATGATTTCAATAGTACTAAACTAAGAATGAGCATGTTATCAAGGGTTAACTAGTATTAGTATTAACGTAATTCGATTATGTGAATTTATAATTAAACCTATATGATGTATATACTTGTTTATATATATAAAATGTTGGTAATGACTAATTATGTCATGATGATATATGTATAGGGTATTGAAATTCAAGTTCTATGGTTTAGCTTGTGCTCAAGGTAAGTTCTCTAACTCTACTTTTATAATTGTGCGAGTATCTAAACTCTCTTTGAGCAAGTTTTCTAACTCTAAAACTTCATTGTGCAAGTTTAATTTCGTTGAGTACGTTATTGCTTTTAATTCAATTTTAATTACACAAGTTGCTAACTCTACACTTTCGTAGAGCTAGATTGTTTATTATTGAGAAAGCTCTTGTATCTATTTGTTCATGAGGATGCAAGTATTCTAAATCTTATATTTTATTATTGAGCAAGTTTCTTTAATATGTAACTTGTTATTTAGGATGCGAGTCGCTTTATTTTTTTATATTCTAGTGTTGAACAACTTTATCGATCAAATTACTATTCACTATGCATGCTTAGTATCCAATTCTCAATAACCTTGACTTAATATTGTTCAAGTAATTTATGATATGATTATTCAATGTTTATGTTATTAGATTATTCCTAAAGCATGATACTAATTTATAAATATTGATTCAGTTATGATTATTCCATAGCATACAGTTAGTTCTTTTGTATTCAACTAATCCTTAGTTGATGACCGTTGAATTCTAAATTACCTTATAATGTATCCAAACCAAACCTACTTTGGTGTGGACTTGTATTCTAAATACTGAGATGAACAACTCTTTTAATAGAGGTTTACGCTTAGTGTTAAAATGGTTGTGCACAATACATTGTACGAAGGGTTGATCCTCCTAAGTACGTGGAGTCCTTATAGTCTTATGACTGTTAAAGTTAAAGTTGAAAGATTACTTATAATTGTGGACATGATTCATGGTCATTAGACCCTCAGTGAATGTTATAATTTTCAGAAAGTCAATAGAACACATTGTTCAGTTCTATTTAGCCTAGTATTGACAATTGATGTAAAAGTTTAAAGATTTACTTGTTATTATTCCAAGTGGGCCTTGTTTGCTCACTCTTGCTCAGTAAAATTTCTTACGACTAAAATTTGAAAGGGGTGACATACCTAGCACCAAAGAAGAGGAAAAGGAAAGATGAACAAACATCAAGACTTGTAATAGTTTTGATAGTTTTTTTATCGACTTTGGTTTAAAGATTGTAATGAAGTTTATTTAATTTTTTGCATTTGAATGTTTGTAACTAAAGGTTAGATAACTTTGGGAGATTTTTATTTAAGTTTAATCAGATGTAAGGTGGGTTTTATTATTCAATTTTATTATGATTGGGTAGTTAGAAATGAATGTTTTGATTAAGTGAACACCAAATCTTGAGGAAATAAAGTACCAGGATTTGGGGGTGTCACAAGTTGGTATCAAAGCTTTAGGTTATGAACCTTAGGTGGGGGGAAAAGCCTTAGGAAGTAACCTTTGAAAAGATAGTGGAGATAACTCTTATTGAGTTTTAAGGAAGAAGTAATAAAATACTTATGTGTTTATGTGTTTATAGTTTATGTACTCGTGAGTGTCGAGTAGTAATGATTCATAATTAAAACTTTAAAACTTTGTTGTCAGGATGACTAATGTCGGAGAATCCAGTCAAGCTAGGGAGGAGGGACCTCAAATGCCTATCGAGGAGGAGCCTCGCGACATTCAGAAGTTGGGGAACAACCATCGCCACGGAGTCGGATCCCCTGGTGGTCACGAGAGTTGAAGATGAGGATGATGACGTGGAAACAGATGAGGAGGATCCCATTGAGTTGCCACAGGAGGATGAGGATGACGAGGAGGAGGAGGAGGAGACTCCACTAACCTCGATGGCTGCTCGTATGTACGATGAAGTCTACGACCGTAACGTAGAACTTCAGGATACAGTTGAAGAGTTGCAGGAGATAGTAGCTGAAAAATAGACTGCAATGACACAAAAAGACGGCGAGATCCAGGATCGTGAGGAACGATTGACAAATGTCGAGGAGAAACTAGTACAGACTGAAGGAGAAAAAGAATAATTGATCAAAGTGGTCGCTGAACTGAAGAACAAGCTCAGAGAAGAAGCTACTAAAAGGGCAAGAGCTGAAGATGCCTATGAGGAAGCTTTTCAACGAACCAGATTAGCAGCAAGAGACACGCAAATAGAGAGGATGAAGATGGAAGTGATTGATAAAGTATTTAACACCGCAATTAATCGAGCTCAAGATCGGGTCATGGGATATCCTATTCAGTTCGAGACGCTGCCATCATACATATTAGATTGCAGAACAATCTTCCGGGTCATGGAGGAAGAACGTGATAGGGATAAGAAGTATCTTAATAGAACATCGTAGTTGTTTTACGATGAATAAAAGGTTAAATAAATTGTAAATCCCAAGTGTTATGCAACCTATGGGATATGACTATGATGTTGTCCTGAAACTTTTGTAGTTCAGGAAAGTAATGTAGATAGCAGTGATGCTATTGTTTTATATTTTCAAAAACGTTATGAATAAGTAAAAGTTGTTACTTTATTCAAAGTGTTATGTGTTATGTGGTTATTTCTTTTTGGAGACAAGTTAAGTAGAAATTACTTAAAAAGAGTTGAATAATAATCTAATGAATGTATTTTAACAGAAAATACTTCCTATACGTCAACCGCCACGACAGAGAACAACTGAAGGAACCAATAACGACAATGTTGATGGTAACCCCGTTCAATAACTAGTGACGCTACTGACAGGAGCGTTGCAGAATCAACCACAAAACCATGGTACAACGTTTAAAAATTTCAAGGCGGTTGGACCACCAAAATTCCGTGGATCCATGAATCCAATCAAAGCACAGACCTGGATTATGGAGATAGAAAAGGTGTTCGATGTCGCTAGGGTAGGGGATGACCAGAAGACTGCTTTCACAAAATTCATGTTGAAAGCGAGAAGTTAGTTATTGGTGTGGCAGCCAATAAAACTCGTGAAGGGCCGTGGAGTGATGACCGGGATAGGTTTAAGGAGTTGTTCTTGAGACCTATTTCCCAGAGAGTTCAAGAGTCGTTAGAAGTGCGGTTTACGGAACTAAAGTAAAGGAACGGCGATGACCAGATCTCGAGTATACCGCTAAGTTCAACGAATTGGCGAGGTTTGCGCCATATCAAGTCAGTACAGACGAACGTAAGGCGAAGAGATTTGAACAGGATCAAGCCCCGTCACGTAAAGTAAGGTTTTCTTGTTCCATTGAAGACGCTTAAAGCAGTTGATGGAGAAGCGCAAGATTACCAAGGTGGAGGCGAGGCGGTGACAAAGTTCAATCAGGAACAGAAGAAGAAAAAGAATGAGGGAGAATTTAAGAATGGAAGTGGTGGTAGTGGAAACAACAACAACAACAACTACAATAACAGTTTGAAGAGGAAGTGGAATAGGAACATGGGTGCTAGAAACTAGCAGGGTAACCATCAAAACAAAAAGTTTGAAGCATGTGTGACATGCGAGAAATTTCACAAGGGTGCGTGCTTGATGGGGAAACGAGTATGCTTCAATTGTGGCCAGGAGGGTCACATCGCCCCAAATTGCACTCAACCAAAGAAGAATGTGTGCTTCACGTGCGGATCCAAGGATCACTTTGCTCATGAATGTCCTAAGAAGAAGGATGGAGGAGGTAACAATGAAGGTACATGGGCCATTGCAGGACCTGTAGCATCAAACAAACCCACAGCCAGAACCTTTAACATGACTGTGCAAGATGTTGTGCAATCAAAAGATGTGGTATCAGGTATTATCCCAATCAATGATATAAATGCTTATGTATTATTTGATTCGGGTGTTACTTATTCGTTTATATCTGATGAATTTGTTAAGAGGTTAGAATTGCCTAGAGAAGAACAGAATTTTCCTTTGAACATAGAAATTGCGAATAAGGAAGTAATCCCTGCTAGATTCGTATACAAGAACTGTAGGGTGAACATTAAGGAGAATATCTTATTAGTAGATTTGATTCCGATTAGACTTGGAGAGTTTGATGTGATTCTAGGAATGGATTAGCTGTTCAAATATGGAGTGGTAATTGATTGCCAAAAGAAGTGTGTAAACCTTATGACCCCGTCAAAGGTAGTATTTTATGGTAGCAAGTCACCTAGATAGATAAATGAAATGTCTGACGACTATGCATGCCAAGAAATTGTTGAGTCAAGGCTGTGTGGGCTATTTAGCTTATATAGTCGATACTCAGAAGAAGGGTGTGAAACTAGAAGAGATACCAGTAGTGAGGGAATTTGAAGACGTGTTTCCAGAGGATTTGCCAGGACTTCCGCCTGACAGAGAAATTGAGTTCGTGATCGACTTGGCGCCGGGAACAGCACTAATATCAAAGGCCCTGTACAGAATGGCTCCGGTTGAAATGAAGGAACTGATGGTACAGTTGCAAGAGTTGCTAGATAAGAAGTATATTCAACCAAGCGCATCGCCGTGGGGAGCGCCAGTATTATTCGTGAAGAAGAAGGATGGATCAATGCGTCTTTGCATTGATTATAAGGAGTTAAACAAGGTCACTATTAAGAATAGGTATCCGTTACCTAGAATAGATAACTTGTTTGACCAATTGAAGGGTGCTAAGTACTTCTCGAAAATTGATTTGAGAAGTGGGTATCACCAATTGAAGGTAAAAAAGGAGGATATACCTAGAACGGCATTCGTAACCTGCAGACGGACATTACGAGTTTTGGTGATGTCTTTTGGTTTAACAAATGCCCCTGCTGGGTTCATGGACTTGATGAACAGGGTGTTTAAACCATTCTTAGACAAGTTTGTAGTGGTATTTATTGATGACATTCTGGTGTATTCCAAAACTCAAGAAGAACACGTGGAACACTTACGTTTGACATTGGAAACACTAAGAACGGAAAAGTTGTACGCGAAATTCTCTAAGTCCGAATTTTGGCTAGATCGTGCGCAATTTCTCAGGCACGTGATTGACAAGGATGGGATTTTAGTGGATCCATCAAAAGTGGAAGCTGTAATCAATTGGGAACAACCAAGAACACCGTCAGAAGTATGGAGTTTCTTAGGACTGGCCGGTTATTATAGAATATTTATTCAAGATTTTTCTAAGATAGCCACTCCGCTAACAAAATTGACAAGGAAAGCTGTAAAATTTGTTTGGACGGAAAAGTGTGAAGAAAGTTTCAAGATTTGAAGAAAAAGTTAAGTATGGCACCTGTGTGGACATTACCAGATAATACAGGAAATTTTGTGGTGTATAGTGATGCCTCACACAAAGGGTTGGGTTGTGTTCTTATGCAGAACGACAAAGTTATTGCATATGTGTGACGCCCCCAAAATTAGGTATACATCACCCATCTTGAGTCGCCAGATACATGGTACAGAATTCATAAACAACTTAATAATACAACTGTCATGTACAATACGACAAAACATAAACTGTGAGTTTGAATACAAATATTGTCTACTAGAGAGTATACAAACTAAAAAGAAGTCCTCATTACAATTATTGTAACACTATTTAACATAATAGTGAGGACTACTAATACTATCATCTGGTCCATCACTCCATTCCCCGACTCATCCCAGCTATATTCTCATTTCAAGAGAATAAAGTGAAAGAAAAGGGTGAGCTCAACTAGCCCAAAGAAGAAATATTATGACTAAGATAATGCGTAATAAATTATCATTAGCCTTCAACAATGTTGTTAAACCGATAAAATATAACAAACATCAAGTTTTACTGCAGCGGAACAAGCAATCCATTAGAAGAGTCAAGTAGAGAATAAAATATACTATCTTTTATGGTTTAAAAGGTTTTTCATGACTTTTATCACTGAGACTCAGCTTAATAAATAATCCACATCATCGAATCACCTCGCACTACTACCTAATGATATTTTTTTAGTATCACGACCACAAATTATTCATGCACTACGCCCAAGGACATTCGTAGTATTCATTAATGGTCATGATCATGCCAACATCGTCCATCAATGCACTACGGGCCAATGAGGACTTTTACCACATCATTTGTAACATTACTACCATGATTACACCGAATAATCCTTGGTCATAATCATACCAAGTCCATCTATGCACTACAGGCCACAGATGACTTTCAACATAATATAAACATGAGGATGATGAAAATGATATAAGAATTCAATAAAACAAGTTCAAGAATTAATTTATCCAGGAACTGATAACGTCCAAATTGTCAATGTGACACCCCCAAATCCGGGTACTTCGATTCCACGGGATTTGGTGTTCACTATACAAATATCATCTATCTATCTACCCATAATAAATGCAAACCATGCAATAGATAGAAATAAAATCTTCCCTTAAAGGGCTACAACATCTGAATCATAAACATAATCCCAGGTTATACTAACCTTAAACATCTGTGCGGAAAAATAAATAATAAGTCTTAAACAACATCATTAACTCAAGTCTAATATAAATACATCATCAACAAAATAACAAGTCTTCATCATTTGCTAACTTTGCCCTTGCCTTTACTAGTGGAAGGTTCATCGGTTCTTTCGTTTTTTAATCGCAAGAATATTATTAAGCAAGAGTGAGCACTATTGCCCACAAGTATAACAATGAAATAACATTATAATAACATGCGAGTAAATCAAAGACGTCTGAATAAAATGTAAGACCCCAAAATTTTTTTAAATAAAAAGGAATTTCCTTTATTTATTATTTTGAAATAGTAAGGGTGGATTTGATTAATGTGGTTAGTTATGGGTAAAATGCGCAAATATTTTAAATAAGCAAGTGGTGATATAATATTCATTATTGTTTGAGAATATTCGTTTGGTCGTGGAATATTCAGATCGCTTGTCAGAATATTCAAATTTACGCAGGTTAAACCATGTGTGGGCCCCATAACGGAAAGCAATTGGAGGAAGAAAATGACAAAAATAAGTTGTTTAAAAATAACGACGTAGTTGTTACCGCTATTAATCGTTGGAATACCCGGTGGTTAAAACACGATGAATACGCGTTGTTGAATCCAGAAGGTATACGGTATTGCACCAATTATGACTCTTACGTAAAAAGGCACTACTCAATAATGGTTATGAATTACTGCTCAGGTGTTTTATTTTATTGATTCAATAATTGTTGCGTTGATATTTTATATTGTTGTTGTTTTAATAATTGTCATTACACAAGATTTTCATTGTCGAAACAATAATTCATATTATCCGAATAATATTATTAGATAACATTATTGGCAATGTCTAGAAAGTTCATCTAAGGAGAGGTTTGGTCACCTAATGCGCCGGCGAAGAAGGAGAAATTCTTATTGAAGCCCCTCTTTCCGGAACGCACTGGTTGTCAATATTGTGATTCTCGTAATATTATTTGTGAATAATTAATTATTGATTCATATGATGAGGAAAATATTGATTTTATGTGGATATAGATGGAGAAAATTTTAATGTGACAATTGTTGAAAATTGAAATTTTATCTTTTTCTCGATAAAATAATTCATTTAAATATATATTATTATATTTTAATAATATAATAATGGTGATATTTTTACAACGAATGTGGGATATATGAGTATACGAGGAGGAAGAGTATTTTTGTTGCAATAAATGTTTAAAACATGTTAAACATGTCGGTGGACCCCATTTATCGATTTGAAATTTGATTATAGCCTCTAAAATCACCCGTTTGTGGATTTTGATCAATTTCGCTTTGAAATTTGGAAAAACTTTCTTCAAGAAAGTTGTAGAGAATTGAATTTCCTATAAAAACACGCGAGATTCAATTTTCCGATAAAAGGACTTTTATTATGAATTATTGAAGTTCAAGTTCAAATAATTGATTTTGGAAGTTTAAATTATTTTAAATTAGAAAAACGTTTTTTTATTTTTTTCTAGAAGGTTGGCATGTGTGAATTCTTTGAGATTAAGATTTCAAGGAATACGATAATATTTTTATATATATTAATATTATATTAAATTTTTCGCTTTGGTGTTCTAAGCAATTTCCTATAAATAGGTGCTTAGGTTAGAATTGAAAATCACAATTAAACTCAAGTTTTTCTCTCTATATTATCGAGTTTATTCTTGTGAGTATTTTGAGTATACTTTGAGTATTGCTATACGGTGAAAGTTCAAGATATAGTCTATATCCAAAGATTCCAGGTTAAGACCGATCTTTCTAGTAAGTGGATGTTATTTTCTTCTCAAATGATATTATTTCTTCAATATCATTATGTTGAAATATTGGTTGGAACTTTTTATCAAATTTGGAATTTTTTCATGCTTCGGGGTTACTATTCATGGGTTACTATTCATGAGTTACTATTCACGAGTTACTATTCACGTAGTACTATTCACGTAAGCGTGAAGATGTTTTTTGTGAAATTTCTATCTTTTGGTGTTGGAGTTACTATTCACGATACGGCACTATTCACTTATATTACACTATTCACTTAATACTCAAGACTATTCATAGAAAAATGAAATTTTTCTTTTTTGTCCAAAATATCTATTATGGATACTAGCTTTGATCAGATCCATGTTTTGATCATTCTTGAATTTTTTACCACTATGATTATTTTTGAGGTATTTTTGGACGTGGATAAAACAAAGTACTTAATCCTTAATCCTTAATCCTTGTCATTTTGTTTCAATCGATTCGTTTCTTTAAAAAATATTTTCATCATCCTCGGCCTTAAATGATGATATTATGGAATATCTTTGGCTCAGAAAGTGCAAAGATGAATGATTTCTGATGAATATCTTTGGCCTGTAGTAAATATGAATGATTTCGATGAATATCTTTGGCTCAGAAAGTGCAAAGATGAATGATTTCGATGAATATCTTTGGCCCGTAGTGCAAAGATGAACAGTGTTTAGATGAACATGACTAATGGTGAATGTCCTCGGCCTCGTAGTGCAAGGATGAATATTTGATCCCGGATATATATTGATTGATGTTACAAGGATAAAAATAGGCGATGAACTTTAAAATTCATACATGTAAGATAGTAGTTTGCATTCTCTACTTAACTCTTCTAATGAATTATTATTTCAACGCGAATATTGATTTAAAACTTGTTGTCTATTGTATTCTATTATATTTTTCCCTATTGAAGACTAACGATAATTTTGTTGTATATTATCTTAGTCATAATATTCTTTTATTGGGCTAGTCGAGCTCACCCTTTTCCTTTTGTTCCATTTTCTTCTCGGAGGCGAGAATATAGCAAGTACTTAGTCTGGGGTATGGAATGAAAGTTCTAGAGAGAGTTGTTTAGTAGTCCTCACCATTGTTGTAAAATAATGTATCAATAATTATGATGAGGATTTATTTGTATGTGGATATTGTCAGATGGCAATATCTCGATTTAAACTCACGCTTTACTATTGTAATAATAAAGTTGTAGTTGTTTCGTGCATGTGTATTGACAACTCGTGAATGGGGAATGTAGACCTATTTTGGGGCGCCACATAAAAGCTCAACTTTTGAATCAAGAATGAATAACAAGAATCAAAAGAATTCGAGGGTCATAAGACCTTGAACTATGTCCTAGGTTATCAAGGGTTATACTTGAAACCTTTAATGATCATAAGACTATGGACCTTTCTACTCAGACTTAGGGGGATCACCACTTAGTACCATATTGCGCGAGAATATCTTAATCGACGATAAGTAAATCCTTTCGGAGGTTGTTCATCTCGGTTTGACATTAGAGTCCGCACCAAAAGAAAGTTTGGTTGGATAAATCAATAAGGGTTACAATTTAGAACGTTCATCAACTATAGACTAGTTGAATCAATAAGGATTCGCTAGTCTAACAAGGTTCAACAATAAATGATATTTATAATGAATAACAATCTCAATAGGTATACAATAGAACAATTATTGTATAACAGAATCATACTTTGAAAAGATAATTAATATTTAACATAACAAATGAACTTGATTTATAAACTTGAATAATGATAACAAGTAGGGTTAGTAAACTTGCCTCGTGCGTAGATTACATGTTAATTAAACACGTCCCTTGAATTTAATCCTACATACCATTTACATTCACAAAACCAGTTAATTATAACTTAACTAATCATCAAATGTTCATTCTTTTTGTCTAACTCGAATTATGACTATGCTTAGACAATTTATTACACTTAATGTCACATAATTTACACTTCATGAATAACAAGCTAATTATGTATTCAATAATTTAATCCACATGCAATTATATTATTTACATGTTAAGTATCTATTTTAATATCTCATTATACTTCTAACATAACTCTATGTTCTTTAATTTAAGTTGCTATCACATTGTTAGACTTGAAAATTAAAAATAATTCATTTGGACATTACAGAGTAGCCATGGCTACCACCTTTGAACTAAGCCTTGGCAGGCTATGCCTGCAGTACTATTGAGATCTTTGAATCACATTTGCGCGGCTGGCCGGTACAAGGAATTAAGGAAGAAAACGCAGGCCAGGAAGGGAGGAATTGTAAACGCTGCTCGCAATTCGCAAAAAAAAATTGCAGAGCACAGCCAAAAACTCATAAATATTACTCCTTTCTCAATCACAGAGGCTTTACAGAAAACTGTGAAAGCCATTTTTTTATCAAAACTTGAATACGTGAAATATAGAATTTGGGAGGGAGAGATTACCCAGAGTATAGATTTAGAAGAGATAAACCCTTTTTCAAAAGCTTCTTCAACACAGAGATTCTCACAAATCCTCTGAATTCTCTCTCAAAATTTTCTAATTCTCTCTAACTAGTTTTTATCAGACTTAAGAAAAAATGAAATAAAGAAGACGTCGTGATCAATAAATCGACGATTGTGGAGGTCGATTACCCATCATGGGTTAACCGCCTCAACCTCTACTAGTGCTATGTTTGGCTAGCCTTAAAGGCTTAAACTCAATTAATTTAATAAACTCTTTTATCATATAGTTTAAATAATGTCACACCCTTTATAAAATAACTCAATTAATTTATTTAATTTAATATAAATAAAATATAATAATTTCTCATAAATTCACATAGTCATATAATTAATTTCTCATTAATAAATAATGTCAACTTATTAAATCTCTAATTAATAATTAAATTAATTAAAATACCAATATACTTATTAAATATTTCTTTTAATACAATAAGCTCACATAATCACATACTTTGATAATAAAATTTCTACATTAATTTAATAAATGTAACACATATAATTAAATTAATCTACCACAATTGCATCAATTAATTATTTAATCTAATAATTAACTCATTGAAAAATATTTATTTAATTCAATAAATATTAAAATTAATTTACAAAATCTCGCTCATCACATCTTTCCCCCTTAAAAGGATTCTGCCCCGTAATCACGACTCAATAAATTCAATTGCTACATTCTCCCCCCCTTACAAAGATTCTGTCCCCAGAATCGCTTACACATAATTAAGTAAATAAATGAGGGTAGTTTTTCATCATATTCTCTTCGAGTTCCTACGTAGCTTCTTCAGCGTTGTGGTTCCTCCAAATTACCTTAACAGAAGGTATTACTTTATTTCTGAGAACTTGTTCTTTTCGGTCGATAATTTGGACAGGAATTTCTTCGTAAAATAAGTCTTTCACAAAATGCAGGGGTTCGTATTCAATTACATGTTTGTAATCGGCCTTGTAGGGGCGTAACACAGAAACATGGAAGACGTTGTGGACATTCTCGAGTGATGGAGGTAAGGCTACCTCATACGTGACTTCTCTGATTCTACGCAATACTTCAAACGGTCCAATAAATCTTGGGCTCAATTTCCTTTTCTTTCCGAACCCGATCTTCCCCTTCCAGGGAGAGACCTTCAAGAAAACATAACTACCTGATTTAAACTCGATATTTTTACGATGTGGATCAACATATTTCTTCTGTCGATCTTGAGCCGCTACCAGTCGTGCTCGGATCACTTTGACTATTTCTTTCGTCTCATTGTACCCAATTCGCCCTAGCAATTGTCTTTCACCAACTTCATCCCAAAGAAAGCGGAGTTCTGCAGACTTTTCGCAAAGATAACGCTTCATAAGGTGGCATGCCTATACTAGCAGTAGTAAATGCTTGTTGTTATAATTAACTCTACTAATGGTAGGTGATCATCCCAATTTCCTTTAAAGTCCATCACATGTGATCTTAGCATATCTTCTAATATTCGAATCGCTCTCTCACTCGTCTGCTGCATTTGAAGGTGGTAAGTCAGACTCATTTGCAATGCGCACTCCATGCATTCCTCAAGACGCTTCCAGAAATTTGATGTGAAGCGCGGATCCCTATTTGAAATAATTGATACCGAACTCCATGCCTCAAACAATCTCTTTTACGATAGCCTCGCTTAACCGATCTAAGTTGAATCTTATTTTGATTGGAAGGAAGTGTGCGATTTCGTTACCAATCAACGATAACCCATATCGCATCGTAGCCTTTTCGAGTCGCTTAAGGCCAACCATGAAGTCCATTGTAATATGTTCCCATTTCCACTCTGGGATCTCTAACAGTTGTAGCAATCCACTCGGTCTTTGATGTTCCTCTTTCACTTTCTGACAGGTTAGACACTTGGCAACACATTCTGCAACATCACGCTTCAAATTCGGCCACCAAAAATGTTGTCTATGATCTTGGTACATCTTGGTACTACCAGGGTGAATCAAATATCGTGAACTATGAGCCTCACTCAAAATATCTTTCTTAATCTCTGTGACTGGTGGTACCCAAATTCTACTTTCAAATCTCAGTAGTCCTTCCTTATCCATCTTAAATCTCGGTTTGGTTTCTTCAGATATCTTCTTTGTCACCTTTTTGCATTCATCATCATCCTGAAGCTGAGCCTCCTTTACTTTATCTATTAGAGTTGTACCAGATTGCATCTGAACTAGCTTCTCATCGATCTCCATAGGATACTTCACTTCCAACTCCAGTTTCTCCATTTCTGTAATTAGCTCCTCCTGAGCAGTCAACATCATCAATTTCTCACGACCCTTTCTACTTAAGGCGTCGGCAACCACATTTGCTTTACCCGGATGGTATAAAATCTCACAGTCGTAATCTTTCATTAATTTTAACCATCTTCTTTGACGCATATTCAATTCCTTCTACGTGAAAATATATTTTAGACTCTTATGGTCCGTATATATTTCACACTTCTCTCTCAGATAGATAGTGCTCCAAATTTTCAAAGCAAAAAATAATCGCAGCCTAACTCCAAGTCGTGGGTCGGATATCCTTCTCATAATCTTTCAATTGTCGTGATGCATACGAATGATTTTGCTGCTTTTGCATCAAAGACACAACCAAGTCCTTTATACGACGCATCACTATAAACAACAAAATTTCTTGTATCATCCTAATAGATAACACAGTGCCGACTAACCTCTTCTTTAATTCATGAAAGCTTTCCTCACACTTATCTGTCCAAACACATTTTACAGCTTTTCGAGTTAAATTCGTTAACGGAGTTGCGATCTTGGAAATATCTTGTATGAACCTTCTATAATATCCCGCCAATCCAAGAAAACTTCTTACTTCTGACGGCGTTCTCGGCTGATCCCAGTTAATCACGGCTTCTACTTTGGATGGATCTACCAAAATTCCGTTTTTATCGATTACGTGACCAAGAAATTGTACTCGCTCGATCCAGAATTCACATTTTGAAAATTTAGCGTACAACTTCTCCCTTCTCAATACTTCCAACGTTAACCTCAAATGTTCTTCGTGTTCTTCTTTAGTTTTGGAATATACCAAAATGTCGTCTATAAATACCACCACGAATTTGTCCAAAAACGGCTTGAACACATCATTCATTAGTCCCATAAATGTTGCAGGATCATTCATTAGACCAAACGACATTACTAAAAATTTGTAGTGACCGTATCGCGTTCTGAACGCTGTCTTCGGTACATCCTCTGGCCTCACCTTCAGTTGATGATAACCGCTTCTCAAGTCTATCTTGGAAAAGTATCTCGCTCCCTTCAATTGATCAAATAGGTCGTCAATCCTCGGTAATGGATATCTGTTCTTAATCGTGACCTTATTCAATTCTCTGTAGTCAATGCAGAGTCGCATCGATCCATCCTTTTTTTTCACAAACAACATCGACGCTCCCCACGGCGATACGCTCAATTGAATGTACTTCTTGTTCAACAATTCTTGTAGTTGTACCATTAATTCCTTCATCTCTACTAGTGCCATTCGGTATGGTGCCTTCGATATTGGAGCAGTTCCGGGCGCCAAATCGATTACGAAATCTACCTCTCTATCCGGTGGAAGTCCCGTAAATCGTCGAAATACGTCGACGAAGTCCTCACAATCAGTATTTCTTCTACTTCGGATTCTCTTTTTGTCTCAACAACTTCGGCTCGCTTTCATCAATCGTTAGACAACGTTAGACTTTGTTTAGGCGACTTGCTACTATAAAACACAACCTTTGATGGAGTCATAAGGTTAATACGCTTTTTGGCAATCAATTTGACCGTAATTGAATAACCATCCATTCCCAAAATAACGCCAAATTCCCCAAGTCGAATAGGGATAAGATCTACGCTCATGATATTACCCTTCATATCCACTCTACAGTTCTTATGTACATACTTAAAAGGGATTATTTCTCTATTCACAATTTCTATGTTCATGGGGTAATCCAATTCATCCTTAGGCAAATCTAAATTCTTGGCAAAATCATCAGATATAAAGGAACAAGTAGCACCCGAATCAAATAAAACATAAGCATTAATTTTATTGATCGGAATGATACCTAACACCACATCACGGGATTGAACTGCATCTTGTACCGTCATGTTGAAAGTCCGGGCGGTCGGTCGATTTGTTGCGGTTGGTCCGGTGAAGGTTAAGGCATTTCCACTATTATTTCCCCGGTTTCCTCCTGATCCTGACCCTCCTGACCCCTTCTTGGGACAATCTCTTGCCAGATGGTCTTTCGAACCACAAGTAAAACAAGAACCCTTCTTTGGGTTTAGACAGTTTGGTGCTATGTGGCCTTCCTGACCACAATTGTAGCACACTCTTTTTCCTTTCACACAAACTCCCAGATGGGCTTTCCCGCAAGTCGGGCATGCTTCGATTCTTCTCTTCTGATTACCTTGCTAATTCCCAAATGATGAGCTGTCGTTCCACCTTTTCTTCTGATTGAAATTTCCACCTCCTATGCCACTTCCACTGGCCTTGTTATTAATTTCACCTTCACTCTTCTTCTTCTTCTCGATCTTGATTGTACTTGGTCATCGTGATCGCTTCCTCCTTTCGGCGAGGATGGCCTTTTCCAAAGGCTCCAAAGAAATGTGTTTATCTCAAACATTGATACTCTTTGTCAGACACCCAAGGCTTTAGTCCTCGCTTTCAAACCGCTCTCGCCTTCCTCTCATCCGTGTGAACTTGATACGGGCTAATCTTGCCAACTCATTGAATTTAGCCACGTAGTCAGGTACACTCATGTTTCCCTGCTTCAGTTCCAGAAATTGAACTTCCATTTGATTCTGCGAACTAGTTGGGAAGTACATCTTGAAGAACATCTCTTTAAATCTCTCACACGTAATTACACCTTCACCTCCTCTTACTTTATTTGCTTGCCACCAGTAGCTAGCCTCAGACTTCAGCATAAACGTTGCAAAAGCGGTCTTCTGGTCTTCTCTAACCCTAGCAACGTCAAAAACCTTCTCCATCTCCATAACCCACGTTTGAGCCTGGATTGGGTTCATGGATCCTTTGAACTCTGGCGGTCCCACCGCCTTGAAGTCTTTAAACGTTGTGTTTGGTGGAGCTTGAGGTTGTTTGTTCATTTCTCCAGTCAGTAAGTTAACTAACTGTTGAACGGGATTTGCGTTGGCATTATTGTTATTATTGGTTGACTCTTCCTGAGCTGGTTGACGCTGTTGTCTTCTCCTTGGCGGCATATTTCTGTTAAATAAACGCTTATTAGAACTTTATTTATTTCTCTAAATAGTTAAGGCATTACTTAACAATTTAACATACTCATTTAACACATCATCTAAAACAACTTCATATATTTGCATTCAAATCAAAGTTTTAACATTAAACGATAAAGATAATCGCTATTTACATCAACTATCTCGGAATAAAGAATCCACGGTGTTTTAAAACATTCAAATATTCTTTCGCTCATAAACACGCCGTAATTTACATCTAAAACTAATTAAGTTCTTCACATAATTAAACAAATCAAATCACCGCTTGGCCAAGGTAATCGATTAGCCTTGCTACGCCCTCTTCTAAGATACGATGCATCGTCCCGCGATCCATCATGTACAATGGTAGTCCCTCGAATCGGATTGGGTACCTCAAAACTCGATCTTGGGTCTCATTCATTGCCTTTGTTAAGTGTAAGTACGCTTCCCCAATCTTCGCTTTTTTTGCACGACTACTATCATCCTCGCAGACGATTAGCTCGACGTGATTCTCTTACCCACCTTTCTCTCGCGCTATGTTCAAAGATTTCAAGGTTTCTTTCAGCCTTCTTCGCTTTCTATCTCCTGGCCTTATCTTCGGCTTTGACCCTTCTCATGGACCAAATCCCATTCTACATTTGCTACCGAGAGTGAAGAGTCGAAATCTCCTCTCCTTCGCTTTCTAGAGTAATATATCGAATAACCGCTTGCTCTCACCAAACTCGGACCTCGCCTCAGAATCTCCACATTATGGTCGATAACGTGTCATACATCTCAAAGATCAATCTGTACCGTGGTAACTCCTCTTCTTCCTCTTCCTCTTCCTCTTCCTCAACAAATTCCTCCTCAGATCGGCCTCGTGCTCATGCTCCCGACCAACAACGGTGATCAATGGAGATGATTCCTCTACACACTATTGCTCCATAACGACATGTATGTCTCTGGCTCCTCCTCCGTCAGATTTTATAGGTACACGGGTTCCTCCTCAAAAGAGTACTATATAAGTACCGGGTTCTACCTCCCCAACTTGACTAGCTTCTCCAACATTCGACATCCTGACAACAAAATTTTATGTTTTAGTTACTAAGTCGTATCATCTAACGCATACTTTAACACATAAGCACATAAAGTCTTTTATTATCTTCAATGAATTACATAAATTCATTTCTTATAACTCGATAAGAGTCTTCCATCACTATCTTCTTTCTATAAGGCTACTACCTAAGGTTGTTCCCCCACCAAAGGTTCATAACCTACAACTTTGATACTAACTTCAGGACACACCCCAAAACCGGGTACTTTGATTCCACGGATTTGGTGTTCATCAGACAAATATCATCTATCTATCTACCCATAATAAATGCAAACCATGCAATAGATAAAATAAAATCTTCCTTAAAGGGTTACAACATCGTATAATCATAAAATAATCCCAAAGTTATACTAACCTTAAACATCTGTATAAAAAATAAATAATAAGTCTTAAACAACATCATTAACTCAAGTCTAATATAAATACATCATCAACAAAATAACAAGTCTTCATCATTTGCTAACTTTGCCCTTGCCTTTACTAGTGGAAGGTTCATCGGTTCTTTCGTTCTTAACTGCAATATTACTATTAAGCAAGAGTGAGCACTATTTCCCACAAGTATAACAATGAAATAACATTATAATAACATGCGAGTAAATCAAAGACATCTGAATAAAAGCTCAACTTTTGAATCAAGAATGAATAACAAGAATCAAAAGAATTCTGAGGGTCATAAGACCTTGAACTATGTCCTAGGTTATCAAGGGTTATACTTGAAACCTTTAAAAATCATAAGACTATGGACCTTTCTACTCGCACTTAGGGGATCAACCCTTAGTACCACATCGTGCACAATATCTTAACACTAACGCATAATTAAATCCCTTTGCAGGGTTGTTCATCTCAGTTTGACATTCGAGTCCGCACCAAAGGAAGTTTGGTTTGGATAATTCATCAAGGATTCTGAAATTTAGAACGCTCATCAACTATGGACTAGTCGAATCAATAAGGGTTCGCTAGTCTAATAAGGTTCAATAATAATGATATTCAAATTGAATAATAATCTCAAGAAGTATACAATAGGACAATTATTGTATAACTGAATCATGTTTTGAAAAGATAATCAATCTTTAATATAACCTTTGAACTTGAATAATAGCAATGATAATTTACTCGAGGTAAATAATAAACTTGAATAATAATGACAAGTAGGGTTAGGAAACTTGCCTCGTGCGTAGATTACACTTTAACTAAGCACGTTCTTTGAATTTAATCCTACATACCATTCACATTCACAATACCAGTTAATTATAACTTTAACTAATCATCATAAACCCATTCTTCTATCTAAACTTTGGTTATGACTATACTTAGTCAAATATCACAATTATTGTCACATAATAACACTTCATGAATAATAAGCTACTTATGAAATCAATAATTTAATTCACATGTAATTATGTTATTTACATGTATTTATTTTAACATCTCATTATACTTATAACATATTTTTATGTTCATTACATTAAGTTAACAATACATTGCTAGACTTAACACTTTAAAAATTACATTTCTAGACCATTTCAGAGAGTGGCCATGCGCCACATTTATACTAGTTCTTTATGCCATGCACGGACACTTGGGACGCCACATGGACTTATATGGCATGACTGGACATGCATGCTGCATGAAAGTTAAAAAACGTTTCGCAATTGCAAAAATTACGTAACACGTACCCAAAAATTTCCAATTAAAGTACTACTACACGAAATTATTCATATACACATGTTATAATTCATGCATAAACATAACCCAACATTTATAGAATGGTTTTAACCCATTAAAACACATAATCACAGAGTTAAAATCTATAATTTCTCTGACTTTGATGTTCTTGAAGGTTTTGAAAATAAAACATGAAAATTGATACTACGGATTCGTTATAACACCGAATCCGTTCGTTTAAAGTTTGGTCTCTTCGTATCAACTTGTATAATAATATACGAGTGTAAAATTTAGGGATAATATACGATCAATACATAAAATATCACGTATAAGGCCATAAGGCCAAACTCATATTCTGTAATTTTGTAGAAATCATATACGATGTAATATTATGAAACCGATGATATGGAATCATGCATATATATATATATATATATATATTGATACATCTTACATCTTAACCCATAAATAACTCATTAATATTACTCCTTTTCTCAATCATGAGGCTTTACGTAAAATCGTGAAAGCCATTTTTTTTATCAAAACTTGAATACGTGAAATATAGAATTTGGGAGGAGAGATTACCTAGAGTATAGATTTAGAAGAGATAAAACCCTTTTTCAAAAGCTTCTTCAACATGTAGATTCTCACAAATCCTCTGAATTCTCTCTCAAAATTTTCTAATTCTCTCTAACTAGTTTTTATCGGACTTAAGAAAAATGAAATAAAGAAGACGTCGCATCAATAAACTGACGCATTGTGGAGGTCAGTTACCCATCATGGGTTAACTGCCCTCAACCTCTATTAGTGCCATGTTTGGCTAGCCTTAAAGGCTTAAACTCAATTAATTTAATAAACTCTTTTATCATATAGTTTAAATAATGTCACACCCTTTATAAAATAACTCAATTAATTTATTTAATTTAATATAAATAAAATATAATAATTTCTCATAAATGCACATAGTCATATAATTAATTTCTCATTAATAGATAATGTCAACTTATTAAATCTCTAATTAATAATTAAATTAATTAAAATACCAATATGCTTATTAAATATTTCTTTTTAATACAATAAGCTCACATAATCACATACTTTGATAATAAAATTTCTACATTAATTTAATAAATGTAACACATATAATTAAATTAATCTACCACAATTGCATCAATTAATTATTTAATCTAATAATTAACTCATCAAAAATATTTATTTAATTCAATAAATATTAAAATTAATTTACAAAATCTCGTTCGTCACAGTCAACAGGATATTACTTTGTAGAGTAAAATTCAAGAATGCTCAGAAGAATATTTCTATAAAAAGATACTGGATGAATTGCAAATATCAAGGATATTTCACTAATTTCATGGAGTATAGAAGTCAAAACTTTAACCAAATGAGTATAATAACGAATGGAATAACAAAAGAAATCACTATGCATGATGTACTTTTGCATAGATAGGTTATTCCAACAGATTAATAAGTAATTAGGCGGCGAGGATGTTCCAATGTAATAATAAAAAGCGGAACCAGTCCGGACGTGAACGCACGTAGACGAGGATATTCCAATGGAATAATAATAAAGAGCGGAACCAGTCCAGCGTAAATGCACGTATTACAGGATATTCCAATGTAATAATAATAAAGACGGAATATTAGAAGAATGTCACCAAGTATAGGGTAGTCCGCGTATCTTTGGTTATTCCATAATAATAAAGAATGGAATAATGAAGTTCTCTTCATGAATACAAAAGAAATAATACCCACTTCATGTGGACGCCCCAAAACAGAATACATCACCTATTACGAAGTCGCCAAATACATGGCATGTAATACAAATACAATCTTAAATATACAACATAAGCTATGAGTTTGAATACAAATATTATTTACTAGAGAGTATACAAACTCAAAAGGAGTCCTCATTACTATTATTATCACACTATTTCACAGAATAGTGAGGACTACTAATGCAAACATCTAGGACCATCACTCTGTCCCCCGACTAGTCCCAGCTACGTTCTCATTTCCTGAAGAGAACAGTGAAAGAAAGGGTGAGCTCAACTAGCCAAGTAAGAAATATTATGACTAAGATAATACAGAATAAATTATCATTAGCCTTCAACAGTATAACAACTGATAGAATATAATAGACAACAAGTTTTAGATCAAAAACTGTAGCGGAATAAACAATCCATTAGATGAGTTAACTAAAATATAAAATCTACTATCTTCTATGATTTTAAAAGTTTATCATCAATTTTATCTCTGAGATTCAGCTTAATAAATAATCCACATCATTAACTCATCCCTGCACTACAGGCCAAGGATATTTTTAGTATCACGACCACGAATTATCCATGCACTACGGGCTAAAGATAATCATGTTTTCATCAATGGTCCTGATCATGCCATAAAATAATTCATCTTTGCACCCTTGGCCGAAGAGAATCCATAGATATAATCCTACCAAAAACTGTCCATCAATGCACTACGGGCCAATGAGGACTTTTACCACATCATTCGTAACATTACGGTCATGATTATACCAAATAATCCCTGGTCATAATCATACCAAGTCCATCTATGCACTACAGGCCACAGATGACTTTCAACATATCAATATGAGGATGATGACAATGATATAAGAATTCAATAAAACAAGTTCAAGAATTAATTTGTCCAAGTACCAATAACGTCCAAATTGTCAACATGATACTATTTTGTAGAGTAAAATTCAAGAATGATCAGAAGAATATTTCCATGAAAAGATACTGGATGAAACGCAAATATCAAGGATATTCTACTAATTTCATGGAGTATAGAAGTCAAAACTTTAACCAACTGAGTATAATAAAGAACGGAATAACAAAAGAAATCACCATGTGTGCGGTACTTCTCATAGATAGGTTATTCCAACAAAATACTAAATAACGGAACGGAAGGCATAAGCGTAAATTGCATCGAGATAGGATGTTCCAATGTAATAATAAATAATGAAATAACAACGAAATCACCATGCATGCGGTACTTTGCATAGACAAAGTTATTCCAATGTAATACTAATAAGGACGGAATCGGGTTACAGAAACGCACGCATGGATATTCCAATAGAATAATAATAAAGACGAAACCAGGTCTGGCGTAAAACGTACAGATAGGATATTCTAACAGAATAATAAAGACGGAATCAGGTCCGGCGTAAAATGCATGCATGTGATATTCCAACGAGTAATAATAAAAGACTAATCGTGTCCCACTGTAAAATGCACAGAAAGGATATTCCAACATAATAATAAAGACGGAATAATAGAAGAATGTCACCAAGTATAGGGTAGTCCGCGTATACAGGTTATTCCAACAAAATAATAAAGAATGGAATAGCAGAAGTTCTCTTCATGAATACAAAAGAAATAATACTCCCTACGAGTACAACAAATAATATTCCCTACCTTAAAAAAATTGGACACTGGAATAGTGAGGTAGCAGACTTCTCTTCTTCTTTCTCTCTATAATTTCTCTCTATAATAATTGTCTAAAGCTTTTGTGAATTGGTGAGAAATGAAGGAAGAATGAGCTTCTATTTATAGGAAAATATAGTTTCGATAATTGCACGTTTTGGGGCTCAAAATATTACAGTATAATACCTTCCTCTTTTTCTTCATTTTTAATTTAGTCCTGCAAGTATTATCAAACTTTCACCAACTCCCCTAATAGTAAATAATGTCAATCAATTGTAAATCATATGACTCAATAGTTCTAATCATGTGATAAAAACAATTACAGTATAGTAGCTCCATATATACCTCTATTTTTAACTTAGTCATGCAAGTATTATCAATTTTGCACCAACTCCCCTAATAGTATAAGAATGTGATTCAATAGTACGTACATGTGAACAAATAGTTATATAAGCATGTGAATTAGTAGCAATTAATTTCTCATTTATCTGAAAAATTACCCGATTTATCAATATAACCCCCAGACATCAATTATCATCGGAATAGCTGTCGATTTTTCACTAACACAAACAATTCCAACATAATGAAACTATTTTTATCAACAATATAAATTTTGAAATTTCGAAGTTTGACTTTTTCTCGAAAAAGTCAACTATTGACTTTTCCCAAAAAAGTCAACTGTTGACTTTTTGACCAAATAGTGAATCCCGAAAAATTTTGTGTTTATAGACTATTTTTACTAATTTCATCGTTCTGGACTCAAATATCATGTCCACGTCTCCAAATTCAACTCAAAACACAACTTCAATTTTAATAACATTCATCATTAATATTATAACTCACAATATTTAACAACCAGGTCGTTCCCAAGAAAGAGGGGCTTTCCGATAAGGATTTCTCCTTATTGGCGCGCAATTAGGTGACCAAACCTCTCCTTGACAGAACTTCTAGACATTGTCAATATTGCAAATAATAATATGAATAACTTTGTTGTCTCAATTAATGATTTAATAATATAACATATTATGTAGATGATACTGTGACAATAATTGAATCAATAATATGAGAGATATGATGTAGCAATTACTGTAGCAATAATTGAGTATAACTGAGTAACTTCTCACGTAAGCATCAATAATCAATACCGTGTGCTACTATGCAACCACACGTATTACTGTACTTTTACTACCGAGTAGTTCAACAGTTTTAACGGTAAAACTTCCGCCGTTATTTTTATAAAGTATTTTTGTCGTTTTTTCAATCCGACAATAATTCCGTTTTGGGGGTCCACCAATGATTGTGCCGTTGTACGAATATTTCCTATTAAAACGAATATTCCCCGACCAATCAAATATTATATAACAACTTGCGTACTTTGCAAAATTTGTAAATATTACCCACAACTATAACATTATATCAAATCCACACCATAATATTCAAAAATATATTTCGAGAAAATTTAATCTTTATTCAAAAAGTTGGGGTCTTACAGCCTCCCCTTCTTATGAAATTTCATCCTCGAAATTAGGGTGCGTACCTGGTATGTCGAAGTGGTAAGGATATCTTGATTTCATCTCAGATTCTAACTCTTGAGGTATAACCTTTGAGTGTTGAATACAATCCTTCTTATCCAAGATTTTAACACGTATCTCCTCATACGTTAAATCTTCTGCTATATCGTCTAGTTCTAATTTAATAATATGGTTCAGGTCGTCCACATATTTACGTAACATCGATACGTGAAAAACGTTATGAACACGCGACATACTTGGCGGTAAAACGAGTCTATAAGCCACAGTTCCTACTCGATCGAGGATTTCAAATGGGCCAATTAAATCGAGGGTTGAGATTTCCTCTCTTCGTCGATTCTTTCTTCTAGAATAACGCTCTCTTAAACCTTCTTCATTCATCAGCTCCGGGTGTGTAGCTTGAGCGGATTTAACTTTATCAATTAAAGTCAATTATAATCGTATATTCGTTATCTTCACGTGGATTCCTAGAGTCTTTAACTCTATCTTCATCATTTGTAAGTCGTACGAAATGGGTCTTTGTGTTAACAACATCGCACTCGTAAACGCATACGATTTTCTAATCAACGCGTCAGCTACCACGTTCGCTTTCCCACGATGGTATTGAATGGTACGATCGTAATCTTCAACAGCTTGAGCCAACGTCTTTGGCGCATGTTACGTTCATTTTAGTTGAAGAAATATTTTAGGGTTTTAGAAATGGGTTGTGTACTTGGGTCAATACAAAATTCGATTTCACACTCTAGGGGTAGGCTAAGAAGTCTTCAAGAATACGTCAGGAAATTTATTAACAATAGAAATATCATTCAAACTGTGACCCTCATTGATACCTATCAACTTGCCATCTTCATTCACGACATCGCCTACAGAAAGTCTGGCTTCGGTGCATTCCACACAAGAAAGTCAACAACGAAAGGACCGGGGCTCTTTACTTATGGCTTGATATGACCATGATTGACTTTAGTGATTTGGTTGCTTGAATTCGCATAACAGGTTGGTTAGGAATATGAAAGTTAACAACCTTACAAAAAGCATGATGAGTAGTTAACCAATCGATTCCTAAAATCACATCAAAGGCAAGTATTTTCAAAGAGATACGATTGACAGGTAACGTGAAAGTGTTGATTTGAACAAGATTTATAAATAGTGGAGGTAATGAAGGTTTCTCCCAACTAAGTTTCAATAGATAAATCAAAATCTAACTTCTCTGGAGTTAAATTCAAACATTGAACACAACTATGTGAAATAAAAGAGTGAGTAGAACCGGTATCTAACACGGTATAGACTTCACAAGAGTTTATGACTAACATACCCGTGATAATTTTATTGGGTTCCTCGTCACGAAAAAAAAATGCTCTCTTAAACTACCTGGCTTTTGTCATGGGACATCCTTTGGCATCACTATCCAAATGGAATCGACTTCACCATACGACAAAATTGAGCTAGGTGACCTTCTCTCTCAATTAAAACACGCTTTGGATTCTTGCGATACAGATTTGGACGGATGTGTCCCTCCTTCCAAGATTTGAAACATAATGAGTGTAGGTGTTCGTTCTTCTTCCTTTGAAACGGTCTTTGTCTGTGCCGCGTCTTCACGTCATTGTTGAACCTTCTTCTTGAAATGTCCATTCTTATTGTTTTGGCCATGATTACCAATAGAAATGGTTACCATTCATGGCATGATAATTTCCCCACGATGGTTATCATTGTTAAGATGGCGATTCACACCCTGAGATCTTGTAACATTCCGTAATTTTAAAGTGTAATATTAAATATTTATTGATTTATATAAATATTTAATGGATATGTTTATTATTGAATAAATAATTGTTCAATTTGAGTTGATGTGATTTAGTTAATTATTTGTTGAATAAATAATTAAATATTAAATATTTATTTGCAATATTAAATATTTATTGAATTATATGGCAATTTGAGTTGATGTGGTTTAATTAATTATTTGTTGAATAAATAATTAAGAGCTAAGTAAATTAATTGTTATGAGATTATATGCCAATGTAATTTAATAAGTAAGCTAGAGAGCTTATAGTGATTTAAATAAATTATAATATTTTAAATGGAAAATTGTAATTTAAAATATTAGTTGGTTAAATAAAATTATAATTATAAAGAAATTATAGTTTTGTGATAATGATTTATGTATTAAAGTAATTTAATAGATTAATATTTGAATTGATTAAATTGATTATTTAAGTAAATAGAAGTGTGACAAATAACCTTGCTATAAAGGAGTTATTAAAATAAATTAAGGGAGTTTAATTTAGTTTTGCCAAACATGTCTTATTGCATAATAAGTCTTTAATCTAATAGTGTTTTATTAAACAAGGTATAAGGATTAATCCATTTGTTTTAATTCTGTTTACCAAACAAGGTGTAAGGATTAATGGGTTATTTTATTTAGATTAGCCAAACATGCCTTATGGCTTTTAAATTTCAAAACTTAAATAACTGATATATAGAGTTATATTATATAATTAATATATATTATTACTATATAGTTATATTTTATAGTACGTATGTTAGAGAAAAGAAAGAACTCAGTTGAAGAAAAAGAGAAGAAGAAGAAGAAGAAGAAAACTAGAGAGAATTTGAGAGAAATCCTAACAGGTTTGAGAAAGGAATTGGACAAAAGAAGTCTGATAATCAATAGTAGCCATCATCTTCTTAATCAAAGGTAGGAGCTTAACCTTTTTCTTTAAAAAGTTTAGTTTTCCTCTTCCCAAAAAGTTCTCTGTGAATTTTTTTTTAAAGGATAAATTGTTGTTATGTATATAGTTTTGTATGATTATTGATTATAAGGTTATTTCATGAGTTTATATATGATTATAGAGAAATTAATTCATGTATGTATGTGTTTTATGAAGAAAATATATTACGAGTGTTCATATAAAAAAATATATATGAATATGACTTAATTTAAAATAGAAATTTAAGGTTTAATTAGTTGTTAAATTGATAAATTGATTATTGGAATTGATAGAGTATGTAAAATCATAATCATGATGTTTTGAATTTTACTGCTTTGATTGAAAAACAAAATTACAAGTGTTGATTTCATAGAAAATATCAAAAATGGAGTTTTGCCAAAAACATTGAAATTGGGTGTTGTATATTTGATGTTTATGTTATTTTATGAGTATAAACATGTTAGAAGTCTTCACAATATGTTTATATGAAGTCTATATGTAAATTACATGATAATCACCTATTAGATTCGAGCTTTTAGGCCAATTTGGCTTTTTCTCGCATCGTTGTTAAAGCCGTCACCGAAATCGTAGCTTTATTGCACAAGGTGCGCCCATACCAATAAGACGTTCGTGACGCCATCGTTATCGCCATCACCACGCCTTAACGCATATACTTCGTAGTATAATCATTATCGCCAATAATGCCATCACCATGCCGCATACATGAAGTTAGAGTAATGGTCTCGACAAATGTACTTTTTTGTACACGATTTTTTAAGAAAACATTGTTGTGATGATAGTAGGACTATAAAATATAGATTTTAGTATTTCTATACTATGAATAATTATGTTATTAAGGATTAACTTGTGTTATAAGTTGATTATGTGATTAAATAATCAAACCTATGTGATGAATGTATTAGTTATGTGATAATGACTAACTATGTCAACGATGACTTATGTATATAGGATATTGTGATTCAAATTGATTCTTGCTTTTAGTCTACGAGCAAGGCAAGTTTTCTAACTCAAAACTTTATCATGCGAAGTTTAATTTCATTTGGTACATTATTGTTTTCAAATTCAATTACAATTGTTGTAAGTTACTACTTCTACACTTTCGTAGAGCTAGATTTCCTATGATTGAGTAAGTCATTGTATCTAGTTACTCATGACGATGCAAGTTTTCTAATCCTTTGTCTTATTGAGCTAATTATTGTTTTCAATTCGATTATCTTATAATGATGTAAGTGGTCTAAACTTTGGTTTGATGTTGAACAAGTTATTCTTGTATTTCAATTATTGATTAACATGCATAACTGAATTGCCATGTATGTTTAGTATTCAATCCTAATTAACCTCGCTTAGTATTGTTCAAGCAAGGTATGCTATATTTATTCAAATTGTATGCTATTAGATTATTCCTAATGCATGACTTTAGTTACTATGATTGATTCAATCACTATTATTCTGTAGTATAGTGTTATTGGTCTTATTCAACTACTCCTTAGTTGATGTTCGTTAAATTCCAAATTTCCTTGAAAGCTTATCCAAACCAAACTTACTTTGGTGCGGACTTGTATTCTAAATAATCGAGATGAACAACTCTTTTTAATAGAGGTTTACGCTTAGCGTTGAAATGGTTGTGCACAATACATTTATCTAAGGGTTGATCCCCAAGCACGCGGAGTCCTTATAGTCTTATGATCGTTAAAGTTAAAGTTGAAAGATTACTTATAATCGTGGACATGATTCGTGGTCATTAGACCCTCCGTGAATGTTATAATTTTCGTAAAGTTAATAGAATATATTGTTCAGTTCTATTGAGCCTAGTATTGGCAATTGATGTAAAAGTTTAAAGATTTATTTATTGTTATTTCAAGTGGGCCTTGTTTGTTCACTCTTGCCTGTAAAATTTCTCACAGCTAAAGTTGAAACTGGTGACGTACCTAGCACCAGTAAAGGAAAGGGAAAGATGAACAAGTACTGAAGACTTGTAATAAATTTGATAGTATTATTATTAGACTTTGGTTTAAAGATTGTAATGAAGTTTATTTAATTTTTGCATTTGAATGATTGTTGTTAAAGGTTAGACAACCCGGGAGATTTTTATTTGAGTTTAACTCAGATAAGGTGTTTTTATTATTCAATTTTATTATAATTGGGTAGTTATAAATGAATGTTTTGATTAAGTGAGCACCAAATCTTGAGAAAATGAAGTACCAGGATTTGGGGGTGTCATAAGTTGGTATCAAAGCTTTAGGTTATGAACCTTAAATGGGGGGAAAAGCCTTAGGAAGTAACCTTTGAAAAGATAGTGGAGATAACTCTTGTCGAGTTTTAAGAAAGAAGAAATAAAACACTTATGTGCTTATGTGTTTATAGTTTATGTACTCGTGAGTGTCGAGTAGTAATGATTAATAATTAAAACTTTAAAACTTTGTTGTCAGGATGACTAATGTCAGAGAATCTAGTCAGGCTAGGGAGGAGGGACCTCAAATACCTATAGAGGAGGAGCCTCGCGACATTCAGGTAGTTTGGGAACAACTACTGCCAAGGGAGTCAGCCCCATTGGACACAATAGTTGAAGATGAGGATGATGATGTGGAGACAGACGAGGAGGATCCCGTTGAGTTACCACAAGAGGATGAGGATGACGAGGACGAGGAGGAAAGGATTCCATTTAACTCGATAGCTGGCCGTATATACGATGAGGTGCATGATCATAACGTAGAACTTCAGGATACAGTTGAGGAGTTACAGGAGATAGTAGAATGAACAATGATCGCAATGACACAAAAAAGACTCATGAGATCTGTGGAGATGAGGAACTACCGACAAGGACCGAGGAGAAACTAATTGATCAAGGAGAGAAAGAACAATTGATCGAGATGGTTGCTGAACTGAAGATCAAGCTGAGAGGAGAAGCTGCTAAGAGGGCAAGAGCTGAAGATGCTTACGAGGAAGCTTATCAACGAACCGAAGAGCAAAGAAGGAACTCACAAAGTAAAAGGATGAAGATGGAAGAGATGGATAAAGTATTTGACACCGCAATTAATCGAGCTCAAGATCGGGTCATGGGATATCCGATTCAGTTCGAGACGCTGCCATTATTCGTGTTAGATCGCAGAACAATGTTTCGAGTCATGGAGGAAGAACGTGATAGGCTAAGAAGTATCTTAATAGATCATCATAGAAAAATGTGCCTTGTAAAGTACATAATAAGTATTAAATAATGTGTAAATCCTCAGTGTTAAGTAACCATGGATATGATAATAATGATGTTGTCCCGTAACTTTTGTAGTTCAGAAAGGAATGTAAATAGCAAAGTGATGCTATTGTTTTTATGTTTTTCAAGTAATGATGAATAAATAAAAGTTATTATTTTATTCAAAGTGTTATGTGTTATGTGGTTATTTCTTTTATGGAGGCAAGTTAATTAGAAAATACTTAAAGAAGTCGAGAATTAGTCTAATAGATGTTTTGTTTTAAATGTAAAATGCCTCCCAAACGTGAACCACCCCGACAGAGAAACAATGAGAGAACTACTAATAATGACAATGTTGACAGTAATCCCCATTCAACAACTAGTGACACTCATCGACAGAGCGTTGCAGTAATCAACCACAAAACCATGGTACAACGCTTAAGGATTTTCAAGGCGGTTGACCACATTCGAATTCGTGGGTCCATAAATCCAAACAAGCACAAACCCGGATTATGGAGATAGAAAAAGTATTTGATGTCGCTAGGTAGGGATGATCGTAAGATCGCCGCAAATATCATGTTGAAAGCGAGGTTAGTTATTGGTGGCGTGCCAATAAAACTCTGGAAGGGCCGTGGAGTGATGACCGGGATAGGTTCAAGGAGTTGTTCTTCGAGACCTATTTTTGGAGAGTTCAAGAGTCACTAGAAGTGCGCTTTTAGAACTAAAGCAAGGAAACGATGACGAGATCTGAATATGCCGCTAAGTTCAACGAATTGGCGAGGTTTGCGCCATATCAAGTCAAGACATTTGAGCGTAAGGCAAAGAGATTTGAACAGGATCAAGCCCCTGGTCAGACAAAAGAGGGTTTCCCTATTCCAATTGAAGACATTTGCAATGGTGATGGAGAAAGCAATACTGCGGAAGGTGGAGGCGAGGCAAAGGACAAAGTTCAACCAGAACAAAAGAAGAAAGAGGAATGAGAATGAGACTAAGAATGGAGGTGGTAGCGGTGGAAAAACAATAATAATAACAACAACAACAACAACAACAACAACAACAAGAGAAGTGGAATAGGAGCATGGGTGTTGGACACCAAATAGGTAAACAAAAAAACAAAAGTTTGAAGCATGTGCGACATGTGGGAAATTCCATAAGGGTGTGTGCTTGATAGGAAGTTTAGTATGCTACAATTGTGGCCGGGAGGTCACATCGCCCCAAATTTCACTCAACCGAAGAAGAATGTATGTTTCACGCAGGATCCAAGGATCACTTTGCTCGTGAATGCCCTAAAAAAGAGGGAAGGAGTGACAACCGTAAGCAATGGAGGTAACAATGGAAGTACATGGGCTATCATAGGACTCGCAAAGATCAAACAAACCCATACCGTAACCTTCAACATGATCCGGCAAGATGTCAGGCAATCAAAAGATGTAGTGTCGTATTATCCCAATCAATGATATAAATGCTTATGTATTATTCGATTCTAAGGTGCTACTTGTTCGCTTTATATCGATGAATTTGCTAAGAGGTTAGAATTGCCTGAGAAGAACCGAATTTTCCTTTGAACATAGAAATTTGTAATAAGGAAGTAATCCTCGTTAGATTCAGATACAAGAACCGTAGGGTGAACATTAAGGAGAATATCTTGTTGGTAGATTTGATTCCAATTAGACTCTGGGAATTTGATGTAATTTTGGGAATGGATTGGGTTGCTCAAATATGGAGCAAAGAATCGATTGTCACAAGAAGTGTGTAAACCTTATGACTCCATCAAAGGTAGTATTTTATGGTAGCAAGTCGCCTAGACAAATGAAATGTCTGATGACTATGCAGGCCAAGAAATTGTTGAGTCAAGGTTGTGTGGGCTATTTAGCTTACATAGTCGATACTCGTAAGAAGGGTGTGAAACTAGAAGAAATTACCAGAGTGAGAGAATTCAAGACGTGTTTTGTAAGATTTGCCAAGACTTTCACCGACAGAGAAATTGAGTTCGTGATCGACTTAGCGCCGGAACAACACCGATATCGAAGGCCCCGCATGTAATGGATCCCAGAGAAATGAAGGAACCGATGGTACAAGTTGCAAGAGTTATCGGACAAGAAATATATTCAACCAAGCATATCACCCAAGGGAGCGCCAGCTTTTATTCGTTAAGAAGAAGGACGGATCAACGCGTCTTTGCATTGATTATAGGGGAGTTAAACAAGGTCACTATTAAGAATAGGTATCCATTACCTAGAATAGATGACTTATTTGATCAACCAAGGGTGCTAAATATTTCTAAAATAGATTTGAGAAGTGGGTATCACCAATTGAAGGTAAGAAAGGAGGATATACCTAGAATCTACATTCGTAACTCCTGCATTTAACATTACGAAGTTTCGGTGATGTCTTTTGGTTTAATAAATGCCCCTTCGCGCTCATGGATTTGATGAATGTGGTGTTTAAACCATTCTTAGACAAGTTTGTGGTGGTATTTATTGATGACATTCTGGTGTATTCCAAAACTCAAGAAGAACACGTGGAACATTTACGTTTGACATTGGAAACACTAAGGAAGGAAAATCTGTACGTGAAATTCTCTAAGTGCGAATTTTGGCTCGACCGTGTACAATTTTTGGGTCATGTTATTGACAAAGATGGGATTTCAGTGGATCCGTCAAAAGTGGAAGTTGTGATCAATTGGGAACAACCAAGAACACCATCAGAAGTGAGGAGTTTCTTGGGACTGGCCGGTTATTATAGAAGATTCATTCAAGATTTTTCTAAGATAGCCACTCTGCTAACAAATTTGACAAGGAAAGTTGTAAAATTCGTTTGGACAGAAAAATGTGAAGAGAATTTCCAAGATTTAAAGAAGAAGTTAAGTATGGCACCTGTGTTGACATTACCAGATAATACAGGAAATTTTGTGGTGTATAGTGATGCCTCACACAAAGGGTTGGGGTGTGTTCTTATGCAGAACGACAAAGTTATTATGTATGCATCAAGACAACTAAAGGATTATGAGAAAGGGTATCTGACTCATGATTTGGAATTGGCTGCAGTTGTATTTTCTTTGAAGATATGGAGACACTATCTTTATGGAGAGAAATGTGAGATCTACATGCACTACAAAAGTCCAAGTATATTTTCACTCGTAAGGATTTGAATACGCGCCAAAGAAGATGGATGGAATTGATAAAAGATTATGATTGTGAGATCTTTTATCATCCAGGAAAAGCGAATGTGGTTGCAGATGCTTTAAGTAGAAAGGTCGAGAGAAGTCGATGTCGATAACAACTCAGGAGGAGCTCATTTCAAAGAATGATAAACCGGAGTTGGAAATGAAATTTCCAAAAGAATCTGATTTAACAACTATTCCAGATAGAAGTCGGTCCAACTTTAGTGGACAAAGTGAAGAATGCTCAACTACAAGATGAAAGAGTGTGGGAAAATCAAAGAGAATCTAGTTCAAGAAGGTGATGTAAAATACAAGGTCGACATCAAGGATTACTACGGTTCGAGGGAAGAATTTGGGTTCCAAAGAAGGTTAGAATCGAAAAGAAGAAATTTTGATGAATCTCATACTCAAAATATTCAATTCATCCAGAAGCATGAAAATGTATCAAGATTTATGCCACATTTTTGGTGGCCAAACATGAAAAGGGATGTTCATTGAATGCGTAAATAAATGCTTGACATGTCGTAGAGTAAAAGTTTAACATCAAAGACCCAAATGGATTACTCCAACCATTGGAAATACCGGAATGGAAGTGGGAACACATCACGATGGATTTTGTGGTGGGTCTTCCAACTACTCGAGAGGATGCGATGCGATTTGGGTGATAGTGGATGAATCGATTTAAATCAAAGACACTTTCTACCAATAAAGATTAGATTCAATCTTGATCACTGGCAAGATTTTACATTAAAGAGATCGTTTCGAGGCATGGAGTTGCCAAGATCAATTGTGTCCGATAGAGATCCGCGATTCACATCAAATTTCGGAAGAGACTACAAGAATGCATGGGGACACAATATAATGAGTACGGCTTATCATCCACAAATAGATGGCCAAAGCGAACGAACAATTCAGACATTGGAAGATATGCCGAGAGCATGTGTTATGGACTTTAAAGGAAGTGGGAAGAACAATTACTGTTTGTGGAATTTTCTTACAACAACAGCTTATCACGCGAGATCAAGATGCCACCTTACGAGGCATCAGACGCAGCAGAAAGTGTAGTAACTCCACTCTGGCCGGGATGAAGCTCTGGTGAACGCCAACTATTAGGACCAGAATCGGTACAACAAACTCACCGACGTTGTTAAACTCATCAGACAAGATTAGTAGCACCCAAGATAGATAGAAAAGTATGATGATCAACACAGATAAGATCAGGCATTCGACGTAGAACTTTTGTATTCCTAAAAGTTTCTCCTCGAAGGGGAAAATTCATTTTCAAAAAGGGAAAGTTAAGCCCGAGGTTTATTGGACCCTTTGAAGTGTCAGCAAGAGTGGGAGAAGTGGCTTACGAGGTAGCTCTACCTCCGAGTTGGAAAACATTCATAATGTTTTTCACATTTTTTGTTATGACCATATAAACCCGACTACAAACATGTGATCGAGTACGTAACCGCTGTAGTTCGAGAAAGATTTGTCTTATGAAGAGGTTCTATCCAGATAGTCGACAGAAAGAAAGAACAAGTGCTCAGAATAAAGTGATACCTTTCGTGAAGGTGATATGGAAGAACCACAACGTCAAGAAGCTACGTGGGAACTCAAGAGAAAATGTTGAAAGAGTACCCCGAAGTTATTTGTTTAATTGTGTCTTCGATTCTCGGGGATGTAATCTTTGTAAAGTAGGGAAGAATGTAACGTAATGATTTGTTTGAGTTGTGATTCGAGTGATGTAATCTTGTAAGGAGGGAATGATGTAACATTCCGTAATTTTAAAGTGTAATATTAAATATTTATTGATTTATATAAATATTTAATGGATATGTTTATTATTGAATAAATAATTGTTCAATTTGAGTTGATGTGATTTAGTTAATTATTTGTTGAATAAATAATTAAATATTAAATATTAAATATTTATTTGCAATATTAAATATTTATTGAATTATAAGTATTTGCAATTTGAGTTGATGTGGTTTAATTAATTATTTGTTGAATAAATAATTAAGGAGCTAAGTAAATTAATTGTTATGAGATTATATACCAATGTAATTTAATAAGTAAGCTAGAGAGCTTATAGTGATTTAAATAAATTATAATATTTTAAATGGAAATTGTAATTTAAAATATTAGTTAGTTAAATAAAATTATAATTATAAAGAAATTATAATTTTGTGATAATGATTTATGTATTAAAGTAATTTAATATATTAATATTTGAATTGATTAAATTTATTATTTAAGTAAATAGAAGTGTGACAAATAACCTTGCTATAAAGGAGTTATTAAAATAAATTAATGGAGTTTAATTTAGTTTTGCCAAACATGTCTTATTGCATAATAAGTCTTTAATCTAATAGTGTTTTATCAAACAAGGTATAAGGATTAATCCATTTGTTTTAATTCAGTTTACCAAACAAGGTGTAAGGATTAATGGGTTATTTTATTTAGATTAGCCAAACAAGCCTTATGGCTTTTAAATTTCAAAACTTACATAATCGATATCTAGAGTTATATTATATAATTAATATATATTATTACTATATACGTTATATTTTATAAGACGTATGTTATGTTAGAGAAAAGAAAGAACTCAAATAAGAAAAAAAAGAAGAAGAAGAAGAAGAAAACTAGAGAGAATTTGAGAGAAATCCTAACAGGTTTGAGAAAGGAAGTGGAGAAAAGAAGTTTGATAATCAATAGTAGCCATCATCTTCTTAATCAAAGGTAGGAGCTTAACCTTTTTCTTTAAAAGTTTAGTTTTCCTCTTCCCAAAAAGTTCTCTGTGAAATTTTTTATAAAGGATAAATTGTTGTTATGTATATAGTTTTGTATGATTATTGATTATAAGGTTATTTCATGAGTTTATATATGATTATAGAGAAATTAATTCATGTATGTATGTGTTTTATGAAGAAAATATATTACAGAGAGTGTCATATATGAAAAATATATATGAATACGGCTTAATTTAAAATAGAAATTTAAGGTTTAATTAGTTGTTAAATTGATAAATTGATTATTGGAATTGATAGAGTATGTAAAATCATAATCATGATGTTTTGAATTTACTTTTTTGATTGAAAAACAAAATTACAGTGTTGATTTCCATTGAAAATATCAAAAATGGAGTTTTTGCCAAAAACATTGAAATTGGGTGTTGTATATTTGATGTTTATGTTATTTTATGAGTAGAAACATGTTAGAAGTCTTCACAATATTTTTATATGAAGTCTATATGTAAATTACATGATAATCATTCTATTAGATTCGAGCTTTTAAGCCAATTTGGCTTTTTCTAATCGCATCATTGTCAAGTCGTCAATCGAAATCGTAGTTTCACACATGTACATGCCTGCCAAAGAAGACGCTCGTTAGTACGCAAGAATACGAATTATCACCATGCGCAACATGGCTTCAGAGTATAATCAATCACCACGCGCAATCATTATCACCATACGCCGCAGCACACATTCCACAATGTAAAATCGTGGCGCCATAGCTACACGAAGTTAGCGTAATGGTCTCCGACAAAGGTACTACTTTTGTAAAACTAAATTTTAAGAAAACATTTTTGTGATGATAGTAGGACTATGAAATATAGATTTTAGTATTTCTATACTATGAATAATTATGTTATTAAGGATTAACTTGTGTTATAAGTTGATTATGTGATTAAATAATCAAACCTATGTGATGAATGTATTAGTTATGTGATAATGACTAACTATGTCTCGATGATATATGTATATAGGATATTGTGATTCAAATTGATGGGCTTAGTCTATTTAGCAAGGCAAGTTTTCTAACTCAAAACTTCATGTGCGTAGTTTAATTTCATTGGTACATTATTGTTTTCAAATTCAATTACAATTGTTGTAAGTTGCTACTTTACACTTTCAGAGAGCTAGATTTCCTATGATCGAGTAAGTCATTGTATCTAGTTACTCAAGACGATGCAAGTTTTCTAATCCTTTGTCTTAGTGAGCTAATTATTGTTTTCAATTCGATTATCTTATAATGATGTAAGTGGTCTAAACTTTGGTTTGATGTTGAAAAGTTATTCTTGTATTTCAATTATTGATTAACATGCATAACCCGAATTGCCATGCATGTTTAGTATTCAATCCTAATTAACCTTGGCTTAGTATTGTTCAAGCAAGGTATGCTATATTTATTCAAATTGTATGCTATTAGATTATTCCTAATGCATGACTTTAGTTACTATGATTGATTCAATCACTATTATTCTATAAGATAGTGTTATTGGTCTTATTCAACTACTCCTTAGTTGATGTTCGTTAAATTCCAAATTTCCTTGAAAGCTTATCCAAACCAAACTTACTTTTAAAAGTGACTTGTATTCTAAATAATCGAGATGAACAACTCTTTTAATAGAGGTTTACGCTTAGCGTTGAAATGGTTGTGCACAATACATTGTATTTAAGGGTTGATCCCCCAAGACGTGGAGTCCTTATAGTCTTTATGATTGTTAAAGTTAAAGTTGAAAGATTACTTATAATCGTGGATATGATTCGTGGTCATTAGACCCTCAAAGTGAATGTTATAATTTTAGAAAGTTAATAGAATATATTGTTCATTTCTATTGAGCCTAGTATTGGCAATTGATGTAAAAGTTTAAAGATTTATTTATTGTTATTTCAAGTGGGCCTTGTTTGCTCACTCTTACCGTAGAAATTTCTTACAGTTTAAAGTTGAAACCGGTGACGATCTAGCACCAAAGAAAGGAAAAGGAAAGATGAACAAGTATCAAGACTTGTAATAGATTTGATAGTATTATTATTAGACTTTGGTTTAAAGATTGTAATGAAGTTTATTTAATTTCGTGATTTGAATGATTGTTGTTAAAGGTTAGACAACCCGGGAGATTTTTATTTGAGTTTAATCTCGATAAGGTGTTTTTATTATTCAATTTTATTATAATTGGGTAGTTATAAATGAATGTTTTGATTAAGTGAGCACCAAATCTTGAGGAAATGAAATCACGGATAAAGTACTCTCAGCGGTCTCCTGTGCTCCATTGCTATTCTCAACATTCTCGGATGTCATTTTCAAATCGCCACAAAACAAGGGTTAATTAACATATCACATATTATCCCTATACTCGACCGACCCAATTAAATATCAAATAAACTTAGGTAGGTCATACTAGCGAAGGAATTCCCCGTCTCTCCCCTCCTAGTTCTTATCTCACATCTCAACCAGGGATCATATCCCTAAGCTTTTATACCAACTATAACGCCCCCAAAATAGGAATACATCACCTATTCTGAGTCATCAAATACATGGTACATAATACAAATACAATCTTAAATATACAACATGAGCTGTGAGTTTGAATACAAATATTGTTTACTAGAGAGTATACAAACTAAAAAGGAGTCCTCATTACTATTATTATCACACTATTTCACAGAATAGTGAGGACTACTAATGCAAACATCTAGGACCATCACTCTGTCCCCCGACTAGTCCCAGCTACGTTCTCATTTCCTGAAGAGAACAGTGAAAGAAAGGGTGAGCTCAGCTAGCCTAGTAAGAAATATTATGACTAAGATAATACATAATAAATTATCATTAGCCTTCAACAGTATAACAACTGATAGAATATAATAGACAACAAGTTTTAGATCAAAAACTGCAGCGAAATAAACAATCCATTAGAAGAGTCAAGTAAAATATAAAATCTACTATCTTCTATGATTTTAAAAGTTTATCATCAATTTTATCGCCGAGACTCAGCTTAATAAATAATCCACATCATTAACTCATCCCTGCACTACAGGCCAAGGATATTTTTAGTATCACGACCACGAATTATCCATGCACTACGGGCCAAAGATAATCATGTTTTCATCAACGGTCCTGATCATGCCATAAAACAATTCATCTTTGCACCCTTGGCCGAAGAGAATCCATAGACATAATCCTACCAAAAACTGTCCATCAATGCACTACGGGCCAATGAGGACTTTTACCACATCATCAAGTAACATTACGGTCATGATTACATAGAATAATCCTCGGTCATAATCATACCAAGTCCATCTATGCACTTTCATGTGTCATAGATGACTTTCAACAAAATATAAACATGAGGATGATGACAATGATATAAGAATTCAATAAAAAAGGTTCAAGAATTAATTTATCCTAGAACTAATAATGTCCAAATTGTCAACATGATACTGCTTTGTAGAGTAAAATTCAAGAATGCTCAGAAGAATATTTCTATGAAAAGATACTGAATAAAGCGCAAATATCAAGGATATTCCACTAATTTCATGGAGTATAGAAGTCAAAACTTTAACCAACTGAGTATAATAAAGAATGGAATAACAAAAGAAATCACCATGTATGCGGTATTTGAGCATAGGCAAAAGTTATTCCAATGAATACTAAATAATGTAACCGTGTCAAAGTAAATTTGCACTGGCTGTGGATGTTCCAAATGAGAATAATAAAGAATGAAATAACAATGTAAATCACCATGCATGTGGTACTTAGCATGTAGACAAAGTTATTCCAACAGAATACTAATAAGGACAGAATCGGGTTCGGCAGAAACGCATGCATACATGATATTCCAATGAATAATAATAAAGATGAAACCAGTCCCACAGAAACGTATGCATGTGATATTCCAAGGAGAATAATAAAGACGGAATCGAAGTCCGAAACAGTAAAATGCATGTGAAAGGATATTCCAACAGTAATAATAAAGACGGAATAATAAGAAGAATGTCACCAAGTATAGGGTAGCTCACCGTGATACAAAGTTATTCCAACAAAATAATAAAGAATGGAATAATGTGAAGTTCTCTTCATGAATACAAAAGAAATAATACTCCCTACGAGTAAAACAAATAATATTCCTACCTTAAAAAAAAGCTGGATCTTTGGAATAGTGAGGTAGCAGACTTTTCTTCTTTCTCTCTATAATTTCTCTCTATAATAATAATTGCTCTAAAGCTTTTGTGAATTTGTGAGAAATGAAGGAAGAATGAGCTTTATTTATAGGAAAATATAGTTTCGATAATTTACGTTTTTGGGGCTCAAATATTACAAGATAATACCTTCCTCTTTTCTTTCATTTTAATTTAGTCCCGCAAGTATTATCAAACTTGCACCAACTCCCTAATAGTAAATAATGTGAATCAATAGTAAATCATATATATCAATAGTTCTAATCATGTGATAAAAACAATTACGATATAAGTACCTCCATATATACCTCCATTTTTAACTTAGTCATGCAAGTATTATCAATTTTGCACCAACTCCCCTAATAGTACAAGAATGTGATTCAATAGTACACATGTGAACAAATAGTTATATAAGCATGTGAATTAGTAGCAATTAATTGCTCATTTATCCGATAAATTACCCGATTTATCAATATAACCCCCAGACATCAATTATCATCGGAATAGATGTCGATTTTTCACTAACACAAACAATTCCAACATAATGAAACTATTTTTATCAACAATATAAATTTTGAAATTTTGAAGTTTGACTTTTCTCGAAAAAAGTCAACTGTTGACTTTTTCACCAAATAGTGAATCCGAAAAATTTTGTGTTTATAGACTATTTTACTAATTTCATCGTTCCAGGACTCAAATATCACGTCCAAGCGTCTCCAAATTCAACTCAAGAACACAACTTCAATTTTAATAACATTCATCATTAATATTATAACTCACAATATTTAACAACCAGGTCGCTCAGGAGAAGAGGGGCTTTTCGATAAGAATTTCTCCTTATTATTAAGCAATTAGGTGACCAAACCTCTCATTGACAAAACTTCTAGACATTGTCAATATTGTAAATAATAATATGAATAACTTTGTCGCCTCAAATATTAATTTAATAATATAACATATTATACGGATGATGTGACAATAATTGAATCAATAATACGAGAGATATGATGCATCAACCATCGTAGCAATAATTGAGTATAAATCGAGTGACTTCTCACGTAAGCATCAATAATCAATACCGTATGCTACTATGCAACCACGCCAGACATTGTACTTTTTACTACCGAAAGTAGTTCAACAGTTTTAACGGTAAAACTTCCACCGTTATTTTTATAAAGTATTTTTGTCGTTTTCTCAATCCGACAAATAATTCTATTATGGGGTCCACCAATGATTGTGTTGGTTATGTACCAATATTCCTGTTAAAACAGAATATTCCCCACCAATCAAATATTATATAACAACTTCGTGATTTTGCAAAATTTGTAAATATTACCCACAACTATAACATTATATCAAATCCCCACCATAATATTCAAAAAATATATTTGAGAAAATTTAATCTTTATTCAAAAGTTGGGGTCTTACACTTCTCAATTGAAGAAACCTGAATATAAGAGTAGGGAAGGAGAGAATACTTTTTATAGCTTTTCTATAATTTCTCTCTGTAGTTTCAAATTGAATTAAGTAAAAATAATAAAGGAATGAGCTTCTATTTATAGAAAAATGGATCGTGATAAGTAACTAACTCATGAGCAATTCGAGATTTATTTACTTTAATTTGACGGTTCATATTTAAAGTAAAATCTTTTAAATAAAATATAATATATTATATATATAACATGTGTTTTTTTAAAAATGTCACAGGATTCATCCCCTGAATCCAATATCAATTCATCTCTCTCTCTCTCTCTATATATATATATATATATATATATATATATATATATATATATATATATATAAAAGTCTCAATAATATATTTTTCCACCTGCATAATCCAACTCCTTTTTTCTTTGATTTCTGTGAACCCCCCCCACCCACCCACCCACCCACCCACCCACCAACCATTTCACAACATGTGATAAAAATATATATATATATAATACGTATATATATTTATATATATATATATATATATATATATATATATATATATATATATATATATATATAAATCAAACAACTTCTACAAGCAGTTTTTGACAATAATTGAATCAAATAACGTGAGATGCTATGCAACAATTCTTTGTAGTAATAATTGAACAAAACCGAGTGACTTCTCACATAAGCATCAATAATCAAAAGCGATTGTGTTATTGTGCAACTACTGATATTCATCGTACTATTAACACCGGTGTTTCAAGCAGTTAACGGTAAAAATTTAGCCGTTATTTTTATAAAGTATTTTTGTCATTTTTCAATCCGACAATAATTAGTTTGTAGGGTCCACCAATGATTGTCTTAGTAATTTACGAATATTCTCGCTAAAACGAATATTCCCAACCAATCGAATATTATATAACAACTTCATGTATTTTACAAAATTTATAAATATTACCCACAACTATAACATTATATCAAATTCATTCCATAATATTCAAAATGATATTTAAAAAAAATCATCTTTATTCACAAAACTTGGGGTCTTACAACCTCCCTTCTTATGAAATTTCCCTCAAAATTAGAATGCATTACTGGTATGTCGAAGAGATAAGGATACCTTGATTTCATTTTAGATTCTAACTCCCAAGTCATTTCTCAACATCGTGGTTTCTCCACAAAACTTTGACTTGAGGTATAACCTGGAGCGTAGAATATGTTCTTCTTATCCAAGATTTGAGCAGGAACCTCTTCATACGTCAAATCTTACATTATTTCGTCCGGTTCTAACTCAATAATGTGGTTCGGGTCTTTCACATATTTACGTAACATGGATATGTAAAAAAATGTTATGAACACGAGACATACTTGGCGGTAAAGCGAGTCTATAGGCCACAGTTCCTAGTCGATCAAGGATTAAAAATGGGCTGATGAATCGAGGATTGAGCTTTCTTCTCTTTCCAAATCTCGTAACTCCTTTCCACGTAACAACACATGATCTCCTATATCGAATTCCACGTCCTTTCGATGAAGATCAGTATAACTCTTTTGTAGATCTTGTGAGGTTTTTATACGTTATAGGATCGTTTGAATCTTTTCCATACTCATACGTACCAACTCTGGTCCCAACAACGTTGCTTCACCCACCTCATCCAAGCATACTGGAGAGCGACACTTTCTTCCATACAACGATTCGAATGGAGCCATGCCAATACTTGCTTGATAACTGTTGTTGTAGGAAAACTCCACCAATGGTAAGAACTTGTCCAAACTTCCCTTGAAGTCAAGGACACAAAGTCTTAATAGATCTTCAAGAGTTTGAATCATCCTCTCCATCGCCGTCCGTCGAGGATGATATGCCGAAACTAAATCATAAATCCGTGCTCATAGTTTTTGCAAAGTAACCCAAAATCGTGAAGTGAATCTTGGGTCTCGATCGAAACTATGGATATCTAAAGCATACCATGCAGATCTTACAATCTCGTTTATGTACATACATGCAAGACGCGTTCAAGTGTATAAGTTTCTCGTTTCAGTAAGAAATGAGCGGACTTGGTCAATCTATCAACAATGACCCAAATCGCATCTATGCCTTGAGAAACCCTAGGAAGACCGGTAACGAAATCCATGGTAATGTGCTCCCACTTCCATTCTGAAATTTCAAGTGGTTGTAATGGACCTTTTGGTACTTGATGCTCTACTTTAACTCGTTGACAAGTTAGACACCTTGAGACAAACAACGCTATCTCTCTCTTCATATTGCTCCACCAAAATGTATGATGAAGATCATGATACATTTTGGTACTCCCAAGATGGATTGCAAACGGTGTGTTGTGCGCCTCCATCATGATTTTATACTTTAAATCTGTTAGAGCTTATACCATAGAGGCCAATTATTTGATATAATTGCTTAACGTTTTGATATTATATTTGATTGAATAAATAAATGATTTTATTATGGTTTTATTTACTGCGTAATATAATTGTTAACAAAATAAAATTCTTTAGAATAGTGATACAAATTATATAGTTTCAAGTATGTGACTTGAACATGAGATTATATAATTACAATTAGTATCATTGTTCTTAAATGTCCCTAGTCGAGTATCATTGTTGATGGGACAACAATGATGCATTGAGACTAGTATGTGGATCGATCGATGACCAAATCTCATTGGTCATAAATATATGAGATATTAAGTCAATGCATAGGTACATGTTGAGAACGATGAACTGGATGACCCACCATGAGAATTTATATGGAGCATTATGCGAAGTGTCATTAGAATTCTCATAATGACAATGATGTAATGGTACTCAGGCAACCGAAATTGCTATATTACTACACGAGAATTTATGTACTTTGATATCATCAAATGTCACCTTTAATAGGTGGACTATAAAGGTGATTATTGGGTTCATCATGAATCGTGTGAGAAATATGAGTGATCTAGATGGAATTTAACCATCCTATATATTATGGGTGATATCCATAGGCCTCTTGATTGAGTAGGACTATGAAATGCATGGCCATGCTCAAATAGTGATTTGTTTCATATAGTCTACTCATTGATCAAGAAAACTCAGATTAAATTATAAAGAGTATGACACATTCCATGACTCGAGTTTAATCTAGGATATTAAGGTTAAAAGGATTAAATTACATTGAAACATTGGTCACGAAAAAGGTTGCATCGAATCATCGATCTTATTATTACTTGGGTAGCAAAGTGATGCATTACTAGATGTCGCTCACTCGCTTATAATTTATAAAATGATTTTAAAATTATTGCCAATGTAATAATAACCTATGTGGTCACACACAAAGAACGTTATTAAAGGGAATTAATTTAAATTGTAAGGATTTAAATATATCAATATGATTGATAGTATTTAAATCACTTAATTTAAATTAAAAGGATGCTTTGTATATGTATATATATTAATTAAGTAAGACTTAATTAAGATAGATATATATATATATATATATATATATATATATTGGATTTTATTTTAATTAGATTAGGTTTTGATTAATTCCAATTTATTGCTATATATATGATATATCGTCTTTTGGATTTTTTTAATCAAAAAAAAACCTAGCCACTCTTGAGAGAGACTAGAGAAAACAGCTTTTGTAAATCCTCGTCCTGGTGGCTAATACCATGATTCCTTCTTCCTGCAGATCGTAGGGATCGATTAGTGTGTGGAGCGCTCGTGTGGATACCATAGAGACGCAAATCCATTTGAAATGCGTTGGAGATTCAACACGCATCGATTCTATATTTAACAATCGGTATAATTTCTAACCTCTGAATTAATTGAATTTTTCTCATGGATCCTGTTTTAGGGTTTCAGAAATTGCTTTAAAATTTTATTTCCACTGTGCATTTTCTACGTCAAACCCAACAAAGGGTATCGTGAGCTACTTGTGAAACGATTAATTCAGATAACGTGTTTAATTGTTTTCGATATATATGATATGTGATGATACAATTTTACAGGTCTGAAATTGATTATATTGTTTTCGATATATATGATATATGATGATACAATTTTACTGAACTGTTAATTGAGTATATGATATTCTGTAATCGATATATTCTGGTATAATGAATATCAGTAATAGATATGCATGTAATGAAGTTCTGTTAATTGAGTATATGATATTTCAGAATCGACATATTCTGGTATTATGAATATTAGTAATAGATATACATGTATATGATGTTCTGTTAATTATATCTTATATGGAGTAATAACAGTATACAACTTATGTTCTAATTGGATTAGAAGTATGCAGATTCAGTTTAATATGATTAATTGAAACTGGATATATATGATATGTACCGGGTATATTGTTATTATGACTATTTTGGTGGATTAAATATATGATTCTAAAACTATTTAGATTCGTATGGAAAATTTCTCAATACCGATCACCGACCACCGCCTGAGGAGACCCCCCTCGACCCCCCCATCGTGCGCATACGATGGTCGTGACCCCAATATGTTATATATAGTTTTCTTTAATAATATATAAATTGTTATGTGCTTATTATGATATGTATGGTCACAGTTATGGCCTTTTGACCCATAGGTTAGTGGTTTTTGGTTTTGAAATACGGCTTGCATGTCGTGCATTTCTATAAATTCTAATGTAATATTCTCTTCTCATCTAAATTCCCTCGAATGTAACTCGAGGTTTCTTTATGTCATGTAATAATCTGTAATCGATGAAGATGACAAGATGGAGAACACAATGGAAAGATGATGATGGAGAGGAGGCACATGCATGATGAAGATCCAAGGAAGCTATTTATTTTAAGATCTTTTACCACCTTAGATTGACCTTCAATCTTTCAGTAGCTTGAAAAGATTGACGGTGGATTGGGCCACAATCGTGACACATTTAATTTTGCACTTTATTTATGCTTATAGATGTGATATGATATGATGAATAATGCGTATGCTTAATAAGATTAAAATTGGTGAGATCTAAATTAATTTATAAAATCCTCAATAAAATATTAAGTCTAAATCAGATGCCTTCCAATGAATAAAACTCATCAAGACCTTGATCAATAGATGTAGGTTTGCCAAAACAAAGTACCCTATTTATCTAGGTAAGATGCGATAGGATAATTGTGATATCCAAACTGTTAAAATCATTGGGCCCGACTTAACTAAGTTATCTCAATAGGATTGTGGACTTAGAGGCATAGAGTTTGGTTGGTACCATTAGATGGACTAGAAACAAATGTTGTTTACCAAACTATCCAAGAGTTATATATGATATAATTGACAAAAGGGTTGTCTACCTAAATAATTATGTTTTGAGAGAATAGCCAAAGCTAACTTAAGGCATAATGAAATATGGATCTTGGCTCGCTAGAAAGATTTAATAGAAAATGCTTTCCGAATTAATGGTGAGGGCTATTAATTTGAATAAAATAGTGGGAGGTATATTTTGAATGTACTATTATCAATTACATAATATCAACTCTGCAATTTGACTTATTATTTTTGCACTTATAAATTGTAGATATCAATGGCAAACAACAACAACACAAATAGTCTTTCATTACGATCAGTCCTTGAAAAGGACAAGCTGAGTGGAATTAATTTCCTTGACTAGCATAGGAACTTGAGGATTGTCCTCAAACAAGAGCGTAAGCTATATGTCCTTGATAGGCCCATTCCTGCAGCACCAGCTGTCACTGCACCATGTGCGGAGCATAATGCTTACAAGAAGCATCAAGATGATGCTCTGGACGTGAGTTATGTCATGCTAGCAACCATGAACGCTGAGCTTCAGAAGCAATATGAGTTGATGGATGCTTATGATATGATTGAGCATCTCAAGAAATTGTTGAGAAGGGCATGCTCGACGGAAGGTATGATACAAGAAGGCGTTGTATCATCGCAAAATGGATGAACGTGATCCTGTTGGTCCACATGTGCTGAAAATGATTGGGTATATTGAGTACCTTGATAGGTTGGGTTTTCCAATCACTCCGGAAGCCCAAACTGACCTTGTTTTGCAATCTTTGAACAACAACTACTCTCAATTTGTTATGAACTATCTTATGAATGAAATTGAGAAACCCCTCATCGAAGTTGTTGAGCATGTTAAGAACCGCCGAGAACAACATGAAAAGGCGGACCCGCTCCCATAATGATGGTGCAAAAGGGGAATGCTAAGGAAATTGGAAAGGAAAGAAGAAGATAGGATCTAAATCTTTTGCCAAACCCAATTCCAAAACCAAACAGGCTTTAAAACCTAAAGGTGGGGTGGCTAAAGAAGGTGAATGTCACTTCTGTGGAAAACCTAGACGCTGGAAAAAGAACTATCATGCTAATTTGGAAGAAGTGAAGAAAAGGAAAGGAAGTATGACTTCTGATTCAGGTATATATATTATAGAAGTCAACTTGTCTACTTCTACATTATGGGTATTGGATACTGGATGTGGTTCTCACATTTGTGTTAATGTGCAGGGACTCCAAAGGAGTAGGACTTTGGTGAAAGGAGAGGTTGACCTACGAGTTGGGAATGGAGCAAAAGTTGATGCACTGGCCGTAGGAACTTATCATTTATCTTTGCCTACTGGGCTAGTTTTAGAATTAGAAGATTGTTATTTTGTGTCTGCTATAAGCAAAAACATTATTTCTGTTTCTTGTTTGGACAAGAAAGGTTTTTCATTTATAATAAAGAACAATCGTTGTTTGTTTTACTTAAATGATATTTGTTATGGTGTTGCACAATTATTTAACGGTCTCTATATTCTTGATTTAGAAATGCCTATATATAACATAAATACAAAACGATTTAAATCAAATGATTCAAATCCGACATATCTTTAGCATTGTCGTTTAGGCCATATAAATGAGAAACGCATATCCAAACTCCATAAAGATGGGTTCTTGGATTCATTTGATTTTGAATCATATGAGAAATGTGAGTCTTGTTTATTAGGCAAAATGACTAAAGCCCCTTTCACTGGACACAGTGAACGGACTAGCGATGTATTGGGACTTATACATAGTGATGTATGTGGACCCATGAGTTCGTTAGCAAGAAGTAGGTTTTATTACTTCATTACATTTACTGACGACTTTAGTAGATATGGATATGTGTATCTTATGAGACACAAATCCGAATCCTTTGAAAAGTTCAAGGAATTCAAGAATGAAGTTCAAAACCAATTTGGCAAAAGCATAAAAGCCCTTCGATCCGATCAAGGAGGTGAATACTTAAGCCAAGACTTTGTTGACCTTCTAAAGGTGTGGTATTATATCACAACTTACTCCACTGGAACACCCCAATGGAATGGTGTATGCGAGAGGAGGAATCGAACCTTGTTGGACATGGTACGATCAATGATGAGTCATATAGATCTTCCAATAAGCTTCTGGGGTCATGCCCTAGAGACAGCTGCATTCACACTTAACCGTGTTCCTACAAACACGGTTCAGAAGACACCATATGAGATGTGGACTGGGAAACGTCCTACTATGTCATTCATGAAGATTTGGTGTTGCGAGGCGTTCGTAAAACGTCTGAATTCTGACAAGCTCGGACCCAAATCTGACAAATGTAACTTTGTGGGATACCCAAAGGAAACAAAAGGGTATTATTTCTACAAACCTTCTGACAACAAAGTATTTGTTGCTCGAACTGGTATTTTTCTAGAAAGAGAATTTGTCTCTAAAGGAAACAGTGGAAGGAAAGTAGAACTCGAAGAAATTCGAGAAACACAAAATATCATTGAACCTGAGTTGGAACGTGAGCAGGAACCACAAGATATTGTGGAAAGTGAACCTGCTCAAATTACACAAGTCATTCGTAGATCTAGTAGGACACGCCAAGAGCCTGAGAGATATTATGGATATCTTGTGACTCAAAACAGCGATGTGATGCTCATAGATAAAGATGAGCCTGCTTCCTACCAAGAAGCTATGAATGGACCAGATTCTGAGAAATGGCTTAAAGCCATGAAATTTGAGATGGACTCCATGTATACTAACCAAGTATGGACTCTGGTTGATCCACCGTAAGGGGTAAAACCAATCGGGTGCAAGTGGGTTTTCAAGAAGAAAACCGACATGGATGGTAATGTACAAACCTATAAACGCCGGTTGGTAGCAAAAGGTTTCAAACAAATTCAAGGTGTTGACTATGATGAAACCTTCTCTCCAGTGGCAATGGTTAAATCCATCAGGATCTTACTTGTTATTGCAGCTTTTTATGATTACAAAATGTGGCAGATGGATGTCAAAACTGCTTTCCTTAACAGAAATCTCCTTGAGGATGTGTATATGACACAACTTGAGGGTTTTGTCACCCAAAGGATCTTTGGAAAGGTATATAAGTCGCAAGGATCCATTTATGGATTGAAGCAAGCCTCCTGAGTTGGAATCTTGATTTGATGAAGCAATCAAAGAATTTGGCTTTATTAAAAATGAAGATGAACCTTGTGTATATAAGAAGGTTAGTGGGAGTCACATTGTATTCCTAGTATTATATGTTGATGACATATTAATTATTGGGAATGACATTCCTTCCTTACAGGCTGTAAAAACATGGTTAGGAAAATGTTTCTCCATGAAAGATTTGGGTGATGCTGCCTATATTTTAGATATCAGGATCTATAGAGATAGATTGAGAAAAATGCTCGGCCTAAGTCAAAGTACATATATTGATAAAGTGTTGAAACGGTTCAGTATGCAAGAGGCGAAAAGAGGAAACTTACCCGTGACTCATGGTGTAAAGATCTCTAAGGCCCAATGTCCTAAATCACAAGATGATGAGGAGCGTATGAGAAAGATCCCTTATGCTTCGGCAATTGGATCTATCATGTATGCAATGATATGTACTCGTCCGGATGTCTCGTATGCTTTGAGGATGACGAGCAGATAGAATCCAGGTGAAGGTCACTGGACAGCATCACGACCACAAATTATCCATGCACTATAGCTAAGGACATTCGTGTATTCATTAATGGTCATGATCATGCCAACACTGTCCATCAATGCACTACGGGCCAATGAAGACTTTAACCACATCATTTGTAACATTACGGTCATGATTACATCAAATAATCCCTAGTCATAATCATACCAAGTCCATCTATGCACTACAGGCCACAGATGACTTTCAACATAATATAAACATGAGGATGATGACAATGATATAAGAATTCAATAAAACAAGTTCAAGAATTAATTTATCGAGAACCGATAATGTCCAAATTGTCAACATGATACCGCTTTGTAGAGTAAAATTCAAGAATGCTCGGAAGAATATTTCTATGAAAGATCTTTGGATGAAGCGCAAATATCAAGGATATTCCACTAACTTCATGGAGTATAGAAGTCAAAACTTTAACCAACCGAGTATAATAACGAATGGAATAACAAAAGAAATCACCATGCATGCGGTGCCCGATAGACAAAGTTATTCAATGATTAATAAGTAACGGAACGAGTCGTGCAAAATTTTAAAATGAACAGGATGTTCCACAGAATAATAATAAAAGCGGAACCGTGTCCCAGGCGTGAACGCTTGCAGACAAGATATTCCAACGAGAATAATAATAAAAAGGCGAAACTGTGTCGGCGTAAGAAACGCATAGGCGAGGATATTACAGCAGAATAATAATAAAGACGGAATATTAGAAGAATGTCACCAAGTATAGGGTAGTTACAGATATCTTTGGTTATTCCATCGAATAATAAAAATGGAATAATGAAGTTCTCTTCATGAATACAAAAAAAATAATACCCTTACGTAGTAAAAGAAATCGAATATAAGAGTAAGGAAGGAGAGAATACTTTTCTATAGCTTCTATAATTTCTCTCTCTAGAGTTTGATTGAATTAAGTAAGAAATAATGAAGGAATGAGCTTTATTTATAGAAAAATGGACGTGCATAGTAACTAACTCATGAGCAATTAAAGAGATTGATTTACTTTAATCTGACGGTCCATATTTAAAGCAAAATCTTTTAAATAAAATAAAATAAAATAAAATATATTATATATATATTATATATATATAACATGTGTTTTTTAAAAATGTCACAGGATTCATCCCCTAAATCCAATATCAATTCAATCCCTCTCTCTCTCTCTCTATATATATATATATAACAAAGTTAACAAAAGTTAATATATATATATATATATAAGTCTCAATAATATATTTTTTCCACCAGACAATCCAACTCCTTTTTTCTTTGATTTCCTGTGAACCCCCCCCCCCCCCCCACCATTTCACAACATGTGATAAAATATATATATATATATATATATATAATACGATATATATTTATATATATAAAAAACTCTGAAACAACTTCTACAAGCGCTTTTGACAATAATTGAATCAAATAACGTGAGATACTATGTCATTAAGAATTATCATGAGTAATAATTGAATAAAACCGAGTGACTTCTCATGTAAGCATCAATAATCAAAAGCGTGTGCTATTATGCAACAACTACGTAGACATTATAATTTTAACAGGGTGTTTCAGCAGTTAACGGTAAAACTTTCGTAGTTATTTTCATAAAGTATTTTTGTCGTTTCTCAATCGACAATAATTACAGGTCCACCAATGATTGTGCCATTAGCACGAATATTCCCTGCTAAAACAAATATTCCCCGACCAATCGAATATTATATAACAACTTGCGTACTTTGCAAAATTTATAAATATTACCCACAACTATAATATTATATCAAATTCATTCCATAATATTTAAAAATGATATTTAAAAAGAATTCATCTTTATTCACAAAAGTTGGGGTCTTATAATATGAATCAAGGCAACTGAAGGATTATGAGAAAGGGTATTCGACTCATGATTTGGAATTGGCTGCAGTTGTATTTGCTCTGAAGATATGGAGACACTATCTCTATGGAGAGAAATGTGAAATCTACACGAGATCATAAAGAGTCTCAAGTATATTTTACTCGAAGAAAGATTTGAACATATCGTCAAAGAAGGTGGATGGAATTGATAAAAGATTACGATTGTGAGATCTTTTATCATCCCGCAAAGCGAATGTGGTTGCAGATGCTTTAAGTAGGAAAGGTTAGGAAAAGTTGATCTCGATAACAACTCGGGAGGAGCTCATTTCAAAGAATGACAAAGCTGGAGTTGGAAATCAAATTTCCAAAAGAATCGATTTAACAACTATTTCCAGATAAGTGGTCAACTTTAGTGGACAAAGTGAAGGATACTCAACTACAAGATGAAGAGTGTGGGAAAATCAAAGAGAATCTGATTGAGGGTAGTGATGTAAAATACAAGATCGATACCGAAGGACTACTATGGTTCGAGGGAAGAATCTGGGTTCCAACAGTACCAAATATTGGAGAAGAAATCTTAACTGAAGCACACAACACAAAATATTCAATTCACCCAGGAAGCAGGAAGATGTATCAAGATTTGCGCCGACATTTTTGGTGGCCGAATATGAAAAGGGACGTTGTAGAATGCGTAGCAAAATGTTTGACATGTCAAAGAGTAAAAGCCGAACACCAAAGACCCAGCGGATTACTTCAACCGTTGGAAATACCGGAATGGAAGTGGGAACACATCACAATGGATTTTGTGGTAGGTCTTCCAACTACTCAGAGAGGATGTGATGCGATTTGGGTGAAAGTGGACAGACTGACGAAATCAACGCACTTTTTACCAATAAAGATTAGATTCAATCTTGATCAGTTGGCAAGATTGTACGTTAAAGAGATCGTTTCGAGGCATGGCGTGCCAGTGTCAATTGTGTTCGATAGAGATCCGCAATTTACGTCAAACTTCTGAAAGAGACTACAAGAATGTATGGGAACACAGTTGTGAATGAGTACGACGTATCATCCGCAAACAGATGTCCAAAGCGAACGAACAATCCAGACATTGGAAGATATGTTGAGAACACGCATCATAGACTTTAAAGGAAGCTGGGAAGAACATTTACCGTTGGTGGTATTTGCCTACAACAACAGTTACCATGCGAGCATCGACATGCCACCTTACGAGGCATTATACGGCAGAAAGTGCAGAACTCCACTATGCTGGGATGAAGTCGGTGAACGCCAATTGTTAGGACCAGAACTGGTGCAACAAACTGCTGAAGTTGTCAAACTCATCAGAACAAGATTGGTAACAGCTCAAGACAGACAAAAAAGTATGCTGATCAACACAGACAAGATCGTGCATTCAATGTAGGAACTTTTGTATTCCTAAAAGTTTCTCCTTGGAAGGGGAAAATTCATTTCGATAAAAAGGGAAAGCTAAGCCCGAGGTTTATTGGACCCTTTGAAGTGTTGCGAAGAGTGGGAGAAGTGGCTTATGAGGTAGCTCTACCTCCAGAGTTGGAAAACATTCACAATGTTTTTCACATTTCGGTGTTACGACCGTATAAACCCGATTACAAGCACGTGATCGAGTACGAACCATTATAGTTTGATAAAGACTTGTCCTATGAAGAGATTCCTATCCAGATAGTTGACAGGAAAGAACAGGTGCTCAGGAATAAAGTTATACCTTCGGTGAAAGTGATTTGGAGGAACCACAACGCTGAAGAAGCTACGTGGGAACTCGAGGATAAAATGATGGAAGATTACCCTGAGTTATTTGTTTAATCTGTGTCTTCGATTCTGGGGACAGAATCTTTGTAAGTAGGGAAGAATGTAACGAATGATTTAATTGAGTTATGATTCTAAGGACAGAATCTTTGTAAAGAGGGAATGATGTAACATTCCAGAATTTTAAATTATAATATTAAATATTTATTTAATTATATAAGTATTTAATGGATATGTTTATTGCTAAATAATAATTGTTCAAATTGAGTTGATGTGGTTTAGTTAATTATTTGTTGATTGAGTTGATGTGGTTTAGTTAATTATTTGTTGAGTAAATAATTAAGGAGTTAAGAAAATTAATTGTTATGAGATTATATACCAATTTAAATTAATAGTTAAGCTAGAGAGCTTATAATGATTAAATGAATTATAATATTGTAATTGGAAGTTATAATTAAAATAAGGTGTTAGTTGGTTAAACATAATTATAATTATAAAGGAAACTATAATTATGTGGTAATAATTTATGTGTTAAAGTAATTTAATAGATTAGTATTTGAATTTATTAAATTAATTATTAAAATTAATTAAGTAGAAGTGTGACAAATAACCTTGCTATAAAGGAGTTATTAAAATAAATTAAAAGAGTTTAATTTAGTTTTGCCAAACATGTCTTAATGCATAGTAAGTCTTTAATCTAATGATGTTTTATCAAACAAGGTATAAAGATTAATCCATTTGTTTTAATTAGGTTTACCAAACAAGGTGTAAGGGTTAATGGGTTATTTTTAGTTAGCTAGTCAAACAAGCCTTACGGCTTTTGATTTTCAAAATTCTATAACTGATGTCAGTTAAAATCCTATACTTAATATCTATATTATTATTATTATACGTTATATGATAATAAGTAAGATAGAGTTAGGAGAAGAAAACTCTAGAGAGAATTGAGAGAATCCTAAACAAGTTTTGATAAAGGAATTTGAGGAAAGAAGTATTGTTGATCAAAGGAGGGAAAACCTTCATCATCTAGCATACAAGGTATCATCCAAACCTTTTTCCTTAAAAATTTTGTTGTCTTCTTCTTCTTCCAAAAAGTTCTCTGTAAAATATTTGTAAAAAGGGGAATTGTTGGTGTATTTACTTTTATGTGATAATTAGTTGTTGTAAAACTGTTTTTTATAAATTATGTATGGTTATAATCAAGTAATTCATATATGTATGTAAATTGTGAAGAAAAATATATTACAGTGAGTTCATATGAATATATATACATGAATATGGCTTGTTTAAAATCAAATTAAGGTGTGATTAGTTGTTAATATATATATATATATATATATATATATATATATATATATATATATATATATATATATATATATTGACTATTGATTTTGAAAGTAGATGAATAAACATAAACATGGTAGTTTGAATTAACTGTTTTGATTGAAAAACAAAGTTACAGTGATGATTTTCATTAAAAATGTCAAAATTGGAGTTTTTGCCAAAAACATTGAAATTGGGTGTTATAAAGTTGATGTTTATGTTATTGTATATGTAAAAACATGTTAAGAGTCTTTACAATATGTTTACATAAAGTCTCTGTATGAATTACATGTTAATTAGCTTGTTAGATTGGAGCTTGTAGGCCAATTTGACTTTCTGTTCATCTTTGCTTAGGAAATTTGGTACTCGAGTTTGCAGGTTGCTTGCAATGACGGCCAAAAGAAGATAGGTTTCGTGTATGCGATTACTGACACTCTGTTGCGGCCAAACGTTGGCTCGAGTCTCACAACAGAAGCGCCATTTCAACAACATGATGACAACCACATTGTAAAAATGTAATAGTAGCCATGACGAGTTAGCGAGAATGGTCGGCAGATTTTATTTAAGTATACAAAGTTTAAAAATAAATGTTATGTGGACTGATTAATTATGATTTCAGTAGTACTAAACTAAGAATGAACATGTTATCAAGGGTTAACTAGTATTAGTATTAACGTAATTCGATTATGTGAATTTATAATTAAACCTATATGATGTATATACTTGTTTATATATATAAAATGTTGGTAATGACTAATTATGTCATGATGACATATGTATAGGGTATTGAAATTCAAGTTGTAAGGTTTAGCTTGTGCTCAAGGAAAGTTCTCTAACTCTACTTTTATAATTGTGCGAGTATCTAAACTCTCTTTGAGCAAGTTTTCTAACTCTAAAACTTCATTGTGCAAGTTTAATTTCGTTGAGTACGTTATTGCTTTTAATTCAATTTCAATTACACAAGTTGCTAACTTTACACTTTCGTAAAGCTAGATTATTTATTATTGAGAAAGCTCTTGTATCTATTTGTTCATGAGGATGCAAGTATTCTAAATCTTATATTTTATTATTGAGCAAGTTTCTTTAATATGTAACTTGTTATTTAGCATGTGAGTCGCTATATTTTAATATTCTAGTGTTGAACAACTTTATTGTTCAAATTACTATTCACTATGCATGCTTAGTATCCAATTCTCAATAACCTTGACTTAATATTGTTCAAAAATTTATGTTATGATTATTCAATGTTTATGCTATTAGATTATTCCTAAAGTATGATACTAATTTATAAATATTGATTGAGGTTATGATTATTCCATAGCATCTGATTAGTTCTTTTGTATTCAACTAATCCTTAGTTGATGGCCGATTGAATTCTAAATTACCTTATAATGTATCCAAACCAAACCTACTTTTAGTGCGGACTTGTATTCTAAATCTTGAGATGAACAACTCTTTTATTAGAGGTTTACGCTTAGCGTTGAAATGGTTGTGCACAATACATTTACGAAGGGTTGATCCCCCCAAGGCACGTGGAGTCCTTATAGTCTTATATTTGTTAAAGTTAAAGTTGAAAGATTACTTATAAGCGTGGACATGATTCATGGTCATTAGACCCTCGGTGAATGTTATAATTTTCGAGAAAGTTAATAGAACACATTGTTCAGTTCTATTGAGCCTAGTATTGGCAATTGATGTAAAAGTTTAAAGATTTACTTGTTGTTATTCCAAGTGGGCCTTGTTTGCTCACTCTTGCCTATAAAATTTCTTACAGCTAAAGCTGAAAAGGGTGACGTACCTAGCACCAGTAAGGGAAAAGGAAAGATGAACAAATACTTAAGACTTGTAATAGTTTTGATAGTTTTATTATCAGACTTTGGTTTAAAGATTGTAATGAAGTTTATTTAATTTCCGCATTTGAATGTTTGTAACTAAAGGTTAGATAACCTGGGAGATTTTTATTTAAGTTTAATCCTATATGGGCAGGTTTTTATTATTCAGTTTTATTATGATTGGGTAATTAGAAATGAATGTTTTGATTAAGTGAACACCAAATCTTGAGGAAATAAAGTACCAAGATTTGGGGGTGTCACAATAAGTTAGTTATAAATATTAAATTATACTATTCCGCGAGTACATAAAGTGATCAGCTCCATTTATCCTATATTATGCATAATACTCAAAAATAGCACAAGGGTCGGATGTCCTACAATAAAGTTCCCCTTTTTATAAGGGTTGTTCATCGCAGTCTTATATCATGAGTCCGTACCACAACAATATAGTTTGAATTGCTTTCAAAGAAATGTTATGATTCCATCACATACTATAAATATTGATCTAGCCAAAATAAATGGCATAAATCTTTCAATAACAACTAAATTTAAATAACAGAACAATTCATCAATTATTAGTCTAGCTAAAACGAATAGCTGAGACATGGCTCATAAACAGTTCATGAATAAAATAACTTTAAATTTATTTCACAGTTCAAATAATAGAACATGAAATCAAATGCACTATGTGCGAATAACAATAATCATTATAGATGTGAATACTCAATAATAATTATCCAGTTACATGCTTTGAAATTAATAACTCAAGTTGAGTTAGGAAACTTGCCTTGGTCGTTGACTACTACTACACAATTTAATTTAACTTCGTTTGAAGAACATATCATTAATAATATTGATATCTTAATTAGCATAATATATTATAACTCATAACACCACTATTCTAATATGTAATCATGTAATCAAACATTCAATAATACCTTACGCATATTAGGAATATTATCATCCCTTCATAATATTATTATCATATAATCATTGTCTTAAACTCTTGTCTAATATTATTAATCATTTAATAATATTTTATTTACTTTCTAATATTATTAACCATTTAATAATATTTTAATCTCTTATTAATATTATTAATCATTTAATAATATTTTAGTCACTTAATAATATTATTAAACACTTAATAATATTTGTACATTAATCATCTTATCCAATTACTAATATTATTAATCAATTAATAATATTTTAATCAATCTTTAATATCTTAACTATTCATAAATATTATTAACCATTTAATAATATTTTAATCAATAAATAATATTATTAATAATTTATTATTAATCATTTAGTAATATTTTAATTTAACTTTAATCTAATATTATTAATCATTTAATAATATTTTAAATTATTTTCTAATATTATTAATTATTTAATAATATTTTAATTTAACTTTAATCTAATATTATTAATCATTTAATACTATTTTAATCTACTTGTAATCTAAATATTATTAATTACTTAATAATATCTTAAACTAATATTATTAATCTCTTAATAATATTTTAATCATTTATTAAAATAATAAACAATTAATTCTAATTGTTTACCCTTTACTAATTCATTCATTTAATAAACCTAAAATGCTATAAATATAACATTTTATCTAAAAAAAAATGACCAAATTACCCTCTAAAAATCTGATTACCTTATATCAAGGGTCTTTGGACAAAAATTTACATTTTTACCCTTTATAACATAACATTACTTATTTTATTCATTTATTCATAACTCAATCATTTACATGAAAATACCAAATCAACTACAAAAATATTTATTTTCTGGAAATTATCAGTATATGGTATTATGATGAACATATAATTTTTTTGGAATATTTGGATTTCATTTACTATTTTTTAAATGACTAAAACAGTCCAATCTTGCAGCAATTTTCATAATTCGAAATTTTGTCCAAAAATTCTGAAAGTTTTAGGGGATGTTCTGTTATATTCTGAAAGCTTCGTTTTGCTTCGTTCCAATTGGGTTATTTCCGTAACTCCTAATAGCACACCCCATCATTATGGAACTTAATTTTCAGACTTGGGACATGGCCACAAAAGGTCTTCAAATCAGTCCATTAATAGTCCTCATATTTCCATCCATTACGCATAGGTTCAGGTATTGTTCATTTTGATTCCACTTTGCATGTAATTGTTTTGTGATTCACATGTTATGAAATGTCCATGCAAGATATCAAGTGAGCCTAGTGAAGAAAAAGTGTTTAGTGCCACCACATGGTTAGGTCCATAGGACTTCACCTAGGAAATCAAATGTAAGAATTTCTAGCACATTTAATTAATTTCAAGGCAATTTCATTGTACTGGAAATTATTTTGAAATGAATTTCATATGCTTAAAAGTTTCTATCTTATTATTTTTGAAAACTTTTTCAAAGAGTTGTTATCTCAAATTCAAATCATGAATGCCTCTTTTGAGAACCGAGTCAATCCTGCTTATATTCCTTAGAGCTGAATTTTTCAAATTTCAAAAGATGCGAAGTTAGTTTGGAAACAAAATCAATTCCGAAAATCTTAGCCTTGTTTTTAACCAAGTCAAAAGATTTTTTATATGGATGGTTTTATGTTACTAATCTTTCTAAATGTTTATTCCTTTATTCTAGCAGTTAGCTTAAACAATTCAAATCCCTCATATCAACAAATTATGAAATCATTCTTAACCGTGCTTCCATAGAAAAATTTCTAGTAAATTGTTTGTGCCTTGATATTGTGGGCAAGGAAATCACGCCTTGCTATTTAGGGTTTCATGTTGGCTAAGGAGGAGAGAAATCCACGAAGAGCACGAAATTTGTTGATTGATTAAAGAGGGGAGAAGAACAGGTGGACGATTACTCCAACGACACGTGGCAGAACTCCTAGAATCCAGAAACCGTGTTAGGGTAGTAGGGATTCCAAGAGCCTTCTTGAGTGCTTCAAGTTGAGAGAATGTCCAAGCCGTTTTAGTGCTTTTAGATGGAATATCCAAGTCTTAAGTCACCAAAAGAGTTCCCCCTTCCTAGAATAGAAGGGGTATTTATAGAGTTTCCTGGAATTAAGTAGTCACATGTCAGGCACATGTCTTCACGGAAATTCCAGAAATACCCTTTAGTCATTAGAATAACGCCCATATCGCCTTGTCCTTCTAGCCACCAATCTAATCCCTCAATCAATTCCCAAAATGAGCCGCCTTCACGAGTCTTCTGCCTTGGAACACGTGGAGGCTTCTCCCGGGTCTAGCATATTTATTTCTGACGTTTCTGTCTTCATTCAATTATGTTATGTGAACCCTAATTTGCACATTTAATGAGGTCGCGGAAGCCTAATTGTGCATTTAATTCAATTAGGTCATGTGAACCCTAATTTTACACTTAGGCCCACATATATTAATTTCTTGTTGCTAGAAATTTATAGATATTGTAATTATATTTTTCCTTAATTAAAAAGTTTATACAAGCTATTGTGGCTTATGATTGATCCATTGGTGGATAAGATAGTACAAAGCAGACTTTGAAGGTTGCTGTGGAGCAAATGTTGTTGTGGAGCAAAAGGTTGTTGCTGTACAACAAGGGGAAGTTGTGTCCATAATTATCTAAGTTGGTTTTTACAGAGAGTTAATTGTGTAATTGATTAAATATTAAAAAGTTAATAACAAAGTCTCCAATACCAATATATTGATATTGGACGTGGATTAAACCATTAGAAATTAAGGGCAAAACCACATAAAAAATCTTGGTGTTCTTATTTACTATTTATCTTATTTTCTTTGTTTCAATTATGTACTTAATCACTTCATATTCTGTATTGATAAAAGAAGTTACTACTTAACATGTTCTGCAAATGAGTTATCTTGTCTTGCATATTAGTTGACATACTTAAGTAGATAAGTGATAATCTGTCTGGATAGTTCAATTAACAAAAAAATTAAAAAATTATTATTATAAATCACTTTCATCATAAACATCTATTCACCCCCCTCTAGGTGTGCATACACTTCTAAATTTCAATCTTCTCCCTTTACAATGTCACCACTCTAATCACCACCGTTAAAACATCACATATTAAATAATAAGAGTATTTTGTATTAAAAGGAAAATTAAATGAAGATACCTAAGCAAGATCTTTTGTACCAAATACCAACAAAGCCACCACTCCAATCACCACCAACAAAGCCTTTTTAGTACTTTTAGATGGAATATCCAAATCTTAAGTCACCAAAAGAGTTCCCCCCTTCCTAGACTAGAAGGGGTATTTATAGAGTTTCCTGAAATTAAGTAGTAATACACATGTCTTCAGGAAAATTCTACAAATACCCTTTAGTCATTAGAATAATGCCCATATCGCCTTGTCCTTCTAGCCACCATTCCAATCCCTCAAGCAATTCCTAAAATGAGCCGCCTTCACGAGTCTTCTGCCTCGAGACACTTGGAGGCTTCTCCCGGGTCTAGCATATTTACTTCTGACTTTTCTGCCTTCATTCGATTAGGTTATGTGAACCCTAATTTGTACATTTAATGAGGTCGCGAAACCCTAATTGTGCATTTAATTCAATTAGGTCATGTGAACCCTAATTTTGCACTTGGGCCCACATTTTCCCCATGAGCGAGAGTCGAATTCCCAAATAGACGATCGTGCAAGAATACTTCAAGCCTTTGAACGAATTTGCGGGACTTCACTTTACAGGTCTTGAAGATAAAGGTCCTAGAAGAGAGAAATCCTAGGGAGCCAAACCCTTAGGGTTAAACCCTAGGGAGGTAAAACCTAGCAGGACTCTTCCTTGGACATATTGAGAAATCTTTCAAAAATCTTTTCACAGCTTGCCCAATATTTGTTTCCTTATTTTTTTCTGGAAATTGAAACAGGAAATATTATCAAATATCACCAAATAAAATTTAATCTAATAAAATCTTTCTTTTGGTAAATCAAATCTTTCCTTTTTATAAAATCAAATATTAATTTTATTTTGGAAATAATCAAATCTTTCTTTATTTGATCTTGAAAACAAGATTTTTTTTATTTTTAATTTTAGCATATACATATATATTAAATTTTTTTAAAGGAAATTAACAATTTTTGAAATCTTCCCTTGTTGGGAATAAAATCAAATCTTCTTATATATATATATATATATATATATATATATATATATATATATTCACTTCCCTGATTCTGATTCTCCATATTCATTGACTGGAATCATACATATCCATGTCCCAAATACAGGTAATCATAATCAGCCACCTGTGAAATTCAGTTGGTGGGATAATCAATTTTACTTGCTTTTAAAATTCTCTTCATCACCAAAAGTGCCTTCTTTTCCTTCTTCCGCAGCTTAGACGTTGACAATATAACTATGAGGCCTAGACGGTGACAATATAAAAGATGTTTATTGTTGGGTTTTAATCTAAGATTATCGTTGAGTTGTTTTATTTGGGTTGTGCGTATTGATGTTGTTACCTTGCGGGCCTTTGGGCTTGTGGCATGTAGCACTGCTGGCCTGTAGCGGGTTCGGGGTGTTACACTCCTACTTAAAATAGTTCAGGAAGTTCAATCTTCGCTGCTCTTAGTTGATTCACAGTGACTTGCAATTTATATACTTGCACTAAAATGGGCAAGTTATTAACAAATTTCATTTCAAAATATTTTGTTATAAGAAATTTTTTCGTACTTTTTTCTTCGGCCTTATATTTAAATTCTAAAGCCTTCCAAATTTTTGCGGCAGAAGGCTCCACCATGTAGAGATCTTATAGGCTATCCGAAAATGAATTAAGAATATGTCCACGACACATGACTTCATCTTCCTGTCTCTTTTGCCTTTGTGCTTTCAATTCGGTTGAGTCATCATTTTTCAGTGGAGGAATGGGAAGAAGGTTTGGGTCAAGAACATAGAAGATTTTCAGGGCGATAGCATGAAAATCAACTTGCCCTTCCATCTTGTGAAGTTGGTTCCATCAAAACGATTAAGGCAAACAAAATCTTGGTTCATGAGTTTGATGGTGTTTGAGGATTCCATGATGTTTGATTGGTGTTTTAAATAGTAAGAAAAAATATTGCTTTTAGATTGTTGGAAAAAATGTTCAAATAAGGAGATAAAAGAACCAAGAACCAAGAATCAAGAACCAAGAACAAAATAATAATATATAAAATGAAACAAGAGCACAAATAAATTTGAAAATTCATATATATATATATATATATATATATATATAATTGAAATCTCAAAAGATATATAGGAATGAACACAATGTTTGGTATATAATTACTAATAACTACCAATAACTTATTTTTAATAACTACCTTTTAATAATTATCTTTTTTAAATAAGAAATATCATTTTCTTATTTGAATAATTTATAACAGATACTTCCTCTGTGTCTTGCTCCCAGTCTAAAAGAACTAGTACTACTAAGATTGCTCTGACGTTCCAAGTTTCACATGGCTTGGATCAGTGTTATGGGGGCATAATCGAACTAAATTTGTTTTATTCCTGTCCGGTAGACCGCTAGAAATTCTAGCAGACAGTAATAACCCTTATTTAATTACGGCTCTTGATAATACTAATAGAAGATTAAAGATACTATTTGTTAATATTTGATCCATAACAAATAGATAGATGTTATGGATCATTGTCCATAACAAATAGATAGATACTATGAATCATTGTCCACACACACACACACACACACAGACACACACACACACACATATATATACATATATATATATATATATATATATATATATAGGGAATGATCCATAGCTTCCGTTAGCTATTGACACTATTCCAGCTAACCCGTCTCATGCCGTCCAATGGAAGATCTAAGGGTTTGGGTTGGGAGCTAATTGTTACTCTCTGGCATGGCCAACCAAATTTTTTATATGTTGGTATTTCTCTAATGACGATCAAAACACAACAACAATAGCGTTTTGGTGGTCATTAGAAAAATGCAACAACATAAAAGAATTTGGCTTACTCAGGGACTTAAAATAGTTATAATTTAAATTAAAAAAATATAGCTAATTAATACTTCACTCCCTAATTAGATTTCACAAATATAAAGAATTATAATAATAGACTAATATAAGGAATAATACTTGATTAGGTAAGTTTGGAGTAGTAGTTGAATATGTAATTTATTTGAGTAGGAATATAATATAAACTCAATAACTATTTCATATTTATAATTAAAAATTATAAGGTGATAATCAATAATTATCCTTATACATACTTATTTTATTAATTAGTATTATTAATAAATTATATAAAAATAGTAATTGAGTTTATATTATATTCATACTCAAAATAAATTACGTATTCAACTACTACTCCCAAATTACCTAATCAATTACTATTTTTTATATTAGTCTATTCTTATAATTCTTTATATTTGTGAATCAATTAGGGAGTGAAGTATTAATTAACTATATTTTTTAAATTTAAATTATAACTATTTTAAGTTTCTGATTAAGCCAAATTCTTTTATGTTGGCCGATACTCCCTTTAGCGATCGAGAAAAAAAGCAATTCGTTTTATTTGGTCATTAGAGAAGTGGTCGCCCCAAACCAAATTTCTTAGATTTTCCATTGAAAGACAAGAGGTGGATTAAATTTGGAATAGTGCCCATAGCTAACGGATGATATGGATCATTTCCCCCCTCCCCCCCCCCCACACACACACACACACACACACACACATATATATATATATATATATATATATATATATATATATATATATATATATATATATATATATATATATATGTAAGACCCCAACTTTTAATGAATAAAATCGAATTTCCTCTATTTATTATTGTGAATAATAAGGTGTTAATTTGATATAATACTTTGGTTATGGGTGAAATGTGCAAATTTTGCAAAATAAGCAAGTGGTAATAAAATATTCATTGTGTCGGGGAATATCGTTTTGGTCGTGGAAATATTCTTTACGTAGGGAAATATTAAATGCGGCAGTATGACCATTTATTGAGCCCCATAACGGATAAGCTGTCGGATGAAGAAAGCGACAAAGTTTGGGTTGTTATAAATAACGACGTAGTTATTCTGAATTAACTTTCTTGTTGGAATACCGGTGGTTAAAATACGATGTCTGGCATTGGTTGCCACAAGATGGACATATTTGTATTGCAAGATCTTTGTTGAATTATTGATCCTTACGTAAGAAGGCACTACTCAATAATTGTCACGATGATTCTTTATTCAATATTTTATTTTATTGATTCAATAATTGTTGCGTTGATATTTTATATTATTGTTGTTCAATAATTATCTTTGCTGATATCTCCATTATCGGATCAATAATTCATATTATTTGAATAATATTATTAGATAGTATTATTGGCAATGTCTAAAAGTTACATCGAGGAGAGGTTTGGTCACCTAATTGCTTGATAAGGAGAAATCCTTATCGGAAGCCCCTCTTTCTGGGAAGCGACTGGTTGTCATAAATGTGATTACGTAATATTATTTGTGAATAATTAATTATTGATTCATATGATAAGAAAATATTTATTTTATGTGGATATAAATGATGGATTTATTTATGTGGTTATTAATGAAGGAATTAATCTTTGAGATGTTTTATCGGTATTTTGTCGGATTGGAGGTATTAAAAATCAAACCGGTGTTTTTGAGATATATTGTTGGGAGTTATAATTTTTAATCCGATCGTTGGATCGTTGTAATTTTGGATATATTATACATATATAAGTTGAGTATATGTCCACAAATTTTGAACCGATAAAAATGAATGTATGATTTGTTATGAATTTTAAGAGGTGACTGATTCGAAAATTAGGTTCATAAATGATTTTGGTGTAAAATTCTAGAATTTAGTGGGCCCCACTTGTGGTTGGTGAAGAAATGTGCTGAATTTTATTTCGAATGTGGTGGGTGGCAATAGTAGCAGGTAAAGCCATCAGGTTGCAAGTCGAAGTGCTGCTTGACGTCTTAACATTTTCTATAAATAGAGGCTAAGTTAGAATTGAAAATCACACGGAATTCATAAGTTTTCTCTCTTTCTCTGCTCTATATTATCGAGCGTATTCTTGTGAGTATTTTGATACTTTGAGTGTTGCTTTATCTGATTGCAAGTTCCTTGAAGACTATATCCGATATTCGACCCGGAAGTATTATCTTTTTGAGGTAAGGGGTGTTATTTTCTTCTTAAATGATATTATTTTCTTCAATATCATTATGCCGAAATATTGGTGAACGTTTTTATCAAATTTGGAACATTTTGTGTCGGGGTTACTATTCACGTATATGGCATTATTCACGTATACGGCCTTTATTCACGATATCTGATTATTCACGAATCGACCTTTATTCACCAAAAATAAAATTTTCTTCTTTTTGTTCAAGATGTCTATTATGGTTACTATCTTTGATTGTATCCATGTTTTGATCTTTATTCTTGAATTTTGCTTCAAAATTGGTTATTATGGAGTATTATTGATCTTGGATAAACTTTAATACGAATCTCTAATATTTGTTATTTTGTTTCACTAGATTCGTTTCTTTAATATATTTTTCATCATCTTGGTCCTAAATGATGATATTCTTTGAATATCTTTGGCACAGTAGTGCAAAGATGAATGATTACCTAATGAATATCTTTGGGCGTAGTGCAAAAGATGAGCAGTGTTGAGATGAACATGACATGAAGCTGGTGATACAAATGAATATTTTTGGCTGTAGTGCAAAAAGATGAATATTTGATTAAAGATGTATATTGATTGTTATTACGAGGATAAAATATTGATGATGAACTTTTAAATCTTAGAAGATAGTAGAATTCTTTCTCTCTTGACTCTTCAATGGATTGCTTTATTCACATTGCAGGTTGTTGATCTAAAACTTGTTGTCTATTATATTTTATCGATTTTTTCCTGTTGAAGACTAATGATAATTTTTTGTGTATTATCTTAGTCATAATATTTTCTTACTAGGATAGTTGAGCTCACCCTTTCTTTCACTGTTCTCTCCAGAAAATGAGAATATAGCTGGGACTAGTCGGGGAATGGATTGACGGTCCAGATGGTTGCATTAGTAGTCCTCACTATTCTGTGAAATAGCGTATCACTAATTGTAATGAGGACCCCTTTTGAGTTTTTTATTTGTCTATTAGACAATAGTTGTATTTAAACTCACGATTATATGTGTTATGTCGTATTTTGCACGACAATTGTATTACTGAAGTTGTATTTGTTTTTGTACCATGTATTTGGTGACTCAGAATGGGTTGGATGGAATGGACCTATTTTGGGGGCTTCACAGTTGGTATCAAAGCTCAGGGATATGATCCCTGGCTGAGATGTGAGACAAGAAGTAGCAGGGGAGAGACGGGGAATTCCTTCACTAGTATGACCTACCTAAGTTTATTTGGTATTTAATTGGTCGGTCAGAGTTTGGGGATAATATGTGATTTATTAATTAACCCTTGTTTTATGGCAGTATTTAAGAATGGCATCAGGAAATATTAACGATGGAGTGAATGAGACAGTGGAGACACCTTTAATCAATACCCAGGATAAGGTGCAGCAGGAAGACAATAATCCTCGGGTAAGCAATGACACCGATGAAATGGTGAGCGATGGGATGTTCAGGAGGCTTTATGCAATTCATGCAACATCGGTAAAGCGGTTCTATTCAAAATGCAGTGGAAACAATGGCAACCCACGGTTGGTCACCGCTAAGCGATTCAAGGAGCTGGGACCACCGGAGTTTTTGGGAAAGCGAGAACTACTTACGAGAGATGTGGATAAAGTAGATCACCAAGATATTTGATGTCTTGGGATGTTCCGAGAGCAAAGGTTCCTTTGCCACCTTCATGTTGAGGAGAGGCAATTTTGGTGGGAATCGGAAAGCGTACTCAACCCTCTTGCCTTGAAGATGTCTTGGGAGAAGTTCAAGAATTTTTCAATGACAAGTACTTTCCGAAAATATTCGTCACATGAAGGAGGTTGAGTTCATCAAGTTTGGAGCAAAACAATATGAGCGATGTCATGATGACGAAGCTAAGTTTTGGAGTTATCCCGATTTGCATCCCATTTGGTTGATAATGAGGAGCGAATGACCACGAATGTTTCCGCGAGGTTTGAAACCCGAAATACGTCGATACCTCATTTCTCACAAACTTTGTTTATATTCAGGATGTTGTGAATAGGGCTCGATTAGTGGAGCGCGATAATGAGCCGGCCCAACCAAAGGATAACGAGCAACAACACGATAATAATAAATCAGGGTGGCAATGGTCATGAACAATGATAACCATCGTGGAGGAAATTATCATGCCGAGAAATGGTAACCACCCGGTGGTAATCATGGCCAAGATAATAGAAGAAATGATTCAAGTGGAAATTTTAAGAAGAGAAGATTTGGAGTATGACGGAAGGCAACTGACGAACATTGACCAATACCGCCAACAAATTCTAGGGGAGGAGAACAACCAGTCGGTTAGAGATGCTACTGAGATGCGGAGAGGAGGGACATATAAGTCCAAACTATTCACAACTTTCCAAGATATGTTTTAGTTGTGGAAAAAAGCGGTCACATAGCTCGATTTTTGTCTTGTAAGCGAAATCAAGTCCGATTGGGGACGGTAGCACCAAAGGTGGATCTGGACAAAACAAAGTCGGAGGTTTTAGGAAGGCGTTTTTCGTGACTTCTCAAAAAGTGAGTAACTTTAACGAAGTTAGTTACGAGTTAGTTAATTATAAATTCTTGTGAAGTCTATACCTTATTGAATCTGGGAGTTCTACCCATTATTTTATCTCTCTTGCTTGCGCTCAATGTTTAAATTTAACTTTAGAGAAGTTAGACTTTGACTTTTCGATTGAAACTTCGTTAGTAGAAACCTTTATTTCATGTGCTATCCAAGTCTTGGATGAGAGTCACAGTTTTTAAATGATATTTCTATTGTTAATAAATCTCCTGACGTATTCTCGAAGGACTTCTTAGCCTACCCCTAGAGTGTGAAATCGAATTTTGTATTGACCCCAAAACAAAACCCATTTCTAAAACCCTTAAATATTTCTTCAATCAAAATGAATGTATAATGCGCCAAAGACGTTGGCTCGAGCTGTTGAAGATTACGATCGTACCATTCAATACCATCGTGGGAAAACAAAAGTGGTAGCTGACGCGTTGAGTAGAAGATCGTATGCGTTTATGAGTTCGACGTTGTTAACACCAAAAAAAATCCATTCTATATGACTTACAAATGATGAAGATAGAGTTAAAGACTCTAGGGACCCACGTGAAGATAACGAATATATGAGTAGAATCGACTTTAATCGATAAAGTTAAAATCGCGCTTAAGCTACCTTGGAGTGATGAATATAAAGAAGAAGGTGCAAGAATGCGTTATTACAGAAGTAAGAGTCGATGAAAGAAGGCATTTCAAGCCTTGATTTATTTGAAATCCTCGATCAAGTAGGGCGTGGGCTATAGACTTTCGCCTTAACGCTAAGTATGCCACGTGTTCATAACATTTTTCACGTATCGATGTTACGTAAATATGTGGACGACCCAAACCACATTATTGCGTTAGAACCAGACGAGATAGTCAAAGATTTAACGTACGAGGAGGTACCTGTCAAGATCTTGGATAGGAAAGAGCATGTCCTATGCACGAAGGTTATACCACAAGTTATGGTTTTGTGGAGAAACCATGCTATTCAAGAAATGATCTAGGAGTTATCCTCACCTTTTCGATACACTAGGTACGTACGTCAATTTCGAGTACGAAATTTCATAAAGAGGGGAGGTTGTAAGACCCCAACTTTTTAATGAATAAAATCGAATTTCCTCTATTTATTATTGTGAATAATAAGGTGTTAATTTGATATAATACTTTGGTTATGGGTGAAATGTGCAAATTTTGCAAAAAAAACAAGTGGTAATAAAATATTCATTGTGTAGGGAATATTCGTTTGGTCGTGGAATATTCTTTTTGGGGAATATTAAATGACAATGGTATGACCATTTGTGGGCCCCATGTGGATAACTTTCGGATGAAGAAAGCACAAAGTTTGGGTTGTTATAAATAACTTGGCGTAGTTATTACCTGAATTAACCTTGTTGGAATACCCATTGGTTAAAATACGATGTCTGGCGTGGTTGCTTAAGAAGCACCACGGTATTGCGCGAGATTATTGAATTATTGATCCTTACGTGAAGAAAGGCTTTACTCGATAATTGTCACGGTAATTCTTATTCAATATTTTATTTTATTGATTCAATAATTGTTGCGTTGATATTTTATATTATTGTTGTTCAATAATTATCAACGTGACGATATCTCCATTATCGGATCAATAATTCATATTATTTGAATAATATTATTAGATAGTATTATTGGCAATGTCTAGAAAGTTACATCGAGGAGAGGTTTGGTCACTAATTGTGGGCGACCTCTTTCCAGGAAACGACTTTGGTTGTCATAAATGTGATTCTGTAATATTATTTGTGAATAATTAATTATTGATTCATATGATAAAGAAATATTTATTTTATGTGGATATAAATGATGGATTTATTTATGTGGTTATTAATGAAGGAATTAATGCTGAGATGTTTTATAAGTATTTTGTCGGATTGGAGGTATTAAAAATCAAACCAGTATTTTTTGAGATATATTGCGGGAGTTATAATTTTTAATCCGACCGTTGGATCGTTGTAATTTTTGGATATGTTATACATATATAAGTTGAGTATACGTCCACAAATTTTGAACCGTTGAAAATGAATGTATGATTTGTCATGAATTTTAAAAGGTGACTGATTCGGAAATTAGGTTTATAAATGATTTTGGTGGAAAATTCTAGAATTGAGTGGGCTCCACATGTGGTTGGTGAAGAAATGTCTTTGAATTTTATTTCAAATGTGGTGGGTGGCAATAGTAGCAGTAAAGCCACCGAGTTGCGAGTCAATCACGCTTGACGTCTTTAACATTTTCCTATAAATATAGGGCTAAGTTAGAATTAAAAATCACACCGTAATTCATAAGTTTCTCTCTTTCTCTCTATATTATCGCGTATTCTTGTGAGTATTTTGATACTTTGAGTGTTGCTATACAATTGCAAGTTCCTTCAGACTATATCCAAAGATTCCACCCGGAAGTATTATCTTTTTGAGGTAAGAGATGTTATTTTCTTCTTAAATGATATTATTTTCTTCAATATCATTATGCCAAAATATTGGTGAACGTTTTTATCAAATTTGGAACTTTTTGTGGCGGGGTTACTATTCACGTATACGGCACTATTCACGAATACGACACTATTCATCGAAAAATGAAATTTTCTTCTTTTTATCCAAGATGTCTATTATGGTTACTATCTTTGATTGTATCCATGTTTTGATCTCTATTCTTGAATTTTGCTTCAAAATTGGTTATTATGGAGTATTATTGATCTTGGATAAACTTTAATACGAATCTCTAATATTTGTTATTTTGTTTCACTAGATTCGTTTCTTTAATATATTTTTCATCATCATCAGTCCTAAATGATGATATTACTGAATATCTTTGGCCTGTATTGAAAGATGAATGATTACTAATGAATATCTTTGGCCGTAGTGCAAAGATGAGCAGTGTTGAGATGAACATGACTTAATTGGTGATACAAATGAATATCTTTGGCATGTAGTACAAAGATGAATATTTGATTAAAGATGTATATTGATTGTTGTTCTGAGGGGATAAAATATTGATGATGAACTTTTAAATCTTAGAAGATAGTAGAATTCTTTTCTACTTGACTCTTCTTAATGGATTGCTTATTCCATTGCAGTTGTTGATCTAAAACTTGTTGTCTATTATATTTTATCGATTTTTCCTGTTGAAGACTAATGATAATTTGTTGTATATTATCTTAGTCATAATATTTTCTTCTTAGGCTAGTTGAGCTCACCCTTTCTTTTCTTCATTCTCTTCAGGAAATGAGAATATAGCTAGGACTAGTCGGGGAATGGATTGACGGTCCAGATGGTTGCATTAGTAGTCCTCACTATTCTGTGAAATAGCGTATCAATAATTGTAATGAGGACCCCTTTTGAGTTTTTATACTGTCTATTAGACAATAGTTGTATTTAAACTCACAGTATATGTGTTATCGTATTTTGCACGATAATTGTATTACTAAAGTTGTATTTGTTTTTGTACCATGTATTTGGCGACTCAGAATGGGTTGGATGGAATGGACCTATTTTGGGGGCGTCACACACACACACACACACACACACACATATATATATATATATATATATATATATGGTACAGAAACAACTATAACTTTATTGTTACAATTGTCGTGCAAAATACGATAACACATATACTTAGAGTTTAAATACAAATATTATCTTCTAGACAGTATTCAAACTCAAATAAGTCCTCATTACAATTATTGATACACTATTTTACAAAATAGTGAGGATCATAAACAACTATCTTGATCCATCATTCCATACCACGACTAGTTCCCCGCTTATATTCTCTCCTCTGAGAAGAAAAATGGAATGGAAAAAAGGAAAAGGGTGAGCTCAACTAGCCCAAAGAAAGAATATTATGACTAAGATAATGAACAACAAAATGGAACAAAAGGAAAAGGGTGAGCTCAACTAGCCCGGTAAAGAATATTATGACTAAGATAATGAACAAAAAATTATCGTTAGCCTTCAACAAATCGAGATAAAAATATAATGGACAACAAGTTTTAGATCAATATTCGCATTGAAATAACAATTCATTAGAAGAGTTAAGTGAGAGAATGAAATCTACTATCATCTATGAATTTAAAAGTTAAAGTCATCGATATTTTATCCTGTAACATCAATCAATATACATCTTGAACCAAATATTCATCTTTGTACTACGGGACAAAGATAGTCATTTCATATCACCGATTGGTCATGTTCATCTCACACACTTTCATCTTTGCACTCACGGGCCAAAGATATTCATCAGTAATCACTCATCTTTACCTTTGCATGCCAAAGATATTCAGTTATATCATCATTTAGGACTGAGGATGATGAAAAATATTTTAAAGAAACGAATCTACTGAGATAAAAGGACAAAGATTAGGGATTTGTATTTTTAGATAATTCAAGTTCAAAAATACTCCATAATAAACCATAGTGGAGTAAAATTCAAAAATGAAGATCAAAATATGGATACACTCAAAGATAGTAACCATAATCGACATCTTGGACAAAGAAGAGAAAATTTTATTTTTTTGTGAATAGTGTCATATTCGTGAATAGTGTCATATACGTGAATAGTATCGTATACGTGAATAGTAACCCCAACACAATAAGATAGAAAATCCACAAGAAAAATCATACTTCATGAATAGTACTCGTGAATAGTACCGTATTCGTGAATAGTGACGTATACGTGAATAGTGTCGTATACGTGAATAGTAACTTCGACATGAAAAGGTAAAAATTTCACAATAATATCTATATCAATATTTCAGCATAATGATATTGAACGAAATAATATCACTTACGAAGAAAATAACATCTCTTACCTCAAAAGAACAGTACTTCTGACAGGAATATCGGATATAGTGTTAAAGGAAACTTGTACTGAATAGCAACTCTCAAAATATCTAAATACTCACAAAATACGCTTGATAATATAGAGAGAGAAAGCTTATGATTCTGGTTTGATTTTCAATTCTAACTAAGCACCCTATTTATAGGAAAATACTTAGAACGCAAAAGTAGACTAACCTGCTACCTGATGACTTTACCTGCTACTATTCACGCCCACCACTTTTGAAATAAAATTTCAGCACATTTCTCACCAAACAAAAGTGGGGCCCACCATGTTTTAAATAAAAATATTTATTTCCGAAACTTCAATAATTCATAAAAAATAGCTCTTCTATCAGAAGAATTCGAATCTCATGTCCATTCTATAGGAAATTTAATTCTCTGCAACTTTGTAGAAAAAAGTTTTTCCAAATTCCAAACAAAAAATGCCCGAAATCCTCATACGGACGATTTTTAATACCTCTATTCCGACAAAATACTGATAAAATACCTCAGCATTAATTCCTTAATTTATATCCACATAAAAATAAATATTTTCTTATCATATAAATCAATAATTAATTATTCACAAATAATATTACAGAATCACAATTATGACAACTAGGTCGTTCCCAAGAAAGAGGGGGCTTTCCGATAAGGATTTCTCCTTATTGGCGCGCAATTAGTTGACCAAACCCATTTCCTAGACATAACTTTCTTAGACATTATCAATAATGCTATCTAATAATATTATTCAAATAATATGAATTATTGATATGATAATGGGAAAAATATCAGGGTGACAATTATTGAAACAACAATAATATAAAATATCAACGTAGCAATTATTGAATCAATAAAATAAAATATTGAGCAAGAATTATCGCAACAATTATTGAGTAGTGCCTTCACGTAAGAATCAATAATTTAAAAAATATCATGCAATACTGCAGGTGCTACTCTCTTGTGTAATCACGCAGTATTCGTATTTTAACCACCGGGTATTCCAACAGTGTTAACGGTAACAATTACATCGTTATTTATAAAAACTCAAACTTGTCATTTTCTTCATGCGACCATTTTCTGTTATGGGGACACAAATGGCTACGCCATCGTACGAATATTCCCCGACAGAAAGAATATTCCACGACCAAACGAAATTCCCCCACAACAATAAATATTTTATAACCACTTTCTTATTTTGCAAAAATTTGCACATTTCATCCATAACCAAAGAATTATATCAAATTAACACCTTATTATTCACAATAATAATTAGAGAAAATTCTATTTTATTTATAAAAAGTTGGGGTCTTACAACCTCCCCTCCTTATGAAATTTCGTCCTTAAAATTGACGTACGTACCTGGTATTTTGAAAAGGTGAGGATACCTCATTTTCATTTCCGATTCTAACTCCCAGGTCATTTCCTTAATAGCATGGTTCCTCCACAAAACGTTAACTTGTGGTATAATCTTTGTGCGTAGGACATGCTCCTTCCTATCCAAGATCTTGACAGGTACCTCCTCATACGTTAAATCTTCTGTTATCTCGTCTGGTTCTAACTCAATAATGTGGTTTGGGTCTTTTCAAATATTTACGAAGCACAAATATGTGGAAAATATTATGAACACGAGACATACTTGGAGGTAATGCGAGTCTATAGGCCAAATTTCCTATTCGGTCAAGAATTTCAAATGGACCAATAAATCATGGATTGAGCTTTCCTCTCTTCCCAAATCTTGTAACTCCCTTCCATGGAGCAACATGTAACAATACATGATCCCCCAATATTAAATTTCACGTCCTTTCGATGAAGATCCGCATAACTCTTTTGTCGATCCTGTGTCGTTTGTATACGTTATCGGATCATTTGGATCTTCTCTGTTGTCATTCTTATAAACTCTTGTCCCAACAACGTTTCTTCTCCCACCTCATTCCAACATACTGGAGAGCGACACTTTCGTCCATACAACGCTTCGAATGGAGCCATTCCTATACTTTCTTGATAACTGTTGTTGTAGGAGAATTCCACCAATGGTAGGTACTTATCCCAACTCCATTTGAAATCTAGGACACATAGTCTTAATAGATCTTTAAGAGTTTGAATAGTCCTTTCTGATTTCCCGTCCGTTTGAGAATGGTATGCCAAACTGAATCGTAAGTCTATGCCCATAGCTTTCTGCAAGCTAACCCAAAATCGTGAAATGAATCTTAGGTCACGACCAGAAAGTATGGATACTGGCATGCCATGCAATATCACAATTTCATTTACGAACATACAAGAAAAATGTTCAAGGGAATAAGTCTCCTGTATAGGCAAGAAATGGGAAAACTTGGTTAATCTATCAACAATAACCCAAATCGCATCTATGCCTTGGGAAACCTTGGGAAGACCCATAACGAAATCCATGGTAATGTTTTCCCACTTCTATTTTGGAATCTCAAGTGGTTGCAATGGACCCTTTGGCACTTGATGCTCCGCCTTTACACGTTGACAAGCTAAACACCTCGAGATAAACTCCGCGATCTCTCTCTTCATATTGCTCCACCAAAATGTATGTCAAAGATCATGATACATTTTGGTACTCCCATGATGGATTGCAAAAGGTGTGTTGTGTGCCTCCATCATGATTCTATTCTTCAAGTCAGAATCGTTAGGAACACAAAGTCTGGAGTTGACTCAAAGTATTCCTTCTTCATCGATTCTTGCTTCTGGAATAACATCTTCTTGCACTTTTTTCTTCAGACGCATCGGCCTTCAGATCCGTAGTGGCAAGCGACTTTTAACTTTATCGATTAAAGTCGGTTCTACTCGTATATTTGACATCATTACATGGGTCCCTGGAGTCTTTAACTCTATCTCCATCCTTTGCAAGTCATACCAAATGGGTATTTGCATTGACAATATCGCACTCGTACCCGCATATGATCTTCTACTCAATGCGTCAGCTACGACATTTGCTTTTCCAAGATGGTATTGGATGGTATGATCGTAATCTTTCAACAGCTCGAACCAACGTCATTTCCGCATGTTGAGTTCATTTTGGGTGAAGAAATATTTGAGGCTTTTATGATCTATATAGATCTCCACTTTCTCCCCATACAAGTAGTGTCTCTAGATTTTCAACGCAAAAACGACTGCTGCCAACTCCAGATTATGAGTAGGATAATTCCTCTCATATTCTTTGAGTTGTTGCAAGGCATTGGCTATGACTTTCCAATATTGCATGAGAACACATCCTAACCCTTTGCCTGAAGCATCGCTGTAGATAAAAAAACCATCCGAACGAGATGGTATTGTCAGAACAGGTGCCAAAATGAGTCTCATATTGAGCTCTTGGAAACTCTTCTCGCATTCCTCACTCCATAAGAATTTTGTATCTTTCCGAGTCAGCTGAGTTAACAGAGTAGCGATTCAAGAAAATCCTTCCACGAATCTCCGATAATAACTAGCTAAGCCCAGAAAGCTACATACTTCGGTTACTGACTTCGGTTGCTCCCAATTTTGTATTGCTTCAATCTTCGTCGGGTCAACAGATACTCCATGTTTTGACACCACGTGCCCAAGGAATGCTACTTCCTCAAGCTAGAACTCACATTTCTTCAGCTTGACATATAGCTTGTTTTCACGAAGCCTTTGAAGTACCAGCTTCAAATGGTGCTCATGATCTTCACGGCTTTTGGAATAGATGAGGATGTCATCAATAAAGATGACAAGGAACTGATCCAAATATTCTTTGAACACAAGGTTCATCATATCCATGAAAGTCACATGAGCATTAGTCAATCCAAAAGACATGACTAGGAATTCGTAATGCCCGTAACGAATTTTGAAAGCAGTCTTTGGAATATCCTCAGTTTTAATCTTCAGCTGATGATATCCAGAACGAAGATCGATCTTTGAAAAGAATTGTGCTCTTTGCAACTGGTCGAACAGGTCATCAATGCGAGGTAGCAGATAACTATTCTTGATGGTGATGTGGTTCAATTCCTGATAATCATTACAAAGTCGCATACTCCCATCTTTCTTCTTTACAAATAAAGTAGGAGCACCCCAAGGAGATGTACTAGGACGAATGAAACCAATGTCCAACAACTCCTGTAGTTGGACCTTTAACTCCTAAAGTTCAATAGGAGCCATTCGATATGGGGTTTTAGAAATGAGTTTTGTACCGGGTTCAAGGTCAATAAAGAATTCAACTTCACGTTCTGGGAGTAGACCGGGAAGTTCTTCAGGAAATACGTCAGGAAATTCACTAATAACATAAATATTATTCAAATTTGACGTATTTTTATTCAAGTCCGTGACATGTGCTAAGAAAGCTTGACATTCGTTTTTCAATAAACGAATTGCTTTATGGCTTGATATGACAGTGATTAACTTTAGTGGTTTGGTTGCTTGAATTCGCATAATAGGTTGGTTAAGTATATGAAAACTAACAACCTTACGAAAATAATCAATTTTAGCATGATGAGTGGTTAACCAATCAATCCCTAAAATCACATCAAATGCAAATATTTTCAATGAAATAAGATCGGCAGGTAATGTGATGGTTCCAACTTGAATCAAGCAAGATTTATAAACAGTAGATGTAATGAAAGTTTCTCCTAACGGAGTCTCAATAAATAAGTCAAAGTCTAATTTCTCCTTAGTCAAGTTCAAACATTGAGCACAAGTAGGAGAGATAAAATAATGGTTAGAACCAGTATCTAATAAGGTATAAATTTCACAAGAGTTTATGATTAGCTTACTCGTGATCACCTCGTTCGGGTTCCTTGCGTTTTGGGCAGTCACGACAAACGCTCTTCCAGGAACCACTGACTTTTACTTGTCCGGGATAGCCTTTAGAGTCACCATCCCCGTTGGACTTGGTTTCTCTACAAGACAATCTCTAGCTATATAACCTTCCTCTCCACAATTATAACACACCTTCTATTGTTGTGGGTAGTTTAGGTTGATGTGTCCCTCTTTCCCACATTTATAACATACAACCGATGATCGTTCTCCTCCCCTAGAAATAGTTGATGCTGGTGCTGACGTCTTCACGTTGTCATTATTATACCTTCTCTTTTTGAAATCTCCTCCCAACTCTCTTCTTCTACTATCATGGCCATGATTACCATCAGAGTGGTTACCGCTTTTGTCCGGATGTTTTCCTCTTTGCTAGTTGTCATTGCTCCGATGACTGCTGCCACCGGTATGACCCTAGTTGTGATCCCTCGGTTGAACATACTTATTATCTCGCTCTAATAATTGAGCCATGTTCACAACATCTGAATATAGAGAAAATTTGTTAGAAATAAGATATTGTTGAATTTCAGGTTCCAGACCTCTCAGAAACATCCGCGTCATACGTTCCTCATTCTCTACCAAATGAGGTGCAAACCTGGATAACTCTGCGAACTTAGCCTCGTACTGGGACACAATCATGTTGTTCTGTTCCAGTCTAATAAACTCTACCTGTGACGCCCCCAAAATAGGTATACATCACCCATTCTGAGTCGCAAAATACATGGTACAAAATTCAAATACAACTTAATTATACAAGTACAACCGTGTAAAATATAAAAAACATAAATTTGAGAGTTTTAATACGAATATTGTCTTCTAGACAGTATTCAAACTCAAATGGAGTCCTTCTTACATTTATTATCACACTATTTCACTGAATAGTGAGGACTACTAATGCAAATATCTAGACAGTCACTCCGTTCCCCGACTAGTCCCAGCTATATTCTCATTTCCTGAAGAGAACAATGAAAACAAAGGGTGAGCTCAACTAGCCCAGTAAGAAATATTATGACTAAGATAATGCATAATAAATTATCGTTAGCCTTCAACAGAGTTAAACTGATAAAATATAATAAACATCAAGTTTAACTGCAGCGAAATAAGCAATCCATTAGAAGTGTCAAGTAGAGCATGATATTTACTATCTTCTATGATTTTAAAAGTTTTTCATCAACTTTATCATTTGAGACTCGACAATAAATAAACCACATTATCGAATCATCCACGCACTACGGGCCAAGGATATTCATGTAATCATCAATGGTCATGATTATAAAGAATAATCCACGGTCATAATCATACCAACAACTGTCCATCAATGCACTACAGGCCAATGAGGATTTTTATCACATCATTTGTAACATTACGGTCATGATTATACCGAATAATCCCTGGTTATAATCATACCAATCAATAGTACATCTATGCACGTAAGCCACATATGACTTTTATCACAATATAAGCACGAGGATGATGACAATGATATAACAATTCAATTAAAAGAAAGCAAATGATAAATTTTTAAAAATTTATAACTTAATTTATCCAGAATTCAATAATGTCCATATTGTCAACATGATACTGCTTTGTGGAGTAAAATTCAAGAATAATATTGTATCAAAAATGATTTGGACAACAAAGAAATCAATTTTTGTCATAAATAATTCCCCGGGTGAATAGTACCCGAGTGAATAGTACCCTGTGAATAGTACTTCAAGAATAGTACCCCGTGAATAGCACTTTGTGAATAGTACTCATGAATAGTACTTTGTGAATAGTACCCCATGAATAGTACTTTGTGAATAGTATCGTAAAAATGAATACTACTCATGGACAGTACTCTGACATGAAAAACTTAAATTTAACAAGAATGTGCAGAAAATATCCTTGTGAAACGATACTAGATGAAGCACAAATTTCAAGGATATTCTACTAATTTCACGGAGTATAGAAGCAATACTTTAACAAAATGAGGGTATAATTAGGAATACGAGACGAAATTATATTACTCATATACTACAGAGTATGGAAGAAAATATTATTCCTTATGAATACTGAAAAAATAATATCCCTTACGACTGTTGAACGAAAATATTATTCCTACGAATATTGAACGGAGATGATATTCCTTACGAATATTGAACGAAAATAATATTCATATGAATACGAAAAATAATATATCTTCAGAATATGAAATAAATAATATCCTTTACCTCAGAAGAAGACTGGATACTGGATTAGTGAGGTAGTAGACTTCTCTTCTACTTTCTTTCAAAAGCTTCTCTCTCTATAATTGCTCTTGTGAGTCTTAGTGAATTGGTGAGAATGAAAGAAGAATGAGTTCTATTTATAGGAAAATATAGTTTCGATAATTGCACGTTTTGGGGCTCGAAATATTACAGTATAAAACCTTCATCTTTTCCTTCATTTTTAATTTAGTCCTGCAAGTATTATCAAACTTGCACCACTTCCCCTAATAGTACATCATGTAAATCAATAGTACAATCATGTGAATCAATAGTTCTATACATGTGAAAAAAATAATTACAGTATAATACCTTCATCTATACCTCAATTTTTAATTTAGTCATGCAAGTATTATCAATCTTGCACCACCTCCCTTAATAGTACATGAATGTGAATCAATAGTACACATGTGAACAAAAAGTTATAAGCATGTGAATTAATAACAATTAATTGCCCATTTATCCGATTAATTACCCGATTGGTCAATATAACCTCTAGACATCAATTATTATCGGAATAGATGTCGATTTCCACTAACACTAATAATCCCAACACAATAGAAATATCAATTTCATTTTTAATCAACACGAACTTATTCATCATTAATATTATAACTCACAATATTTAACAACCAGATCATTCTCAGGAAAGAGGGGGCTTTCCGATAAAGATTTCTCCCTATTGGCGCGCAATTAGGTGACCAAACCTCTCCTTGACAGAATTTTCTAGACATTGTGAATATTGCAAATAATAATATGAATAACTTTGTCGTCTCAATTATTGATTTAATAATAATAAATATTGTGCAGATGATACTGTGACAATAATTGAATCAATAATATAAGAGATATTATGCAGCAATTACTATAGTAATAATTGAGTGACTTCTCACGTAAGCATCAATAATCAATCGTTGTGTGCTACTATGCAACCACAGCCAGACATCGTTCTTTTACCCATTTTGGGTAGTTCAACGGTTTAACGGTAAAACTTTCGCCGTTATTTTTATAAAAAGATAATTATGTAGTTTTCTAAATACGACAATACTTCCGTTGTGGGGTCCTCCAATGATTGTGTCGTCATATGAAAATTCTATGTTAAAACAAATATTCCACACCATAATATTAAAAAATATATTTCGAGAAAAATTAATCTTTATTCATAAAAGTTGGGGTCTTACAACCTCCCTTCTTATGAAATTTCGTCCTCGAAATTAGGGTGCGTACCTGGTATGTCGAAGAGGTGGGATATCTTGACTTCATTTCAGATTCTAGCTCCCAGGTCATTTCCTCAACATCGTGGTTTCTCCACAAAACTTTGACTTGAGGTATAACCTTGGAGCGTAGAATATGATCCTTCTTATCCAAGATTTTAACAAGTACCTCTTCATACGTTAAATCTTCCGTTATCTCGTCCGGTTCTAATTCAATAATGTGGTTCGGGTCTTTCACATATTTACATAACATAGATATGTGAAAAACGTTATGAACACGAGACATACTTGGCGGTAAGGCGAGTATATAGGCCACAGTTCCTACACGATCGAGGATTAAAAATGGGCCAATGAATTGAGGATTGAGCTTTCATCTCTTTCCAAATCTCGTAACTCCTTTCCATGGTGCAACACGTAACAACACATGATCTCCAATATTGAATTCCACGTCCTTTCTATAAAGATCAACATAACTATTTTGTCAATCTTGTGAGGTTTTTATAAGTTGTCGGATCATTTGAATCTTTTTCGTAGTCATACGTACCAACTTCGGTCCCAACAACGTTGCTTCACCCACCTCATCCCAGCATACTGGAGAACGACACTTTCTTCTATACAACACCTCAAATGGAGTCATGCCAGTACTTGCTTGATAACTGTTGTTATAGGAAAACTCTACCAATGGTAAGAACTTGTCCCAACTTCCTTTGAAGTCAAGGACACATAGTCTTAATAAATCTTCAAGAGTTTGAATAGTCCTCTCCGACTGCCCATCCGTTTGAGGATGATATACCGAACTAAATCATAAATCTATGCCCATAACTTTTTGCAAACTAACCCAAAATTGTGAAGTGAATCTTGGGTCTCGATCAGAAACTATGGATACTGGCATACCATGCAATCTTACAATCTTGTTTACGTATGTACGAGCAAGACGTTCAAGTGTATAAGTTTCTCGTATCTGTAAGAAATGAGCAGACTTGGTCAATCTATCAATAGTGACCCAAATCGCAACTATGCCTTGAGAAACCTTGGGAATACCAGTAACAAAATCCATGGTAATGTGTTCCCACTTCCATTTTAGAATTTCAAGTGGTTGCAATGGACCTTTTGGTACTTGATGCTCCGCCTTGACTCATTGACAAGCTAGACACCTTGAGATAAACTCTGCTATCTCTCTCTTTATATTGCTCCACCAAAATGTATATCGAAGATTACGATACATTTTGGTACTCCCAGGATGGATTGCAAATGGTGTGTTGTGTGCCTCCATCATGATTTTATACTTCAAGTCAAAATCTTTAGGAACATAAAGTCTGGAGTTGACTCGAAGTATTCTTTCTTCATCGATTCTTGCTTTCGGAATAGCACCTTCTTGCACTTTCTTCCTCATACGCATCAGTTCCAGGTCTGTAGCTTGAGCAACTTTAACTTTATCGATTAAAGTCGGTTCTACTCATATATTCGCCATCATCACATGGGTCTCTGGAGTCTTTAACTCTATCTACATCCTTTGTAAGTCATACAAAATGGGACTTTGCATTGATAATATCGCACTCGTACCCGCATATGATCTTATACTAAATGCGTCAGCTACTACGTTCATTTGTCCATGATGGTATTGAATTGTATGATCATAATCTATCAATAGCTCAAGCCATCATCATTATCGCATGTTGAGTTCTTTTTGAATAAAGAAATATTTGAGACTTTTATGATCCGTATTGATCTCCACCTTCTCTCCATACAGGTAATGCCTCCAAATCTTAAGCGCAAAAACGACAGCTGCTAACTCTAGATCATGAGTAGGATAATTCCTCTCATATTCTTTGAGTTGTCGTGAGGCATAGGCTATGACTTTCCCATGTTGCATGAGAACACACCCTAAACCTTTGCATGAAGCATCATGTATATATGACAAATCCTCCGAACCAAATTTGGTATTGTCAAAGCAGTCTTTGAAATGAGCCTCTCTTGAGTTCTTGAAAACTCTTCTCACAATCCTCGCTCCAACCAAATTTTGTATCTTTTCGAGTCAGCTGAGTTAATGGAGTAGCGATTCGAGAAAATCCTTTAACGAACCTCCGATAATAACCATCTAAGCCCAAAAAGTTACGTACTTTGGTCACTGACTTAGGTTGCTCCCAGCTTTGAATTGCTTCAATCTTTACCAGGTCAACAAATATTCCGTGATTTTATATCACGTGCCCAAGGAATGCTACTTCCTCAAGCCAGAACTCGCATTTCTTCAACTTGGCATATAACTTATTTTCACGAAGCCTTTGGAGTATCAGCCTCAAGTGTTGCTCATGATCTTCACAGTAAGACCCCAACTTTTATAAATAAAGATGAATTTTCTATAAATATCATTTTTGAATATTAAGGAGTGAATGTGATATAATATTATAGTTGTGGGTAATATTTATAAATTTTGCAAAGTCATGCAAGTTGTTATATTATATTCGATTAATTGGAAATATTCGCTTTTAACAGGAATATTAAATGCACTGACAATCATCATTAAGTGGACCCCATAGTGGAATTATTATAGGAGTTAGAAAATGACAGAAATATCTTTTTATAAAAGTAATGGCGGAAGTTTTACCATTAACTCATTGAAATACACGTTGTTAAAAAGTGCGATGTCTGCGTGGTTGCATAGTAGCACATGGTATTGATTATTGGTGCTTACGTGAGAAGTCACTTAGTTTTGTTCAATTATTGCTACAGTAATTATTGCATAGTATCTCACGTTATTGTTGGGTAAAATCTAGTTACGCACAACACGCTTAGTAGTATCACGTGGTCAACAAAGAGACTGGCAAAATCCATTTGAGAGCATGGCCACCTTTACCATCAAAAAGCTGGGGTTGTGGGCTTTACTTTTTTAGCCCATTAAAAGTTGGACCGTTTTGGCCCGGCCCAATTTTAGCCCGGCCCAAGCATAGCCCCGGCCCGCCCGCTTCTTTTTTAAAAAACCCTATCCTATCTTAATCTGAGTATTTGTATCTGTCTTATTGTCTAAGTCTATCTCTAATTCTCTATCTCACATTCTCACTATCTCCGTATCTCACATTTTCACTATCTCGTATCTCACTACAATCTCTAAGACTCTACAATCTCGCATACTGAGACTTTGAGAGTGATCGATCTACAACGATGGTCAGTCGGTCACGACTCACGACGTCGGACACCGACTCAGGCGACTATAATCTTCACTCACGACGGTCACGACTCACGACAGCCAGCCCGTGGGTAGGTTTCTCTTAAATCCCAAATCCAAATTTACAAGGTGTGAGACCAATTTCTCTCTGAAATCTAGGTAATTTTGTGTTGTTTTCTGTTAAATCATATCTTTTGGGTGAAATCTAGGTAATTAGTCACTATACTGGGTAGTGGGTACTACTAGTTTGAAGGCTGATTTCTTATGGTTTCCTAATTTGATCATGCTGCTTTGAAATTCCTGATTTGATTGCTTGAATAAAGTCCATCTTTTAGGGATAATAGCATGTGAGATGTGACTTCTGACTTCTGAGCATAAAAAGAATTATTTGATTTATTTGATAATAGCCAATGGACATCACATTACAATCTGATTTATTTGTGAAAAGAGTGGTAGACTAATTGCTTAATATAATGGTTGAATGCTATTAATTGCTTCATATCATCTATCTATATGATAAAAATATAAATATTTCTTTTAGTACTCATTCATTTTTACTTGCATGTGTTTGTAGAGTTCTTATGGATCGACGAGATCGTGTAACAATTGATTTGATTGATGGAGGAGTTGAAAGCTCGGACAATTTGACACAATCAATCGTGATTCAAGAAAAACGAGGGAAGAAAGTTTAATTTGGAATCAATATGAAAAAAGGTAGATCCTTCAACCAAAAAGTTAAGAGCATATTGTAAAACATGCACAAAAAGTTATGCTATTGGAGATGGTGGTAGTTCTCATGGGACTAGAAATTTGCATGCACATGAAAAGTCATGTCCTGGTTTAGTTAATAAAAATGTGAGTCAAATGCATCTAAATCATGAAGGAAAAATGCATAATAGAAAATTTAGTCAGCTCATTTATAGGGATAAAATGGCTGAAGCAATCATGATGCATAACTATCCATTCTTGATTGTTGAACATGAAGGATTACGAAGAGTGCATAACTATTTGAATCTGAATGTGAAATCGTATACTAGAAACACTGCCAAAGCGGATTGTATTAAAATTTATAAGCTTGAGAAAGCAAAATTGAAACGTGCATTCGAGAACATCCGCGGTAGAATTTGTCTCACTTCTGATTTGTGGTCGTCCGGTACTAGTGAGGGATATATTTGTTTAATCGCTCACTTTATTGATCATGATTGTGTGTTGCACAGTAGGATTATAAATTTTTGTCATTTCCCCCCACCACATACCGGTACTCTTTTATCAAAAAAAATCTTTGAGTTTTTAAAGGATTGGGGAATTGAAAAAAAGATCTTTTCTATCACTTTAGATAATGCAACAAACAACTACAACATACAAAATTTCTTGAAGGCTCATTTGAGAGGAAACTTGCTTTGCAATGGTAGTTTTTTCCATGTTCGGTGTTCTGCTCACATATTAAATCTCATTGTTCAAGATGGGTTGAAAATTGCAAGTGAACCTTTGCGCAAAATTAGAGAGAGTGTCAAATATATTAAGGGATCTGAAAGTAGATTATTAAAGTTTGTTACATGTTGTGAACAATTGCTTGTGTCCGTAGAATCGGGTTTGCGTTTGGATTGTGTGACTAGATGGAATTCTACATGGGAGATGCTTGATAGTGTTCTGAAATATAAAGATGTATTCTTTCAATATGCCATGGTTGAATCATCTTACACAACTTGTCCATCAAATGATGAGTGGGAAATAACACAAGCTATCACTACATTTTTGAAACCATTTTGGAAAATTACAAAACTTTTTTCGGGAATGAGTTATCCAATAGCAAATCTTTATTTCTTACATGTGTTGAGGATAAAAGAACTTCTGATGTATAATAAGTCTTGTGAGATTGAAGTAATTAGAAACATGGCAAATGAGATGTTGCCAAAGTTTGACAAATATTGGAACGACTATGATGTTATCCATAGATACTATTCTTGACCCAAGGTATAAGGTGCAATTTGTCAAATTTAAATTGAAATAATTTGAGACGGATGAGTATGTTATAAATAGAAAAGTGGAGAAAATTGTGGATGCAATGAAATCTTTGTTCATGGAATATGCAATGGAGTTGTCAAAAGATGGTTCACAACAACCTCAAGATGGTGTAGGGACTTCAACTATTGCTATCAATAACACACGTGAACATAGTGATGATGAGTTTGATGTAAGTAAAGTTTTCATGTATTATAATTTTTTTAATTTTTTGCATATTTATCTATATTGCATATTTGTGTTGATGAACTTTTGATGTTTAAAATTTTAAATAGGAGTTTGTGAGGGAAGTGCAAGGTACTACATCAACAAGAACGGAATTAGAAAAATACTTGGAGGAGAAAATTGTAACTAACAAATCTTCTTTTAATATTCTATAAGAGTGGAAAAAACTTTCTGAGAGGTACCCAATCCTTATTTTTTATTCTAGTTTTATACCTTGATTTTATACATGACTATTGACTAATGACTATTTAGTACTTTCAAATATTACGTTATTATAGATATCCAATACTAGCGAATATGGCATATGATATCTTATCAATTCCAATTACAACGATTACTTCGGAGTCAACCTTTAGCATTGGAGCAAAAGTTCTCACAAAATATCGTAGTTTGCTTCTACCGGATAATGCACAAGCATTAATTTGTGGACGTAATTGGATTTGTGGATATGAAATACAAGGTTTGTTCTAGTTGTAAATATTTTTACTTTAATTGTTATTTTTTAGTTTAATTTTGGGTATTGGTACCGCTAGTTGCAAATCAAGAGTCAAAGGGTTCTAATTCTAACATGGGCGAAATTACAAGGAGTGACTAAACATTACTCACTAGTAAGTACTTCAATTTTTATGGACTATTACTTTGATTTTTGTTTAATTTTTCAAGTCTAAGAAAAGATAATATTGTGTACAGTCACTTTAGTATGTGTAATGAGACAATTTGCTTGTTCTTAAGTTCAATTTGCCAACCAGTTTGCTTGTTCTGGAGTTCGGCTTTGTGTACAGTCACTTTAGTATGTTAGTATGTTAGTATTTTCTGTTAGTCCAATTTGCCAACCAGTTTACAGTTTGATGTTTGCTAGTCCAATTTGCCAACCAGTTTAGTGATTTAGTCCAATTTTATGTTTCCCATGTTAAGAGATTTCCAGTTTCCCATGTTAGTCCCATGTTTAGACTTTCATTTCTGTTTCCCATGCTATGTATGCATTTCAGACTTTCAGTTTACAGTCACTTTAGTATATGGACATATGGTTGAAGTTTGAATCATCTTAGCAACATGCATTTCATCATTTATCAAATTTCTTCTTTCTTTGTAATATTTTAGATGAAGCGCCAAACATGGCTACAGATTTTGTATACATAACATAGCATGCAGTTTGTATATAAAACATGGCATAGCGATTTTGAATCATGGTACGCCATTTTGTATAGAAACATGGGCTGTCATTTGATTTTTGTATAGAAACATAATTTGCATTATTTAGATGAACTGCAAATGACACCAGATTGTTTCTTCAATTAATATGCAGAATTCATGTGTTAATTCTTATACAACAGACTATTTGTGCATAGAGACGTTGGCTTGATGGATATAATAGTAGTGTCTACAATACATAAGCTGTGTCAGAGTGGGTAGCCAGATATCCCCCTAAAATTGATACCTTTCCCCTTTTCTAATTCTCTCATTGAAGAAACAATCTGGTCTCATTTGCAGTTTCATTATTTTGCACTATTTTTATAATGACAAATTTATTAATCTATTTGCACAGAGAACAGGATGTCATGCCATTCTTGGGTGATAAGATGGGATTGCAAGCATGTTTTGGAGCTTATTTTCTGAGCGGAGATCTTGAGAGGAGTGAGGAAACATTGGCTATTTGGCTTATTTCCTATGGGATTGCAATTTGCAAGCATGTTTTTTCTTTAGCAGACTAGCAGGTGTTATTTTAATCTTTCTTTTCAACATTTGAATTGAGGAATGTATTAAGTAAGTTCAACCAATTATTATTTATATGTTAATCAATCACGAGAATATGAGATTTTAGCTTGTTGATTCTGATTTGGTGTTTTAAAAAAAATACAAAAAGCCTCATGCAAGGCCGACCCTACCGGGAGGCCATGGGTCGCTTATTTCTCGCCCATCAAAACACAGGCCATTTTGGCGACATGAGATATCTTACCACATGAACAATACCCTGGCAGGTTTGGGCCATTACTTAGTTACCAAGTCTATCAACAAGTAATAAAGATTAAGTAAAGTATCGTTCCCACGAAGAATTAATTAATAAAGTTCACCAAGCATTAGCCCATAACCATTTCAGTCTTATTTAAACGAATGATTTAAATATTTATATTAAAACTATGAAATTAAATAATACTAACTATCCCTAAAATAAGATTAGATAATATAGATCCGAGATCCGTGCCGAATGAGATTTTTATAATTTAATTTTAATATTTATTTATGTAAATAAATATTTTCGATGATTTAATTATTAGATTAAATAATTAATTGATGCAATTGTGGTAGATTTATTTAATTATATGTGTTACATTTATTAAATTAATGTAGAGAATTTTATTATCGAAGTATGTGATTATGTGAGCTTATTGTATTAAAAGTTTAATAAGCCTATTGGTATTTTAATTAATTTAATTATTAATTAGAGAGTTAATAATTTGACATTATTAATTAATGAGAAAATTAAATATATGACTATGTGAATTTATGAGAAGTTATTATATTTTATTTATATTAAATAAGATATTTGATTTATTGTGCAAGTGGATGTGACATGATTTAAACTATATTATAAAGCTTTTATTAAATTAAATGACTTGAATCAATTAAAGCTAACCAAACATAGCCTTTGTGGGAGTTGATTGCAGTTACCCATGATGGGTAACTGACCACCATAACGCGCATCATTTTTCTCCTTTATTATTAGACGTCTTTTTCTTTTATTCATTATTTGCCTAAGTCTAGAAAGCTTAACAGAGAGAAATACAACGAAAGAGTTGAGAATTTAGAAATTGTTAGGAGGATTGTGATAGTCATCTGAGAAGGAATTCATCTTTAATTAATTCTATGCTTGGGTAATCTCTTCAACCCAATTCTTTTTCACGTCAGTTAGTTTTTATAAGAAAATGGCTTTCAAAGCTTTTGTAAAATCTCTGTAATTGAGAAAGGGTGTGATTATGAGTTTATATATGGGTTAAGATGTATCAAATCGTATTTAATTATATTTATTATGTAAACCATGTCATCAGTTTCATAAAAACACATGTCGTATATGTTTTTCAAAAACTTACAGAGTTGGGTTTTGGCCATATGGCCTTATACGTGATATTTCATGTGTTGATCGTATATTATCCCTATATTTTACAATCGTATGTTGTTATGCATGTTGATACGAAGAGACCAAAGTTTAAATAAACGGATTCGGTGTTATAACGAATCCGTAGTGACAATTTTCATGTTTTATTTTCAAAACCTTCAAGAACAAAGTCAGTGAAATTGCATGCTTAAATTCTCTAATTAAGTGTTTACATTAGTTAAAGTCGTTATATAAACGTTGGGTTATGTTTGTGCATGAATTACATCATATGAGTGTGTTTAATTTCGAGTAGAAAATAAGAAATTGGATGAAATTGGCATGTTTTGCGATTTTTCATGAATCGCCATTTCTGTATGCGCCATGTGTTGCATGTACAAACTACACAATCTATTTCCCATGGCCATGACACCTAATGACTCGTGACCATGAGTCAATTAACTCATGTCCGGCCAACATAAATATCAATATGAAGACCATGGTAATAAAGTGATGTGTATACAGCCTACTATCCGTAAAGTTCAGAATGAATTATTTTTAAAATGTTAAGTCTAGCAATGTGTTAGTAACTTAATGTAATGAACATGTAAACATGTTAGAAGTATAATGAGATGTAAAATAGATGTTTAACATGTAAATAACATAATTGCATGTGGATCGAATTATTAAATACATAATTAGCTTGTTATTCATGAAGTATAAATTATGTGACAAAGTGGTAAATTAACTAAGTATAGTCAATAATCAAAGTAGACAAAGAGAATGAGTTTTTGATGATTAGTTAAGTTATAATTAACTGGTATTGTGAATGTGAATGGTATGTAGGATTAAATTCAAAGAACATGCTTAGTTAAAGTGTAATCTACGCACGAGGCAAGTTTCCTAACCCTACTTGTCATTATTGTTCAAGTTTATTATTTACCCCGAGTAAATTATCATTACTATTATTCAAGTCGAATTATTATATTAAAGATTGATTATCTTTTCAAAGTATGATTTTGTTATACAATAATCGATTCTATTGTATACTTCTTGAGATTATTATTGATGATTGAATATCATTATTGTTGAACCTTGTTAGACTAGTGAACCTTATTGATTCAACTAGTCCATAGTTGATGAACGTTCTAAATTTCAGAACTCTTATTGAATTATCCGAACCAAACTTCCTTTGGTGCGGACTCGAATGTCAAACTGAGATGAACAACCCTGTAAAGGGATTTACTTATGCGTTAGCGTTAAGATATTGTGCACAGTATGGCACTAAGGGCTGATCCCCCTAAGTACGAGAAGAAAGGTCCACATTCTTATGACTGTTAAAGGTTTCAAGTATAACCCTTGATAACCTAGGACATAGTCCAAGGTCTTATAACCCTCAAAATTCTTTTGATTCTTGTTATTCATTCTTGATTCAAAAGTTGAGCTTTTATTCAGATGTCTTTGATTCACTCACATGTTATTATACTATTATTTCATTGTTATACTTGTGGGCAATAATGCTCACTCTTGCTTAATAATAATATTGCAGTTAAGAATGAAAGAATCGACGAACCTTCCACTAGTAAAGGCAAGGGCAAGGTTAACAAGTGATGAAGACTTGTTATTTTATTAGATGATGTATTTATGTTTAAGACTTGAGTTAATGATGTTGTTTAAGACTTATTTGTTTATGATTCCGCACAGATATTTAAGGTTAGTTTAACCTGGGATTGTATTATTATTATTCGGATGTTGTAACCCTTAAGGGGAAGATTTTATTTCTATCTATTGCATGGCTTACATTTTTATGGGTAGATAGATAGATGATATTTTATCTGATGAACACCAAATCGTGGAATTGAAGTACCCGGATTTGGGGGTGTCACAAGTTAAGTATCAAAGTCATGAGGTTATGAACCTTAGGTGGGGGAACAACCTTAGGTAGTAGCCTTATAGAAAGAAGATAGTGATGGAAAACTCTTATCGAGTTATAAGAAATGAATTTCTATAATTTATTGAAGATAATAAAAGACCTTATGTGTTTATGTGTTAAACTATGCGTTAGATGATACGACTTAGTAAATAAAACTTAAAATTTTGTTGTCAGGATGTCGAATGTTGGTGACGCTAGTCAAGCTAGGGAGGAAGAACCCCGTGTACCTATAGTACCTACTGAGGAGGAACCCCATGTACCTATAGTGCAAGCGGAGGAGGAGCCAGAGAGATATTCATGTCATTAGGGGCGGTGGTGGTGAGAGGAATCATCTCCATTGATCACCGTTGTTGGTCAGGAGCATGAACCTGAGACTGATCCTGAGGAGGATCTTGAGGAGGAATTTGTTGAGGAAGAGGAAGAGGAAGAAGAGGAGTTACCACGGTATACCATTGATGATGAGATGTATGACACGTTATACGACCGTAACGTAGAGTTATGAGACGAGGTCCAGGATTTGGTGAGCGGCGATTATTGAGATATTACTATAGAAGCGAAGGAGAGGAGATTTCGACTCTTCACTCGCGATTGGGAAATGTAGAATGGGATTTGGTCCATGAGAAGGGTCAAATTAGAAGATAAGACCAGGAGATAGAGAAGCGAAGAAGGAACTCAAGGAAACCTCGAAAGACTAAAAATAGCGAGAGGAAGGATGGGTAAGAGAATCACGCCGGTGATCGATCGCGGAAGATGATGGTCGTGCAAAGAAGGCGAAGATTGGAGAGACATACTCTACACTTAACAAGGCAATGAATGAGACCCAAGATCGAGTTTTGAGGTACCCAATCCAGTTCGAAGGACTACCATTGTACATGATGGATCGTAGGACGATGTATCGCATCTTAGAAGAGGAGCGTAACAAGGCTAATCAGTACCTTGACCGACCGTGATATGATTTGTTTAATTATGTGAAGAACTTAATTAGTTTTTTTAGATGTAAATTCTGACGTGTTTATGAATGAAAGAATATTTGAATGTTTTAAATCCTATGGATTCTTTATTCCAGGATAGTTGATGTAAATAGCAGTTATGCTATCGTTTAATGTTAAAACTTTTGATTTGAATGAAAATATATCAAGTTGTTTGAGATGATGTGTTAAATGAGTATGTTAAATTGTTAAGTAATGCCTTAACTATTTAGAGAAATAAATAAAGTTCTAATTAGCGTTTGTTTAACAGAAAAATGACGCCAAGGAGAAGACAATAACGTCAACCGACTCAGGAAGAGTCTACCAATAATAACAATAACGCCAATGCTAATCCCGTTCAGCAGTTAGTGAACTTACTGACTGGAGCCATGAATAATCAACCTCAAGCTCCACCAAACACAACGTTTAAAGACTTCAAGGCGGTGGGACCGCTAGAGTTCAAAGGTTCCATGAACCCAATCGAGGCTCAAACGTGGGTTATGGAAATGGAGAAGGTTTTCGACGTTTCTAGGGTTAGAGAAGACCAGAAGACCGCTTTTGCAACGTTTATCTTTGAAGTCCGAGGCTAGCCTACTTTGGTGGCAAGCAAACAAAGTGGGAGGAGGTGAAGGTGTAATTACGTGGGAGAGATTTAAAGAGATGTTTTTAAATGTATTTCCCAACTAGTTCGCGAGAATCGGATGGAGGTTCAATTTACGAGGCGAAGCGAGGAAACATGGCGTGCGACTACGCTGCTAAATTCAATGAGTTGGCAAGGTTCGCCTTAAGTATCAAGTACCTTTGGCGAGAGAAAGGCGGAAGATTGAACAAGGACTAAAGCCTTGGGTATCTGATAAAGTATAAATGTTTTAAATAAACACATTTTGCCGGAGTATTGGAAAAGGCCATCCTCGCTGAAGGTGGAAGCGATGCGGTGACCAAGTACAATCAAGACCATAAGAAGAATAAGAGTGAAGGTGAAATTAATAACAAGGCCAGTGGAAGTGGCACAGGAGGTGGAAATTTCAATCAGAAGAAAAGGTGGAACGACAGCTCATCATCGGGAAATCAGCAAGGTAATCAGAAGAAAAGAATCAAAGCATGCCTGACCTGTGGGAAAGCTCATCTGGAAGTATGTACGACAGGAAAATGAGTAGGCTACAATTGTGGTCAGGAAGGCCACATAGCACCTAACTGTCCTAACCCAAAGAAGGGTGCTTGTTTCAATTGTGGTTCGAAGGATCATCTGGCAAGAGACTGTCCCAAGAAGGGATCGGAAGGGTCAGGATCAGGAGGAAACTGGGGAAACAACAGTGGAAATGCCTTAACCATCACCGGACCAACCGCAACAAACCGACCAACCGCCCGGACTTTCAACATGACGGTGCAAGATGCAGTTCAATCCCGTGATGTGGTGTCAGGTATCATTCCGATCAATAAAGTTAATGCTTACATATTATTTGATTCGGGTGCTACTTGTTCCTTTATATCCGATGAATTTGCCAAGAATTTAGATTTGCCTAAGAATGAATTGGATTACCCCATGAACATAGAAATTGCGAATAGAGAAATAATCACATTAAATATGTACATAAGAACTGTAGAGAGTGGATATTAAGGGTAATATCATGAATGTAGATCTTATCCCTATTCGACTTGGGGAATTCGGACGTTATATTTTATTATTAATGAAATTTAATTTTCTCTATTTATTATTTTGAAATAGTAAGGGTTGATTTGATTAATGTGGATAGTTATGGGTAAAATCATAAATATTTCAAAATAAGCAAGTGGTTATAAAATATTCATTGTTGTCGGGGAATATTCGTTTGGTCGTGGAATATTCTTCTTTTGTCGGGGAATATTAAAATGATATAGTATGACCGATGTGTGGGCCCCATGTGAAAAGCGATTGGATGAAGAAAGCGACAAATATAAGTTGTTTAAAAATATTGGCGTAGTTATTCAGATTATCTTTGTTAAAATACTAAATTGGTTAAAACACGGTAGCTTTGCGGTATTGCACCAATTATTGATTCTTACGTGAAGGCTTTACTCGATAATGGTTACGATAATTCTTTATTCGATATTTTATTTTATTGATTTAATAATTCTTTGCGTTGATATTTTATATTCTTTGTTGTTTTGATAATTGTCATTACGGTATTTTTCATTATCGAAGCAATAATTCATATTATCTGAATAATATTATTAGATAACATTATTGGCAATGTCTAGAAAGTTACATCTAAGGAGAGGTTTGGTCACCTAATTGCTTGGCGATAAGGAGAAATTCTTATTGGAAAGCCCCTCTTTCACAGGAGCTGCTGGTTGTCGATATTGTGATTACTGTAATATTATTTGTGAATAATTAATTATTGATTCATATGATGAGGAAAATATTGATTTTATGTGGATATAGATGGAGAAAATTTTTAATGTGACAATTGTTGAAAATTGAAATTTTATCTTTTACGATAAAATAATTCATTTAAATATATTATTATATTTTAATAATATAATAATGATGATATTTTTACGATAAATGTGGGATATATGAGTATATGTGGAGGAGGAGTATTTTTGTTGCAAAAATATTTAAAGCATATTTTATGTGTCGGTGGACCCCATTTCTTATTTGAAATTTGATTATAGCTTGTAAAATCGCTCCGTTTGTGGATTTGGTCAATTTACATTTGGAATTTGGAAAAACTTTCTTACGCAAAGTTGTAGAGAATTGGATTTCCTATAAAAACTCGCATGAGATTTGAATTTTACGATAAAAGGGCTATTTATTATGAATTATTGAAGTTAGAAGCTCAAAATAATTGATTTTTGGAAGTTTAAAATAATTTAAATTAGAAAAACGTTTTTGATATGTTTGGTGGGCTTGGTTGGTTGTTGAAATGAGCTGATTTTAGGTTTATAAGAGTGTGCGTAGGAAAAAAAATTTATATATATTAATATTATATTAAATTTTCTACTTTGGTGTTCTAAGCATTTTCTATAAATAGGGTCTTAGGTTAGAATTGAAAATCACACGAAGCTGAAGTTTTTTCTCTCTCTATATTATCGGCGTATTCTTGTGAGTATTTTGAGTATATTTTGAGTATTGCTATCTGATGCAAGTTCAAGTCATAGCTTTATATCAGGTGTTTATTTAGAAATCTTGATCTTTAGAGGTAAGGGATATTATTTTTTTTTTTAATGATATTATTTCTTCAATATCATTATCTTTGAAATATTGATCTGAAGTTTTTATCAAATTTGGAACTTTTGGTGTCGGAGATTCTTATTCACGTATCGGCCTTTATTCACGTATCGACCTTATTCACGAATCGACCTTATTATTCATTGAAAAATGAAAAATTTTCCTTTTAAGTCTAAAATATCTATTGTGGATACTAGCTTTGATTGTATCCATGTTTTGATCATTCTTGAATTTTACACCACTATGATTATTTTTGAGGTATTTTTGGACATGGATAAAACAAAATCGAACGAATCCTTAATCCTTAATCCTTGTCATTTTGTTTCCTTTGGATTCGTTTCTTTAAAAAATATTTTCATCATCCTCGGTCTTAAATGATGATATTATTGAATATCTTTGGCTTTTGTAGTGCAAAGATGAATGATTTCGATGAATATCTTTGGCGTAGTGCAAAGATGAGCAGTGTTTAGATGAACATGACCAGTGATGAATATCTTTGGCTGTAGTGCAAAGATGAATATTTGATTCGGATATATATTGATTGATGTTACGGGGATAAAAGATGAGCGATGAACTTTTAAATTCATACATAGAAGATAGTAGTTTGCATTCTCTACTTAACTCTTCTAATGAATTATTATTTCAGCTGCGAATATGATTTAAAACTTGTTGTCTATTGTATTACTATTAGATTTTTTTCCTGTTGAAGACTAATGATAATTTGTTGTATATTATCTTAGTCATAATATTCTTCTTGGGCTAGTTGAGCTCACCCTTTTCCTTTTTGTTCCATTTTTCTTCTCGGGAGGCGAGAATATAGCGAGTGCAGTGGGGTATGGAATGAAGGTTCTAGAGAGAGTTGTTTAGTAGTCCTCACCATTTTTGTAAAATAATGTATCAATAAATGTGATGAGGATTTATTTGAGTATAGATATTGTCTAGAAGATAATATTTGTATTCAAACTCACAGTTTCTTGTTGTAATAATAAAGTTGTAGTTGTTTACGTACCATGTATTGACAACTTTCGAGAATGGGTGATGTATACCTATTTTGGGGGCGTCGCGGTTGGTATCGAGCTTAGGGATATGATCTCTGGCGGAGATCGGGGAATAGAACTAGGAGGGAGGCAGAGTAAATCCTTATTTAGTGTGTCCTACTAAGCTTATTTGTTAGTTAGTTGGGTATATAGGGATATTATGTGATATATTGATTTCCTTAATTAACCCTTGTTTTATGGCGGTATTTGAGAATGTCATTGAGAATATTAACAGTGGAAATGAGGCCCAGTGGAGAGCGCTTTGTACTCACCAGCGAGGAGAGCGTGTGCAGTGGTGGCAATGTTCCTCTGTGAACAACACCTGCTTGGCGAGATGATGAGCGAGGGATGTTTAGAAGCTTTTTGCGGTTCATGCAAAATCAGACGAGGAGACTCGTGTTCAAAATCTGAGGAGGAAATGATAGCAATTCACGGGTTATCACACCAAGCGGTTCAAAAAGTTGGGACCACGAATTTAAAGGAAAGCGAGATCCGATCATGGCGGAAACATGGGTCAAACAAATTACCAAGATATTCGATGTCTTGGGATGCGGAGAACGAAGGTTCCATTCGCCACCTTTATATTTCCGTGGCGAGGCGGACTCTTGGTGGGAATGCGTGAAGCGCGTACCCATCGGCCCTTTTCGGCATGTCTTGGGAGACATTTGAAACTATTTAATGACAAATACTTTCACGAAAGTGTTCGTCGTATATGAAGGAAGTGGAGTTTATTAGATTAGGGCAAAACAACATGGCGGTGTCTCGATGCGAGGCAAAGTTTGCGAGTTATATCGGTTTGCACCTCATTTGGTGGAGAATGAGAGCGTATATGGCGGATGTTTACGAGAGGTTTGAAACCCGGCATCGACAATATCTCATTTCTCATAAATTTTCTCTCTATTAGGATGTTGTAAGCAGGGCTCAATTATTAGGCGAGATATGATGAATACGGTCAAGTGGGGACCCAATCGAGGATCATCTAGGAGATAGCGATCAACAAAACAACGATAACCCGGCGGAGAAAAAAAAGCGGACAAAAATGGTAACCACTACTGGTGGTAATCATGGCCATGAAAATAGAAGAAAGCGAGTCGGGAGGAGATTTAAAAAGGAGATTTAACACGACCATGTGAAAGGCAGCGGTCTGGTGACAAGCTGGTTCTAGGGAGGAGAAGCGACCACCGGTCATATATCTTATAAATCTGGGAAAGAGGACATATCGGTCAAGCGCCTAGCAGTTCAAGGTATGCTATAATTGTGGAAAGGAAGGACATATCGCTCGAGATTATGCGGTAGCGAAACCTAGTTTCGGTGAGGGGACGGTGACTCAAAAACTATCCCGAGAAAAGTCAAAGTCAGCGGTTCTGGAAGGCGTTTGTTGTATTTGGTCAAAAAATCGAGGAACAAGCGAGGTGATCACGGGTAAGCTATTTATAAATTCTTGCGAAGTTTATACCTTACTTGATCTGGGGTGCTACCCATTCATTTATCTCTCTGCTTGTGCTCAGCGTTTAAACTTGACTCAGGAGAAATTAGACTTTGACCTATCTGTGGAAACTCAGTTAGGAGAAACTTTCATCACATCCTTTGTTTATAAATCTTGTTTGATTCAAGTTGGCACCACCATCACCTTACATTGACCTTATCTCTTTAAAGATACTTGCTTTTGATGTGATTTTAGGGATTGATTGGTTAACTACTCATCATACCAAAATTGATTGTTTTTCGTAAGGTTGTTAGTTTTCATATTCTAAACAACTTTGTTATGCAATTCAAACAACTAAACCATTAAAATCAATCAACATCATATCTAATCATAAAGCTATTCGTTTATTGAAAAGCGGATGTCAAGCTTTCTTAGCCCATGTTATGGATTTGAATAAAGACCGTCAAATTTGAATAATATTCTATTGTTATTGACTTTCTGGCGTATTTCTGAAGAACTTCGGTCTACCCAGAGCGTGAAGTTGAATTCTTTATTGATCTTGAAACTGGTACAAAGCCCATTTCTAAAACCCCATATCGAATGGCTCTATTGAACTTGAGGAGTTAAAGGTCAACTACGAGGAGTTGTTGGACATCGGTTTCATTAAATCTAGTACATCTCCTTGGGGTGCTCTGTTTTATTCGTAAAGAAGAAAAAGCGGGAGTATGCGACTTTGTATTGACTATCGGGAATTGAACCATGTCACCATCAAGAATAGGTATCCTCTACCTCGTATTGATGACTTGTTTGACGATTGCAAGAGCACAATTCTTTTCAAAAATCGATCTTAGATTACGGATATCATCGGTGAAGATTAGGCGAGGATATTCAAAGCGCCTTGAGAACTTCGATGCGGGCATTATGAATTCTTAGTCATGTGTCTTTCGGATTGACTAATGCTCCTATGACTTTCATGGATATGATGGCCGAGTATTCAAGGAATATTTGGATCGATTCGTTGTTGTTTTATTGATGACATCCTCATATATTCCAAAAGTCGTGAAGATCATGAGCACCATTTGAAATTTGGTACTCAAAAAGGCCGTGAAAACAAACTATATGCCAAATTGAAGAAATCACGAGTTACGGCTTGAGGAAGTAGCATTCCTTGAGCGCGTGGTGTCGAAACATGGAGTATCTGTTGATCGTGAAGATTGAAGCAATACAAAGTTAGAACAGCAGCAAAGTCGGTGGTGAAATCGTAGCTTTTTGGGCTTAAATTTGGTTATTATCGGAGATTCGTGGAAGGGTTTTCTCGAATCGCTACTCCATTAACTTGACTAACTCGGAAGGATACAAAATTCGTTTGGGCGAAGAATGCGAGAAGAGTTTCAAGAGCTCGAGAGGAGACTCATTTATTTTTGTTCTAACAATACCATAAAATGCGGATGGATTTGTTATCTCTGATGATGCTTGAGGCAAAGGGTTAGGATGTGTTCTCATGCAGCGTGGGAAAGTCATAGCCTATGCCTCGCGACAACTTAAAAAGAGTATGAGAGGAATTATCCTACTCATGATCTAGAGTTGGCGGCGATCGTTTTTTTGCGCTAAAGATATGGAGGCACTATCTATATGGGGAGAAAGTGGAGATATATTGAGGACCATAAAAGCCTTAAATATTTCTTCACTCAAAAAAGAACTCAACATGCGGCGGTGACGTTGGCTCGAGCTATTGAAGACTACGACCACACTATTGATACCATCTGGAAAAGCGAGCGTGGTAGGCGTAGCGTTGAGTAGAAGATCATATCACGAGGAATGAGTGCGATGATGTCAAGTATCGCATAGAGCCAACTTTAATAGAAAAAGTTAAGGTTCTCTCGAAGCCGCAGGCCGGAGTGATGCGTATGAAGAAGAAAAGTACAAGAAGGAGCTATTAGGGCGAGAATTGATGAAGAAGGAATACTTGAGTCCACTCTAGACTTTGTGTTCTAACGACTCGATTTGAAGTACAAGATTATGATGGAGGCACACAATACACCATTTGCAATCCATCTGGAAGTACTAAAATGTATCGTGATCTTGACATACATTTTGGTGGAACAATATGAAGAGAGAGATTGCAAAGTTTATCTCGATGTGTTTAACTTGTCAGCGTGTAAAGGCGGAGCATCTAGTACCTAAGGGTCCGTTGCAACCACTTGAGATTCGAAATGGAAGTGGGAACACATTACCATGGATTTCGTTTACGGGTCTTCCTACGGTTTCTCAAGGCATCAATGCTATTTGGGTTATTGTTGATAGATTAACCAAGTCTGCTCATTTCTTGCCGGAAATCTGGGAGACTTATTCCTTGAGCGTCTTGCTAGTATATATGTAAATGAGATTGTGAGGTTGCATGGCATGCCGGTATCCATAGTTTGGATCGTGACCCAAGATTCACTTCAAGATTTTGGGTTAGCTTGCAAAAAGCTATGAGCGCAGTTTCTGATTGATTCGGCATACCATCCTCAAGCAGACGGACAATCGAGAGAGGACTATTCAAACTCTTGAAGATTTATTAAGACTACGTGTCCTAGACTTCAAAAGGCGGTTGGGATAAGTATTTACCATTGGTGGAATTCTCCTACAACCATGATTTATCGAGCAAGTATAGGTGTGGCTCCATTTGAAGCATTATATGGGCGAAAGTGTCGCTCTCATATATGTTGGGATGAGGTGGGTGAAGCAACATTGTTGGGACCGAGTTAATGCGTATGACTACAGAAAAGATCAAATGATTCGACAAGCGTATACAAAGCGGCACAAGATCGACAAAAGAGTTATGCGGATCTTCATCGAAAGGGCGTGGAATTTAGTATAGGGGATCATGTATTGTTGCGAGTTGCTCCATGGAAGGAGTTACAAGATTTGGGGAGAGAGAAAGCTCGATCCACGATTTATTGGTCCATTTCAAATTCTTTGACCGAGTAGGAAATGTAGCCTATAGACTCGCGTTACCTCGAGTATGTCTCGTGTTCATAATGTGTTTCACATATCATACTTCGTAAATATGTGAAAGACCCGAACCACGTTATAGAGTTAGAAGCAGGACGAGATAGTAGAAGACTTAACGTCACGAAGAGGTACTGTCAAGATCTTGGATAGGAAGGAGCATGTCCTACGCCTGAAAGGTCATACCACAAGTTAAAGTTTTGTGGAGGAATCATGCTATATAGAGAAATGACACGGGAATTGGAAAGCGGAAATGAAAGCGAGGTATCCTCACCTTTGAAAAACACAGTCGTCGTCGTCGATTTCGAGGATGAAATTTCATAAGGAGGGAGGTTGTAAGACCCCAACTTATTATTAATGAAATTTAATTTTCTCTATTTATTATTTTGAAATAGTAAGGGTTGATTTGATTAATGTGGATAGTTATGGGTAAAATCATAAATATTTCAAAATAAGCAAGTGGTTATAAAATATTCATTGTTGTCGGGGAATATTCGTTTTGGTCGTGGAATATTAAATCTTTTGTCGGGGAATATTAAATGCGACAATAGCTTGACCGTGTGTGTGGCCCCCATGTGAAGCGATTGGATGAAGAAAGCGACAAATATAAGTTGTTTAAAAATAATGGCGTAGTTATTACAGATTATCTTTGTTAAAATACTAAATTGGTTAAAAAACACGGTAGCTTGCTGCGGTATTGATTATTATTGATTCTTACGTGAAGGCCTTTACTCGATAATGGTTACGATAATTCTTATTCGGTATTTTATTTTATTGATTTAATAATTCTTTGCGTTGATATTTTTATATTGTTGTTGTTTGATAATTGTCATTACACGGTATTTTTCATTATCGAAGCAATAATTCATATTATCTGAATAATATTATTAGATAACATTATTGGCAATGTCTAGAAAGTTACATCTAAGGAGAGGTTTGGTCACTAATTGCTTGGCATGATGGAGAAATTCTTATTGGAAAGCCCCCTCTCTCACAGGGGCTGCACTGGTTGTCGATATTGTGATTACGTAATATTATTTGTGAATAATTAATTATTGATTCATATGATGAGGAAAATATTGATTTTATGTGGATATAGATGGAGAAAATTTTAATGTGACAATTGTTGAAAATTGAAATTTTATCTTTTACGATAAAATAATTCATTTAAATATATTATTATATTTTAATAATATAATAATGATGATATTTTACGATAAATGTGGGATATATGAGTATATGTGGAGGAGAGTATTTTGTTACCAAAAATATTTAAAAGCATGTTTATGTGTCGGTGGACCCCATTTCTTATTTGAAATTTGATTATAGCTTGTAAAATCGCTCCGTTTGTGGATTTTGGTCAATTTACATTTGGAATTTGGAAAAACTTTCTTACGTAAAGTTGTAGAGAATTGGATTTCCTATAAAAACTTCATGAGATTGAATTTTACGATAAAAAGGCTATTTATTATGAATTATTGAAGTTCGAAGCTCAAAATAATTGATTTTTGGAAGTTTAAAATAATTTAAATTAGAAAAACGTTTTTTTTGATATGTTTGGTGGGCTTGGTTGGTTGTTGAAATGAGCTGATTTGAGTTTATAAGAGTGTGCGTAGGAAAAATTTTATATATATTAATATTATATTAAATTTTACTACTTTGGTGTTCTAAGCATTTTTCTATAAATAGGGTCTTTAGGTTAGAATTGAAAATCACACGAGCTGAAGTTTTCTCTCTCTATATTATCGGCGTATTCTTGTGAGTATTTTGAGTATATTTTGAGTATTGCTATCTGGTGCAAGTTCAAGTCATGCTTTATATCAGGTGTTTTAATTTAGAAATCTTGATCTTTCGAGGTAAGGGATATTTTTTTTTCGTAATGATATTATTTCTTCAATATCATTATCTTTGAAATATTGATCTGAAGTTTTTATCAAATTTGGAACTTTTGGTGTCAGATTCTTATTCACGTATCTGACCTTATTCATATATCGACACTATTCACGAATCTGACCTTTATTCATGAAAAAATGAAAATTTTTCCTTTTCGTCTAAAATATCTATTGTGGATACTAGCTTTGATTGTATCCATGTTTTGATCATTCTTGAATTTTACACCACTATAATTATTTTTGAGGTATTTTTGGACATGGATAAAACAAAGTACGAATCCTTAATCCTTAATCCTTGTCTTTTTGTTTCCTTTGGATTCGTTTCTTTAAAAATATTTTTCATCATCCTCGGTCTTAAATGATGATATTATTGAATATCTTTGGCTTTTGTAGTGCAAAGATGAATGATTTCGATGAATATCTTTGGCCGTAGTGCAAAGATGAGCAGTGTTTAGATGAACATGACCGGTGATGAATATCTTTGGCTGTAGTGCAAAGATGAATATTTGATTCGAGATATATATTGATTGATGTTACGGGGATAAAAGATGAGCGATGAACTTTTAAATTCATACATAGAAGATAGTAGTTTGCATTTCTCTACTTAACTCTTCTAATGAATTATTATTTTTCATTGCGAATATTGATTTAAAACTTGTTGTCTATTGTATTCTATTAGATTTTTTCCTGTTGAAGACTAATGATAATTTGTTGTATATTATCTTAGTCATAATATTCTTCTTTGGGCTAGTTGAGCTCACCCTTTTCTTTTTGTTCCATTTTTCTTCTCGGGAGGCGAGAATATAGCGAGTGCTGAGTCGGGGTATGGAATGAAGGTTTAGAGAGAGTTGTTTAGTAGTCCTCACCATTTTTGTAAAATAATGTATCAATAAATATGATGAGGATTTATTTGAGTATAGATATTGTCTAGAAGATAATATTTGTATTCAAACTCACGATTTCTTGTTGTAATAATAAAGTTGTAGTTGTTTACATACCATGTATTGACAACTCGAGAATGGGTGATGTATACCTATTTTGGGCTTCGACAACATTTCGGTAGCCGAATTTAAAACGTGATGTTACAGAATGTGTTGCCAAGTGTCTGACCTATCAGAAAGTGAAGGCAGAACATCAGAGACCGAGTGGATTGCTACAACCGTTAGACATCCCAGAATGGAAATGGGAACATATTACAATGGACTTCGTGGTTGGCCTTCCGACGACTCAGAAAGGCGACGACGCAGTATGGGTTATCGTTGACTGACTGACGAAATCCGCACACTTCCTTCTGATAAAAATCAGATTCAACTTAGATCAATTGGCGAGGTTATACGTAAAAGAGATTGTTTCGAGACACGGAGTTTCGGTGTCAATTGTTTCTGATGGAGATCCGCGCTTCACATCGAATTTCTGGAAATGTCTACAAGAATGTATGGGTACATAGTTGCGAATGAGTACGACATATCACCATCAAACAGATGGACAGAGTGAAAGAAAAATTCAGACATTGGAAGATATGTTAAGAGCTTGTTTAATGGGCTTTAAAGGAAATTGGGATGATCATCTACCGCTCGTAGAGTTCGGTTACAACAACAGTTACCACGCTAGTATTGGTATGCCGCCTTTACGAAGCGTTATCTGTAAGAAAAATGCGAACTCCGCTTCATCGGGATGAAGTTGGTGAGAGACAATTGCTAGGGGCGTAATTGGTACAATTGAGACAAGAGAAATAGTCAAAGTGATCCGAGCACGCATCGGTAGTGGCTCAAGATCGACAGAAGAAATATACCGATCCACATCGTAAAAAATATCGAGTTTGAATCGAGGAAGTTATGTTTTCTTGAAGGTCTCTCCTTGCAAAGGAAAGATCGTGTTCGGAAAGAAAGGAAATTGAGCCCAAGATTCATTGGACCATTTGAAATCGAGAAGAATCGAGAGTCATTGCATGCGAGGAAGCCCTACCTCCAAAGACTCGAGAATGTCCATAACGTCTTCCATGTTTCTGTTTCACGACCCTACAAACCCGATTACAAGCATGTAATTGAATCACGAACCCCTACATTTTGAAAAAGACTTATCTTACGAAGAAATTCCTATTCAAATTGTCTAATCGAAAAGATCAAGTTCGAGAAATAAAGTAATACCTTCGTTAAGGTAATTTGGAGGAACCACAACGCCAAGAAGCTACGGGAACTAGAAGAGAATATGATGAAGAATTACCTCATTTATTTACTTAATTTATGTGTGGCGATTCGGGGATGAGAATCTTTGTAGGGGGGAGAATGTAATGGGTGAATTTATTGAGTCGTGATTCGGGGACAAAATCCTTTTAAGGGGGGAAAGATGTATTAACGAGATTTTTGTAATTTAATTTTAATATTTATTGAAGTAAATAAATATTTTCGATGATTTAATTATTAGATTAAATAATTAATTGATGCAATTATGGTAGATTAATTTAACTATATGTGTTACATTTATTAAATTAATGTAGAGAATTTTTATTATCAAGTATGTGATTATGTGAGCTTATTGTATTAAAAGTTTAATAAGCCTATTGATATTTTAATTAATTTAATTATTAATTAGAGAGTTAATAATTTGACATTATTAATAAATGAGAAAAATAAATATATGACTATGTGAATTTATGAGAAGTTATTATATTTTATTTATATTAAATAAGATATTTGATTTATTGTGCAAGTGGGTGGACATGATTTAAACTATATTATAAAGCTTTTATTAAATTAAATGACTTGAATCAATTAAAGCTAACCAAACATAGCCTTTGAGGGAGTTGATTGCAGTTACCCATGATGGATAACTGACCATCATAACGCACGTCAGTTTTCTCCTTTATTATCATACGTCTTTTTCTTTTATTCATTATTTGCCTAAGTCTAGAAAGCTTAACAGAGAGAAATACAAAGAAAGAGTTGATAATTTAGAAATTGTTAAGAGGATTGTGAGATTCATCTGAGAAGGAATTTATCTTCAATTAATTCTACGCTTGGGTAATCTCTTCAACCCAAATCCTTTTCACGTCAGTTAGTTTTTATAAGAAAATGGCTTTCAAAGCTTTTGTAAAATCTCTGTAATTGAGAAAGGGTGTGATTATGAGTTTATATATGGGTTAAGATGTATCAAATCGTATTTAACTATATTTATTATGTAAACCATGTCATCAGTTTCATAAAAACACATGTCGTATATGTTTTTCAAAAACTTACAGAGTTGGGTTTTGGCCATATGGCCTTATACGTGATATTTCATGTGTTGATCGTATATTATCCCTAAATTTTACAATTGTATGTTGTTATGCATGTTGATACAAAGAGACCAAAGTTTAAATAAACGGATTCAGTGTTATAACGAATCCGTAGTGACAATTTTCATTTTATTTTCAAAACCTTCAAGAACATCAAAGTCAGTGAAATTGCATGCTTAAATTCTGTAATTAAGTGTTTACACTGGTTAAAGTCATTATATAAACGTTTGGTTATGTTTGTGCATGAATTACATCATATGGGTGTGTCTAATTTCGAGTAGAAAATAAGAAATTGGCATGTTCTGCGATTTTTCGCGAACTACCATTTCTATGTTTGGTACACTGCGCCGCAGCACCGGCTACCTGTCTATTTCCCACATCGCAGTCTTATTATCAGCAAGCAATGCTTATGACTCGAAAGTCAAGAGGTGTACATGAGCCATAAAGGTTAAGTGTCCCATCAAGAATACTATCATGCTAGCATACAAGACTAAGTAAATAAGAATAACTTAGAAGCGCCACTCTCCGTAAAAGTTCAAAATGAATTATTTTTAAAATGTTAAGTCTAGCAATGTGTTAGTAATTTAATGTAATGAACATGTAAACATGTTAGAAGTATAATGAGATGTAAAAAGATGTTTAACATGTAAATAACATAATTGCATGTGGATCGAATTATTGAAAACATAATTAGCTTGTTATTAATGAAGTATAAATTATGTGACAAAGTGGTAAATTAACTAAGTATAGTCAATAATCAAAGTAGACAAAGAGAATGAGTTTTTGATGATTAGTTAAGTTATAATTAACTGGTATTGTGAATGTGAATGGTATGTAGGATTAAATTCAAAGAACGTGCTTAGTTAAAGTGTAATCTACGCACGAGGTAAGTTTTCTAACCTTGCTTGTAATTATTGTTCAAGTTTATTATTTACCCCGAGTAAATTATCATTACTATTATTCAAGTCAAATTATTATATTAAAGATTGATTATCTTTTCAAAGTATGATTTTCTTATACAATAATCGTTCTATTGTATACTTCTTGAGATTATTATTCAGATTTGAATATCATTATTGTTGAACCTTGTTAGACTAGTGAACCTTATTGATTCAACTAGTCCATAGTTGATGAACGTTCTAAATTTCAGAACTCTTATTGAATTATCCAAACCAAACTTCCTTTGGTGCGGACTCGAATGTCAAACTGAGATGAACAACTCTGTAAAGGGATTTACTTATGCGTTAGCGTTAAGATATTGTGCATGAAGATGGTACTAAAGTATTGATCCCCTAAGCACGAGAAGAAAGGTCCACAGTCTTTACGATCGTTAAAGGTTTCAAGTATAACCCTTGATAACCTAGGACATAGTTCAAGGTCTTATGACCCTCGTAATTCTTTTGATTCTTGTTATTCATTCTTGATTCAAAAGTTGAGTTTTATTCGAGATGTCTTTGATTCACTCGCATGTTATTATACTATTATTTCATTGTTATACTTGTGGGCAATAATTGCTCACTATTGCTTAATAATAACATTGCGCTTAAGAACGAAAAAAAACCTATTTAACCTTCCACTAGTAAAGGCAAGGGCAAGGTTAACAAGTGATGAAGACTTGTTATTTTATTAGATGATGTATTTATGTTTAAGACTTGAGTTAATGATGTTGTTTAAGACTTATTTGTTTATGATTCCACACAGATGTTTAAGGTTAGTTTAACCTGGGATTGTATTATTATTATTCGGATGTTGTAACCCTTAAGGGGAAGATTTTATTTCTATCTATTGCATGGCTTGCATTTTTATGGGTAGATAGATAGATGATATTTGTACATTGAACACCAAATCCTATGGAATTAAAGTACCCGGATTTGGGGGTGTCACAAGATTAGAATTTCATCTATTAACTCATTTAAATCTGCACACTCCCTATTAAGCCAAATTACGTGCACTAGATTGCTAGTCGAGAACACGAAAGTGAGACATGGACATCTCTCGATGTACCATACATATATCACATATAATCCATAACTGATAGAATACACATGAACACCCACATTACCTAAATCACTATATGTCTATGTGATTTACAAATAATTAGGGTTTAAGCCCAAAATTTTAAATTGACTACGAGCGATGCATCGGTATATGTCTATCCTAAGCACGAATCATACATTTCATCACCATGTAGAACATATAAACACAAGCTATCAAGATCAAATCTAAACCCATACTTCGTCTTTCAATTTCATATGAGTTATCACAGTAATTGATGGCCAATCAACTAAGCAAATAAGCATAAATCTTAATAAACAATCCCATAGCAATCAATAAGGTTAACAACGAAGTATATCAGATTAAACTAATCAATAGAATCCATTGTAATCTCAAAATAGAGTTTAGCTAATCATAGAATCAAAATCCATCATCCACAATAGATTACACATTGAGAAATAAAGATAGAAGTAAAGAGAAGTTAGGGAATTAGGAATGCAAATCTGATCTCTCTTGCTCCAATTATGAATTTCCTATGCTTTCCAATTGCTTCAATCTTCAACACTAATCTAATCTAGGGTTCTAATCTAATCTAAAAAGAAAGAGAAGAAAAGAGCATATATAATATGTTATGATCCCCCAAGGGTGGATTATCCCCTACATAATGAAAATACGTCTAATAAATAAGCCCTAATTGAACCCCCCCTCTCAATTACGCTTCAATTGCACTGTTTAGTAAAAAGTCATCTTTAGTCAACTTCCGAAGTGGCGCGGCCGCGCAAGAATTGACCTGAAGTTGGGCACGCCCGCACGAAAGCTGAAAATCACGTTTTTTGCTTACAGAATCGATGCCATGCAAGAGAAAATCGAGATACCGCGAGGTTGATTTTCTGCTGCAGTGTGCTCTGGTAAAATGGCCATAACGTTTGATCCGGGAAGATTTACGGGGCCTGCCACCTATCAAATCGAAGATATCGACGAGTGCTACAACTTTGATTCTTTGATGATTGAGAAATTCTAGCCGGAAGAAGGTTGAAGTTGGGCTGGAAGGGACTACTATGAAAATGGCTAACCAAAACAGCGAAGTTTGACGTCCGTTGTTACAAAGACCATAATTCTTGCATCCGAACTCCGATTAGAATGATTCAAGATGTTCCAGAAAGCTACGAAGACGCTCTACAATGTAAGCTAAGTTCCAAACCAAGAACATGAAGTAAACATGAAAGCCCAAATGATGTCTGGATTGTTTTTCTTTGCATTTTCCTTACCAATAGTCGCTCACACCGCTCCCAAACGTATAACCTACAAAATGAACACAAAATGCATGAAAAGTAACTAAGACACATAAATATAAGAGACTAATTCAAGTAAAAGATACCGAATAAGTGTATATAAAATCCACTTATCAAATACCCTCAAACTTAAACTGTTGTTTGTCCCCAAACAACACAATATAATGCAATCTACATGCTATACAAGCTACGCTACTATGACAATGAATCCCCAGATTTCCAACCGTGTTAAGAATTCTAATAAGATATGCCTCATAGAAATATCAAGATCGAAGAACAAAGCATCAAACTAAGCTAACATCATAATGACATACAATCAGATAATCCTAACCTGCTATAAAGATGATGTGTGTGTGTGATGTGTTCACAGATAAGCTTGACAAAGGTGAAGATACCACATGCTTTATTGCTTAAGGCAGAAAATTGAAGTTTAAATCAAGAATTGCATATACTAATGAGACATCAACTACTCCAACACATCAATACAAACTAAGGTTCAACAATGAGTTTATTCTGCTTTATTTTTACTCGCGAGGGCGATTTTCACACTTTCCCGCGGTGTTTATTAATTTATTTTTATTTTTATTTTTATTTATTTATATATATATATATATAGCGAGTGCGTTTTACGCTCCATCTCACTTTTCATTTCCATTTAAACGAGTGCGTTTTACGCTCCATCTCGTCCCAATAGCAAGCATACCCATGTGTTCTCAAAGTTTGAGTATCTGTGTTTTCATAGTCTATGTCTACTTTATACACAATTCCATCATTAAAAACAACATTTTCTACTCAGCAAACAAACAAGTTATTCTTAAACCAACAAGCAGATATGAACACCTGTGTGCTACCCGGTAGCATCTAAACAACAAGCATGAATTAAATCATGTATAACATTATAACTAAGCTTATGTTATCCACTAAATTCAAAAATCTATCAAATTTCTATATCATCATTGGCCAAATTAGAATTCAACCGACTAAAAACATGTGAATATACTATGTAATGCAACTAAACAGATATTAATCAAACAAAAAGAAAACATTTACTTCAAAATTAAACTAATAACCACTAACATGCAATTAACTATATGTAACATGTAATTATTATATATGATGCAATTACACTACATGCTCTAAACTACTGATTAAACCCAATACCCTTAAACTTATAATGAACAATGCCCTCATTGTAATTAAAAGTAAAAGAATACTCCCCTAAGTGGCAATGTCATCTTCGTTCGCCTCCTCATGATCCGATGGTATATCAGGCGATGGCTAAGTTTGAGATATTCTGTAGTTGGAAACCCGAGTGTGGGCTTCTAACCCGCCGTAATGCTTGAGTCGTAATTTCTAAAAGTTAACAATTTTTTTTTCTCGCGATCGAGCTATGGCATGGCGCGCGGTGTTTGGCTTCAGAATTGATGATGTCGCCACGACCACATATTTCTAGCGACTTCAGTTTGGTTTAACTTCTATTTGATCCTGAATGCTTATAGCAATTGGATTGAACCTGAGGGGAGAAACAATAAAACTATTATTAGGATTTACCACTATCTAACATCTACTAAATATGGAAATATAAATAAGAATTAAAAAAGAGGGAGAAAGATTGGATGCGGTGCCTCCCATTTAGCGCTCGGTTTATAGTCCATTAGTTGGACTCTTTTCTTGACACGACTATCCAATTCCTCTACGATAAGCTAGGAACCCTCCATCCATTAGAACCACTATGTTCTTTGGTAGGTTCCCCATCATAAGAGTCTTCGGATTGAAGCCACCAAACATATTTCCTATACATGATGTCCCCAGTTCTATTACATAGCCAGGTACTCCTTCCGTTGTATCTGTGAATAGATTTTTGCATTGAGGCATGACAGATTCAACAAGATTTTCTTCTTCTATTATCTCTTCCTCAGCCCACCATGGTTTGTAAGAGGCCTCATAATCGCGGAAATTCTGGCTTTGGATGTGACTACCAAGGGGACATGGGTGTGCAAATTTCACTAAATTTTTTAACTCTAACTGAGAAGGCACTTGGGGTATTATACAAGTCAGCTCATGTTCTTCATTTTCCATACCCCCAGTTGTCTCCTCAATGTCCACTCCTTTCAGTTCATTCAGTGGCATGTACACTTCTAGCTCTCCATCAGTTTCATCATTCATGTCATATCACCAATTGTTTGGAAGGCGATTGTTTAAGGCTTTGAACATTTGATCCATATGATTCTGAAGATTTTGAATTGACCTCTCTTGCTCAATCATCTTCTCCTCAGTAGAAGCTATAAATTTGAATCACAATTCCTCCATTCTTGAATTATCTTTCTCGGCCAAATCAATGTATTGAGGACCATTCATCATTTTAATTAATGAGTTGTTCCATCTGTTTGTTAAGATTTTGGCTTGATAACTCCTGACTCATCATCATCTCTTCATGGTCTGCTATGCTTTTTGACATGAATTTGAATCACAATTCCTCCATTCTTGAATTATCTTTCTCAGTTTCGAAATCAATGTATTGAGGACCATTCATTGACGAATTAATGAGTTGTTCCATCTGTTTGTTAAGATTTTGGCTTGATAACTCCTGACTCATCATCATCTCTTCATGGTCTGCTATGCTTTTTGACATGAATTCCTTCAACCTTGAATTTTCTTCTTGTTGCATTGGAGGTGGATATGAGAAATCTGATGGATATGTTGGACTTGAGATGCAATATTGATCTTGATAGTTATAACCCCATTCATAATCTGGGTGATACCCCCAACCTTGTTGATAATCAGGATAAACATTGTTGTTGAAGTAATCAACCCCAAACTGCACTTGTCCAACCATGATGTTGCACTGATAACTCAGATGCTCGCCAGCACAGTATTCACATGTAACTACTACCTCTCGAGTGTGTTGGACAAGAATATACAACCTCTCTGAAAGTGTTGCAATTTGTGCTGACACTGTAGAAAATACATTGATTCCCTCAGTGCTTGTGTTCCTTGGTGGAGTTATATTTTCATAAGGCCATTGATAAACAAATTCACCCATGGTACCTGAAAAGAGAGAAATATAAGATGATAATTAAAACAAAATAAAAATGTTTAAATTAAGACCAATTTGATTGAAATTAATGTTGGAAAAAATGTATTAAGCTAATTCCCCGGCAACGGCGCCAAAAACTTGTTGGGTAAAATCTAGTTACGCACAACACGCAAGTATACATGGTGTCGACGTCGGAATTTTTAATTGTCCCTTTCCGTTACTTGTTCTTTGGTGTTCTCATTTTAGGTGCGATTTATTTGAAAAAATAAGTGAAAAAGGTCCAACATGTATAATGTCGATGATGGGACTGTTAAGACTCGCCAGTTGGTTTTTTAAATGGTTGTACCAATACAACCGAGAAAAGGTTTGTACATTGACCCAGTGATGTGACACTGCGAAATCATTAGGGTCCGGGACGTGATTATACGGGGGGAAGGTGTTAGAGTTTATACCCTAGAGGCCAATTATTTGATATAATTGCTTAACGTTTTGATATTATATTTGATTGAATAAATAAATGATTTTATTATGGTTTTATTTACTGCGTAATATAATTGTTAACATAATAAAATTCCTTAGAATAGTGATACAAATTATATAGTTTCAAGTATGTGACTTGAACATGAGATTATAATTACAATTAGTATCATTGTTCTTAAATGTCCTTTAATCGAGTATCATTGTTGATGGGACAACAATGATGCATTGAGACTAGTATGTGGATCGACCGATGACCAAATCTCATTGGTCATAAATATATGAGATATTAAGTCAATGCATAGGTATGTGTGTTAGAGAACGATGTAATCGGATGTAATCCACCATGAGAATTCTATGTGGAACATCGAAGTGTCATTAGCGATTCTCATAGTGACAATGATGTAATGGTCCTCCGACCTGAAATCACTATATTTCTACACGAGAATTTATGTACTTTGATATCATCAAATGTCACCTTTAATAGGGTGGACTATAAAGGTGATTATTGGGTTCATCATGAATCGTGTGAGGAATATGAGTGATCTAGATGGAATTTAACTATCCTATATATTAGGGGTGATATCCATAGGCCTCTTGATTGAGTAGGACTATGAAATGCATGGCCATGCTCAAATATTGATTTGTTTCATATAGTCTACTCATTGATCAAGAAAACTACGATTAAATTATGAAGAGTATGACACATTCCATGACTCGAGTTTAATCTAGGATATTAAGGTTAAAAGGATTAAATTACATTGAAACATTGGTCACGAAAAGGTTGAATCGAATCATCGATCTTATTATTACTTGGGTAGCGATGATGCATTATTAGATGTCAGCTTTCAACGCTTATAATTTTATAATATGATTTTAAAATTATTGCCAACGTAATAATAACCTATAGGTCACACACATGTAACGTTATTAAAGGGAATTAATTTAAATTGTAAGGATTTAAATATATTAATATGATTAATATTATTTAAATCACTTAATTTAAATTAAAAAGGATAATTTGTATTTATTTATGTATATTAATTAAGTAAGACTTAATTAATATATATATATATATATAAATCGGATTTTTATGAAATTAGGTTTTGATTTGATTAATTCCTTTTAACTACTATATATATGATATATAGCGACTACTTAGGTTACATCATAACCTGAAAAAACCCTAGCAGCTCTTAGAGAGAATTTAGAGAAAAATGTTTGTAAAATCCATTCCTTTTGGTGGCTAGTACCGCAAGTCCTTCTTATTGCAGAATCGTTCGACGGGTCGTGCGACGTTTGTGTGGATACCGTAGAGGCGCAGTTGGTTTGTATTGCGTTGGAGATTCGAGGCGCAGTCGGTTTCAGATTCTAGTTTTTCATATTCGGTATAATCTTTAAACCTCTGAATTAATTGATTTTTCGCATGGATCCTGTGTTGGGTTTCAGAAATTGCTATGAATTGTTCTATTTCCGCTGCGTTTTCTATGCCGAAATCCCTACAGTGGTATCAGAGCTACTTGCGAAACGATTAATTCAGGCTGCGTGATTTATTGCTTTCGATATATTTTGTATATGTTGTTACAATTTTTCCGATCTGAAATTACCAATCTGAAATTGGATTTCGATATATATGATACATGATGATACAAGTTTATCGATCTGAAATTGGATTTCGATATATATGATATATGATGTTACAATTTCATCAATCTGAAATTGGTCACGAAGCCTATTATTCGCGAACTGAATTTTGCTGTGCTTAATCTGTGTTTCGCGTGGTGGCTTCGCTGTGCCTTATCCGTGTTTCACGTGGTGGCTTGATGCTATATGGAGTTAACAAAGGGGAGTATATTAAGTACGGTTATTTTTAGATATTCTATCATGTTACTTTATATTATTTATATGATATAGTAGATATACATATATTATCAGGAGTTCACGTGAAGTAATGGCTATGCAGGATTTCCAGATTACATTGTAATTTATATATATATATTCGGCTTATATATATATTTATATAATAGTATATATATATATATATATATATATATATATATATATATATATATATATAATTGAGTATATGATATTCATAATCGATATATTATGGTATTATGAATATCGTAATAGATATGATGTTCGTTAATTGTATCTTATACGGGCGTAATAACATGATTAGGCTTAATATGATTAATTGAAACTGGACATATATGATATGCATCGTGTATATTGTTATTATGACTATTTTGGTGGATTAAATATATGATTCTAAAACTGCTTTTAGATTCAGATGGAAAAATTTCGCATACCGATCAATGGGACCATCGCTGTGGGGAGACCCCTCGACTCCCCTGTCGTTAGCATGATGGTCGTGGACCCCAATATGTTATATATAGTTTTTTAATTATATATAAATTGTTATATGCTTATTGTGATATACATGGTGCATAGTTATGGCCTTTTCAACCCATAAAGTTAGTGGTTTTGGTTTTGAAATACGGCTTGCATGTCGTGCCTTTCTATAAATTCTAATGTAATATTCTCTTCTCATCTAAATCCCCTCGAATGTAACTCGAGGTTTCTTTATGTCATGTAATAATCTGTAATCGATGAAGATGACAAGATGGAGAACACGATGGAAAGAATAATATGGAGAGGAGGCACATGTTTGAGGAAGATCCAAGGAAGCTATTTATTTTATGATCTTTTACCACCTAAGATTGACCTTCAATCTTTCATTAGCTTGAAAAGATTGACAGAGGATTGGGCCATAACTGTGACACATTTAATTTTGCACTTTATTTATGCTTGTATGAGATATGATATGATAAAAAATAATGTGCATGCTTAATAAGATAAAAATATTGGTGAGATCTAAATTTATTTATAAAATCCCTCATTAAATTATTAAGTCTAAATCAGATGCCTTCCAATGAATAACACTCATCAAGACCTTGATCAATAGATGTTGGTTTGCCAAAGCAAAGTACCCTATTTATCTAGGTAAGATGCGATAGGATAATTGTGATATCCAAACTGTTAAAATCATTGGGCCCGACTTAACTAAGTTATCTCAATAGGATTGTGGACTTAGAGGCATAGAGTTTGGTTGGTACCATTAGATGGACTAGAGACAAATGTTGTTTACCAAACTATCCAAGAGTTATATATGATATAATTGACAAAAGCGTTGTCTACCTAAATAATTATGTTTTAAGAGATTAGCCAAAGCTAACTTAAGTCATAATGAAATATGGATCTTGGCTCACTAGAAAGATTTAATAGAAAATGCTTTCCGAATTAATGGTGAGGGTTATTAATTTGAATAAAATAGTGGGAGTATATTTTGAATATACTATTATCAATTACATAATATCAACTCTGCAATTTGACTTATTATTTTGGCACTTATAAATTGTAGATATTTATGGCAAATAACAACAACACAAGTAGTCTTCACATCACGATCACCCTCGGAATGACAAGTTCGAGTGGAATTAATTTCCTCGACCGCACAGAACTTGAGGATTGTCCTCAAACAAGAGCGAAAGCTATATGTTCTTGATGGGCCCATTCTCGCAAAGACTGGGGCTTGTCATCGCACCACGCAATGGAGCATAATGCTTACAAGAAGCATCAAGATGATGCTCGGACGTGAGTTGTCTCATGCTAGAAACCATGAATGCCGAAGCTTCGAAGCAACATGAGTTGATGGATGCTTATGAGATGATCGAGCATCTCAAGAAATTGTTCAAGGGCATGCTCAGCAGAGAGGTATGATACAAGTTAAGGCGTCAGATCAACGCGCAAGATGGGTGAACGTGATCCAGTTGGTCCACATGTCTTTGAAAATGATTGGGTATATTGAGTACCTTGATAGGTTGGGTTTTCCAATCACTCAAGGAAGCACAAATTGATCTTGTTTTGCAATCATTGAATCATGACTACTCAATTTGTTATGAATTATCTAATGAACGAAATTGAGAAACCCTCATCGAAGTTGTTGAGCATGTTAAGAACTCGCCGAGAACAACATGAAAAAGGCGGTGACCCGGCCCCATAATGATGGTGCAAAAGGGGAATGTTAAGGGAAATTGGAAAGCCAAGAAGAAGATAGGATCTAAATCTAGTGCTAAACCTAATCCCAAAACCAAACAGGCTTTCAAACCTAAAGGTGGGGTGGCTAAAGAAGGTGATTGTCACTTCTGCGGAAAACCTGGACACTAGAAGAGGAATTGCCATACTTATTTGGAAGAAGTGAACGGGCTAGCGATATATTGGGACTTATACATAGTGATGTATGTGGACCCATGAGTTCGTTAGCAAGAGGTAGGTTTTATTACTTCATTACATTTACTAACGACTTCAGTAGATATGGATATGTGTATCTTATGAGACACAAATTCGAATCCTTTGAAAAGTTCAAGGAATTCAAGAATGAAGTTCAAAACCAATTTGGAAAAAGCATAAAAACCCTTCGATCCAATCGAGGAGGTGAATACTTAAGCCAAGACTTTGATGACCTTCTAAAGGAGTGTGGTATTATATCACAGCTCACTCCACCTGGAACACCACAATGGAATGGTGTGTCTGAGAGGAGGAATTGAACCTTGTTGGACATGATACGATCAATGATGAGTTATGTAGATCTTCCAATAAGCTTCTGGGGTCATGCCCTAGAGACAGCTGCATTCACACTTAACCGTGTTCCTACAAAGACGGTTCAGAAGACACCATATGAGATGTGGACTGGGAAACGTCCTAATATGTCATTCATGAAGATTTGGGGTTGCGAGGCATTCGTAAAATGTCTGAATTCTGACAAGCTCGGACCCAAATCTGACAAATATAATTTTGTGGGATACCCAAAGGAAATAAAAGGGTATTATTTCTACAAACCTTCTGAGAACAAAGTGGTTGTTGCTCGAACTGGTATTTTTCTAGAGAGAGAATTTGTCTCTAAAGAAAACAGTGGGAGGAAAGTAGAACTCGAAGAAATTCGAGAACCACAAAATATCATTGAACCTGAGTTGGAATGTGAGCAGGAACCACAACATATTGTGGAAAGTGAACCTGCTCAAATTACACAAGGCATTCGTAGATCTGGTAGGACACGCCAAGAGCCTGAGAGATATTATGGATATCTTGTGACTCAAAACGGAGATTTGATGCTCATAGATCAAGATGAGCCTGCTTCCTACCAAGAAGCTATGAATGGACTAGATTCTGAGAAATGGCTTAAAGCCATGAAATCTGAGATGGACTCCATGTATACTAACCAAGTATGGACTCTGGTTGATCCACCCGAAGGGGTAAAACCAATCTGGTGCAAGTGGGTTTTCAAGAAGAAAACCGACATGGATGGTAATGTACAAACCTATAAAGGCCGACTGGTAGCAAAAGGTTTCAAACAAATTCAAGGTGTTGACTATGATGAAACCTTCTCTCCAAAGGGCAATGGTTAAATCCATCAGATCTTACTTGCTATTGCAGCTTTTTATGATTACGAAATCTGGCAGATGGATGTCAAAACTGCTTTCCTTAATGGAAATCTCCTTGAGGATGTGTATATGACACAACCTGAGGGTTTTGTCACTCCAAAGGATGCTGGAAAGGTATGTAAGCTGCAGCGATCCATTTATGGATTGAAGCAAGCCTCCTGAGTTGGAATCTTCGATTTGATGAGCAAATCAAAGAATTTGGCTTTATTAAAATGAAGATGAACTCTTGTGTATATAAGAAGGTTAGTAGGAGTCACATTGTATTCCTAGTATTATATGTTGATGACATATTAATTATTGGGAATGACATTCCTTCCTTCTGTGTCAGAAAAAACATGGTTAGGAAAATGTTTCTCCATGAAAGATTTGGGCGATGCTGCCTACATTTTAGGTATCAGGATCTATAGAGATAGATCAAGAAAAATTCTCGGCCTAAGTCAAAGTACATATATTGATAAAGTGTTGAAACGGTTCAGCATGCAAGAGGCAAAAAGAGGAAACTTACCCGTGACTCATGGTGTAAAGATCTCTAAGGCCCAATGTCCTAAATCACAAGATGATGAGGAGCATATGAGAAAGATCCCTTATGCTTCGGCAATTGAATCTATCATGTATGGAATGATATGTACTCATCTGGATGTCTCGTATGCTTTGAGCATGACGAGCAGATACCAAATAATCCAAAAGGTGTCATCGGATGTTAATCAAGAATATCCTCAAGCACCGAAAAGGACTAAGGATTCATTCTTGGTATATGGAGGTGAAGAATTAATGGCGGTAAAGGGTTACACAGATGCTGGGCTTCAGACCGACAATGATGACTATAAGTCTCACCGGGTTTTGTGTTTTGCCTTAATGGTGGTGCTGCAAGAATGGAAAAGTTCAAAAAGTAAGACACGATGTTGATTATACAATGTAGGTCGAGTATATTGATGCTTCTAAATGCAAACCAAGGAGGTCAGATAGATTAAAAAGTTCATCATCGAACTTGGTGTTGTTTCCAACCATTGTTGATCCGGTTGCTCTGTCATCGTGATAATAATGGAGCCATTACACGTGCTAAGGAACCCAGATCTCACCAACGATCCAAGCATATACTTAAAGTGGTACCATCTCATCCTTGAAATCATTGATAAAGGAGATGTACATATAGGAAGAGTGCCAACAGATGATAATGTTGCGAGATCCATCGATTCAAGGCTTTGTCGCAGCCAGAAGCACGCAGCGGCCACACTAGTTCCATGGGTATTAGATACATGAGTGATTAGCTCTAGTGCAAGTGGGAGACTGTTAGAGTTTATACCCTAGAGGCCAATTATTTGATATAATTGCTTAACGTTTTGATATTATATTTGATTGAATAAATAAATGATTTTATTATGGTTTTATTTACTGCGTAATATATTTGTTAACATAATAAAATTCCTTAGTATAGTGATACAAATTATATAGTTTCAAGTATGTGACTTGAACATGAGATTATAATTACAATTAGTATCATTGTTCTTAAATGTCCCTAATCGAGTATCATTATTGATGGGAAAACAATGATGCATTGAGACTAGTATGTGGATTGACTGATGACCAAATCTCATTGGTCATAAATATATGAGATATTAAGTCAATGTATAGGTATGTGTTAGAGAACGATGTACTGGACATACCCACCATGAGAATTCTATGTGGAACATCGAAGTGTCATTAGCGATTCTCATAGTGACAATGATGTAATGGTCCTCCAACCTGAAATCACTATATTTCTACACGAGAATTTATGTACTTTGATATCATCAAATGTCACCTTTAATAGGGTGGACTATAAAGGTGATTATTGGGTTCATCATGAATCGTGTGAGGAATATGAGTGATCTAGATGGAATTTAACCATCCTATATATTAGGTGTGATATCCATAGGCCTCTTGATTGAGTAGGACTATATGAAATGCATGGCCATGCTCAAATATTGATTTGTTTCATATAGTCTACTCATTGATCAAGAAAACTAAGATTAAATTATGAAGAGTATGACACATTCCATGACTCGAAAGTTTAATCTAGGATATTAAGGTTAAAAGGATTAAATTACATTGAAACATTGGTCACTTAAAAGGTTGAATCGAATCATCGATCTTATTATTACTTGGTAAAGAATGATGCATTACTAGATGCCGCTCAACGCTTATAATTTTATAATATGATTTTAAAATTGTTGCCAATGTAATAATAACCTATAGGTCACACACATGTAACGTTATTAAAAGGAATTAATTTAAATTTTAAGGATTTAAATATATTAATATGATTAATATTATTTAAATCACAAATTTTAATTAAAAGGATAATTTGTATATATATGTATATTAATTAAGTAAGACTTAATTAAGATATATATATATATATATAAATTTGGATTTTATGAAATTATGTTTTGATTTGATTAATTCCTTTTAACTACTATATATATGATATATAGCGGCTACTTAGGGTTACATCATAATTGAAAAACCCAGCCATTTTAGAGAGAGACCAGAGAGAAAACAGGTTTGAGAAAATCCATTCCTTTTGGTGGCTAGTACCGCAAGTCCTTATTGCAGAATCGTTCGACGGTTCATGCGGTGTTCGTGTGGATACCGTAGAGGCGTAGTCGGTTTGTATTGCATTGGAGATTCGAGGCGCAGTCGGTTTCAGATTCTCGTTTTTCATATTCGGTATAATCTCTAAACCTCTGAATTAATTGATTTTTCGCATGGATCCTGTGTTGGGTTTCAGAAATTGCTATGAATTGTTCTATTTCCGCTGCATTTTTTATGCCGAAATCCCTACAGAAGGTGTTAGGAACCCCCTGACATCCGTGTTACCATGGTGACCGCCTCTTTTCAAGAAACTATTATCTAAATGTATGTGTGGGGGGTCAATGTGCTGTTATTTAGAAGTAGTGTGAGTCCTCGTTCACACCTATATACACAGGGTTTGAATTTATGGAAAAATTCAATTTTAAGCAAGATATGGCAGTGATGTTTTATAAAAGAGGTTTTTCAAACCCTGATGCTCAATAGTAATTGAGACCTTTTACACTCCCATTTTATTAAGTCTTCTGCTTGATTGATTTTATTTGACAGATGCAAAGCATCCGTACGAAAATAATATACAAAATAATGTCGACTTCCTTATGGGTATGGAAACCATCTGAGGAAATTCAGACACCGCAGAATAATTTACAAGCTGCTTACAGCTGAAAAATGTCCATCACGGGAACCGAATCTAGATCCAATGGGCTAAATCTGTGATCACGTGATTCCTAGGCACACATGATATCGTAATTTGTATGAAAGTAGTAAGCAGGTATATATATAAAAGCTGTAAATATATATATACAGACAGGATCACCAACCACGAAGCACCTCCATAGGGGATCAGAAATGTAAATAAAGCTGTAAAAGCTATCAACCACCACGGAGGAAACTCCAGGCGAGATGAAACGTAAATAAAGTCAGAATCGATTGGCCAACCGCCACGAAGGAAATTCCAAAGGGACAAAATGTAAAGAAAGTGCATAAAGCGATCAACTTCCATGAAGTAAACTCTAAAGCGTGATTTAAACGAAAGAAAAGTCGTAAAAGCTTATCAACCACTACTTAAGTATATATATATATATATATATATATATATATATATATATATATATATATATATATATATATATATATATATATATATATATATATATATAAGTTTAATAAACGCATGTGATGTAAAATCTGTGCTCATCGTAATGTAGTTCGACAACGATTCATATATATAAGTATATATATATAAAAGCGGTAGTAAACGCATCGAATGTAAAATCCAGGCTCATCGGCAGTAGTCCATACGCTAATATATATATATATATATATATATATATATATATATATATATATATATATATTAAAGCAAGAACGCCCTGCATCAAGTCTCAGGCTCATCGAACAAAGTTTGACTGTGACACCTCCAAATCCAGGCACTTCGATTCCACGAGATTTGGTGTTCACTATACAAATATAATCTATCTATCTATCCATAATAAATGCAAACCATGCAATAGATAGAAATAAATCTTCCCCTTATGGGGTTACAACATCTGAATAATAAACATAATCCCAGGTCATACTAACCTTAGACATTTGTGCGGTAACATAAACAAATAAGTCCTAAACAACATCATTAACTTAATACAAAAATTCAACATCTCAACAAATAACAAGTCTTCATCACTTGTTAACCTTGCCCTTGCCTTTACTAGTGGAAGGTTCGTCGGTTCTTTCGTTCTTAACTGCAATGTTATTATTACGCAAGAGTGAGCATTATTGTCCACAAGTAAAATAATGAAATAATAATGTATAATAATATGCGAGTGAATCAAAGACTTCTGAAATAAAAGCTCAACTTTTGAATCAAGAATGAATAACAAGAATCAAAAGATTTCTGAGGGTCATAAGACCTTGAACTATGTCATGGGTTAACAAGGGTTATACTTGAAACCTTTAAATGGTCATAAGACTATGGACCTTTCTACTGCATTACTTAGGGGATCAAGCCCTTAGTACCATATTCATGCATAATATCTTAACGCTAACGATAAGTAAATCCCTTTGCAGGTTGTTCATCTCGGTTTGACATTAGAGTCCGCACTAAAGGAAGTTTGGTTTGGATAAATCAATAAGGGTTCGAATTTAGAACGTTTATCAACTATGGACTAGTTGAATCAATAAGGATTCGCTAGTCTAACAAGGTTCAACAATAAATGATATTTATAATATATAACAATCTCAATAGGTATACAATAGAACAATTATTGTATAATGTAATCATACTTTGAAAATATAATTAATCTTTAACATGACAAATGAACTTGATTTATAAACTTGAATAATGATAACAAGTAGGTTAGAAACTTGCCTCGCGTAGATTACACGTTAATTAAACACGTTCCTTGAATTTAATCCTACATACCATTTACATTCACAAAACCAGTTAATTATAACTTAACTAATCATCAAACGTTCATTCTTTTTTTTCTAACTCGAATTATGACTATACTTAGATAATTTATTACACTTAATGTCACATAATTTACACTTCATGAATAACAAGCTAATTATGTATTCAATAATTCAATCCACGTGCGATTATATTATTTACATGTTAAGTATCTATTTTAATATCTCAATATACTTCTAACATATCTCTATGTTCTTTAATTTAAGTTGTTATCACATTGTTAGACTTGAACATTAAAAATAATTCATTTCTGGACATTCTCAGAGAAGGTGGCATTGCTACCACCTTTGTACTAAGCTTTCATGACTTTGGCTTGAGACACAGCTATTTGGCTACTGTATATAATGTGGCGCAGAATTAAAAGGCACGAGGAAGGCCTTATTGCTGCAAGAAACCAGAAACTATTATGCAATTCGCGAAAAATTGCAGAACACAACCAAAAACTCCAATTAAATTATTACTACACGAATTTAATCAAACCCACATGATATAATTCATACATAATCATTACCCAATATTTATATAATGATTTTAATCCATTAAAACACATAATTACAGAATTAAAATATGTAAATTTCACTGTTCTTGATGTTCTTGAAGGTTTTGAACATAAATCATGAAAATTAATACTACGGATTTGTTATAACACCGAATCCATTCATTTAAAGTTTGGTCTCTTCATATTAACATGCATAATAATATACGAGTATAAATTTTACAAAACCATTTATGTTTGACACATTAAAATTACGTATAAGGGCCATATGGCCAAAACCCATACTCTGTATGTTTTGAGCAACATATACGACGTATTTTCATGAAACTAATGACATGGTAACTTACATAATATATTATTGAATACGATTTTATAACATTTAACACATATATAAACTCATAATCATACCCTTTCCCAATTACAGAGACTTTACAAAAGCTTTGAAAGCCATTTTCATGAAACTTAAACAACGTAACTTTAAAATTTGGGAAGGAGAAGATTACCCAAAGCATAATGTAGATTTTAATAGGAGATGAATTCCTTCTCAAATTCTTCTTCAATCACAGACTCACAATTATTCTCAACAATTATAAATTTCTCTCTAACTAGTTTATCAGACTTAAGAAAATGAACTCGAAGAATACGCATATATTTTATAAACTGGCGTAGTTGTGGTCAGTTACTCAATCATGGGTTAACTGCCCTCAACCTCCACTAGTGCCATGTTTGGCTAGCCTTAAAAGGCTTATTCCCATTTAATTTAATAAACTCTTTTATCATATAGTTTAAATAATGTCACACCCTTTATAAAATAACTCAATTAATTTATTTAATTTAAATTAAATATAATATAATAATTTCTTATTAATTCACATAGTCATATAATTAATTTTCTCATTAATTATAAAATGATATTAGGCTTATTAAATATTTCTTTTAATTTAATAAACTCACATAATTACATACTTTGAATAATAAAATTCTCTACATTAATTTAATAAATATAACACATATAATTAAATTAATCTATCACAATTGCATCAATTAATTATTTAATCTAATAATTAAATTATCGAAAATAAAATATTTATTTAATTCAATAAATATTAAGAATTAAATTACAAAAATCTCGTTCATCACATCTTTCCCCCTTAAATGGATTCTCGTCCCCGTAATCACGACTCAATAATTTCGACCTGCTACATTCTCCCCCTTTTAAAAAATTCTATCCCAGAATAATCGCTACACAAAATTAAGTAAATAAATGAGGGTAATTCTTTATCATATTCTCTTGAGTTCCCACGTAGCTTCTTTCGTTGTGGTTCCTCCAAATTACCTTAATAGTAAGGTATTACTTTATTTCGAGAACTTGTTCTTTCTCACGGACAATTTGAACATGAATTTCTTCGTAAGATAAGTCTTTTTTCAAAATGCAGGGGTTCGTATTCAATTACATGCTTGTAATCGGGTTTGTAGGGTCGTAAAATAGAAAACATGGAAGATGTTGTGGACATTCTCGAATCTTTGGAGGTAGGGCTACCTCGTATGCGACTTCTCCGATTCTTTGTAGTACTTCAAAGGGTCCAATGAATCTTGGGCTCAATTTTTCTTTCTTTTCGAACCTAATCTTTCCCTTCCGTGGAGAGACCTTTAAGAACACGAACTCACCTTGGCTCAAATTCAACATTCTTACTATGTGGATCAACAGATTTCTTTCGTCTCATCTTGAGCTGCTACAAGTCTTGCTCGGATCACTTTGACTATTTCTGCTGTCTGTTGTACCAATTCTTGCCCTAGCAATTGTCTTTCGCCAACTTCATCCTAATAAAGTGGAGTTCTACACTTTCTGCCGTATAACGCTTCGTAGGTGGCATGATGCCCTATACTAGCGTGGTAATCGTTGTTGTAGTCGAACTCTACTAATGGTAGGTGATCATCCCAATTTCCTTTAAAGTCCATCACACAGGCTCTTAGCATATCTTCTAATGTCTGAATCGTTCTTTCGCTCTGTCCATTTGTCTGAGGGTGATATGTTGTACTCATTTGTAATTGCGCATCCATGCATTCCTCAAGACGCTTCTGTAAATTCGATGTAAAGCGGATCTCTATCGTAAACAATTGACAATCAAACTCCGTGGCTCAAACAATCTCCTTTACGATAATCTTGCCAATCGATCTAAGTTGAATCGATTTTGATAGGAAGGAAGTGTGTGGATTTCGTCTATTCCATTAACGATAACCCATATCAAGGTCGTAGCCTTTCTTCTTCTTATTCTTCAAGGCCAACCACGAAGTCCATTGTAATATGTTCCCATTTCCATTCGGGATCTCCAACGGTTGTAGCAATCCACTCTGGCCTCTCGATGTTCGCTTTCATTTTCTCGATGTGTCGACACTTGGCAACACATTCCGCAACATCACGTTTCAAATTTGGCCACCGTAAATGTTTTCAAGATCTTGATACATTTTGGTACTACCATGGTGAATCGAATATTGTGAACTATGGGCCTCGCTCAAAATTTCTTCCTTAATCTCTTGATCATGGAACCCAAATTCGCTTTCAAATCTCGAAGATTCCTTCCTTATCCATCTTAAATCTCGGTTCGGTTCCTTCAGATATCTTCTTTGTCACCTTTTTACATTCTTCGTCCTAAAGCTGAGCCTCCTTTACTTTATCTAGTAGAGTTGTACTAGATTACATCTGAAATAGCTTCTCATCAATCTCCATAGGATACTTCACTTCCAACTCCAGCCCATTTCGTAATTAGCTCCTCTGCAAATCAACATCATCAATTTCTCGACCCTTTCTACTTAAGGCGCCGACAACAACATTTGCTTTACCCGGATGGTATAAAATCTCACAATCATAATCCTTAATTAATTCCAACCATCTTCTTTGATGCATATTCAAATCCTTCCGCGGTGAAAATATATTTTAGACTCTTGTGGTCCGTATATATTTCACACTTCTCCCCGTGAGAGATAGTGCCTCCAAATTTTCAAAGCAAAAACAACTCGCAGCCTAACTCCAAGTCGGGTTGGATATCCTCTCGTAATCCTTCAATTGTCGTGGATGCATACGCAATGACTTTGTCGTTTGCATCAAAGACACACCAATTCCTTTATGCGACGCATCACTATAAATAACAAAATTTCCTGTATCATCCGGAAGAGATAACACAGGCACCGTACTCAACCTCTTCTTTGATTCTTGAAAGCTTTCCTCACAATTCTCCGTCCAAACAAATTTCACTGTTTTCCGAGTTAAATTAGATTAATGAGTTACGATTTTGGAAAAGTCTTGAATGAATCTTCTATAATATCCGCTAATCGAGAATACTTTACTACTTCGACGGCTATTCTACGGTGATCCTAGTTAATCACGGCCCGACTTTTAGATGGATCTACCGAAATTCGCTTTTATCGATCACGTGACCAAGAAATTGTACTCGCCGATCCAAAATTTGCATTTCAAAACTTGGCATACAACTTCTCCCTTCTCAATATTTCCAACGTTAACCTCAAATGCTCTTCTTGTTGTTCTTCTTTGGTTTTAAATATACCAAATGTCGCCTATAAATACCACTACGAATTTGTCCAAAATGGCTTGAACACACCATTCATTAGTCCCATAAATGATGCAGAGCATTTGTAAGACCAAACGACATTACTAAAAATTCAGAAAGTGACCATATCGCTGCTCAACGTCATTTGTCTTGAGACATCCTCCGCCTCACCTTTGATTGATTATAACCGCTTCTCAAGTCCATCTTGGAAAAATATCTCACTCCCTTCAATTGATCAAACAGGTAGTCGATCCTCGATAATGGATATCTATTCTTAATCGTACCCTTATTCAATTCTCTGTAGTCAATACAGAGCTGCATCGATCCGTCCTTCTTTTCCACAAATAACACTGGCGCTCCCCATGACGATATGCTCGGTTGAATGTACTTCTTCTCCAGTAATTCTTGTAGTTGTACCATTAATTCTTTCATCTCTACTGGTGCCATTCGGTATGGTGCCTTCGATATTGGAGCAGTTCCGGGCGGCAAATCGATCACGAAATCGATCATCGACGAAGTCCCTCACAATCGGTATTTCTTCTACCTTCGGATTCTCTTTTCGACTGTCGACTATATAAGCTAAGTATCCCTAAACTGTCTTAATAACTTCGGCTCGCATCATTGTCGACAACTCACTTGTCTAGGCGACTTGCTACCATAAAACACAACCTTTGACGGAGTCATAAGGTTAATACGCTTCTTTTGGCAATCAATTACAGCCCCGTAATTGAATAACCAGTCCATTCCCAATATAACGTCAAATTTCCCAAGTCGAATAGGGATAAGATCTACGTTCATGATATTACCCTTAATATCCACTCTATAATTCTTATACACGTACTTAACAAGGATTATCTCTCTATTCGCAATTTCTATGTTCATGGGATATTCCAACTCATCCTTAAGCAAATCTAAACTATTAGCAAAGTCAACAGATATAAAGGAACAAATAGCACCCGAATCAAATCATACATAAGCATTCATTTTATTTATCAGAATGATACCTGACACCACATCACGAGACTGAACTGCATCCTGCACCGTCATGTTGAAAGTCTTAGCGGTCGATTGGTTTGTTGTGGTTGGTCTGGTGATAGACATGCGTTCCACCTTGTTGTTTCCCGGTTTCTTTTGATCCTCACCTCCGATCCCTTCTTCTAGATGATCTCTTGCGAGATGGTCCTTCGAACCACAAGTGAAACAAGCACCCTTCTTTGGGTTAGGACAGTTAGGTGCTATGTGGACTTCATGACCACAATTGTAGCAGACTCTTTTTCCCTTCATACAAACTCCCAGATGAGCTTTCCCACAGGTCAGGCATGCTTCGATTCTGTTCTTTTGACTTCCCTGTTGATTCCCCGATGATGAGTTTTCATTCCACCTTTTCTTGTGATTAAAATTACCACCTCCTGTGCCACTTCCACTAGTCTTGTTATTTCCTTCACCTTCACTCTTCTTCTTCTTCTTCTTCTGATCTTGATTGTACTTGGTCACCGCATCGCTTCCACCTTCAAATGAGGATGGCTATTTTTCAAAGACTCCAAAGAAAAGTGTTTATCCGAAACATTGATACTTTACTATATACCCAAGGCTTTAGTCCTTGTTCTAATCTTCGGCTTTTCTCGTCGTCTGTGTACTTGATGTGTAGACACTCAAAATTTCTCGTACTCATCATTACTAATATTGCAGTAGAGGATGATTCGATCTTTAAGAGAGAACCTCGAAAGACAATCCAAATCAATACCGGATACTACCGAAGTGTAAGATCAACCCCGGATCGCAACGGGAGTAATAATTTCAACCCCGGATCTAACCGAGAGACTGCAGATACAATCTGGAACACACACCGGAGAAGACCGATTAATCTGAGGAGATGACCCCGAGGTATCCAAAGCCTCGGCCCCAACCATGGGAATAGCCACCAACCTTGGTGATAACCCCAAGGAATGCGCTTTCGGAGATAACCCCGTAAATGCTTGTTTCAAATGCCATCGCCTTCAATCTCGGTGACTACAACAAGATACATTGTGCGCCAACCCGACAATAACATCGGAAAAGCAGCACACCTCAAAGATGACAATGAGGACCTTCAACAAATTGTCTTTGCAGCCCAATCTCGGTGAAGTCCGAGCAACGCATGATTTATCGGCCCAATCCAATCGATGCAAGACCGGTGAAGGGAAACATCGTCATCTCGGGATAGATGATGGAATATGTTATACACATCCTCAAACAGATCAAGCTTTATCCCCACGGATCTCTTACGATAAGAGATCCCCTTGAGATCAAGTCGTTATCAAGAACACAGTGAATTTGGTGATAACTCCAACACCAATATCCTAACAGATTCTCATGCCATACATCAGATTTGGTCAGTATTGCCAATCCCCAGTTGAAGCAATAGGGAGCCAACAATCATCCCCAGCATGTTGGGCCACAACCCCATACACATGCATCATACATTTGCATCATGTTGCTACCCTTAGCACCATGTTTATCTTATTGCGTTTCAAGTGTCTAGGATTCTTTATCCTACCCATACATCGCCATGCATGAGTATGATAAAGAGGGGCATATGTAGACACTCAAAATTTTCAGATTCATGTTACTAACATTGCAGGAGGACTGATTCATCTTTTAAGAGAGAACCCTGAAAAACAATCCAAATCCATACCGGATACTACCAGAAGTGCAGCATCAACCCCGGATCGCAATCTGGGAGTAACAATTTCAACCTTGGATCTAACCCCGAGACCAGACCGATTAATCTTTGGAGATGACCCCGAGGTATCCGGGCCTCGGCCCCAACCATGGGAATAGCCACTAACCTTGGTGATAACCCCAAGGAATGCGCTTTCGGAGATAACCCCGTAAATGCTTGTTTCAAATGCCATCACCTTCAATCTAAGACTCACAACAAGATACACCGTACAACCCCGGCAATAACATCGGGAAAACAGCACACCTCAAAGATGACAATGAGGACGTTCAACAAATTATAGCGGCCCAATCTCAGTGAAGTCCGAAAGCAACGCCGCTTTATCTACCTAATCCGACGAGCAAGACAAGGGTGAAGGGCAACATCGTCTATCTCACCAAAATGATGCTAACGTCACGTCTCTATGCAACAATGTCCCACAAGGCTAACCAATCTCGAGTGACTATTGTGCGGGTAACGGATGAAAGTTGAAGCTTGAAGAAGGAGAGGCCTCGTCCCATCTTCAAAGACTTCGTAGAAACTCTAATCCCATGTCATCGTGATAACTCTCTAAATAACGGCGGTCCAAATAGGTCCTGAATACCTCAAAACGGAAGCTTGATTGCACTTCTCAAAATTGAGTGGACATTACAAAGGTTCTCGAGTGCATACGATTTCGAGACGACCCGACGATAAAGCCGGGCCGGCCCGACCGCCTCTAAGTACACTGCGGTTGAGTAGCAGTACACTCGCGACACCTTTTGCCTATAAATAAGAGGCTTGGGGTGCTTGATTTCTAAGGAGAAACCGACGGGAAACCCCGCACAATTTGCTCGCAGACTTGCCATACATGTTGTATTTTCCGCTTTCAAACACCTATAAGCTCATATATAGCCTTTTTTGTACACATCCAAGCCGGTGTTTCTCCACTCTAAAGATATAGAAGCCTTTTTAGAAGTCACCGTAAGCCTTCTCACACACTTTAGAGTCTTTTCTTCATCTTTGCACACACACCCTTCTACACGCCGAGAGTCGTGCGCTTGCTTTTTCTGGACTTTGATCCGTGGTTTCCTTCCAACCGTAGATATATATATATATATCGACTAACATTATCGAGTTATGCCTCGATTGAGCCTGACTTTGCCCCGAGCATTTAATGCTTTAATATATATATACTTATATAGATTAATTGTTCGTCTGACTTTGTTCGATGAGCCAAGACTTCGATCCGGAGCGCTATCGCTTTAATATATATATATATATATATATATATATATATATATATATATATATATATATATATATATATATTAATATGTCTATTTGAGTTTATTTGATGAGCCCTAAACTTCTACTGCTGATGCGTTTATTCTCTTTTATATATATATATATATATATATATATATATATATATATATATATATATATATATACATCATATATCAAACCGTGTGTGTGTCAGGATTTTGTTCGATGAGCCTAGACTTTATGCCTGCGTATATGCGTTTATATATATATATATATATATATATATATATATATATATATATATATATATATATATATATATATATATATATGAACTATGGTGAAACTCATTCGATGAGCCTCGATTTTACATGCCCATGTAACTCATTCGATGAGCCCTCGATTTTACATCAGAAGAGCATTTATCGCTTTTTATATATATATATATATATATATATATATATATATATATATATATATATATATATCTATTTTCGTCTGCTCGAGTTCCTTCGTGGCGAGTTGATCGCTTTATGACTTTATTTACATTTTGTCCCATTTAGAGTTTCCTCCATGACGGTTGATAGCTTTTAATAGCTTTATTTATATTTCGATCCCCCATGGAGGTGCTTTCGTGGTTGGTGATCATGTCTCAGATATATATATATTTCCTCTTTATATATATACCACCTTATTGCTTTTATACAAATTGCAATATTCTCAGGCGCTTAGGAATCATGTGATCACATTCATCCCATCGATCTAGATTCTGGTTCCCGTGATGGACATTTTCATTTGTAGTAAGCTTGTAAATTATTCTGCGATGTCTCAATTTCCTCGATGGTTTCCATACCCACGAGGAAATTCCAGCATTATTTTTATATATTATTTTCGTAATGTGTGCTTCAAGATTCGTCAAATAAAATCAATCAAGTCGATCGCTTAATAAAATGGGAGTGTAAAAGGTCTCAATTCCTCGCTGTTGAGCATCGTGGTTTGAAAAACCTCTTTTATAAAATATCATTGCCATATCTTGCTAAAAACTAAATTTTACATAAATTCAAATGTGTATATAGGTTCGAAAGAGGCCTCGCATAACTTTCATATAACAACACATCAATTCCCCCACACACACACACTCGGATAATAGTTTCTTGAAAAGAGGCGGTCACCGTGGTAACACGGATGTCGCGGGGTGCCTAACACCTTCCCCCCGCATAACCAAGTCCCCGAACCCTAAATGAATCTCGGTTTTGTCGACCCATATATCAATGTCACATCATCGGGTCAATGTGCAAAACCTTTTCTCGGTTGTGTTGGTACAACCATTTAAAAACCAATGGCGAATTTTAACAAATTCCCATCGTCGATATTATACATGTGGACCTTTTTCACTTGTTTTTTCAAACAAATCTCACCTAAAATGAGAACAACAAAGAACAAGTGTGGAAAGTGGACACCTAAAAATCCGACGTCGATTGTGTGGCGCATCATTGGGACTCCAAAGAAAAGGACTTAAGTCGCTATTTCAATCTTTTCAAAATTGTTATCTGCTTTGTGTGTGGATGTTGCATTTACATTGGATGAATGTGTACGAATGCATGTCTTGTTTGAGCTTAGTGCTTCAGATCATAGTCGCTGCATGTGATGTTAGTGCTTCACACTATAAACTCGCTTATGATATTAGTGCTTCGCACATGTCATCATTTATATACGGTGTGAGACGCGATGTATATGAATGTATGTTGTGTGGTCCTCTACCAGAGGCTATCCTGCGTTGTTTGATTTATGGACTCGTGAGAAGACTAATTCTTCGAGGCTCAGAAGGCACCACCCAAATTCGCCCAGGTTGAAAAGACCGGATTAACTTCCCGTCTAGTAGATTGCGATGATTTGGGAACCTTCATGCCAAAAATCCGTGAGAGTAACCTAAGATAGGTCAGCCTCTGATAAACCCAAAACGAAGGAAAGTCTCTTCATGCTCTCATTTCAATTACTTGTAAAAATAATTACTTGTAATTTCATTCCATATCTATCTCCATGTAATGAGAAATATGAAGCAATATGTCCACATACATGCTACAAACAGCTGACCCCCATTTTTGCAGGATAAAATTCCTAAAATGGACACATCACATAACATGTTATTATACACCTTCCCTAAAGACTAAACTATGCTAGTCTTTCGCAGGGAATCAATCGGACCTACTACCCGGTCAAAGTCCAAAAGGCAACCTACCTACTAATCAATCATGTCATCATCCCACTGAGACTAAACTTAATCCGATTTCGCAAAAAAATTCAATGGGTTAAGCAAACAGATTCTGATTTGGTTGTTCTATTAAAGAATTACACGACTACTACGAGGTCAGAAAATACCCGTACATACTGAGCCCTCCACTCAAGGAAGAATCTCGGTCATTACCATACCAGAGCCACAGTTGGATACGACCAACAAAACTCATGATGCTGCTCATTCCACTGGAGATCCGGACAATGGTGACATCAAAAAGAAAGTCCTCCAAATGGAAGAGACCTTTGTATTATCAAAGGAATTGGAACACACGGAAGTGTTTCATATGCTGATCTGTGTATTTTTCCTGGTGTTCATTACCTAGAAAAATTTAAAACTCCTGACTTCAAAAACTATGACGGGTTAGGATATCCTTACACACATTTAAAGGTCTTTATTGGAGAACTTGGATCTTATGCAGAGAATGAAAAGCTCAGAATACAATTGTTCCAAAAAAAGTCTAACTGGTGAAGCCCGTTCGTGGTACACAAGATTAGACAACTCCAAAATCCACAGCTGGGAAGACCTAGCACATGCCTTCCTCACTCAATACAGTTTTCAAACTCAAATGGCTCCTGATTGGTACCAAATTACCAAGATCAAGAAACAGTCCAACGAGTCTTTCAGAGAGTATGCCCAGAGGTGGAGACGCTTTTGGTCGCCTAAATTAGTCCCGCCATGTCGAGAATCGAAATGGTCATGACATTCATGAGATATACAAGAAGCTCCCTTCTATGAGAGAGTTTAGCTAAGATAGGCAAACCATTTTCTGAAATGGTTAAACATGGGGAGATGGTCGAAATGGGATTGAAATCGGAAATATTCAAGACCTAGTCGACTCAAAGGTCATTCGATCATATCCAATCTGGAAATTATGGGAACAACCCTGAGGGTCCATAAAAAGAAAGAAGAGGATATTTCCCTAATACTACTAGGGCAAAAAGGCAATCAAAACATGCCTATTCAAAGGAGAAACTACACTCCCTTTCCAAAGACAATCATGCAAAACCCTCCAAGACTAAAAGGTGGAGAAGTCAAACACCATCAAGTGTTTACACCCTTAGGGGATACCTCGAAAACATTCTTAATCTTCGACAACACGTAAGAAAATTACGCATCTTCTTCCACGGCCCAAAAATTTTTAATGGACGGGTTTCAATGTCATTGAAATGTGCTTATCATGTCACGGGCACTGGACATGATACTCAGATTGTTGGGCCTTGAAACACAAGATCCGTGGATTTAATAGACAACGGGAGATCGTAGTCACCAAACCCGATCGGCCTCATGTATAAGACAACCCTCTTCCTCAACACAAAGAAGAAGAGGTCAACATGATTAATTGGAGCGGTGGGACGAGTTCCAACTTCATGCCGTGATTCTTCCTAGACCATCAAAAGGCGGTGATGACAGATGGATTATGCCAAGTTCCAATTCACAATGGAACGAAAGATCAAAGCTCAAGCAAACAAGTTGAGTAATCGGTAAACCGGTGACTTATCAAACATCAAGTAACTCGCCAATTAATCACCAGAGCATGCCGATCTCCTACCTATCGTCATGAATATTCCTCGTCACTTTCAAAAATGAAATCTTTGGAAGACAAAGTGACAAAGAGAGCAAATGCCAAAGCTCGCTTCGGATTTTGCTAACAAACAGAATTCACCTATTTGGGCCAACCCATGGAAGAAATCCTTCACATGTTAATCAATGAAGGAAGGATCAGTTCCCTTCTACCTCCAATCAACCCCCGTTCGGGACAAGTATAACTACGATGGAGTGTGTCAATACCACTCCCGGTCCTCATGTCACAAAGACAAGAATGTTGGGCACTCCGCCACCTTATTCAAAATCTAATCGACAAGGTGATGGTGGTGTCTTCGTGCAGCGGAATAATGACAACGTGTTACGTGAAAGTGAGAATCTGAGGCCCTACTAAGTGGAAAAGCATACCAGCGTTATATCCACCGAAGTTGAAGGGATTAATACTTTGCTCACAACACCGATAATTCATTCAAAGGAGAAGCAATCCTTTGAAAGTGGCCACTCCGAGCCAATCAACTTGCTGCAAGAGAGACAACAATATCCTATTGTTAGCTTGCGAAGGTTCCGTGGAATTATGGAGAAGGTGAAGGATCCACCTCACATACCCTTCTTTGTAGTGTCAAAGGAAAATCCACTTCAGATCTTCCCCATCGGTGAGGAAACCCACCCCTAAATCAAAGGGGAAAATAGCCACGGAGAAGATTGAAAAATTCCTCTGCTCTGTGGGTCATAACGAAGCCTCGGTGGTTTTAAGCTTGAAAGAAACTCCACCATAAATATCCATTTTAGACTTGGTCCTCACTTCCGAGAATCACCGGAAGGTCTTGTTAAAGGTTTTGGAAGAAGCCTATCTCCCGACATCAGTGGATACGGAAAACTTTCAACACATGGTTGATCACATTTTCAACAATAATGTCATATCCTTCACTGATGATGACATACCGCCCGAAGGGACCGGTCACTACAAACCGTTGCACATTGCGGTCTTATCCTCCGGATATATGGTGGTCGGAGTATTAATAGATGGAGGTTCTCTCTCAATATATCGCCCATATGCCACCTTGGTGAAGATGAATATCAATCTCAACCAATTCGGAGTAGCCATACTATCATCAAAGCTTTTGATGGAGCCCGCCGTAACTTCGGTGGAGTAATTGAGTCATTTAATCTGAAATTAGTCCTCATACATTCTGCGTATCCTTCCATGTGCTCAAGATAGATTAGGGATACAACCTTTGCTCTTGGGACGACCATGGATCCACGTGAGGGAATTCCCTCCACCCTTCACCAACAATTGAAGTACATTATCAACAATAGCTCGGTCACAACAAACGTCGAAATGGGAGTGTCCTCCACACAAGGACGTGCCGTTCATCAATGCAAATACAGACGTAGAGCCAGTCAGTTTTCATGCTTTGGAAATAAGCAACACCCAATATCACGCTATTGGAGCACCATTGCCCGAACCCCACATTTCTAATGAGGTGATGTCAGCCACTTAAGAAATGATGTCGCTGGGTCACAAACCAGGACAAGGGTTAGGTAAAGACGACCAGGGTATCCAGTACCCCATTCGATTAACCAAGCAATTCAGAGCAGCTGGACTAGGCTATTCTGCCAGCTCTAGTCACAGGAATCCTCATAAGCATCAACAGATTCCTTTAGCTTCAACCATGTGGCATTTGGCTTCACCTTCAAACTCCGAGTCCGCACAACCTCCAGTAAAGGTGCCAGCCAATGTCATGGCCATGTTATTTCCTAAGCCGAAATCGGTGGAAGAAAAGAGAATCGTTATTCCAGATCCCGCAATCGAAGAGGAGAAGCGGAGAATCAAGGAAAATGTTGTCCAAATAATGTCGGGCATGCGCATCATCGTCCATGATGAACATACCAACAGATACACCCCAGACGATGATTGCCCTGACATAATGGCCATCATTCAGGACAGAGAGGATGATGACAATCCCTCCATTACTGCGGTCCACTCGGACTTTACCCTTACCAATTGGGATAGCATTCCTTGCTTTGGTCGATGAGGGTAAAGCGGCGTAAATTCTTTTACGCCTGTAAATACAATAACCGCTTACTTTTTCTCAGACAGATTAGTAGTTTATTTTGCCAAGATATGCTAACTTTGTGTATGATCAATGCATTTCATATATACTAAGTGAAAGCATATTTTTTTCAGACTCAATTTAGATGTGCTCAGATTTGCGGATATGATGCCTCTCTACACAAGGATCACCTTTGATGTAGAGATGAATTCAACCTTGATGGATCTCCAGGATGACATTGAGGTGCCTCTAGAAATTCAAGAATGGGTCAGAGACAAACCCAAACCTAACCTTGATCAAACCACTTCTTTCAATCTCGGAACCTTAGAAAGCCCTAAGTTAATCCAGATTGGTTCAGACCTTACCCCAAACCAACGGAATGACATGGTTACGTTATTAACCCAATTCCAGGATGTGTTTGCATGGTCTCATGAAGACATGGTGGGTTTGTCCGCTGACATTATCCTTCATTGCCTTCCCATTAAAGAGGGATTTAAGCCAGTCAAGCAAAAGCTCAGGCGATTGAAACCTAAGTGGAGTTTAAAGGTGAAAGAAGAAATTGTGAAACAATTTCAAGCCGGCATCATCATGGTGTCTACATATCCTGAATGGATATCCAACATTGTGCTCGTACCTAAACCTGGAGGGAAGGTGCGAGTTTGTGTGGATTACCGGGACTTGAACAAAGCTTGCTTAAAAGATTGCTTTCCGTGCCATTTATCCACATTCTCATCGACAATCTGCTTAATATCGACATGTACTCCTTTCTTCGATTGCTTTGCGGGGTACCATCAGATCATGATTGCAAAGGAAGATCGTGAGAAGACTGCTTTCATCACTCTTTGGGGAACTTTTGCTATAGACGGTTGTAATTCGGCCTCAAAGAATGCCAGAGCTACCTATCAACGAGCTATGATGGCTCTTTTCCATGACTTAATGCATAAAGAGATTGAGATCTCACGTGGATGACATCATTGTCAAGTCCGGAAGGAGGATGACCATCTAGACCATCTCGTAAAGAAAGTTGTTCAACAAAGTTGCGTAAGACAACTTGAAGTTGAATCAACTATGTGCGCCTTTGGCGCCAAGTCGCAAGTTGCTAGGATTTCTAGTTAGCCACAAAGGGATTGAGCTGGATCCTACCAAAATCCAAGCCATCACGGAAATGCCCATTCATCAGACAGAGAAGGAAATACGGGGATTTTTGGGAAGGATTAGCTTCATCAGCAGGTTTATCTCCCAACTCACAGCAACCTGTGAGCCAATCTTCAAGTTATTAAGGAAGAACTCCTCCATAAAATGGAATGATGAGTGCCAGAATTCCTTCCTTACAATCAAGAAACAGCTAGTCAAAGCTCCTGTCTTGGTACCACCCAGGGATGATGTTCCCCTGTTCATGTACCTGTCTATAAGTGACAATGCCATGGGTTGTATGCTGAGACAGAAAGACGATAGAGGCCAAGAACGAGCTATCTATTACCTCAGTAAAAGGTTCAGCAGCAGTGAACACAAGTACACTCTAATCGAAAAGACATGTTGTGCTTTAGCATGGGCTTCCATGAGGTTACAGCATTACCTACATGGTCACATAACCCATCTCATATCCCGCATGGATCCTCTCAAGTACGTGTTCAACAAACCCATGTTGAATTTTCGGCTGTCCAGATGGTAGTTGATCTTACAATAAATTGACATCGTATATATGACTCAAAAGTCCATCAAAGGTCAAGGAATCGCGGATCAACTGGTCGCCGCACCTTCAAGGGATTTCAAACCCTTGGAAACCTATTTCCCCGATGAAGGAGTAATGACGAAGGCAAAGAACACCATCAGTACAATACACGCCAATCATAGAAGATGTATTTTGATGGATCTGCATTAATATGGAAGGCTCGAGTGGAGCAGTTCTAATATCCTGCACGGGAGCAGATTCCGTCGTCAATCAAATTATAGTTTGTCGGCACCAATAATACTACCGAGTATGAAGGTCGCCTCTATGGGGCTAAAACTTTCCCGCTCAATGGGCATTAAGCGGTTAACTGTCCTTGGAGATTCGGAGTTGGTAATCAGACAATCCACCGGAGTCTATCAAACCAAGGAACTACCATCGGCAGGTCTTAAAGATGGCTTTGGAGTTCGAAGAAATCTCCTTTCTACATGTTCCTCGTAATAGGAATGACTTTGCGGATGCATTAGCAACCCTAGCCTCCTTGATTCATATATCAGACAAGGAACACTTGCCAAGCGTCACAATTTCCCTGCACAAGGCCCTGACCTATGGGAATTACGTTAGAGAAGTATCGGATGAGCTACCTCCCATCCAACCTCTTGGTATCAAGATATCAAGGAGGAATCTCGCAAGATGGATCTACACCACATGAGGCGAGAGCTTTCGACCGAGAAAAGGTTCCATCGACTTGCTATGAAGTTCTACCTGAGTAGAGATGCGCTCTATAAAAGAGATGCAGGACTGGGTCTCCTCAGGTGTCTAGACAAAGATCAAGCCCAAAGGCTTATGGATGAAATCCATGGTGGAGTCTGTGGCCCCCACATGAGTGGCCCCCTCCTTGTCAAGAAAGTCCCCAGGACGGGACATTATTGGCTATCTCTCAAGGCTGATTGCAATGACCACGTCAAAAGATGCTATCAGTGCCAGATTCATGGGAATGCTATACACGCCCCTCCACGGGAGCTCCACAATATAAGTTTGCCTTGGCCCTTCTCAATGTGGGGAATGGACGTTATCGGGCCCATCGAGCCTAAAGCCAGTAATGGTCACCGATTTATCTTCACCATGATCGACTACTTCACCAAGTGGGTAGAATCAGCCTCCTTCCCCAGGGTCACTAAAGAAGTCATCATTACTTTCATCAGAAAAAATGTCGTTTGTCGATATGGACAACCAGAGGTGATTGTGTCAGACAATGCCAAAAACCTCAACAACAAAATGATGGAGGAGTTATGCAGTAAATTCCACATCAAACATCTTCACTCTGTCATCTATCGTCTGAAGATGAACGGTGTTGTTGAAGCGGCTAACAAAAACATCAAGAAGATTATGCAAAAGATGTCCGCCAACCACAAAGATTGGCCTGACCTATTGTCTCTGACTCTGTTAACCTACAGGACCACAATGCGTACTTCAACTAGGGCAACCCCCTACGCTTTAACCTATGGGATGGAAGCAGTGCTCCCCATAGAAGTTGAGATGGAATCTCTCAGAGTGTTGATCGACGCTCGGTGGATGAAAACCAATGGGTACAAAGATGTATCACCAATTGTCTCGATAGGCGAAAGGTGAACCGCGGCTATCTTCCATGGTCGATTATATCGAAGAAAGGATCGCCAGATCCTACAAAAAAAAGTCCGGCTATGGCAATTTAAACAACATGACTTGGTTCGAAGAAGATTCTTGACAACCAAGATCGTGCCAAAGGAAAATTCGCCCTAGCGGGAAGGCCCGTTTATTGTCAAATAAGTATTGATTGGGAGGCGCTCAGATTACAAGAAATGGACGGCGATGAATTTCCACAAATCATTAACTCGGACACCGTGAAATGGTATTACGTCTGAAGTAACCAGCAAACATCCTGGTGCATCATCATCAGGTCACCAGTCATTCCGGTTCTTTAACCCTTTACCACATACAACTTATCTACACTTTGCCCGTCAGGGAAACATACTCTTCAAGCCAGCAGCCTGGCTTTCTCCTTTGCGCTCATACAACTTAGGTCATCCCACTGCGGATTGAACCTCTTGCGTTTGCAATTTGGCTACCCATAAATGGGATCAAACTTCTCATACCTGCAGTGTATCCTCAACCTAGGATTAAACTTTCTCTCCTCGCACTCTGACCTGCACATGAGATTACATTTTTTTCTCGCCCTGAGGGGCGAACTACGTCGACCTGATCTCCTCTTCAATAGGAGTACGTAGGCAACCATGTTACATGGCCCGGTCGAAATAAAACAAAAACAACAAAAACATTTCTTCCCTCTTCTCCTCATAAAAACAACCAAAAACATTCCTACACCATGTCAGCCATATACAGCGTTGAACCTCTTACACCAGGTTCGAACTACGCAGACCTGATCTCCTCTTCAATAGGATTACGTAGGTAGCCATTCATGGTGCGGTCTCACCCCTTACCAACACACAAACCATTGTCAACGGGTATTGGGATTCTCTTTCGATCCACTACATTTCATTCGGCTTCAGACCAAAGGGATGAAATTACCTGATCTCCTCACAAATAGGAGATTCGGCGACCATCTAAGTCGCGGTCATACCTTGAAGAGCAGCACCAAACCATAAGAGGTGGAATTAACTAGGCTTCTCCTAAATAGAAATCATGGCGACCATCGTAGGCGGTAATCTCGGAAAGGAAAGCCACATTCCTCTCCACATTGTTATCCCAAAACAAGTCCCAAGACACCAAAGATGGTAGGGATACATAGATCAATGATCCATTCTGAACTATCCAAAGACAGCTTAATGTCCATCCATCAAGGAAGAATTCAAAACGCATCAAGATCACAAGCCCTGAGGCAACTGGCAAAATATCAAACAAATAGCAAGGCATATCTGAAAGGGAAGTGATCCAAAAAATATATTTCCCTGTCATATATAATGCTGTTTGATATATACAATGTAAACTGTGCATGAAATGGCTAAGCTAGTCTGTACAGGTAAATACAAGCTCATCTATGAATCCGGGTATATGCGAGCTAGCAAGCCCAACATGGTATCCCTCTCAGAAGAAGGAGGTAAAGATGTGGTCTCATGCATGAGAATATCCACGCTACCTAATAGATCAGAAGCTGTCTGCATGATGACCATATGCTCATCAATGTAAGCACTCATCTCTGCAATCATGTCAGTGGTAAGGGACCTCGCGGAAGTACTTTATTCATGATGTACCACATCCCGGCGAGATATGGCGACATCCCGCTCAACTTCACCATTGCGTCAGGGTCGACTGGCCTCATCACGCTCATCGATGGCGGCATCTCTACGAACCAATACCTCCTCTCTCTCTAATAGGGCGGCGTCCCTCACATCCAGAGCAGTTGACATCATAGATCGGATCTGATCTCTCTCAAAGGTCATCAGATGAAGACTCTGCTCCAAGTACTGTGTCGGGTGCTGAATCAAAAAAGTGCTAGTACTATGAGAATCCAGAAGAAATGTTGGCAACCCAGCAGCGGGCTCCTCCTCGATGTAGGTATTAATGTCCTCCGCAAGCTCTACATCGTCTGACTCAATCTCTGGAACTGCAAATACTGCTGCAGCCGATAAAACCTCTGTCTCCATCCATGCGGAGTACTCTGCGGAATAACGGAGACGATGGCGGGGAAAAGCGACTAGCTTATGTCGATCCCAAAGAAGCATATACGAGATCGGTCTTCTGGTGAGTGGTATCGGTGGTGAACGCCACTGCGCGCTCCTCGAAAGTATAAAAATCCTAGAATCTGGTCGAGAATCTGCGACATCACCGCCAATGGGTGATAAGTAGTCCGCCCTCAAGCCAACCAAGGGAGGAAATCCATGCGAGCATGAGTAATGAAGTCGTATGGTGAGCAAAGCCCCGAGCACGACAATATGCTAAATGGATCTCGATATCGCCAAAAATACGACCAGATGAGCATCAGACACTCCGATGGTTGAAAGAGTGCGACATAGCCACCTCATGGGAGAAACAATACCCGTCTTAGTCTAAAGGTACCACCGATGGCCGCAAGTGTGACATAAACCACACATACAAAGCATGACCGAACTCCCGAAGAAACACACACGATGGGTAAGACGTGATGAGGCCCATCGATCGCAAGGTCTCGCCACGATCATAGGTACAATGGTACGACCCTCCCAAAGAGCTCTCACCGCCATGATAACGCCTATATCTATCTCATCCATGTACCGCGACATATACACGTATGACAGTACACATAGTATCAGCATATCAACTCTGGCCAAATGCCAATGATCCTCCGAGCCGGTGAATTCCGAGTGGTGTGAGTAGACTATCCTCCGCCAAATCTATCATCTGTAAAACGCCGAGAGATCACGTGCCCGGATGTCAACTCATCTGCGCACGCACTCTGCGCCTCAATCTGTGAGAGTCATGAATCTCCTACTCATGTCTCCCAAAACCATGTGCGCGCAAGGTCATGCTAAGGGCGACATCGTCAAACGTGCATACTCCTCCGTAGTAGAATCAACTCATGGGTACCAAAACGGAATACACACTATCAATTAGCCAATGCTCTAGCATCCCATCTACAAATCATGTAGGAACACGAAATGCTAAAAGGGCCATGGTATGTTGCGAGAATGAGATCTACAATCACCCTATCTGGTGGTGACATCTTTATAAATACCATGATAAGATACCCAATGCCACCACTGCGGTGGGGTATGATCTATCTGACTAATTGTCGAAGAAGACATCTGTAAGGGTGTGTCATAAGACCATCCACAGGTCAATCAACCTAGTATCTCTGGATATACATACATATGCATAACATGATACGGTTTGTAATATTCATGAGCATGATCAAATTGCACAAAATAAGAAGCGTGGAAAATCGAGTTTAAAAATTTTTTACAAACCATATACGGATCATCCTTTATGCACAATTATTAATTAAGCGAAAAAAAAAAGAACAAGAATCATACCCTTGAAGATCGAGCTTCCTCGGTACAAGTTCACCTCGATCCTTTTCGCGTTCAACTTGAATCCACCGGGTTTGGTTCCTTCCTTTGATCGGCGTTAGCCACCCAGTGTTTGGCCTCAGAGGTGATCCACACGAGGAAGAAAGAATTCAAGAAGATGGGTATTTGGCAAAACCCTAGTTTTTCTATCTCTCATATAGAAAAGGCGTACTCTCCCGACTATTGGAATTACGTATTCGTGTTGTGAAAGTGTCGACAACCCCTCACCCATAATAAGACTCCTCTTATTTATAGATGTAGGCAACCCTCCTTAACAATTAAGGAATTGGGTTTTATTTTAATTAATTAAATTCTTTTAATTAATTAAGCTCCCTAATCTTATTAGGGATAATTAATTAAACTCTTTTAATTTAATTAATTTGCCTCTAATCTATTAGGATATTTGAGAGTACTTTTATTAATTAATTCCCAAACTCCTTTAGGAATTAAATAATAATAATAATAATAATAATAATAATAAGACTCCTCTTATTAATTTATATTTAATATTTTCAAAATATTAAATAATAAATATTAAGCTATTTAATTTATTCTATCACCATAGATTAAATTAAATATACTTAACTTATTATTACGATTATGCCATTAACTTCTTAAATAATTATTCTTCCTTTTATGGTGTGACCCTTTAGGTTCTCCGTATTAATAGGTTGTGAATAAATCAATTAGAACAATTCTAATCTTATTTAAATAAATAAATTAAACTATTAATTTATTTAAATAAATAATATTTATTCTCTGATAGGGATAAGCCTCCTAGCGATCAGCGACTTTCGAGGATAATATAGATTTCAACATTAATCATAAAAAGAACCTTTGAGTAAATAGTTTAAAATACAATTCAATCCTTCCACCATCTGATGTCCCGATTAAATATAAGACATGGAATTCTTTGTCAAGTCTTATTTTATTTAATTATATGTATTTCGACTCTTAAATGCCTGACTCAAATAATGCAAATTAGAAACTCCTTTCTAATTTCATTACGCCTTAACCGAGGACTCTTTGGGTTGTCATTTATCGAATCACATAGGACATTTCTCTTCTTTTACTAGAAGTGGTAGATTCTTTATTGATCATACATTATCTCCATGTCTGACTTATTATACCCAAGCATACCCTTTGATATACCCTAAGGGTCTTAAGGAATAAGTCAAAGTATAACTCATCATACACAAGAATCTTATGATGATCTCAAGTCGAGGATCACTTGTCTTACTACTATCACTCTGAATTTCTATTGACGGCAAGTAAAACTCCATTAGGTATTCCTTAGCGAGCCACGTTCGGTGAACTTATTCTCTAATAAGCACCTACATACTTGCTTTAGTGTCTCACACAAATGATCATGAGATCGATCATCCTCATCGATGAGCAAAAGCGTATGTACCCGATCTATCGGATTCACTAATCCCCGATTTAGTAATCAACGATTGGGAACTATTTTAGTTTTAAGCTTTACAGAATTTAGATCTCATTAGAATGATCATCATCATTATTCTAAAAGCATTGCTTAAAACTATGGGTTTATCACATATTATAAAAGCGACATCATGTAGATAATTAAAAGCCTTTAATAAATTAATACTTTTTATTAATAAATGAATAAGATTATTACAAAGTATATGCTTTATCATCAAACATGATTGGCTTGTATATGCATACTACTTTCAATCTCCCACTTGCACTAAAACCCGATCGTCGTGGTGGTATCTCATACTCTTCTTCTCTAAGTGGCGATTATCCTGCTTTGTTGGATAAGCTTTAGTTAATGGATATGTAATGTTGTTCTTGAGAGTCCTTATCTCTATAGTGATTTCCCATCTTTCGATGATTCTTATAATCAAATGAAAGTGCCTGACACATGTTTAGATCAAGATGAGACTTAGGAACTATTTCTAGTTACGTAATGAACTTTTCATCCAAACAATCAACTTGCGGCTTCATTTATAGCTATATACTTTGTCTTTATCACTAAACCAACAACTCTTTCTTTGTTTGGAACCTTTCGATTCTTTGCACCATAGTTCGAGGTAACACTTTACCTTAAAGTGGATTTTACGTGTCGTCTCTTGTGCATGCGAAAAAACTTGAGTGCATTAAGCCCTCTAGTTTTAATTTAGACCCACCATAAATATGATCACATCCTTAGTCTTCGGTTAAGTACTTTAAGATGTTTTTCTTTCTCTCTCATAGTGAACTTCTCGAATATGGTGATCGATCGACATCGGTCTCGTACATTTCATTGCATACATGATGATTATTACTCATGCGATCTCTTTTTGGAGTCTTATGGGGACTATTAAAAGAGATACACTCCATGGCTCATCAACATGAGACATCTCTTGGAGTTTGCCATGCTAAGCGACTTTAGCATCAAATGAAATCGTTCCTTGGGTTAAGTCGAGCATCCTTTTAAATCTATCTATATAGATTTGTATCCCCGATTAAGATACTCTTCCCCAAATCATTCATGGAGGAATGTTTGAACAACTTTATCTTTCTTGATTGTAGCATTGGTATGTCATTCCTTATCAAGTATATATATCAACATATAATACTAGGAATGTCACGGCGCTCCCTTGACCCTTTTGTACACACTAGGTTCATTCTTATTTTTGATAAAATCAAACTCTTTTGATTGTCTCATCAAAGCAGAATGTTCCATTTTGAGAAGCTTGCTTGATCCATTTCTCTGAGAGTGTCTACAACTCTTACCTCATCGTATATAGCTGGATCATCATCTTTTATGATCGTACTCATCATCATCATCATCTATGATGAATCCATACCTCTAGGTATCTTGGTCTTATTCAGATTTCTGATTAGGATTTGTGGTGCTGATAGAATTACATCTCTGAGTTCCTCTTATTTGACTTATAGTGTTTTGTGGTTCTTGAACTCTTCAAGATCTATTATCCTCCACTAGCCCCTTGATGATAAACACCTTTATCTTAGAAGGAAGCGTGTTTTCTTAACAAACACCTTTTGCTAAGTAGGATTATAGAACATATACCTAAACTTACTTTAGGATGTCCCACAAATCTGTACTTGTCAAATCTTGTCCCAAGCTTATCCTTTGAAACCTTTTCACATAAGTTGGACAACCCTTATCTTAACATACTTAAGATTAGGAATCCTCCACATCCATAACTTTTATGGAGTCTTGGGGTTGGATTTTGAGGTTACCTTTTTACGTGAATATCGACCATTTCTAGGACATGACCCCAGAGAAGGATCTTTGGAATGTCGGTAAAATCATTATGGACCGTACCATGTCCAACAAGTGCGATTTTTCCTTTCGGATACATCAATCAATTATTGCGTATCGGGAGGCGTCCATTATGAGAAAACCATTTGAGATGATCTAGAAACTTATTGCACAAGTATTTATTCCTTGATCTAATCAAAGAATCTTAATACTTTGCCAATTTGTTTCACTTACGAATTCTTTGAACCTTTCAAATAATTCACACTTGTATTCAACAAATACACACATTCGACTCTTTGAATGATCATCTCCTTTTCTTATACTAGTTTGTTCGATTTGCAAAATTATTTTTCACGTAAGTCAGTATACAAAATCCATTAAGTAATATTTCGGTTCTATACAAAACATTATTATTATAAATAGAACAACAATTGTTCTTAAATATAATACCAAAGATTTCATTGTCAACAATAAAATGGAAATAATGTTTCTAACAAGAAGCTGGAATCTGATAACAACTTATTGACTTAATAGATTTGCCGTAGGCATTGCTAAACTATAAGTTTCTATGGCTAATGACAACAACCTTTGCTTCATTTCCCACACATAGGATTACTTATCTTTGTTTAGCTTTCTACTTACCTTGGTCCTTCATAAATCTATATTTATGATAACCAAAGTCGGTATCAATACCCAAGTAGAACCTTGACTTAAAGAAAAATTTATTTTAAATCATGAACAAATTTGTATTTATGTAGAAACTTCACTAAGCTTCTTTTGGTTAGCCTCTGCAAGATGCTTCATGAGTTTCTTTTCGGTGTCGGGCTTATTGCGTGGAAGCAAACTCCTTTCTTTATCCGTATCGATTTTGTTCTTATTATCCTTTGTTTTGCTTTTTTATTTACCTTCTTTGAAGAATCGTTTCTTCTTTTAGGAAGATCCTTTTGGCCCCTACCGGTAAGACTTGGTCTTTCTTGGTTGGAAAGTGACTCTCGACATTTTTCAACATGTTAAGCAAATCGTGAGGTGATATCTAGCTTATTCGTATGAAAAATTCACAACAATTGTGAAAGAATTAGGGGAGTGAGTGCAAGATCAAATCTTGGCTCAACTCTCCATCCATGACAAAACCTGTTGTCTAATTGATCGATCAAATTGATAATGTTAAGGACTTTTATATCATCTCTTGTAGTGTCATTGGTCATTCTAGATCGGAAGAGCTCCTTAGATATCTCGATATCTATTAGTCCTACTTTCCTCACCATCGACTACTTGATGTGCGGGAATATAGTAGGAGCATCCATAGTTTCATCTTGTATTTGAAGCTCGTTACTCGTGGATGCGAGCATGATGCATTGAAGCCATTTGTGCATCATCTTGCCACTTTCTAAAAGTAGCAATCTCTTCCTCGGAGGCATTATGCGCAACCATTGCGAGGATAGGCGTATTAAGGACATAAGATAGCTTTTGTAGTGAGAACTATTCTCAAATTCCTTAACCAATCCATTTAATTTGGTTAGGTTAAATAAGCATCTAATATCTTTTGTGATGATAGTAATTTAGACATTGTAAAATTACGTAAATGAATTTGTAATTAACAACATTTTAACATACATTCTTTTATTAATTACCAAAATAAATTAGGTCTTGTTTTAAATTGGTATCTCCTTTATTTTCTTCAAACTATATTACCCTCATATATATAGTTGGCAAAATCTAATTAAAAAGATTCTGCTAGTGAGAATAAGGATCCCATTTCAAATGTATATAGCCTTGTGGTGACACAACAAACTATATATAAATAAATAGGTGAACAACTCTTGTCGATTACATCAACTATGTAACTCCTTGTATTTTGCCTCTTAGATTATTTTGATGAGTGGTGCACATCAGAATCAAAATTATCAAGTTAAGTCAACCTAGCACTCCATATATTCAAAAAAAAAATATTGTCCTTGTGTGTGACACTGACAAAACAATATTGTTCAATTTTCTTTATAAGCATCAAATGTGATAAATTAACATCTTAAATACTTAATACTTGCCTTGTGGTGACACAACAAACTCATATTAAATATTTAATACTCTATTAATTTTATCATGCTAGAAATGACGTTCGATATTCAAATATCTTTGAGCGCTTAGGACTTAATATAAAAAATTTGAGGGGTTTGTTATTATTTGTCTGTCTCATCTTGTTTTTAGCATGCATATATATATATATATATATATATATATATATATATATCATATTATATATTAACAACTGAAGCATATATTTATATATATATATATATATATATATATATATAGTATAAGCATGCACATATAGAATACTATATATTACTACGGATTGATTATGGACTTTTATTCTAGTTTGGTTCACTTTAGAGCCACCAAGTGAACCAAAAGGTCAAACTCCCCTAGGGGTGCGAAATTAATATTTAAATATAACTATTACATTTAAACTCGGGCTCCATTACAAAGCGGGTCTTCAAAGCGCTCCTTGCTCCTTGATCTCAATTCTTCAAAATTAATTCTAACTATTCTATTACAAAACTATTTAAAATAAATAGAAAGAAACCTTGATCGTGATCGAGGGAAGTACATAGGAGGAGATAGAATTTACATTAAGAAAAATTAGAGAAGGCGAAGTGTCATGAGACCCCATTTAATAAAACCATATACATTTCATGCATCCAACTAAAATAAAATCAATCACATTTAATTGATAGTCCATAATCAATCCCATTTATTATCATACACATCACCATATGCATCGATAAATAACATTATCATCTCATGAATAATAAACATTATATATATATATTGATATCATTTAATGGGCAAATTTAGTTAGTATAAAATCTAATTTTGAATCAAAATAAACTCCTTTATTTTAATCCAAATTTAAATCAAAATAAAACTATTTTATTTTAATTTATCAATTTTGAATAAAATAAACTATTTTATTTTAATCAAAATCTTTAATCAAAATAAACTTTATTTTAATTTTTAATTAATTATGGAAAAAATTCAATTCAAATAAAAAAAAAACTCCTTTATTTAAAAGAAACACGGATTCTCTTTCTATTCACAAAAAACTCTTTATTTTGAATAATATGAAATCTTATTTCATATCTAAATAAACTCCTTTATTTAAGGAAATAGGATTCTCTTTCCTATTCACAAATAAACTCTTTTATTTTGAATAATATGAAATCTTATTTCATATCTAAATAAACTCCTTTATTTAAGGAAACATGGAATCAATTTCAACTCCAATTAGTTATCATGGAATCCAATTCCAACTCTAATTAGTTAGCATGAAATTTAATTTTAAAATTAAAATAAATTTTTTTATTTTAAAATTAAAATAAACTTTTTATTTTAATATTAAAATAAATTTTATTTTTAATATAAAATAATATATATATATATATATATATATATATATATATATATATATATATATATATATATATATATATATATATATATATATATATATATATATATATATATATATATATATATATATATATATATATATATATATATATATATATATATATATATATAAATAATAAATCTATAAATAAATACTTTTGACTTTTACTTATATATATGCATATATATATATATATATATATATATATATAAATATATATATATATATATATATAATATTCCATATATATATATATATATATATATATATATATATATATATATGAAATAATAATCAAATATAAAATAATAAATCAAAATAAAAAAATGAAATCAAAATCACGAAAAAAAAAAAAAAAAAATTTTTTTTTTTTTTTTTTTTTTTTTTTTTATACAACTGACAAAAATTATGCCCAATTAAATTATTCTAAACACATATCAATATACATATCAAATTAAAATAATTAATAATTAGCATAAAGGTTTGGCTACGATACCCTTTATTAGGTTTGTAATATTCATGAAACCTTGATCAAATTGCAAAAAAAATAAGCGGAAGCGTGGAAAAAATCGAGTTTAAAATTTTACAAACATATATGCGGATCACCCCTTTATGCACAATTATTAATTAAGCGAAAAAAAAGAAAGAACAAAAAGAATCATACCCTTGAAGATCAGAGCTTCTTCGCCAGTCTACAAGTTCACCTCAATCCTTTTCGCGTTCAACTTGAATCCCCGGGTTTGGTTCCTTCCTTTGATCGGCGTTAGCCAACCCAAGTGTTTGGCCTCTGAGGTGATCCACGAAGAAGAAGAAGAATTGAAGAAGATGGGTATTTGGCAAAACCCTGTTTTTCTATCTCTCATAGAAAAAGGCGTACTCTCCAACTATTGGAATTACGTATTACGTGTTGTGAAAAGTCGACAACCTCACTCACCCATAATAAGACTCCTCTTATTTATAGATGTAGGCAACCCTCCTTAACAATTAAGGAATTGGGTTTTATTTTAATTAATTAAATTCTTTTAATTAATTAAGCTCCTAATCTTATTAGGGATAATTAATTAAACTCTTTTAATTAATTTGCCTCTAATCTATTAGGATATATTGAGAGTACTTTTATTAATTAATTCCCAAACTCCTTTAGAAATTAAATAATAATAATAATAATAATAATAATAAGACTCCTCTTATTAATTTATATTTAATATTTTCAAAATATTAAATAATAAATATTAAGCTATTTAATTTATTCTATCACCATAGATTAAATTAAATATACTTAACTTATTATTACGATTATGCCATTAACTTCTTAAATAATTATTCTTCCTTTTATGGTGTGACCCTTTAGGTTCTCCGTATTAAGCAGGTTGTGAATAAATCAATTAGAACAATTCTAATCTTATTTAAATAAATAAATTAAACTATTAATTTATTTAAATAAATAATATTTATTCTCTGATAGGGATAAGCCTCCTAGCGATCAGCGACTTTCCGGATAATATAGATTTCAACATTAATCATAAAAAGAACCTTTGAGTAAATAGTTTAAAGTCTGATTCAAATCTTCCACCATCTGATGTCCCGATTAAATATAAGACATGGAATTCTTGTCAAGTCTTATTTTATTTAATTATATGTATTTTCGACTCTTAAATGCCTGACTCAAATAATGCAAATTAGAAACTCCTTTCTAATTTCATTACGCCTTAACCGAGGACTCTTGGGTTGTCATTTATCGAATCACATAGGACATTTCTCTTCTTTTACTAGAAATTGGTAGATTCTTTATTGATCATACATTATCTCCATATACAACTTATTATACCCAAGCATACCCTTTGATATACCTAAGGGTCTTAAGGAATAAGTCAAAGTATAACTCATCATCATACACGAATCTTATGATGATCTCGAGTCAAGGATCACTTGTCTACTACTATCACTCTGAGAATTCCTATTGTGAGGCAAGTAAAACTCATTAGGTATTCCTTAGCGAGCCACGTTCGGTGAACTTATTCTCTAATAAGCACCTACGTACTTGCTTTAGTGTCTCCACACAAATGATCGTGAGATCGATCATCCTCATCGATGAGAGCAAAGCAGCGTATGTACCGATCTATCAGGATTCACTAATCCCCGATTTAGTAATCAACGATTGGGAACTATTTTAGTTTTAAGCTTTACAAAATTTAGATCTCATTAGAATGATCATCATCATTATTCTAAAAGCATTGCTTAAAACTATGGGTTTATCACATATTATAAAAACGACATCATGTAGATAATTAAAAGCCTTTAATAAATTAATACTTTTTATTAATAAATGAATAAGATTATTTACAAAGTATATGCTTTATCATCAAACATGATTGACGGTACATGGAGTAGATGCTAAACCAGTTCTCCCGAGGCTGTGTAAAACCTGGAACTTGCATGAAGCACAGATCAACATCAGAACCCTTTTAATCCTCATCAATAGGAAAGAAGGAAGATAAAGTCTAACGTCATACCTCGTTAGCATGCAAATACATCGATGGGTGTCTACCCAAATCACCTAGCAACTCTAGGTTCACCACCTGGATGCTTGGAAGCTCCCTGCGAGGGATATGTACAGCAGGAGCGGGATCCTCAATATCCACCTCCTCGTCCTCGACGTTTGGAACATCTACCTGGATGGGATGAATCACAGCCTCCACCAACCCAAGCGAGGTTGTCCGGCGAGAACGAGGGACGAGGCACTTGAAGTAAGCCTCCACCGTCACGCCGTAAGAAGTGGTCTGTAAGAACCGCTTTCTGGTGATCTGGATCCATAATATCGGACAACAAGTCTCCAAATCACCTCAAAATGGTGTAGTATTGCACTTTTCGAGCTTTCTAAAATGCATTATATGACTATATGCATGCATGCATTTACTTTAACATATAATAGAGTTAGAATGCATGACTACCCAATGCCTACATTTGGAAAAATTTCGCCATAGTCCCCTTTGAAAATAGGACTATCCACATGCGCACATGCATGTCTAGATGGCCATTCAGTAGCACACCGACCCCAAAGTCATATACAGAATATATGGATAAAAAATCAAGAACATCATGCATAAGGCCAACCTCAATGATAGGGGTATTTTGCCTTTCTACCTTTTGCTCATTGGACCTCAAATAGGACAAGAAATAGCAGAAAAAGGTGCCAATTTGACTGTATCAAAAGTTAAATTTTTTCACATCATTATGTTCAGCATGGTTTAATACTAACATTTACTATGTTAAATATTTTTTATCAAGTCATTTGTGCATACATAATCACTACTATGTGTTTAGATGCATTTTCATGCGATATCTCACAATCTAAATCTGGATGTAAACTGGAAAAATACATGCATACATTACCAGGATAGTGTAGAACACTTGTACGGTGATAGAATTTGCAGAAAGCAACCCAAACTCAGCAAATCTAAAAGTGGCTCACAATTTTTTCTAGAGAGAAACAAGTTGAAAGTGACTTGTGAAGGCAGGCTGCTGGGATTTATCATCCACGCCTGGCCGCAGGCTCACTTGCGGCTATAGCAGGTGCATCTGCGGCTCCTCTATGTGGGCCCCACCCCTCCGGCTCGGTCCAGTTCGAGTTAAAACGGAGTTCTTACGGACTAGAAAGGTCAAATCGGGAATAAAAATGCCACGCGATTGAGCAAAATAGCATACATTCCTGGTCTTCTCAGATAAGACTTTGAATCTACACTTCACTCATTGGTAGTCGTCTGAACGCAAGGTATACTCTGCCGATGACCTCAGTTGTCACAAATCACATACGGCAATACCTTATATAGGTCTGATGCCGCCGACTCCAGGTCGTTACCCTACGTGAGTCCCCGATGGGGGTTACAACGTCGTGAGTCCCCGACGGGGGTTATAATGTGAGTCCCCGACGGGGGTTACAACGTGAGTCCCCGACGGGGGTTACAACGTAGATCTCCGGTGGGGGTTACAACACGTTCATCCGTTGCCATGTCCGTCAACGAATGTCAAGCAGCCTTGACATCATTTCAGCCGATAGCATTTAAACCTATCAGAGCTATAGAGCTGTTGGAGGTTCTCATACCCAATTTGCTTTCATATTCCCGCGGATCCCTGACGGGTCACAACTCAATGCTCCGTTGATCTACACATCAACGAAGGTCAAGTAACCTTGACGATCTCCTCACAGAGTTTCAGCAGTTGATTCACACGTCAGCGAAGGTCAAGCAACCTTGACAAAGATATCCCAAAGGATGCTTGTTTGTTGATTCACACGTCGATGAAGGTCAAGCATCCAGCGACAAAGATTTGTTGGCGTACAAGAATCCAACAGAATCATGACATATTCTGGCATACTAACCAGGAGAGGTCAACATTATCAAAGAGGATAGATGATGGAATATGTTATACACATCCTCAAACAGATCAAGCTTTATCCCCACAGATCTCTTACGCATAAGAGATCCCCCTTCAGTATCAAGTCGTTATCAAGAACACAGGAATTTGGTGATAACTCCAACACCAATATCCTAACAGATTCGGCTTGTACATCAGATTTGGTCAGTATTGCCAATCCCCAGTTGAAGCAATAGGGAGCCAACAATCATCCCCAGCATGTTGGGCCACAACCCCATACACATGCATCATACATTTGCATCATGTTGCTACCCTTAGCACCATGTTTATCTTATTGCGTTTCAAGTGTCTAGGATTCTTTATCCTACCCATACATCGCCATGCATGAGTATGATAAAGAGGGCATATGTAGACACTCAAAATTTTCAGACCATCATCATATTAACATTGCAGGAGGATGATTCATCTTTAAGAGAGAACCTCGAAAAACAATCCAAATCCATACCCTGGATACTACCAGAAGTGCAGCATCAACCCCGGATCGCAATCTGGGAGTAACAATTTCAACCTTGGATCTAACCCCGAGACCAGACCGATTAATCTCGGAGATGACCCCGAGGTATCCAGTCTCAGTCCCAACCATGGGAATAGCCACTAACCTTGGTGATAACCCCAAGGAATGCAGTTTCGGAGATAACCCCAGAAATGCTTGTTTCAAATGCCATCAGCTTCAATCTCGGCACTCACAACAAGATACACTGTGCCAACCCGGCAATAACATCGGGAAAACAGGCACACCTCAAAGATGACAATGAGGACGTTCAACAAATTATAGCAGTCCAATCTCGGTAAGTCTCGAAAGCAACGCCGCTTATCTACCAATCCAAGCGATAAGATGCTTGGGTGAAGGGCAACATCGTTATCTCAAACCCAAAACGATGCCATCGTCACGCGCCTCTACGCAACAATGTCCCACAAGGCTAACCAATCCCGAGTGACTATTGTGCGGAGTAACAGATGAAAGTTGAAGCTTGAAGACCGGAGGGCCTCGTCCCATCTTCAAAGACTTCGTACAAACTTTAATCCCATGCCATCGTAAAACTCTCGACAACGGCGGTCCGAAATAGGTCCTGAATACCTCAAAACGGATGCCCGAATTGCACTTCTCAAAATCCGAGTGGACATTACAAGGCTTCGAGTGCACGTGCTTGAGACGACCGACCCGCTTCTAGTACACTGCGGGTGGTGTGCAGTACACTCTCTGACACCTTTTGCCTATAAATAACAGCTTGGGGTCTTTGATTTCTAAGGAGAAACCGACGGGAAAACCCGCACAATTTTCTCTCTGACTTATACGTGATTGTATTTTCCCGCTTTCAAACACCTATAAGCTCATATATAGCCTTTTTTGTACACATCCAAGCCAGTGTTTCTCCACTCTAAAGATATAGAAGCCTTTTTTTAGCAGTCAGCTGTAAGCCTTCTCACACACTTTAGAGTCTTTCTCTTCATCTTTGCACACACCCTTCTACACGTTGAGAGTCGTGCTGCTTGCTTTTTCCTGGGACTTCATCCGTGGTTTCCTTCGATCTCAGATATATATATATATATTATATATATATATATATATATATATATATATCGACTAGCATTATCGAGTTATGCCTCGATTGAGCCTAGACTTCGGTCTGGAGCGTTTTCTGCTTTAATATATATATACTTATATATATTATCTGTCTGTCGGACTTTGTTCGATGAGCCTAGACTTTGGTGCGAGGCGCCATCGCTTTAATATATATATACTTATATATATTAACTGTCTGTCGGACTTTGTTCGATGAGCTTAGATATATATATATATATATATATACTCATATATATCAACTGTCTGTCGGACTTTGTTCGATGAGCTTAGACTTTGATGCAGTGCGTTTATCGCTTATATATATATATATATATATGAACGTGGTCGAACTCGCATTTCGATGAGCCCGATTTTACATCCAAGAGCATTTCTTCGCTTTTATATATATATATATACCGTGACGCCCTCAAAATAGGTATACATCACCCATTCTCGAAGTTGTCAATTATCAATACATGGTATGTAAACAACTACAATAATATTATTATTACAAGAAGAAGCTGTGAGTTTGAATACAAATATTATCTTCTAGACAATATATATACTCAAATAAATCCTCATCACATTTATTGATACATTATTTTACAAAAATGGTTAGGACTACTAAACAACTCTCTCTAGAACTTTCATTCCATACCCCGACTCGTACTTGCTATATTCTCACCTCCTGAGAAGAGAAATGGAACAAAAAGGAAAAGGGTGAGCTCAACTAGCCCAGTAAAGAATATTATGACTAAGATAATATACAACAAATTATCATTAGTCTTCAACAGGGAAAAAAAATCTAATAGAATACAATAGACAATAAGTTTTAAATCAATATTCGCAGCGGAAATAATAATTCATTAGAAGAGTTAAGTAGAAAATGCAAACTACTATCTTCTATGTATGAATTTAAAAGTTCATCGTCTATCTTTTATCCCTGTAACATCAATCAATATATATCTGGAATCAAATATTCATCTTTGCACTACAGGCCAAAGATATTCATCAGTTGGTCATGTTCATCTAAACACCTGTTCATCTTTGCACTACGGGCCAAAGATATTCATCAGAAATCATTCATCTTTGCACTACAGGCCAAAGATATTCAATAATATCATCATTTAAGACTGAGGATGATGAAAAATATTTTTAAAGAAACGAATCCAGTGAAACAAAATGACAAGGATTAAGGATTAAGGATTCGTACTTTGTTTTATCCATGTCCAAAAATACCTCAAAAATAATCATAGTGGTGTAAAATTCAAGAATGATCAAAACATGGATACAATCAAAGCTAGTATCCACAATAGATATTTTAGACGAAAAGGAAAATTTTCATTTTCGATGAATAAAGGCCGTATTCGAGAATAGTGTCGATATCGTGAATAAAGTACAGACACGTGAATAAGTAACTCCGACACCAAAAGTTCCAAATTTAATAAAACTTCAGATCAATATTTCAAAGATAATGATATTGAAGAAATAATATCATTACGAAAAAAATAATATCTCTTACCTCTAAAGATCAAGATTTTAATTTAAACACAGGATATAGGCTATGACTTGAACTTGCATCAGTATAGCAATACTCAAAATATACTCAAAATACTCACACAAGAATACGATCGATATATATAGAGAGAAAACTTGGATTTACGGTGTGATTTTCAATTCTAACCCAAGCACTTATTTATAGGAAAATGCTTAGAACATCAAAGTAGAAAATTTAATAAATTAATATTATTTATTTTTCCACATCTTCCTACGCATCCAAGCATCCGAATTCATCTTCTAGCACATGTTAAAGATACCCACCAAACACAAAAAACGTTTTCTTATTTAAATTATTTTAAACTTCCAAAATCAATTATTTTGAGCTTGAACTTCAATAATTCATAATAAATAAAGCCCTTTTATCGTAAAAATTGAATCTCACTAGTTTTTATAGGAAATTCAATTCTCTACAACTTTGCGTAAGAAAGTTTTCCAAATTCCAAACAAAAATTTTACTGAAATCCACAAGCCAAGCGATTTTACAAAGCTATAATCAAATTTCGCTTAAGAAATGGGGTCCAAGAGACACATAAATATGCTTTAAATATTTTTGGTAACAAAAATACTCCTCCACATATACTCATATATCCCATATTTATCGTAAAAATATCATCATTATTATATTATTAAAATATAATAATATATTTAAATGAATTATTTTATCGTAAAAGATAAAATTTCAATTTTCAACAATTGTCACATTAAAAATTTTCTCAATCTATATCCACATAAAATCAATATTTTTCTCATCATATGAATCAATATTTAATTATTCACAAATTATATTACAAAATCACAATATTGACAACCGTGCAGCTCCTCAGAAAGAGGGGCTTTCAATAAGAATTTCTCTTTACTTGGCTGCAATTAGGTGACCAAACCTCTCCTTAGATGTAACTTTCTAGACATTGCCAATAATGTTATCTAATAATATTATTCAGATAATATGAATTATTGCTTCGATAATAAAAAATACCGTGTAATGACAATTATCAAACAACAAGAATATAAAATATCAACGCAAAGAATTATTAAATCAATAAAATAAAATATTTAAGCAAGAATATCTGTAACCATTATCGAAAGTAGTGCCTTCTTACGTAAGAATCAATAATTTGTGCAATACCGAGTGTGCTACATTGTGTTTTAACCATCGAGTATTTTAACAAAGATAATTGTGAATAACTTCACGCTGTTATTTTTAAACAACTTATATTTGTCGTTTTCTTTATCCAATCGCTTTCCGTTATGGGGCCCACACATGGTTGTGCCGTCGTACGAATATTCCCCGACAGTATGAATATTCCACGACCAAACGAATATTCCCCGACAACAATGAATATAACCACTTGCTTATTTTGAAATATTTACGTATTTTACCCATAACTATCCACATTAATCAAATCAACCCTTACTATTTCAAAATAATAAATAGAGGAAATTAAATTTCATTTATAATAAGTTGGGGTCTTACAACCTCCCCTCCTTATGAAATTTTGTCCTCGAAATTGACGTACGTACCTGGTGTTTTGAAAAGGTGAGGATACCTCGCTTTCATTTCCGTTTCCAATTCCCAGGTCATTTCCTCTATAGCATGATTCCTCCACAGAACTTTAACCTGTGGTATGACATTTGTGCGTAGGACATGCTCCTTCCTATCCAAAATCTTAACAGGTACCTCTTCGTACGTTAAGTCTTCGGCTATCTCATTCGGTTCTAACTCTATAACGTGGTTTGGTCTTTCACATATTTACTTAAATATGAGATATGTGAAACACATTATGAACACGAGACATACTCGGAGGTAACGCGAGTCTATAGGCTACATTTCCTACTCGGTCAAGAATTTGAAATGGACCAATAAATCGTGGATTGGGCTTTCCTCTCTTCCCAAATCTTGTAACTCCCTTCCATGGAGCAACTCGCAACAATACATGATCCCCTATACTAAATTCCACGTCCTTTTCGATGAAGATCCGCATAACTCTTTTGTCGATCTTGTGCCGCTTTTATATACGCGTTGTCGAATCATTTGGATCTTTTGGTAGTCATACGTACTAACTCTCGGGTCCCAACAATGTTGCTTCACCCACCTCGTCCCAACATATTGGAGAGAGACACTTTCGTCCATATAATGATTCAAATGGAGCCACACCTATACTTGTCTGATAACTGTTGTTGTAGGAGAATTCCACCAATGGTAAATACTTATCCCAACTTCCCTAGAAGTCTAGGACACACAGTCTTAATAAATCTTCAAGAGTTTGAATAGTCCTCTCGATTGTCCGTCTGCTTGAGGATGGTATGCGGCAATCAATCGTAAATCCCTGCCCATAGCTTTTTGCAAGCTAACCCAAAATCTTGAAGTGAATCTTGGGTCACGATCCGAAACTATGGATACTGGCATGCCATGCAACCTCACAATCTCATTTATATATATTCTAGCAAGACGTTCAAGGGAATAAGTCTCCCGTATTGGCAAGAAATGAGCAGACTTGGTTAATCTATCAACAATAACCCAAATAGCATTGATGCCTTGAGAAACCGTAGGAAGACCCGTAATGAAATCCATGGTAATGTGTTCCCACTTCCATTTCGGAATCTCAAGTGGTTGCAACGGACCCTTAGGTACTAGATGTTCCGCCTTTACACGTTGACAAGTTAAACACATCGAGATAAACTTTGCAATCTCTCTTTTTATATTGTTCCACCAAAATGTATGTCGAAGATCACGATACATTTTAGTACTTCCAGGATGGATTGCAAATGGTGTATTGTGTACCTCCATCATAATCTTGTACTTCAAATTAGAGTCGTTAGGAACACAAAGTCTAGAGTGGACTCGAAGTATTCCTTCTTCATCAATTCTCGCTTCTCGAATAGCTCCTTCTTGTACTTTCTTCTTTATACGCATCGACAAGATTGGGTGGCTTGAGCAACCTTAACTTTTTCTATTAAAGTTGGCTCTCTATGCGATACTTGACATCATCGCACTCATTCCCCGTGATATGATCTTCTACTCAACGTGTCACTACCACGCTCGCTTTTCAGGATGGTATTGAATAGTGTGGTCGTAGTCTTCAATAGCTCGAGCCAACGTCCGCCGCCGCATGTTGAGTTCTTTTTTGAGTGAAAAAATATTTAAGGCTTTTATGGTCCGAATATATCTCCACTTTCTCCCCATATAGATAGTGCCTCCATATCTTTAAGCTTGAAAAACGATCACGCTAACTCTAGATCATGAGTAGGATAATTCCTCTCATACTCTTTAAGTTGTCGCGAGGCATAGGCTATGACTTTCCCACGTTGCATGAGAACACATCCTAACCCTTTGCCTGAAGCATCGTCTGTAGATAACAAATCCATCCGTACCAGATGGTATTGTTAGAATAGGTGCCGAAATGAGTCTCCTCTTAAGCTCTTGGAAACTCTTCTCGCATTCTTCGCTCCAAACGAATTTTGTATCCTTCCGAGTTAGCTGGGTTAATGGAGTAGCGATTCGAGAAAACCCTTCCACGAATCTCCGATAATAACCAGCTAAGCCCAAAAAGCTACGTACTTGATCCATCGATTTTGGTTGTTCTAACTTTGTATTGCTTCAATCTTCACGGATCAACAGATACTCCATGTTTCGACACCACGTGCTCCAAGGAATTCTACTTCCTCAAGCCGTAACTCGCATTTCTTCAACTTGGCATAAAGCTTATTTTCACGAAGCCTTTGGAGTACCACTTCAAATGGTGCTCATGATCTTCACGACTTTTGGAATATATGAGGATGTCATCAATAAAAACAACAACTAACCGATCCAAATATTCCTGAATACCGGGTTCATCATATCCATGAAAGCCGCAAGAGCATTAGTCAATCCAAAGACATGACTAAGAATTCATAATGCCTGCATTCGAAGTTTCAAGGAAGTCTTTGGAATATCCTCGGTTCTAATCTTCATTGATGATATCCGAATCGAAGATCGATCTTTGAAAAGAATTGTGCTCCTTACGGTGGTCAAACAGGTCATCAATACGAGGTAGAGGATACCTATTCTTGATGGTGACATGGTTCAATTCCGATAGTTAATACAAAGTCGCATACTTCCGTCTTTCTTCTTTACTTAATAAAACAGAGCACCCCAAGGAGATGTACTGGGGACGAATAAACCGATGTCCAACAACTCCTCGTAGTTGGACCTTTAACATTGAAGTTCAATAGGAGCCATTCGATATGGGGTTTTAGAAATGGGCTTGTACTGTGTTCAAGATCAATAAAGAATTCAACTTCACGCTCGGGGTAGATCGGGAAGTTCTTCGTGAAATACGTCAGAAAGTCAATAAAAATTGGAATATTATTCAAATTTGACGTGTCTTTATTCAAATCCATAACATGGGCTAAGAAAGCTTGACATCCGTTTTTCAATAAACTAATAGCTTTATGATTAGATATGATGTTGATTGATTTTAATGGTTTAGTTGCTTGAATTGCATAACAAAGTTGGTTAGGAATATGAAAACTAACAACCTTATGAAAATAATCAATTTTGGCATGATGAGTAGTTAACCAATCAATCCCTAAAATCACATCGAAAGCAAGTATCTTTAAAGAGATAAGTCAACAGTTAAGGTGATGGTGCCAACTTGAATCAAACAAGATTTATAAATAGTGGATGTGATGAAAGTTTCTCTAACTGAGTTTCCACAAATAGGTCAAAGTCTAATTTCTCCGAGTCAAGTTTAAACGTTTGAGCACAAGTAGAGAGATAAATGAATGGGTAGAACCCAAGATCAAGTAAGGTATAAACTTCACAAAAATTTATAAATAGCTTACCTGTGATCACCTCGCTTGGGTTCCTCGATTTTGACCCGATCACAACAAACGCTTCTTCCAGAACCGATTGACTTTGACTTTTCCGGGGACGGTCTTTTGAGTCACCGTCCTCATTGAACTAGGTTTCGCCACTGCATACAATCTCGAGTGATATGTCCTTCCTTTCCACAATTATAGCATACCTTGAACTGTTAGGGGCGTTTGACCGATATGTCCCTCTTTTTTAGCATTTGTAGCATACGACGGTGGTCGTTCTCCTCCTTAGAACCATTTTTCTTTAAGACCGCTCGTCTTCATACATGGTCGTTGTTAAATCTCTCTTTTTAAAATCTCTCCCCGACTCGCTTCTTTATATTTTCATGGCCATGATTACCACCAGAGTGGTTACCATTTTTGTCCGAAGTCTTTTCTTTCTCCTAATTAGTTATCATTGTTTTGTTGATCGCTATCTCCTAGTATGATCTCGATTGTGGTCCCTCGATTGACCAGCACTTCGTTATCTCGCTCTAATAATTGAGCCTCAATTTACAACATCCGAATAGAGTGAAAATTTATGAGAAATGAGATATTGTCGTATGCCGGGTTTCAAACCTCTCAGAACATCCGCGTCATACGTTCCTCATTCTCCACCAAATGAGGTGCAAACCTGGATAACTCTGCAAACTTTGCCTTGTACTGAGACACCGTCATGTTGTTTTGTTCTAATCTAATGAACTCCACTTCCTTCATATGACGAACACTTTCAGGAAAGTATTTATCATTAAATAGTTTCTGAAACGTCTCCCAAGACATGCTGAGTGCGGCTGGATGGGTACGCTTCACAGACTCACAGACTCCCACCAGTAATCTGCCTTGCCATGGAACATAAAGGTGGCGAATGGAACCTTCTATTCCTCCGTGCATCCCAAGACATCGAATATCTTGGTAATTTGCTTGACCCATGTTTCCGTCATGATCGGATCTGGCTTTCCTTAAATTTCGTGGTCCCAACTCTTTGAACCGCTCATTTGTGACAACCCGTGAATTGCTATCATTTCCTCCTCAGATTTTTGAACACGAGTCTCCTCATTCGATTTTGCATGAACTACAAAAAGCTTCTAAACATCCCCTCGCTCATCATCCGCTCAGCAGTGTTGTTCATTGTGGAGGAACATTGCCACCGACAGTTACGCGTTCTCCTCATTGGTGAGTACATGTGTCTCCACGGTCTCATTTCCACCATTAATATTCTCATTCGACATTCTCAAACATCGTCATAAAACAAGGGTTAATTAAGGAAATCAATATATCACATAATATCCCTATATCTTCGACCAACTAACAAATAAGCTTAGTAGGACACACTAGCGAAGGATTTACTCGCCTCTCCCTCCTAGTTCTATTCCCTATCTCCGCCAGAGATAATATCCTAAGCTTTGATACCAACTGTGACGCCCCAAAATAGGTATACATCACCCATTCTGAGTTGTCAATACATGGTACAAAAACAACTACAACTTTATTATTACAACAGTAAAACTGTGAGTTTGAATACAAATATTATCTTCTAGACAATATCTATACTCAAATAAATCTGCATCACATTTGTTGATACATTATTTTACAAAAATGGTGAGGACTACTAAACAACTCTCTCTAGAACCTTCATTCCATACCCCGACTCGTACTCACTATATTCTCGCCTCCTGAGAAGAAAAATGGAACAAAAAGGAAAAGGGTGAGCTCAACTAGCCCAGTAAAGAATATTATGACTAAGATAATATACAACAAATTATCATTAGTCTTCAACAGGGAAAAAAAATCTAATAGAATACAATAGACAATAAGTTTTAAATCAATATTCGCAGCGGAAATAATAATTCATTAGTAGAGTTAAGTAGAGAATGCAAACTACTATATTCTATGTATGAATTTAAAAGTTCATCGCTCATCTTTTATCCCTGTAACATCAATCAATATATATCTCGAATCAAATATTCATCTTTGCACTACTGGTGCCAAAGATATTCATCAATTGGTCATGTTCATCTAAACACTGCTCATCTTTGCACTACGGGCCAAAGATATTCAACAAAAAAATCATTCATCTTTTGCACTACAGCCAAAGATATTCAATAATATCATCATTTAAGACCGAGGATGATGAAAAATAGTTTTAAAGAAACGAATCCGGTGAAACAAAATGACAAGGATTAAGGATTCAGATTTTGTTTTATCCATGTCCAAAAATACCTCAAAAATAATCATAGTGGTGTAAAATTCAAGAATGATCAAAACATGGATACAATCAAAGCTAGTATCCACAATAGATATTTTAGATTTAAAAGGAAAATTTTCATTTTCAATGAATAAGGCCAGATTCGTGAATAGTGTCGATACGTGAATAAAGTGACTCACACCAAAAGTTCTAAATTTGATAAAACTTTAGATCAATATTTCAAAGATAATGATATTGAAGAAATAATATCATTACGAAAAAAAATAATATCCCTTACCTCGAAAGATCAAGATTTAAATTAAATAAACAGAATATAGGTTATGACTTGAACTTGCCACCGTATAGCAATACTCAAAATATACTCAAAATACTCACAAGAATACGCCGATAATATAGAGAGAAAACTTCATTTACCGTGTGATTTTCAATTCTAACCTAAGCACCTATTTATAGGAAAATGCTTAGAACACCAAAGTAGAAAATTTAATAAATTAATATTATTTATTTTTCCACATCTTCCCACGCATCCAAGCATCTGAATTCATCTCTAGCACATGTTAAAGATGCCCACCAAACACAAAAACGCTTTTACTTATTTAAATTATTTTAAACTTCTAAAACCAATTATTTGAGACTTGAACTTCAATAATTCATAATAAATAGCCCTTTTATCAGAAAATTCGAATCTCTCAGGTTTTTATAGGAACTTCAATTCTCTACAACTTTGCAGAAGAAAGTTTTTCCACATTCCAAACAGAAATTGACCGAAATCCACAAACGGGCGATTTTACAAGCTATAATCAAATTTCAGTCAAGAAATGGGGTCCACCGACACATAAAACATACTTTAAATATTTTTGGTAACAAAAATACTCCTCCTCCACATATACTCATATATCCCACATTTATCGTAAAAATATCATCATTATTATATTATTAAAATATAATAATATATTTAAATGAATTATTTTATCAGAAAAAGATAAAATTTCAATTTTCAACAATTGTCACATTAAAAATTTTCTCCATCTATATCCACATAAAATTAATATTTTTCTCATCATATGAATCAATAATTAATTATTCACAAATAATATTATGTAATCACAATATTGAGAACCTGTGCAGCCTCTAGGAAAGAGGGGGCTTTCCAATAAGAATTTCTCCTTACTTTGGCAGCAAGCAATTAGGTGACCAAACCCTCCTTAGATGTAACTTTCTAGACTTTGCCAATAATGTTATCTAATAATATTATTCAGATAATATGAATTATTACTTCGATAATGAAAAAATACTGTAATGACAATTATTGAAACAACAACAATATAAAATATCAACGCAAAGAATTATTAAATCAATAAAATAAAATAATCGAATAAGAATTATCGTAACCATTATTGAGTAAAGGCCTTCTTACGTAAGAATCAATAATTGGTGCAATACTCAGTAGCCATCGTGTTTAAACCAATTTGAGTATTTTAACAAGATTAATGGTAAAAACTACGCCGTTATTTTTAAACAACTTATATTTGTCGTTTCTTCATCCAATCGCTCACATGGGGCCCACACACGGTCAAGGCCGTCAGCATTTAATATTCCCACAAAGATTTAATATTCCACGACCAAACGAATATTCTCCCACAACAATGAATATTTTATAACCACTTGCTTATTTTGAAATATTTATTATTTTACCCATAACTATCCACATTAATCAAATCAACCCTTACTATTTCAAAATAATAAATAGAGAAAATTAAATTTCATTTATAATAAGTTGGGGTCTTACATATATATATATATATATATATATATATATATCCATTTTCGCCCCGCCTGAGAGATCTTCGTGGCGCTTGATCGCTTATGACTTTATTTACGCTTTTGTCCCACTTTGAGTTTCTCCGTGACGATTGATAGCTTTTAATAGATTTATTTATATTTCGATCCCCATGGAGGTGCTTCGTGGTTGGTGATCATGTTTTATATATATATATATATATATATATATATATATATATATATATATATATATATATATATATATATATATATATATACCGCTTTTATATATATACCGCTTATTGCTTTTATACAAATTGCAATATTCTCATGCACCTAGGAATCATGTGATCATAGATTCATCCCATTGGATCTAGATTCGGTTCCGTGATGGACATTTTCAAATTGTAGTTGCTTTGTAAATTATTCTCATGATGTCCTAATTTCCTCGAGATGGTTTCCATACCCACGAGGAAATTGGCATTATTTTTATATATTATTTTCAGACGGGTGCTTCAGATTCACAAATAAAATCAATCAAGCCGATCGCTTAATAAAAATGGGAGTGTAAAAGGTCTTAATTCCTATTGAGCATCGTGGTTTGAAAACCTCTTTATAAAATATCATTGCCATATCTTGCTAAAAACCGAATTTTACATAAATTCAAAACTCGTATATAGGTTGAAAGAGGCCTCGCACAACTTTCATATAACAACACATTGACCCACACACACACACACACACACACACACACACACACACACACACACACTCGGATAATAGTTTTGAAAAGAGGCGGTCACCGTGGTGCTACGGATGTCTGGGGGTTCTAACACCTTCCCCGCATAACCAAGTCCCCCAGACCTAAATGAATCTCGGTTGCCGCTTAACCAGATATCGTTGTCACATCATCGGGTCAATGTGCAACCTTTTCTCGGTTGTGTTGGTACAACCATTTAAAAACCAATGGCGACTCTTAATCTGTCCCCATCGTCGACATTATACATATTTCGGACCTTTTCACTTGTTTTTCAAACAAATCTCACCTAAAATGAGAACACCAAAGAACAAGTAACGGAAAGGGACACCTAAAAATCCTGATGTCGACACTTGATACGGGGCGAACCTCGCCAACTCGTTGAATCTAGCCGCATAATCAGGTATGCTCATATTTCCCTGCTTCAATTCCAGAAATTGAACCTCCATCTGGTTCTACGAGCTGGTCGGGAAATACATCTCGAAAAACATCTCTTTAAATCTCTCCCAAGTAATTACACCTTCACCTCCACGAACTTTGTTTGCTTTCCACCAATAACTAGCTTCAGACTTCAGCATAAACGTTGCAAAAGCGGTCTTCTGGTCTTCTCTAACCCTAGCAACGTCGAAAACCTTCTCCATCTCTATAACCTACGTTTGAACCTCGATCGGGTTCATGGAACCTTTAAACTCTAGCGGTCCCACCGCCTTGAAATCATTAAACGTAGTATTTGGTGGAGCTTGAGGTTGATTATTCATTGCTCCAGCCAGTAAGTTGACCAACTGCTGAACGAGATTAGCATTGGCATTATTGTTGTTATTTGTTGACTCTTCCTGAGCTGGTTGACGTTGTTGTCTTCTTCTTGGCGGCATATTTCTGTTAAAATATATGCTTATTAAATCTCTATTAAATTCTCAAAATAGTTAAGACTTAACTCAACAATTTAATATAATTATTTAACACATCATCTCAAACAACTTAATATATATTCATTCAAATCAAAAGTTTTGACATCAGACGATAGCATCACTGCTATTTACATCAACTATCCTGAGATAAAGAATCCACATGATTTAAATATTAAAATATTCCTTTGTTTATAACTACATCAGAATTTACATCTAATTACTAGACAAGTTTATCACATAAGTAAACAAATTCTATCACTGTATGTCATGGCGCTGAATAGCCTTGCTACACTCCTCTTCCATTATGCGAGACATCGTCCTACGATCCAGTATATACGATAGAAGTCCTTTGAACTGGATGGGGTACCTTAAAACTTGATCCTGTGCCTCATCCATTGCATGATTAAGTATAGAGTATGTCTCCCCAAGCTTCTCCTTCTTTGCACGACCGTCCTCTTCCGCAAGATCAGCACGACGTGACTCTCTTACCCAGCCTTCCTCTGCTATGATCAGCCTTTCAGAGCTCAGGAAGAGTCAACAAATAACAACAATGTGTCGTACATCTCTTTCTCCCTCTCTTTCTGCTCTAAAGTAATCTGCTGAATAATCGCCCGCTTAGTCAGATCCTGCACCTCATCTCGCAACTCTACGTTACGGTCGTATAATGTGTCGTACATCTCAGCATCAATGGAGTGTTGTGGAAACTCCTCTTCTTCCTCTTCCTCTTCCTCTTCCTCATCAAATTCCTCCTCAGGATCGCCTGTGTTCATGCTCCGACCAACAACGGTGATCAATGGAGATGACTCCCTTTGTACCAACTGTTCCCTAACGACATGAATGTCTCGGGGTTCCTCCTCTGTAGGTACTATAGGTACTCGGGGTTCCTCCTCCCCTACTCGACTAGTTCCTCCAACATCCGACATCCTGACAATAAAATTTCAAGTTTTAGTTACTAAGTCGTACTAGTGAGCACATAATTTAACACATAAGCACATAAAGTCTTTTATTATCTTCAATGAATTACAAAAATTCATTTCCTAGAACTTGATAAGAGTTTTCCATCACTGTGTTCTTTCTATAAGGCTACTACCTAAGGTTCATAACCTACAGCTTTGATACCAACTTGTGACACCCCCAAATCTAGGTACTTCGATTCCACGAGATTTGGTGTTCACTGTACAAATATAATCTATCTATCTACCCATAATAAATGCAAACCATGCAATAGATAGAAATAAATCTTCCCCTTATGGGGTTACAACATCTGAATAATAAACATAATCCCAGGTCATATTAACCTTAAACATCTATGCGGAAACATAAACAAATAAGTCTTAAACAACATCATTAACTTAATACAAAAATTCAACATCTCAACAAATAACAAGTCTTCATCACTTGTTAACCATGCCCTTGCCTTTACTAGTGGAAGGTTCGTCGTTCTTTCGTTCTTAACTGCAATGTTATTATTACGCAAGAGTGAGCACTATTGCCCATAAGTAAAATAATGAAATAATAATGTATAATAACATGCGAGTGAATCAAAGACTTCTGAAATAAAAGCTCAAATTTTGAATCAAGAATGAATAACAAGAATCAAAAGATTTCGAGGGTCATAAGACCTTGAACTATGTCCTAGGTTAACAAGGGTTATACTTTGAAACCTTTAATACTATAAGACTATGGACCTTTCTACTCACTTAGGGGATCAGCCTTAGTACCATACTATGCATTAATATCTTAATGACCGACGATAAGTAAATCCCTTCATGAGGGTTGTTCATCTCAGTTTGACATTAGAGTCCGCACCAAAGAAAGTTTGGTTTGGATAAATCAATAAGGGTTCTGAATTTAGAACGTTCATCAACTATAGACTAGTTGAATCAATAAGGATTCGCTAGTCTAACAAGGTTCAACAATAAATGATATTTATAATGAATAACAATCTCAATAGGTATACAATAGAACAATTATTGTATAACAGAATCATACTTTGAAAAGATAATTAATCTTTAACATAACAAATGAACTTGATTTATAAACTTGAATAATGATAACAAGTAGGGTTAGTAAACTTGCCTCGTGCATAGATTACATGTTAATTAAACACGTCCCTTGAATTTAATCCTACATACCATTTACATTCACAAAACCAGTTAATTATAACTTAACTAATCATCAAACGTTCATTCTTTTTGTCTAACTCGAATTATGACTATGCTTAGACAATTTATTACACTTAATGTCACATAATTTACACTTCATGAATAACAAGCTAATTATGTATTCAATAATTTAATCCACATGCAATTATATTATTTACATGTTAAGTATCTATTTTAATATCTCATTATACTTCTAACATAACTCTATGTTCTTTAATTTAAGTTGCTATCACATTGTTAGACTTGAAAATTAAAAATAATTCATTTTCGACATTACGTAGAGTGGTATTTGCTATTACTACCTTTGAACTAAGCCTTGGCATACTTGTGGTTATAATACTGACTTGAGATCCTGGTGTACATGGCAGAAATACAAGGAATTAAGGCAAGGATGTAGACCGGCGCCATGAAGGGAGAATTCAGAAACTGCTGCAATTCGCGAAAAATTGCGAGAGATGACCAAAAACTCCAATTAAATTATTACTACACTTAATTTAATCAAACCCACATAATATAATTTATACATAATCATTACCCAACATTTATATAATGATTTTAATCCATTAAAACACATAATTACAGATTTAAAATATGTAAATTTCACAGTTCTTGATGTTCTTGAAGGTTTTGAACATAAATCATGAAAATTAATACTACGGATTCGTTATAACACCGAATTCGTTCATTTAAAGTTTGGTCTCTTCATATTAACATGTATAATAATATACGAGTATAAATGTTACAAAACCATTTATGTTTGACACATTAAAATTACGTATAAGGGCCATATGGCCAAAACCCATACTCTGTAAGTTTTGAGCAACATATACGACGTATTTTCATGAAACTAATGACATGGTAACTTATATAATATATATTGAATACGATTTTGATAACATTTAACACATATATAAACTCATAATCATACCCTTTCCCAATTACAGAGACTTTACAAAAGCTTTGAGAGCCATTTTCATGAAACTTAAACAACGTAACTTTAAAATTTGGGAAGGAGGAGATTACCCAAAGTGTAGTGTAGATTTTAATAGGAGATGAATTCCTTCTCAAATTCTTCTTCAATCACAGACTCACAGTTCTCCTCAACAATTATAAATTTCTCTCTGACTAGTTTATCAAACTTAAGAAAATGAACTTAAAGAATACGCATATATTTTATAAACTGGCACAGTTGTGGTCAGTTACCCAATCATGGGTTAACTGCCATCAACCTCCACTAGTGCCATGTTTGGCTAGCCTTAAAAGGCTTATTGCCATTTAATTTAATAAACTCTTTTATCATATAGTTTAAATAATGTCACACCCTTTATAAAATAACTCAATTAATTTATTTAATTTAAATTAAATAAAATATAATAATTTCTCATTAATTCACATAGTCATATAATTAATTTTCTCATTAATTATAAAATAATATTACAGCTTATTAAATATTTCTTTTAATTTAATAAACTCACATAATTACATACTTTGAATAATAAAATTCTCTACATTAATTTAATAAATATACACATATAATTTAATTAATCTATCACAATTGCATCAATTAATTATTTAATCTAATAATTAAATCATCGAAAATAAAATATTTATTTAATTCAATAAATATTAGGAATTAAATTACAAAAATCTTGTTCGTCACATCGACACACAGTTCATATATATAAATATATATATATAAAAGCAAATAAACGCACCGGTAGTCAAGTCTAGCTCAATCGAGGCATAATTCGTTAATGTTAATATATATATATATATATATATATATATATATATATATATATATATATATATATATATATATATATATATATATATATATATATATATATATATATATATATATATATGTTTAAATAAAACCACGGACCAAAGTCCGGGTAAATGCGCTGTGTAATACGACTCAACGTGAAGAAGAAGGTGTGCGAGATGAAGAGAAAGACTCTAAAGTGTGTGAGAAGGCTTACAGTTGATCACCAAAGAAGACTTATATATCTTTAGAGTGGGTAAACATTGGCTTTTGTATGTACAAAAGAGGCTATATATGAGCTCACATGTGTTTAAAAATGAGAAAGTACATCGCATGGGGTGAGTGCAGAGCAAATTGGGCGGTGGCTTTCTCATTGCTTTTCTCTTGCAAAATGGGCAGCCCAAGCCCTCTATTTATAGATGATTTAGCTTGTAGTGTACGAGAGGCAACCCTGGTGGGTCCAGTTTTCTGGCCGGGTCAAATCTCGTGTAGATGCGGTACTCGAACAATCGTAATGTCCACTGAACTTTTAGAAGTGCAACCGCATCCGCTTGAGCTATACAAGACCTATTTTGGACCGCCGTTGTCGAGTTGTATGATGGCATGGGATTAGAGTTTGTACGGGTCATTGAAGATGGGACGATGCCTCCTATCTTCTAGCTTCAACTTTCATCCGTTACTCCCCCGCATAATAGTCACTCTGGATTGGTTAGTCTTGTGGGACATCGCTATGTAGAGATGTTGAGACGATGTGGCGTGGCATCGCGTTGCCGAGAGATGATGATGTTGCCCCTTCACCAAGTTATTGCCGGATTAATGATAAAGCGACGCTGCTCAAAGCTTCACCGAGATGGACTCACGATTTGTCAAGGTCCTCATTATCATCTTTGAGGTGTGCCTCGTCTTTCCCAATGTTATCATCGGGTTGGTACATTGTATTTCGTTGAGCGCCGAGATTGAAGTCGGGTCACATTTGAAACAAGCATTTTTTGGTTATCGCCAAACCGCATTCCTCGGGGTTATCACCAAGGTGGTGGCTATTCCCATGGTTGGGGACCGATTTGGATACCGTGGGGTTATCTCCTAGATTAATTGGTCTTCTCCAAGTGTGTGTTCGGTATTGATCCGCATGCCTCGGGTTATATCCGGAGGTTGATTTGTTACTCAGCAGTGATCCGGGTCGATGATCTTGAACTTCCTAGAGTATCCTAGATGAATATGGATTGCCTTCGTGGTTCCTCTTAAAAAAGAAGAATTTGTCCTCCTACAATGTTAGTGACAGGTGTACATAAAATTTCGAGTGTCTACAGATGTCCCTCTTTATTATACTCATACATGGCGATGCATGGGTAGGATAAAGAATCCTAGACACTTGAAATGCAACAAGACAAACATGGTACTATGGGTAGTAACATGATACAAATGTATGATGCATGTGTACGGGGTTGTAGCCTAACATGCTGGGGGATGATTGCTGGCTCCTTGCTGCTTCAACTAGGGATTGGAAATGATGACCAGATTTGATGTGTAATCTGAATATGTCAGGATGTTGATGTTGGAGTTATCACCAAATCCCTGTGTCTTCGATTATGACTTGATCCTGAAGATGTACCTCTTATGTGTAAGAGATCCGTGGGGATAAAGCTTGGTCTGTTTGAGGATGTGTATAACATATTCCATCATATATCCTCTTTGATAACATTGACCTTTCCTGGTTGGTATCGCAGGTCATGTCAAGATTCTGTTGGATTTACTGCCAACAGCAAATGCTGTTAGGGATGTCTGACCTTCGTTGACGTGTACTTCACTAACATGTGAATCAACGGCAGAAAAATCATGTGGGATATACTGTCAAGGCTGTTTGACCTTCGTTGACGTGAAAATCAACGGCTGATACTCTGTGGGTAGATTGGCAAGGTTGCTTGACCTCCGCTGTCATGGAGATAAACGGAACATTACGTTGTGACCCCCGCTGGGGATCCGCTGGGGAATATGAGGAATCGAGCATGAAATCGTCGAATAGCTCTAGAGCCCTGATAGGTTTAATCGCTATCGGCTGAGATAACGTCAAGGCTGCTTGACCTTCGTTGATATATGTGTCAACGGCTTGAATCCGCGTTGTAATCCCCTACTGGGTCTTCATGTTGTAATGTGACGCCCCCAAAATTAGGTATACATCACCCATCTTGGGTCGCCAGATACATAGTACAGAATTCAAATACAACTTACTAATACCAATCGTGCGGTACAATACTTACAAAACATAAACCGTGAGTTTGAATACAAATATTATCTACTAGAGATTATACAAACTCAAAAGGAGTCCTCATTACAATTATTATCATACTATTTCATGTAATAGTGAGGACTACTAATGCTATCCCTCTCGACCATCACTTGCTCCCCGACTCGTCTCCCAAACTATATTCTCATTTTCAAGAGAATAAAGGAAGAAAGGGTGAACTCAACTAGCCCAGTAAGAAATATTATGACTAAGATAATGCAGAATAAATTATCATTAGCCTCCAACAATGTTAAACTAATAAAATATAATAGACATCAAGTTTAACTGCAGCAGAACAAGCAATCCATTAAAAGAGTCAAGTAGAGAATAGAATCTACTATCTTTTATGATTTAAAAAGGTTTTCATCACTTTTATCGCTGAGACTCATCTCAATAAATAATCCACATCATTAAATCATCCCTACACTACAGGCCAAGGATATTCTTTAGTATCACGACCACAAATTATCCATGCACTACAGGCCAAAGATAATTGTGTTTTCATCAACGGTCCTGATCATGCCATAAAACAATTCATCTTTGCTCCCTTAGCCGAAGAGAATCCATAGCCATGATCATACCAAAAATTGTCCATCAATGCACTATGGACCAATGAGGACTTTTAATTTTCACATCATTTGTAACATTACGGTCATGATTATACCGAATAATCCCTGGTCATAATCATACCAAGTCTATCTATGCACTACAGGCCACATATGACTTTCAACATAACATAAACATCAGGATGATGACAATGATATAAGAATTCAATAAAACAAGTTCAAGAATTAATTTATCCATGAACCAATAACGTCTAAATTGTCAACATGATACTGCTTTGTAGAGTAAAATTTAAGAATGCTCAGAAGAATATTTCCATGAAAAGATACTGGATGAAACGCAAATATCAATGATATTCTACTAATTTCATGGAGTATAGAAGTCAAAACTTTAACCAACCGAGTATAATAAAGAATGGAATAACAAAAGAAATCACCATGCATGCGGTAGATTCACATAGACAAAGTTATTCCAATGTAATAATAATAACGAAACCAGTCAGCAAAATTTGCTAACCGGCATGATGTTCCAACAGAATAATAAAGATTTTAACCAGTCCCACAGTAAAACGCATGCATATATGATATTCCAATAGAATAATAAAGACGAATTAGGTCCCGTAAAACGCATGATAGGATATTCCAATGTAATAATAGAATAATGTCACCAAGTATAGGGTAGCCCACGATACAAAAGTTATTCCAATGAATAATAAGGAATGGAATAATGTAAGTTCTCTTCATGAATACAAAAGAATAATATCCCTTACCGTAAAATAAAACTTGATATAAGAGTGAAGAAGCAGTAGTAAAACGCTTTCTTCTATCTCTCTATAGTCTCTCTCTATAGTTTCTCTCTCTAGAGTTCGGTGAATTCGTAAGAAAATAATGAAGGAATGAGCTTCTATTTATAGGAAAATGGAATGCATAAGAATTAATCCATGAACGGTCCCGATTGATTTACTTTAAATCGACGGTCCATATTTAAAGAAAATCTTTAAATAAAATATAATATATTCTATTTATATAAAAAGATTTTTACTATGCAAAACTATGCGGCACTATGCAAACACTATGCATAATAAAATATAATATATTCTATTTATAGAATAACTTTAATAAAGTATTATGTTTTATATAAAAAGATTTTACTATGCAAAACACTATGCATAATAGAATATAATATATTCTATTTATAGAATAACTTTAATAAAGTATTCATTTTATATAAAGATGTTTGTTTTATTACGTTAATAATACTTTAATAAAACAAAACTTCTAAATCAACAATAATTGAATCAAATAATGTGAGATACTACGCAAAGAACTATTGTAGCAATAATTGAACAAAACCGAGAACATAAATATCAATAATCAATCTTGTGTGTGCTACTATGCAACAACGCCAGACATCGCATTTCTTTTACTACGAGTAGTTCAACAAAGATCAACCAGAAACTTCGTAGTTAATTTTCAATAAAATATTTTTGTCATTTTCTCAATCCGACAATAATTTCGTTGTGGGTCAACCAATGATTGTGCCGTTATGCGAATATTTCGCTTAAAACGAATATTCCCCGACCAATCGAATATAATATGACAACTTGCATACTTTGCAAAATTTATAAATAATAACCACCACTTTAAACATTATCTCAAATTCACACCATAATATAAAAAAAATTATTTCGAGAAAATTAATTTTTATTCATAAAATTTGGGGTTTCATATATAACCCCATCTGGGACTTGAAAGTTGTAACTCCGTCAGACATACGTCAGAAACTTGGCTTCGGGGACTCATTTAGGTAACGACTCGAGTCATAAGATCGGACATGTACAAGGTATTGCCGGATGTGTTTTGTAACAAATGAAATCATTGGCAGAGTATACCTCGTGTCCGGGTGACTACCAATGAGCGATGTACAAACTCAAAGTTTCATCTGAGAAGACCAGGATTATATGCTGTTTTGCTCAATGGCATGGCATTTTGATTCCCAATTTGACCTTTCTAGTCCGTAAGAACTCCTTTACAACTCAAACTGGACCGAGCTGGAGGGGTGGGACCAACATAGGGTGCCGCTTGGCAGTGCACGATGTAGCCATGTGGTGAGCTCGTGGCCAATCGTGGATGATAAATTCCAAAGAAGTTGGCAACACAAGTCATTTTCACTTTGTCGCAAAGAGAAATCCGTGAGCCTCCTTGGATCTCATTGAGTTCGCTATTTTACGCAAATTGCCACCGCATGACAAGTGTTCTACACTATATCCGTAACGTATGCATGTATTTTTTCCGCTTTTTATCCGTTGATTTTGAGTTATAACATGAAATGTATCTAAACACATAGTAGTGATTATGTATGCACAAATGACTTGCTAAAAAATATTCAACACAGTAAATGTTAGTAGTAGACCATGCTGAACATAATGATGTGAAAAAAATTGACTTTTGAGACAGTCAAATTGGCACATTTTCTGCTATTTTTTTGTCCTATATGAGGTCCAATGAGAAAAAGGTAGAAAGGCAAATTACTCCTGATATTGAGGTTAACCTTATCCATGATGATTTTGATTTTTAATGCATATATCATGTATATGACTTTGGGGAAGGTGTGCTACTGAATGGCCACCTAGACATGCCTATGTGCATGTGGATAGTCCTATTTTCAAAGGGGACTATGGAAATTTTTTTTCCAAATATAGGCATTGCGTAGTCATGCATTTTAACTCTATTGTATGTTAAAGTAAATGCATGCATGCATATAGTTATAAATGCATTTTACAAAGCTCCAGGTAAGGAAATACCACACCCTTTCTGAGGTGATTTGGAGACTTGTTGTCCAGATATCATGGATCCGGATCAGCCGAGTAGTTCCCGCAGGACCACTTCTGGTATACGGCGGAGGGCTTCTGAAGTGCCTCGACCCCGCTCTGTCAGACAGCCTCGTCGATTGGTGAAGGCCATGATTCGTCCATTCCAGGTAGACATGCCATACGTTGAGGATGTGGATGCAGATATTCCAATTGAGGATCCCGCTCCTACTGCACATGTCCCTCGTAGGGAGCTCCCGAGTATTCAGGTGGCAAACCCAGAGCTACTGGGTGATTTGAGTAGACATCCATCGATGTACTTGCATGCTAACGAGGATTGGCGTTAGACTTTGATCTTCCTTCTTTCCTATTGAGGAGGAGCAAAGGATTTATTATGTTGATCTGCACTTCATGCAGGTTCCTGTCTTCATACAGCCTCGAGGGAATTGGTTTAGTATACACTCCATGTATCAGGCTCTTCATCTTGATTACAGAGCCGTAGTACATGACTGGGGATTTGGGGCATTCTTCTCCATCCTTCCCCGTCGTTGTCCCTAGGGTTACCTCAGGGCATTGTCTGAGCGATGGTTTCATCAGACTCAGTCACTCCATCTGTTGGATTGCGAGGTGATGATGATGCCGATGGATTGGCAATTTATCACAGGTATGGAGTTTGGAGGGGAGCCAGTGCCTTGCATGACGAATATTACCCCTACTACCGTCAAATCCTTGTTAGGAGTTCCGGCGGAGGCGCTCAAAGGCAGGACTGTCCGTTCAGGTCCTTTGAGCGTAGATGCTATGAGTGGGCCTTTGAGTGAGCCTATGCTTGATGATGTCAGAATCAGGGATCGCGTTCTGCGGCGATTGTTCCTGATGATCATTAGAGGCTGCTTCATAGCAGATAACTCTTCTACGGTTTCTTTCACTTTGATTAGTGCCACGCATGACGTGGACCGTATTGGAGAGTATGATTGGGGCTCCTATACCTTTGCCTATTTCCTCCAGGGGCGCATGGATGCTCATTGTGGTTTAATAGAGAGGCTTGGCTAGGCTTTTACCCATTTACCGGCGGAGTATTTCTCTTATCTTTTCCCATTTATAGGTTAAGAGTGTTTATCGATAGCAGATGTTTTGCCATTGTGTTGGGCTTTGGGCCTATGAGAGGCTCCCATGTTGCGTCCCCATGAGTGTGTTAGGTTTAGACACTCATCCACGAGGACAGCGATGACATCATTCTATTTCTTTGAAGGTCCCCTGTGAATTCGAGGGCTTCACCACTCGCCTTGATGTCAAATGGAGTTTCGACGGTGATACTATCGATGGATTCCCTATTCAGGGAACACTTGACCATCGGCATTGAGGCGGACACCCACTAGAGTCGAGTATGTGATTTCCACCAGAGAGTTCTCTCTTCACAGATGGAGGGTGGGAGCTCTATTTAGGAGAGAGCGTGCATATTAGGGAGTACCACAGGGGAGATTAAGATACCGATCTTGCCTCCCCGTCAGCGCCATTGGGTTCGTAGATCGCAGATCACCCATAACAGATATCCCATTGTTGGGGTTGACGGTTTTGCATTGTCGAGGGTCCATGTACTCGGGGAGACATTCCAGCGGTGGTGGTCCCCTCGCACTATTGGAGCCCAGTCCCGCGCCACACAATTTATGGGGGATATGGTTCCTGGATCCTTGATGATGACGGATTGGATAGCTTGTGTCCGAGATTAGACTCATATGACCCAGATTGATAGTTTGACCCAGAAGTTGGACCAGACACATATATTTATCCAGCATTTGGGCAGAGATCCAGCAGAGGCGGATTCATTTGTTCCTTACAGCTCAGGCGTTGGCCCCTCAGATGACCCATTCAATTTTGTCGGCGTAGATCCTCCTCTATATAGGCCTGACATCCATGTTGATAGAGATCCAGTGACTCAGGAGGAGTTACATCAGGTGGACAGGATTGATGATGTGGACATCAACACCTTGGTCTTCTTCTAATGTGTATTCTTGTTATATCTTTTGATAGGCCTCTGTTAGATATTGGGTGGTTGTACCCCATTCTCGCTATATCTTTGATAGGCCTCGTTAGTAGTAGGGTGTATGTGCCCTATTTCCTCAGATTTGTAAGTACAGAGATGATGCAATAGATGATGATATACTTAGGGAATGTATGCACGCTTTTTTCCATTCCTATATCATATTGACATCTATTATCTCGCTATGCATGTATCATGTTATGCATATGTATGTATATCGAGAGATATTCAAAGATTGACCCCTGGATAGTCTTATGACTACGCCCGATGGATGTCTTCTTGACGATTATAGTATAGATCATACCCCACCATCATTGGGTGGCCTTGGGTACGATCATTGGTGATGATATAGCATGTCACCACCGGATAGGGTGATCATCAGATTATTTCTTCGAAAGATACCATGACTTTATTGATGTTTGAGTTCCCACTGTGGTTTGTAGACGAGGATGCTAGAGCATTGGATATCGGATAGGCGGTGTTTTCGATTTGGGACCCATGAGTTGACTCCTACTACGGAGGAGTATGCACGACGATCGACGAGCGTCGCCTTTTAGATGCACTCTTGCGTGAAATCGGCTTTGGGAGACATGAGTAGACGATTCATGACTCTCACTAGATTACGACGCAGAGTGGTACAGGATGAGCTGACATCTAGCCACGTGATATCCCAGCATTTTCTGTATAACAGATTTGGCTCGGAAGATAGCTATTTATGATATTCCGAGGATTTCACCGCACTAGAGGATCACTGGCATTTAGCCAGGGTTGATGTATTGTTGCTGTGCGTACTATCATATGTCTTTATGCCACGATACATGGACGAGATAGACATCGGTGTCATCATGGTCGTGAGAGCTCTTAGGGAGGGTCGTACCATTGTACCTATGATTATAGCAGAGACCCTGCGGTCAGCATCCTACTGTTGCACTTATCCGATAGGAGTGTTCACTGGGAGTTCGGTCATGCTGTATGTGTGGTTTATGTCACACTTGAGACCGATTGGTACCTTTAGACGACATGGATATTGTTTCACCCATGATGTAGCTATGTCATACTCCTTTCAGCCATCAAAGTGTATAGATGATCTGTCATGGTCCACATTTTTAGCAGATATCAGAGATCCTTGTAGTATATTGCCGTGTTCGGGGCTTAGCTCACCATACAGCTTCATTACTCATGCTCTAGGCATGAACTATCTCCCTCTGGCTGGTTTGAGGGGTGTGACTACTTATTACCCACTGGCCGTGATGTCGCAGTTTGACTAGTTTTAGGATTTTCATCCTTTCGAGGGGGCGATAGGTTAGCGTTCAGCTTCTCGATATCTTTCAGCAGAGGACTAATCCCGTGTATATGCTTGTTGGGATCAGCGTGAGATAGCTGCTTTTTCTGTGAGCCATCCGGGTTGTTCTGCAGAGTATTTCGCATGGATGGAGACAGAGATTTTATCAGCAGCAACAGTATCTGCAGTACCGAATAGAGAGTTATATGATGTAGAGCCCATGGAGGACATCGATTCCTACATTGAGGAGGAGCCCGGTGCTGGGTTGCTAGCATTTCTTCCGGATTCTCCTAGTACCAGTACTGTTATGATTCAGCACTCAACACAGTATTTTGAGCAGAGTCATCATCTGATGACCTTTGAGAGAGATCAGGCTCGATCTATGATGTTGACTGCCCTTGATGGGAAAGACGCAGCTCTATTAGGGAGAGACGAGGCATTAGCTCGCAGAGATGCCGCTGTTGTAGAGCGGGACGAGGCCAGATCAGCCAGAGATGGAGTGATAGTTGAGTGGGATAGTGCCATATCTGCCCGGGATGTAACCGTCACAGATAGTACTGCAGTGAGGTCCCTTACCACTGGCATGATCGCAGAGATGAGCGCATATATTGATGAGCATATGGTCACCATGCAAATGGCGGCAGATCTATTGGGTCATGTGGATATTCTCATACAGGAGACCACAACTTCACCTCCATCTTCTGAAAGGGACGCCATGTTGGGCTTGTTAGCTCGCATATACCTTGACTTGAAGATGAGCTTGTATTTACCTGCACAGACTAGCTTAGCCATTTTGTCATGTACAATTTACATTGTATATATCAAACAACATTATATATATAACAGGGAAATATATTTTTGGATCACTTCCCTTTTAGATATGTTTTGCTACTTGCTTGATATTTTGCCTGTTGCTTCAGGGCTTGTGATCTTGATGTATTCTGAATTCCTCCTAGGTGGATGGACATTGAGTTATCTCTGGATAGTTCAGAATGGATCATTGATCTTTATGTATCCCTACCATCTTTGGTGTCTTGGGACTGGTTTCTATATGGAAAATGTGGAGAGGAGTGTGGATTTCCTCTCTGAGATTGACCGCACCACAGCTGGTCTCCAGTACTTCTATTTAGGAGAACCCTAGTTAATTCCATCTCTTATGGATTGGTGTTGTTGCTTTCAAGGTATGACCGCAGCTTAGATGGTCGTAGAATCTCCTATTTGGGAGGAGTTCGTGTAATTCTATCCTTTGGTGCGAAGTTAAATTGTGACGCCTCAAAATAGGTATACATCACCCATTCGAGTTGTCAATACATGGCATGTAAACAACTACAACTTTATTATTACAACAAGAAAACTGTGAATTTGAATACAAATATTATCTTCTAGACAATATCTATACTCAAATAAATCCTCATCACATTTATTGATACATTATTTTACGAAATGGTGAGGACTACTAAACAACTCTCTCTACAACCTTCATTCCATACCCCAGGCTAAAGTACTCGCTATATTCTCGCCTCCTGAGAAGAAAAATGGAACAAAAAGGAAAAGGGTGAGCTCAACTAGCCCAGTAAAGAATATTATGACTAAGATAATATACAACAAATTATCATTAGTCTTCAACAGGGAAAAAATCTAATAGAATACAATAGACAACAAGTTTTAAATCAATATTCGCAGCGGAAATAATAATTCATTAGAAGAGTTAAGTAGAGAATGCAAACTACTATCTTCTATGTATGAATTTAAAAGTTCATCGTCTATCTTTTATCCCTGTAACATCAATCAATATATATCTAGAATCAAATATTCATCTTTGCACTACAGGCCAAAGATATTCATCAGTTGGTCATGTTCATCTAAACACCTGTTCATCTTTGCACTACGGGCCAAAGATATTCATCAGAAATCATTCATCTTTGCACTACAGGCCAAAGATATTCAATAATATCATCATTTAAGACTGAGGATGATGAAAAATATTTTTAAAGAAACGAATCCAGTGAAACAAAATGACAAGGATTAAGGATTCGTACTTTGTTTTATCCATACCTCAAAAATAATCATAGTGGTGTAAAATTCAAGAATGATCAAAACATGGATACAATCAAAGCTAGTATCCACAATAGATATTTTGAGGCGAAAAGGAAAATTTTCATTTTTTGATAAATAGTGTCAGATTCGTGAATAGTGTCGATACGTGAATAATCTCTAGACACCAAAAGTTCCAAATTTGATAAAAACTTCAGATCAATATTTCAAAGATAATGATATTGAAGAAATAATATCATTACTGAAAAAAAATAATATCTCTTACCTCGAAAGATCGGTACTTCTAAATTGAAACTGGGATAAGGCTATGACTTGAACTTGCACCGTATAGCAATACTCAAAATATACTCAAAATACTCACAAGAATACGCTCGATAATATAGAGAGAGAAAACTTCAGTTTCTGGTGTGATTTTCAATTCTAACCTAAGCACCCTATTTATAGGAAAATGCTTAGAACACCAAAGTAGAAAATTTAATAAATTAATATTATTTATTTTTCCACATCTTCCTACGCATCCAAGCATCTGAATTCAGTCTCTAGCACATGTTAAAGATGCCCACCAAACATAAAAAACGTTCTTCTTATTTAAATTATTTTAAACTTCCAAAAATCAATTATTTCGGAGCTTCAGAACTTCAATAATTCATAATAAATAGCCCTTTTATCAGAAAATTCAAATCTTGCGTGTTTTTATAGGAAATTTAATTCTCTACAACTTTACAGAAGAAAGGTTTTCCAAATTCCAAACAGAAATTGACCGAAGTTCACAAACGGGAGATTTTATAGGCTATAATCAAATTTCAGTCAAGAAATGGGGTCCACCGACACATAAAACATGTTTTAAATATTTTTGGTAACAAAAATACTCCTCCTCCACATATACTCATATATCCCACATTCATCGTAAAAATATCATCATTATTATATTATTAAAATATAATAATATATTTAAATGAATTATTTTATCAGAAAAAGATAAAATTTCAATTTTTAACAATTGTCACATTAAATTTTTTTTCCATCTATATCCACATAAAATCAATATTTTCCTCATCATATGTATCAATAATTAATTATTCACAAATAATATTATGAGAATCACAATATTGACAACCACAGTAGGTTCGAGGAAAGGGGCTTTCAATAAGAATTTCTCCTTCTTGGCGTGCAATTAGGTGACCAAACCTCTCCTTAGACGAACTTTCTAGACATTGCCAATAATGTTATCTAATAATATTATTAGGATAATATGAATTATTGCTTCGATAATGAAAAATCGTGTAATGACAATTATTGAAACAATGACAATATAAAATATCAACGCAACAATTATTAAATCAATAAATAAAATCTTTTGAGCGGTAATTTATCGTAACCATTATTGAGTAAAGTGCCTTCTTACGTAAGAATCAATAATTGGTGCAATCTGCTAATCTTCTCTTGTGTTTTAACCACCGAGTATTTTAACAATATTAATGGTAACAACTACTGGCCAGTTATTTTTAAACAACTTATATTTGTCGTTTTCTTCATCCAATCGCTTTTTTTGTTATGGGGCCCACATTACGTCATTCAGGCCGTAAATTTGAATATTCCCGACAAGATGCGAATATTCCACGACCAAACGAATATTCAGAAATAACAATGAATATTTTATAACCACTTGTTTATTTTGAAATATTTATGTATTTTACCCATAACTATCCACATTAATCAAATCAACCCTTACTATTTCAAAATAATAAATAGAGAAAATTAAATTTCATTAATAATAAGTTGGGGTCTTACAACCTCCCTCCTTATGAAATTTCGTCCTCAAAAAATTAGCACATTACACTGTGTTTTGAAAAGGTGAGGATACCTCGCTTTCATTTTCGTTTCCAATTCGGTCATTTCCTCTATAGCATGATTCCTCCACGTAACTTTAACTTGTGGTATGACCTTTGTGCGTAGGACATGCTCCTTCCTATCCAAGATCTTGGACAGGTACCTCTTAAACGACGTTCGGTCTTGACTATCTCGTAGGTTCTAACTCTATAACGTGGTTCGGGTCTTTCAAATATTCTGAAATACGAGATATATGAAACACATTATGAACACGAGACATACTCGGAGGTAACCCAAGTCTATAGGCTACATTTCCTACTTGGTAAAGAATTTGAAATGGATCAATAAATCATGGATTGAACTTTCCTCTCTTCCCAAATCTTGTAACTCCCTTCCACGGAGAAACTCGCAACAATACATGATCCCCTATACTAAATTCCACGTCCCAAATTTTGTCGATTTTGTGCCATTTGTATACGTTGTCGAATCATTTGGATCTTCTCAGTAGTCATACGTACTAACTCGGGTCCCAACAATGTTGCTTCAACCACCTCATCCCAACATATTGGAGAGTGACACTTTCGTCCATATAATGCTTCAAATGGAGCCACACCTATACTTGCCTGATAACTGTTGTTGTAGGAGAATTCCACCAATGGTAAATACTTATCCCAACTGCCGTTGAAGTCTAGGACACGTAGTCTTAATAAATCTTCAAGAGTTTGAATAGTCCTCTCTCGATTGTCCGTCTGTTTTGAGGATGGTATGCTCAATCGAATCAGAACTGCGTGCCCATAGCTTTTACCATAAGCTAACCCAAAATCTTGAAGTAAATCTTGGGTCATGATCCGAAACTATGGATAGTTGCATGCCATGCAACCTCACAATCTCATTTACTAGCAAGACGTTCAAGGGAATAAGTCTCCCGTATCGGCAAGAAATGAGCAGACTTGGTTAATCTATCAACAATAACCCAAATAACATTGATGCCTTGAGAAACCGTAGGAAGACCCGTAACGAAATCCATGGTAATGTGTTCCCACTTCCATTTTGGAATCTCAAGTGGTTACAACGGACCCTTAGGTACTAGATGCTCCGCCTTTACACGTTGACAAGTTAAACACATCGAGATAAACTTTGCAATCTCTCTCTTCATATTGTTCCACCAAAATGTATGTCGAAGATCACGATACATTTTAGTACTTCCAGGATGGATTGCAAATGGTGTATTGTGTGCCTCCATCATAATCTTGTACTTCAAATCGAAGTCGTTAGAACACAAAGTCTAGAGTGGACTCAAGTATTCCTTCTTCATCAATTCTCGCCTTAATAGCACCTTCTTGTACTTTCTTCTTTATACGCATCATTTCCGCCTTCGGTGGCTTGAGCAACCTTAAATTTTTCTATTAAAGTTGGCTCTATCGTATACTTGACATCATCTCACTCATTTCGCGCATATGATCTTCTACTCAACGCATCGCACTACCACGTTCGCTTTTCCAGGATGGTATTGAATAGTGTGGTCGTAGTCTTCAATAGCTCGAGCCAACGTCGGCCGCCGCATGTTGAGTTCTTTTTGAGTGAAGAAATATTTAAGGCTTTATGGTCCGAATATATCTCCACTTTCTCCCCATATAGATAGTGCCTCTATATCTTTAAGCTTGAAAAATGACCGGCCGCCAACTCTAGATCATGAGTAGGATAATTCCTCTCATACTCTTTAAGTTGTCATGAGGTATAGGCTATGACTTTCCCACATTGCATGAGAACACATCCTAACCCTTTGCGAAGCATCGTCAGAGATAACAAATCCATCCGTATTCGGATGGTATTGTTAGAACAGTCTTAAATGAGTCTCCTCTTGAACTCTTGGAAACTCTTCTCGCATTTTTTCGCTCCAAACGAATATTGTATCCTTAGAAGTTATTTGGGTTAATGGAGTAGCGATTCGAGAAAACCCTTCCACGAATCTCCGATAATAACCATTAAGCCCAAAAAGCTACGTGATCTTCCACCGAAGCTCCTACCGCGCTCCCAACTTTGTATTGCTTCAATCTTCGCCGGATCAACAGATACTCCATGTTTCGACACCACGTGCCCAAGGAATAGTACTTCCTCAAGCCAGAACTCTCATTTCTTCAATTTGGCATATAGTTTGTTTTCACGAAGCCTTTGGAATACCAACTTCAAATGGTGCTCATGATCTTCATGACTTTTGGAATATATGAGGATGTCATCAATAAAGACAACAACGAACTGATCTAAATATTCCTTGAATACTCGGTTCATCATATCCATGAAAGCCATAGAGAGCATTAGTCATCAAGAAAGACATGACTAAGAATTCATAATGCCCGTCATCGAGTTACGAGGCGCCTCATGGAATATCCTCAATTCTAATCTTCAAATTTGATGATATCCAGAACGAAGATCGATTTTTGAAAAGAATTGTGCTCCTTGCAACTGGTCAAACAAGTCATCAATACGAGGTAGAAGATACCTATTCTTGATGGTGACATGGTTCAATTCGATAGTCAATATAAAGTCGCATACTACCGTCTTTCTTCTTCACATTTAATAAAAGCAGAGCACCCCAAGGAGATGTACTTGGGATCTAGAATGAAACCGATGTCCAACAACTCCTGTAGTTGGACCTTTAACTCTGAAGTTCAATAGGAGCCATTCGATATGGGGTTTTAGAAATGGGCTTTGTACTTAGGTTCAAGATCAATAAAGAATTCAACTTCACGTTCGGGGTAGGACCGGAAGTTCTTGAGAGAAATCGTCGTCGAAAGTTAATAACAACGGAATATTATTCAAATTTGACGTGTCTTTATTAAAATCCATAACATGGGCTAAGAAAGCTTGACATCCGTTTTTTCAATAAACGAATAGCTTTATGATTAGATATGCCAAATGATTGATTTTAATGGTTTAGTTGCTTGAATTGCATAAACAACAGGTTGGTTAGGAATATGAAAACTAACAACCTTACGAAGACAATCAATTTTGGCATGATGAGTAGTTAACTAATCAATCCCTAAAATCACATCAAAAGCAAGTATCTTTAAAGAGATAAGGTCAACGGTGTAAGGTGATGGTGCCAACTTGAATCAAACAAGATTTATAACAAGTGGATATGATGAAAGTTTCTCTAGCGGAGTTTCCACAAATAGGTCAAAGTCTAATTTCTCCGAGTCAAGTTTAATCGTTGAGCACAAGCAGAGAGATAAATGAATGGTAGCAGACCCAGATCAAGTAAGGTATAAACTTCGCAAGAATTTATAAATAGCTTACCCATGATCACCTCGTTTGGGTTCCTTGCATTTTGACCAGTCACAACAAACGCTCTTCCAGGAACCGTTGACTTTGACTTTTCTGGGACAGTCTTTTGAGTCAAATCCCCATTGAACTAGGTTTATTACCGCATAATCTCGGCGATATGTCCTTCCTTTCCACAATTATAGCATACCTTGAACTGTTGTGGGCAGTTTGGACTGATATGTCCTTCTTTGCCACATTTATAGGATATGAACGGTTGTCGTTCTCCTCCCTTAGAACCAGTTGCTGTCGGCACTGTCGTCTTCACATGGTCGTTGTTAAATCTCCTCTTTTTAAAATCTCCTCCTGACTCACTTCTTCTATTTTCATGGCCATGATTACCACAAGAGTGGTTACCATTTTTGTCCGTCTTTTTCTTTCTCCGCTAGTTATCGTTGTTTTATTGATCGCTATCTCCCAGATGATCCCCGATTGTGGTCCCTTGACCGACCTACTTTCGTTATCTCGCTTCTAATAATTGAGCCCTTTTTTACAACATCCGAATAGAGAGAAAATTTATGAGAAATGAGATATTGTCGTATGTCGGGTTTCAAACCTCTCGGAACATCCAGCATCATCGTTCCTCATTCTCCACCAAATGAGGTGCAAACACGATAACTCTTGCAAACTTTGCCTTGTCTTTGAGACACCGTCCATGTTGTTTTGTTCTAATCTGATGAACTCCACTTCCTTCATATGACGAGCACTTTCGGGAAAGTATTTATCATTAAATAGTTTTACGAAATGTCTCCCCAAGACATCTTGAGTCTTGGTACGGATGGAGTACGCTTACGGACTCCACCAAAGAAGAGTTTGCCTCACCACGGAACATAAAGGTGGCGAATGGAACCTTTTGTTCCTCCGTGCATCCCAAGACATCGAATATCTTGGTAATTTGCTTGACCCATGTTTCCGCTAATGCGATCGGATCGGGCTTTCCCTTAAATTTCGGTGGTCCCAACTCTTTGAAGCTGCTTGCATTTGTGACAACCGTGAATTGCTATCATTTCCTCTTGTATTTTGAACACGAGTCTCCCTCGTGCGATTTTGCATGAAGCGCAAAAAGCTTCTAAACATCCCCTCGTTCATCATCTCCGCTTTCGTTGGTGTTGTTCACGGGAGGAACATTGCCCGACTGTTGCCCACGTTCTCCTCGTTGGTGAGTCACAGCGTCTCCACGGTCTCATTTTCCATCATTAATATTCTTAGTCGACATTCTCAAATACTTTGCCATAAAACAAGGGTTAATTAAGGAAATCAATATATCACATAATATCCCTATATCTTGACCAACTAACAAATAAGCTTAGGTAGGACACCTTAGCGAAGGATTTACTCGTCTCACCCCCCTAGTTCTATTCCCCGATCTCATGGAGATAATATCCCTAAGCTCGATGCCAATTGTGACGCCCCCAAAATAGGTATACATCACCCATTCGAAAGTTGTCAATACATGGTATGCAGAAACAACTATAACTTTATTATTACAACAAAAAGCGTGAGTTTGAATACAAATATTATCTTACAGACAATATCTATACTCAAATAAATCCTCATCACATTTATTGATACATTATTTTACTGAAATGGTGAGGACTACTAAATAACTCTTTCTAGAACCTTCATTCCATACCCAGACTCGTACTTCGCTATATATTCTCGCCTCACGAGAAGAAAAATGGAACAAAAAGGAAAAGGGTGAGCTCAACTAGCCCAATAAAGAATATTATGACTAAGATAATATACAATGATTATCATTAGTCTTCAATTGAGGAAAAAATTAATAGAATACAATAGACAACAAGTTTTAAATCAATATTATTTGCGAAAAAATAATAAGTCATTAGAAGAGTTAAGTAGAGAATGCAAACTACTATCTTACATGTATGAATTTAAAAGTTCATAAATCATCTTTTATCCTTGTAACATCAATCAATATATATCCGGAATCAAATATTCATCTTTGCACTCTGAAGCCAAAGATATTCATCGATTAGTCATGTTCATCTAAACACCTATTCATCTTTGCACTACGGGCCAAAGATATTCATCGAAATCATTCATCTTTTGCACTACAGGCCAAAGATACTCAATAATATCATCATTTAAGGCGAGGATGATGAAAATATTTTTTAAAAAAGCGAATCCGGTGAAACAAAATGACAAGGATTAAGGATTAGTACTTTTGTTTTATCCATACCTCAAAAATAATCATAGTGGTGTAAAATTCAAGAATGATCAAAACATGGATACAATCAAAGCTAGTATCCCTGATAGATATTTTAGGCGAAAAAGGAAAATTTTTATTTTTCGATGAATAGTGTCAGTGATTAAGTGAATAATATCGTATACGTGAATAAGGTCAGATATCGTGAATAGTAACTTTGACACCAAAAGTTCCAAATTTGATAAAAACTTCAGATCAATATTTCAGCATAATGATATTGAAAAAAATAATATCATTACGAAAAAAATAATAATAATATCCCTTACCTCGAAAGATCAGTACTTCTAGCTGAAACACCGGATATAGGCTATGACTTGAACTTGCATCGTATAGCAATACTCAAAATATACTCAAAATACTCACAAGAATACTCGATAATATAGAGAGAAAACTTGATTTATGGTGTGATTTTCAATTTAACCTAAGCACCTATTTATAGGAAAATGCTTAGAACACCAAAGTAGAAAATTTAATAAATTAATATTATTTTTTTCCACATCTTCCTACGCATCCAAGCATCGAATTGAGTCTCTAGCACATGTTAAAGATGCCCACCAAACACAAAAAACGTTTTTCTTATTTAAATTATTTTAAACTTCCAAAAATCAATTATTTTGGAGCTTCGGAACTTCAGTAATTCATAATAAATAGCCCTTTTATCAGAAAATTCAAATCTCACGAATTTTTATAGGAAATTCAATTCTCTACAACTTTTCAGAAGAAAGTTTTTCTAAATTCAAAACAGAAATTGACCGAAATCCACAAACGGGAGATTTTACAGGCTATAATCAAATTTCAGTCAAGAAATGGGGTCCACGACACATAAAACATGTTTTAAATATTTTTGGTAACTAAAATACTCCTCCTCCACATATACTCATATATCCCACATTCATCGTAAAAATATCATTATTATTATATTATTAAAATATAATAATATATTTAAATGAATTATTTTATCGGAAAAGATAAAATTTCAAATTTTCAACAATTGTCACATTAAAAATTTTCTCCATCTATATCCACATAAAATCAATATTTTTCTCATCATATGAATCAATAATTAATTATTCACAAATAATATTACAGAATCACAATATTGACAATCAGCAGTTCACAGGAAAGAGGGGCTTTCAATAAGAATTTCTCCTTCTTGCCGGGCAATTAGGTGACCAAACCTCTCCTTAGAGCGAGTAACTTTCTAGACATTGCCAATAATGTTATCTAATAATATTATTCAGATAATATGAATTATTGCTTCGATAATGAAAAATCTTCGTGTAATGACAATTATTGAAACAACGACAATATAAAATATCAACGCATAACAATTATTAAATCAATAAAATAAAATCTAATAAGATTCATCAGTAACCATTATTGAGTTGTTCCTTCTTTACGTAAAAATCAATAATTGGTGCAATACTGGTGTCTTCTTGTGTTTTAACCACCGAGTATTTTAACAGTATTAACGGTAACAACTACGCCGTTATTTTTTAAACAACTTATATTTGTCGTTTTCTTCATCCAATCGCTTTCCGTTATGGGGCCCACACATGGCTGCGCCGTCGTACAAATATTCGATAAAGCGATTTGAATATTCCACGACCAAAGCGAATATTCAAACAACAATGAATATTTTATAACCACTTGCTTATTTTGAAATATTTACGTATTTTACCCATAACTATCCACATTAATCAAATCAACCCTTACTATTTCAAAATAATAAATAGAGAAAATTAAATTTCATTAATAATAAGTTGGGGTCTTACACAAATTACATGTAGTTGTTTGAAGGATGATCCCAGTACCAGTTGACAATGGTTTGTGTTTTGGTAGGGGGTGAGACCGAACCATGAGTGGCTGCCTATGTACTCCTATTGAAGAGGAGATCAGGTCTGCGTAGTTCGAACCTGGTGTAAGAGGTTCAACGCTGTATATGGCTAAAATGGTGTAGGACTATTTTTTGTTGTTTTTGTTTTATCGAGGAGAAGAGGGTAGAAATGTTTTTGTTGTTTTTGTTTTATTGCCACCGGGCCATATGAAATGGTTTCCTACGTACTCCTATTGAAGAGGAGATCAGGTCGACGTAGTTCGCCCCTCTTGGCGAGATGAAAAGCGTAATCCCATGTGCAGGTCAGAATGCGGGGAGGAGAAAGTTTAATCCTAGGTTGAGGATAAACTGCAGGTAGGAGAAGTTTGACCCCATGTATGGGTAGCCAAACTACAAACGCAAGAGGTTAGATCCGCGGTGGGATAACCTAAGTCGTAGGAACATAAAGGGGATAGCCAGGCTGCTAGCTTTGGCGAGTATGTTTCCCTGAGGGGCAAAGTGTAGAAAAGTTGTATGTGGTAAAGGGTTAAAGAACCGGAATAACTGGTGACCTGATGGTTCTGCACCAGGGTGTTTGCTTGAGGGAAACTTCAGACATAGTACCGTTTCACGGCGTCTGAGTTGATGAGTTGTGGAAATTCATCGCCGTCCATTTCTTATAATCTGAGAGGGCCTCCTGTCAATGTTTCCCAGTTAGGAGTGAATTTTCCCTTAGATTGATCTTGGTTGTCAAGGATCTTCTTCAAAACCAAGTCATGTTGTTTGAACTACCGTAGCCAGACTTTTTTGTTGTAGGATTTGCCGATCCTTTGTTGATATAACTGACCATGGAAGATAGCCGCGGTTCGCCTTTCGTCTATCAAAGACAATTGGTGATACCTGTCTTGTACCCATTGGTCTTCATCCAATTGGCGTCTATCGACCTCTGAGGATTCCATTTCAACTTCTATGGGAGCAATTTGCTTCCATCCCATAGGTTAAAAGCGTAGGGGTTGCCCCGGTGGAAGTGCGCATTGAGGTTACAGAGGCTAATAGAGTAAGAGGCAATAGGTCGGCCAATCTTTGTGGTTGGCGGACATCTTTGCATAATCTTCTTGATGTTTTTGTTAGCCGCCAACATCACCATTCATCTTCGGACGATAGATGACAGAGTTGAGATGTTTGATGTAGAATTTACTGCATAATTCCTCCATCATTTTGTTGTTGAGGTTCTTGGCATTGTCTGACACAATTACCTCTGGTTGTCTATATCGACAAACGACATTATTTCTGATGAAAGCAATGATTACTTCTTTAGTAACCACTGGGAAGGAGGTGCGCTCTACCCACTTGGTGAAGTAGTCGATCGTGGTGAAGATAAACCGATGTCCATTCATCGGCTTTAGGCTCAATGGGCCCGATAACGTCCATTCCCACATTGAGAAGGGCCAAGGTGAACTCGGGGTTGTGGAGTTCTCGTGGAGGTGTGTATAGCATTCCATGAATCGCAATCGATAGCATCTCTTGGCGTGGTCATTGCAATCGACTTTGAGAGATAGCCAATAATGTCCTGTCTTGAGGACTTTCTTGACAAGGAGGGGGCCACTCATGTGGGGCCCACAAACTTCGCCATGGATTTCATCCATAAGCCTTTGGGCTTGATCTTTGTCTAAACATCTGAGGAGACCTAGTCCTGTATCTTTTTTGTAGAGTGCATCTCCACTCAGGTAGAATTTCATAGCAAGTAAATGGATCCGCCTTTTCTCAGTCGGGCTCGCTTCCGTGGGTGTAGATCCATCTCATAGATATTCATTGATATGCTGATACCAAGGATGTTGGATGAGAGGTAGCTCATCCAATACTTCTCCAACGTAATTCCCATAGGTTGGTGCCTTGTGCAAGGCAATTGTGACGCTTGGCAAGTGTTCCTTATCTGATATGCGAATCAAGGAGGCCAAAGTTGCTAACGCGTCTAAAAAGTCATTCCTATTATGAGGAACACGTATAAAGGAGATTTCTTCGAGCTCCAAAGCTATCTTCAAGACCTGCCGATGGTAGGGCAACAAATGTAGCTCCTTGGTTTGATAGATTCCGATGGATTATCTGATTACCAACTCTGAATCTCCAAAGATAGTTAACTGCCTGATGCCCATTGAACGGGCAAGTTTTAGCCCCATGAGACAGCCTTCATACTTAACCGTATTATTGGTGCTGACAAACTACAATTTGACTACTGACGGATATCGCTCCCATCTGGGATACTAGAAGCGCTCCGGCTCCGAACCTTCCAAATTAACGGCTCCATCAAAATACATCTTCCATGATTGGTGCGATCGATCGATGGTGTTCTTTGAATCACATCATTACTCCTTCATCGGGGAAATATGTTTCCAAGGGTTTGAAATCCCCTGAAGGTGCGGCGGCTAGTTGATCCGTGACTCCTTGACCTTTGATGGACTTTTGAGTCACATATACGATGTCAAATTGTTGTAGGATCAACTGCCATCTGGACAGCCAACAATTTAACATGGGTTTATTGAACACGTACTTAAGAGGATCTATGCGGGATATGAGATGGGTTGTGTGACCATGGAGGTAATGCTGTAACGTCATGGAAGCCCATGCTAAAACACAACAAGTCTTCTCAATCAGAGTATACTTGTGTTCACTGCTGCTGAACCTTTTGTTGAGGTAATAGATAGCTCATTCTTGGCCTCTATCGTCTTTCTGTCCCAGCATGCAGCCCATGGCATTGTCACTTATGGACAGGTACATAAATAGGGGAACATCATACCTGGGTGGTACCAACACAGGAGTTTTGACTAGCTGTTTCTTGATTGTGAGGAAGGCATTCTGGCACTCATCATTCCATTTCATGGAGGAGTTCTTCCTTAATAGCTTGAAGATTGGCTCACAGGTTGCTGTGAGTTGAGAGATAAAGCTGCTAATGAAGTTGATTCTTCCCAAAAATCCTCGTATTTCCTTTTTTGTCTGAGGAATGGGCATTTCTGTGATGGCTTGGATTTTGGCAGGATCCAGCTCAATCCCTTTGTGGCTGACTAGAAATCCTAACAACTTGCCTGATTTAACGCCAAAGACGCATTTGGCTGGATTCAACTTCAAGTTATACTTACGCAACCTGTTGAACAATTTTCTGAGATGGTCTATATGGTCATCCTCCTTCCGGGACATGACAATGATGTCATCCACGTAGATCTCGATCTCTTTGTGCATTAAGTCATGGAAAAGAGCCATCATAGCTCGTTGATAGGTGGATCCGAAATTTATGAGGTCGAATGACAACCGTCTATAGCAAAAAGTTCCCTAAGGCGTGATGAAAGTAGTTTTCTCACGATCTTCCTCAATAACCATGATCTGATGATACCCCGCAAAGCAATCAGCAAAGGAGTACATGTCGTATTGCGCAGTATTGTCAATAAGAATGTGGATAAATGGCACGAGAAAGTTATCTTTTAAGAAAGCTTTGTTCAACTCCCGGTAATCCACGCAAACTCGTACCTTCCCTCCAGGTTTAGGCATGGGCACAATGTTGGATATCCACTCAGGATATATAGACACCATGATGATGCCAGCTTGAAATTATTTCACAATTTCTTCTTTCACCTTTAAACTCCACTCAGGTTTCAATCGCCTGAGCTTTTGGTTGACTAGTTTAAATCCCTCTTTAATAGGAAGGCGATAAAGGACAATGTCAGTGGACAAACCCACCATATCTTCATGAGACCATGCAAACACATCCTGGAATTGGGTTAATAACATAACCATGTCCTTCTGTTGGTTTGGGGTAAGGTCTGAACCAATCTAGATTAACTTAGGGCTTTCTAAGGTTCCGAGATTGAAAGAAGTGGTTTGATCAAGGTTGGGTTTAGGTTTATCTTTGACCCATTCTTGAATTTCTGGAGGCACCTCAATGTCATCCTGTATTTCCATCAAGGCTGAATTCATCTCTACATCAAAGGTACAATCCTTGATGAAATGTGTTGATCATACACAGTGTTAGAATATACTAGCAAAATAAACTGCTAATATTGTATAGAAAAGTAAGCAGTTATTATATCTAAGGCGAAAGAGTTTCGCCTGGTTTACTACCTGACGACCAATGCAAGGAGTGTTGTTCCAATTGGCAAGGGCAAAGTCCGGGTGGACCATAGTGATGGAGGGATTGTCATCATCCTCCATGTCCCGAATGATGGCCATTATGTCCAGGCAATCATCGTCTAGGGTGTATCTGTTGGTATGTTCATCATGAACGATGATGTGTACCTGCTTGGGAAATAACATAGCCATTACATTAGCTGGTACCTTTACAGGAGGTTGTGCGGACTCAGAGCTTGAAGGCGAAGATAAACGCCGCATGGTTGAAACTAAAGGAATCTGTTGATGCTTATAAGGATTCCTGTGACTAGAACTGGCAGAATAGCCTAGCCCAACTGTTCCAGTTTGCTTGGTTAATCGAATTGGGTACTTGATACCCTGGCAATTTTTACCCATCCCTTGTCCCGACTGATGACCCAATGACATCATTTCTTGAGTAGCCGACATTACCTCGACAGAAATTTTGGGTTTGGGCAATGGCATTCCAATAGCATGGTATTGGGTATTGCTGATTTCTAAGGCATGAAAACTAACTGGTTCAACATATGCATTGGCATTGATGAATGGCATGTCCCCGTGTTGAGGAGACTCTGGTTCAGTGTTGACCGTGACCAGGCTATTGTTGATAATGTATTTCAACTGTTGGTGAAGAGTGGAGGGGACTGCCCCAGCCATATGAATCCATGGTCGTCCCAAGAGCAGGTTGTATCCCGAATCTATCTTGAGCACATGGAAAGATACACAGAATGTATGAGGACCAATTTCGATTGGCAGCTCAATTACTCCGACCGAATTTCGACGGGCTCCATCAAAAGCTTTGATGATAGTATGGCTACTCCAAATTCGGTTGAGATTGATATTCATTTTCACCAAGGTAGCGTAGGGATAGATATTTAGAGAGGAACCTCCATCTATTAAGACTCCAACTAGCATATATCCAGAGGACAAGACCACAATGTACAATGGTTTTCAATGACCGGTCCCCTCGAGTGGTATGTCATCATCAGTGAAGGATATCACATTCTTGTTGAAAATGTGATCAACCAGATGTTGAAATTTTTCCGTATCAACTGATGTTGGTAGATAGGCTTCTTCTAAAACCTTCAACAAGACCTTCCGGTGATTCTCGGAAGTTAGGACCAAGTCTAGAATTGATATTTATTGTGGAGCTTCTTTTAAGCTTAAAACCACCGTGGCTTCGTTATGACCCATAGTGCGGAGGAATTTTTTAATCTTCTCCATGAGTATTTTCCCATTTGATTTGGTGGTAGAATTCATCATCCGTTGGGGAAGATACAATGGATTTTCCTTCGACACTGTAGCAATTGTATGTGAGGTGGATCCTTTACCTTCTCCGTAATTCCACAGAACTTTGCTCAAGCTAACAATAGGATATTGTGCTCTGTACGACAAGTTTATTGGCTCGGGAGCGGCCACTTTCAAAGGATTGTTGCTTCCCTTGAGTTGAATTGTTGGCATTATGAGTGATTTGTTAATCCCATCAGTTTCAGTGGATATGACTGCTACCACACTCTTCCACTTAGTAGGACCTGAATTCTCACTTGCACGTAACATAGTATCGTCGTCCGCTAAGTGCAGGACACCACTGTCAATTAGATTTTGGATAAGGTGGCGGAGTGCCCAAAGATTCTTGATCTTGTGTGCATGAGATCGGGAGTGATATTGACATACTCCATCGAGTTGTACCCATACTGAGCAGGGGTTGATTGGAGGTAAAAGGGAACTGATCCTTCCTTCATTGATTAACATATGAAGGATTTCCTCCATAGGTTGGCCCAAATAGGTGAATTCTCTTTTGTTGGCAAAATCCCGACGGACTTTGGCATTTGCTCTCTTTGTCACTTTGTCTTCCAGCATTTAATTTTCTGAAAGTAACGAGGGAATATTCATGACAAGAGGTAGGAGACTGGCATGCTCCTGGCTGATTAATTGACGAGTCACTTGATGCTGATAAGTCACCAATTCTGCCAATTGTTCAATTTGTTTGCCTAAAGCTTTCATCTTTTGTTCCATGGTGAACTGAAACTTTGCATAATCCCATTTGTCGTCACCGTCTTTGAGGGTCTGGGAGAATTCACAGTTGAAATTGGAATTCTGTCCATTACTCCAATTTATCATGTTGACCTCTTCTTCTTTGTGCTGGGGAAGAGGGTTGTCTTGAACGTGAGGCTGATCTGGTTTGGTGACCATGATCTCACCGTTGTCTATCAGGTCCTAGATCTTGTGTTTCAAGGCCCAACAATCCTGAGTATCATGTCCAAGTGCCCCAACATAATAAGCACATTTTCGAGCAGCATTGAAACCCCGTCCATTAGGGCTGGCTGGTGGAAGAAGATGTGTAATTTTCTTCTGTGTTGTCAGAAGAGTGAGAATGTTCTCGAGGGTATCCCCTAAGGGTGTAAACACTCGAGGGAGTTTGACTTCTCCACCTTTTGGTATTGGAGGGTTCGTAGACCGTGCTGGAAAGGGAGTGTAGTTTCTCCTTTGAATATGCATGTTTTGATTGCCTTTTTGACCCTGTAGTATCAGGGAAACATCTTCCTCTTTCTTTTTATGGACCCTACGGGGGTTGTTTCCATAATTTCTAGACTGGATGTGATCAGCAACAGCTTTGATTGCAGCTAGGTCTTGAATCTTTCCGGACTTCAAACCCGTCTCAGCCATCTCCCCATGTTTGACCATTTCAGAAAATGGTTTACCGATGCCGGCTAAAACTCTTTCATAGAACGGAGCTTCTTGTATGTCTATGAAAGTCATGACCATTTCTCATTATATCATGGAAGGACTAACTTGGGCGACGAGCGTCTCCACCTTTGAGCATACTCTACGAAAGACTCGTTAGATATTTCTTGATCTTGGTAATTTGATACCGATCAGGAGCCATCTGAGATTGAAAGCTGTATTGAGTGAGGAAAGCATGTGCTAGCACTTCCCAGCTATGGATTTTGGAGTTGTCTAATCTTGTGTACCACGAACGGGCTTCTCCAGTTAGACTTTTTTGGAACAATTGCATTCTGAGCTTTTCGTTCTCTGCATAAGATCCAAGTTCTCCAATAAACACTTTTAAATGTGTGTAAGGATCTCCTAACCTGTCATAATTTTCAAAGTCAGGAGTTTTAAACTTTTCTGGATAATGAACACCAGGGAAAATGCAGAGATCAGCATATGAAACACTCACGTGTGTTCAAATTCCTTTGATAGCACGAAGGGTCTCTTCCATTTAAAGGACTTTCTTTTTGATGTCACCAGTGTCTGGGTCTCTAGTGGGATGGGCAGCATCATGAGTTTTGCTGGTCGTATCCAACTACAGTTCAGGTATTATAATGACCGGGCTTCCTCCTTGTGTGGAGGATTCAGCATGTACGGGTATTTTTGGACCCTGATTAGACTGGTGTAATTCTTTGAGCAGAATAGCCAAATCTGTAATTTGCTTGCTTAATCCGTCAAATTCTTTGCGAGAAATAGGATTAAGTTCAGTTTGGTCGGATGACATGATTGACTGTAGGCCTGTGGCCTTTTTGGACTTTGACCAGGTAGTAGGTCTGATTGATTCCCTGTGAAAGACTTGCATAGTTTAGTCCTTAGGGAATATGTATAATAACATGTTATGTTATTTGTCCATTTTAAGAATTTAATCCTACAAAACGGATGTTAGCTGTTTGTAGCATGTTAATTAAAATATGTATGTGTACACATTTCTTCATATTACATGGAAATATATATGGAATGTAATTACAAGTAATTGTGTTTACAAGTAATTGAAATGAGAGAGCATGAAGAGACTTTCCTCCGTTTTGGGTTTATTAGAGGCTGACCTATCTTAGGTTACTCTCATGCTTTTTGGCATGAAGGTTCCCAAATCATCGCAATCTACTTGACGGGAAGTTAATCCGGTCTTTCAACTGGAGCGAATTTGGGTGGTGTTTTTCCGAGCCTCGGAGAATTAGTCTTCTCACGAGTCCAAAGAATCAAACACCGACGGATAGCCTCTGGTGGAGGGACCACACAACATATCACATCACATACATCTCTCACCGTATGAAAATGATGGCATGTGCGAAGCACTAATATCACAAGCAGATATGGTGCGAAACACTAATATCACAAGCAGTTATGGTGCGAAGCACTAAGTGCAATCAGGAAATGCATTCGTACACATTCATCAAATGTAAATGCAACATCCACACACAAGCAGATAACAATTTTGAAAAGATTTGTAATAGCGGCTTAAGTCCTCTTACTGGAGTCCCTAGCAGAGTCGCCACCTGTCGACGTCGGGATTTTTAATTGTCCCTTTCCGTTACTTGTTCTTTGGTGTTCTCATTTTAGGTGAGATTTGTTTGAAAAAACAAGTGAAAAAGGTCCGACATGTATAATGTCGACGATGCGACTGTTAAGAGTTGCCAGTTGGTTTTTTAAATGGTTGTATCAACACAACCGAGAAAAGGTTTGCACATTGACCCGGTGATGTGACATCGCTTCATGAATTAAATTGAAACCGAGATTCATTAGGGTCGGGGACTTGATTATCTGGGGAAAGTGTTAGGCACTTCAGACATCCGTGTTACTACGGTGGACCGCCTCTTTTCAAGAAACTATTATCTGAATGTGTGTGTGTATGGGTCAATGTATTGTTATTTAGAAGCAGTCAGCGAGGCCTCGTTCGTACCTATATATATTGTGGTTTGAATTTATGTAAAATTCAATTTTAAGCAAGATATGGCGGTGATGTTTTATAAAGAGGTTTTCAAACCACGATGCTCAATAGTAATTGAGACCTTTTTTACCGCCATTTTATTAAGTCTTGACTTGATTGATTTTATTTGATGGATGTGAAGCATCCGTGCGAAAATAATATACAAAATAATGTCGACTTCCTCATGGGTATGGAAACCATCTGAGGATATTCAGACACCGCATGAGAATAATTTACAAGTCGCCATAATTTGAAAATGTCCATCACGAGAACCGAATCTAGATCCAATGGGTGAATCTGTGATCACATGATTCCTAAAGGCGCACATGATACCATAATTTGTATGAAAGCGATGGCGGTATATATATAAAAGCTGTAAATATATCTATACAGACAGGATCACCAACCATGAAGCACCTCCATGGGGGATCAGAAATGTAAATAAAGCTATAAAAGCTATCAACCGCCACGGAGGAGACTCCAGGCGGGACAAAACGTAAATAAAGTTGTAAATACGGTAAACCGCCACGAAGGAAATTCCAGACGGGACAAAATGTAAAGAAATTTGTATTAAAGCGATCAACTGCCACGAAGTAAACTCGAGCGAGAATGAAACGTAAAAAGAAAGCTATAAAGTGATCAACCACCCACGAAGTGAACTCCAGTGTGGGACGAAAATATATATATGTATATCTATATAAAAAGAAAGCACTTGGGATGTAAAATCCAGGCTCATCAAACGGAGTTCGACAACAGCTTCATATATATATATATATATATATATATATATATATATATATATATATATATATATATATATAGAAAAGAAAATAAGCATATAGGATGTAAAATCCAAGCTCATCGAATGTAGTCCACACACAATTAATATATATATATATATATATATATATATATATATATATATATATATTGACTAACATTATCGAGTTATGCCTCGATTGAGCCTAAACTTGATGCGAGCGTTTCATCGCTTATATATATATATATATATATATATATATATATATATATATATATATATATATATACAATTTGAAACAAAACCCACGGATTTGAAGTCCAAGGGCAAATCTGTGTAATACGACTCTCAACGTGAAGAAAGGTGTGTGCGAGAGATGAAGAGAAAGACTCTAAAGTGTGTAAGAAGGCTTACAGTTGACTGCCAAAGAAGACTTCTATATCTTTAGAGTGGGTAAACACTGGCTTTTGTAGGTACAAAAGAGGCTATATATGAGCTCACAGGTGTTTAAAATGAGAAAGTACACTACATGGGGTGAGTGCAGAGCAAATTGGGCAGGGCTTCCTCGCCATTTTCTCTTACAAAATGGGCAGCCCAATCCCTCTATTTATAGACGATTTAGCCAAAGGTGTACTGCTGGTGAGCCATGATTGTACCAGAGCAAAACCCGGGTGGGCACGGGTTTTTGGTCGGTCGTCTCAGTGTCGCGACGTGCACTCGTGCAATCGTAATGTCCACTTGAACTTTCAGAAGTGCAATCCGGGCATCCGTTTGAGGTATACAGGACCTATTTCGGACCGCCGTTGTCGAGAGTTGTACGATGGCATGGGATTAGAGTTTGTACAAAGTCATTGAAGATGGGACGATGCCCTCCGGTCTTCAAGCTTCAACTTTCATCCGTTATCCGGCACAATAGTCACTCGGGATTGGTTAGTGTTGTGGGACATCGTTGCGTAAAGATGTTGAGATGACGTGGCATGGCATCGCGTTGACGAGATGTTGATGTTGCCCCTTACCGGTGTTATCGCCGGATTGGGATGATAAAGCAGACGTTGCTCAGAGCTTCGCTGAGATTGGACTGCTGCATTTGTCGAAGGTCCTCATTGTCATCTTTGAGGTGTGCCTGTCTTCCCGATGTTATAGCCGGGTTGGTACAGTGTATCTCATTGTGAGCGCCGGGATTGAAGCTGGTCACATTTGAAACAAGCATTTTCAGGGTTATCGCCGAAACTTCATTCCTTGGGGTTATCACCAAGGTTGGTGGCTATTCCCATGGTTGGGACTGAGACTAGATACCTCGGGGTTATCTCTGAGATTAATCGGTCTTCTCCGGTGTGTGTTCCGGTATTGGATCTACATGCCTCGGGGTTATATTCGAGGTTGGATTTGTTACTCCCAGAGTGATCTGGGGTTGATGCTGAACTTTCGGTAGTATTCGGTATGGATATGGATTGTCTTTCAGGGCTCCCTCTTAAAAGATGAATATGTCCTCCTGCAATGTTAGTGACAGGTGTACAGAAAATTTTGAGTGTCTACACGTGGTAAACAAGTAATAAAGAGTAAGTAAAGTATCGTTCCCACGGAGAATTAATTAATAAAGTTCACCAAGCATTAGCCCATAACCATTTCAGTCTTATTTAAACGAATGATTTAAATATTTATATTAAAACTATGAAATTAAATAATACTAACTATCCCTAGAATAAGATTAGATAATAAAGATCTGAGATCACAATTTCATCTATTAACTCATTTAAATCCACGTACTCCCTTCTAAGCCAAATTACTTGCACTAGATTGCTAGTTGAGAACACGAAAGTGAGACATGGACATCTCTCGATGTACCATACACATATCACATATAATCCACAACTGATAGAATACACATGAACACCCACATTACCTAAATCACTATATGTCTATGTGATTTACAAATAATTAGGGTTAAGCCCAAAATTCTCAATTGACTACGAGCGATGCCTCGGTATATGTCTATCCTAAGCACGAATCATACATTCCATCACCATGTAGAACATACAAACACAAGCTATCAAGATCAAATCTAAACCCATACTTCATCTTTCAATTTCATATGAGTTATCACAGTAATTGATGGCCAATCAACTAAGCAAATAAGCATAAATCTTAATAAACAATCCCATAGCAATCAATAAGGTTAACAACGAAGTATATCAGATTAAACTAATCAATAGAATCCATTGTAATATCAAAATAGAATTTAGCTCATCATAAAATCAAAATCCATCATCCAAAATAGATTACACATTGAGAAATAAAGATAGAAGTAAAGAGAAGTTAGGGAATTAGGAATGCAAATCTGATATCTCTTGCTCCAATTCTGAATTTCATATGCTCTCCAATTGCTTCAATCTTCAACTCTAATCTAATCTAGGGTTCTAATCTAATCTAAAAAGAAAGAGAAGAAAAGAGCATATATAATATGTTATGATCCCCCAAGGGTGGAATATCCCCTACATAATGAAAATACGTCTAATATATAAGCCCTAATTGAACCCCCCCCCCTCTCTCAATTACGCTTCAATTGCATTGTTTAGTGAAAAGTTATCTTTAGTCAACTTCCGAAGTGGCGCGTGCCGCAAGAATTGACTGAAGTTTGCAAGCCCACGCACGCGAAAGTCGAAAATCACGTTTTTGCATCTCAGAATCGCGTGGGTCCAAGCAGGAAATCTCGCGCCCGTGAGGTTGATTTTCTGCTGCAGTGTGCTCTGGTAAAATGGCCATAACTTTTGATCCGGGAAGAGTTACAGGGCCTACCACCTATCAAATCGAAGATATCGACGAGCTCTACAACTTTGGATGGAGGTTGAAGTTGGGCTTGAAGGGACTTCTATAAAAATGGCTAACCAAAACAGCGAAGTTTGACTTCCGTTGGTACAAAGACCATAATTCTTGCATCCGAACTCCGATTAGAACGATTCAGGATGTTCTGGAAAGCTATGAAGACGCTCTACAATGTAAGCTAAGTTCCAAACCAAGAACATGAAGTAAACATGAAAGCCCAAATGATGTCCGGATTGTTTTTCTTTGCATTTTCCTTACTTTTCCTTACCAATAGTCGCTCACACCGCTCCCAAACGTATAACCTACAAAATAAACACAAAATGCATGAAAAGTAACTAAGACACATAAATATAAGCAACTAATTCAAGTAAAAGATACCGGATAAATGCATGAAAAGTAATTGTCTCTACACCTAGCGCCCTAAGGTCTTTCATGGTCTGAGAGTCGTTGGTCGAAAGCTCGTTAAGGGGTAGCAGTGTAGCCTAATGGAGTAAGACATTGCACAGTCATGTAGAAAATGAAAAAGAAAAGAAAAATAGCAATAAACACCGCGGAAAAGTGCGAAAGTCACCATCGTGAGTAAAAATAAAGCAGTTAAGCCCATTGTTGAACCTTAGTTTATTTTAAGATGTTGGAATAGTCTTGGTTGCATATATATACATAAGTCTTGATTTAAGATATAATTTTCTGTTTTGAGCAATATATCTTGATTAATTGATTATTGTACTAGGTTATCTAGGGCTAAAAATTTCATTGAAGGAAAAATAATAATAACTTGATTAATTGATTATTGTACTTGGTGAAACTGAACTGCAGAACTGAAATTTTTACATATTTGGTTAATTTCATCATTAATTCTTGTTCTCTTCATTTAAAAATAATTTTCAAAAACCCCCATCTTTATTTTCTGTTGGAATAGTGGAATAATTCTAAAATAACTTTACTCTCTGTGGGATTGATCCTTACTTTCTACTGTGCTAATTATTATAAATTGTGAAGTAAAAGTGATGTTAATTTAGGAGTATCAACGACAGCTACCGCATGAGTATTTTGTGCCTAAATCAAGTTTTGGCAAACACAACATACACACATATACAACATCTCTATAGCATTTGTGAATTATCTGAGTGTATGACATTATGCCTGCAGTTTGGTTTGACTCTGTTTTCTTGAATCTAGAAAAAATTCGCAGAGGCAAATTGGACTGAATTTCTATGATAATTGGAACAATGTAAGATTAGTTACATCATAATTTAGTTGTATAGTAATATAACTGCATTTTCCCTGTTCATTAATTTTCATTGCTTGAGGGCAAGCAACGGTTCAAGTTTGGGGGTATTTGATAAGTGGGTTTTATACCTACTTATGGAGTACCAATTCATGCGAACTATGCCCATTTCAAGTACATTTTAGTATGTTTTAGCTGCATTTCATGTTAGTTTGCATTGCATATACTTAATACTCCTTTTGGTGAATAAGTGCAGGAATCGGCCTAATTTGGTAGTATTATAGAGCACGAGGCTAATGGACGCATGAGGCGAGGTAAAAGCTGGGATATGCATGGATGAGGATTAAGTGGAGCATGGATGGACAAGCATGGATGGACATAGGACACTTGATGCAAAGAAACAACAATTCGAACTAAACTCAGAACAAATCCGAATTCATCAGCTCGCAAAGCGCAGCGCAGATGAGCTCGAGACGCAAGGCTCATGTGAGTACCAATGCACAATGTTACCTACTACAAGTTGCGTGGCCGCGAGCATGACAAGCTTAGGGAGCGAACCCCCCCGCCGAGAGCAGTGGACATCATCACTATCGCGTAAGTCTAAGCGCACCGCAGTGAGTAATAAAGGTGGAAGAATCTTGTGTGCATGTGGAGGTCTGAAGTTGCTGATTTGTTTTATTTTATTTTTTTATTAAAATGGTTGTAAATGATTAAAAACAATATCTGACTGGTGTCAGACGTATCTTTGATATCTTTTGTCGTATTTTTCATCATAGTAACTAGTGTTTACTCTCTTGGAGAGATTCTAACGTAGAAGGAGGCTAAAACTCTACTTTTCTACTTCTTCTTGGGATTGGCTACCAGAGTAGATTATTATTAGTATTTGCTGGATTGTTATGCGGATTTGAATATTAATAGTTGATTCTATTCAGCAATTGGGTTTGATAGTTCCATCTTTCATCTTTCAATTGTTTGTTTATTAAACATGTTTATATTTGATCCCATAATGGCTTTTGGTTCAGTCATGAACTAAACTCCATTATGGGATTCTAACGGATTTTAATATGTAGTTTGATTGCATGCTTGAATGTTAGATTGCGTTACATATCATATGGGATGTCTATCATAATTGTTTTGCATGTATGAATGCTTGATCACCATTCGTTTTAGTACTTGTATGGGATTGATAATGAACATGCAAGTATGGATTGTAATCATGATAGTATACGTATATGGGGCTGTTTTATATGGCGTATGTATTTCGTGAACCAGATAGACATATACTGTTTCACCGTATAAGTTAGAATAAGGGCTTGAACTTAAATTCAATAAAGTTGCAATTTGACATAGACATATAGTGATTTTGGTTATATTGATGATTACATAGAGTCTATCATCTGTGGTTGCTGTGTAAGTAGGTCTTAGTGCATTGAAAAATGGCTGACTCTTTTAGTGCTCTTGACTACTTTCCTGTGATATGTGAACAAGTCATGCATGATAGTGGTGATTAAATGAAGTTAGGATCCATTATTTCCAGATTTGATTTATTCCGTTGTTATTATTGTTTTAGTCGTTATTCGAGATTTGAGAACAAACCAATCTTATTCATTAGTTTGAGCATATAAAATATAGTGATTTAGTTAATGCATAGTGATTTAAATTAAATAACTTTCTCTGTGGGATCGATACTTTACTTGCTCTGTATTGCTTGCATGAGTTAAAGCTCTTTTGTTAAGACTAAAAAAGAGGCAACAAGCTTTTGGAGGGTGGCACCACCGACAATTAGGGGAGTTTTTCATTACCCTTTACCTTCATTCAATGGGGCATTGAATATTATAAGTTTCGGGGTATTGGGGAGTAGGGTAGTGCATGTAGTTTTGCATGATTAGTTTAATTTTTTTAGTTTTAGCATGATTAGTTTTAAATTTTTGCATCATATACTTATTTTTGTGCATATTTTTGTAGTCTATTCTTTAGTTTCATGTTTAGTTTGCATATCTCACAATTCTTATCGTATAGAAATTTTTGTCTAGCCAATGATGATAGTGAAGTTTTTAAATGATTTTTGAGTATTTTGGATAATATGAGCTGAGATATAATGTTTCACGCAATGCAATTCATAATGCTGTTTAAATGCTTTCGGTTTGCACAAATGTGTTTACAGTCACTTGTAGGTATAAGAAGTATGTGTTGCATTGCTCGACAGAAAAATGTAGTTTTAAAAAGGGAAATATATGAAAAGTGAGTTTAGACTGTATAAAACATTAATTTTTAAACTTTGGAAAAACATGGGTACCTGTGTATAAAAAACTAAAAAAAAAGAGAAAAAGAAAAGAAAAATAGTAATAACGTGGCTAGTCTTATTTCGGGGCCCTGGCTACTTGAGTAAGTACGCCCGAGGGGATTGTCTCTACACCTAGCGCCCTACGGTCTTTCATGGTCTGGGAGTCGTTGGTCGAAAGCTCTCTAAGGGATAACAGTGTTGCCTAATGGAGTAAGACATTGCACAGTCATGTAGAAAAAGAAAAATAGCAATAAACACCGTGGGAAAGTGCGAAAGCCACCCTCGTGAGTAAAAATAAAGCAGTTAAGCCCATTGTTGAACCTTAGTTTATTTTAAGATGTTGGAATAGTCTTGGTTGCATATATATACATAAGTCTTGATTTAAGCTATAATTTTCTGTTTTGAGCAATATAGCATGAGTATTTTGTGCCTAAATCAAGTTTTGGCAAACACAACACACACACACAACATCTCTATAGCATTTGTAAATTATCTGAGTGTATGACATTATGCCTGCAGTTTGGTTTGACTCTATTTTCTTGAATCTAGAAAAAATTCGCAGAGGCAAATTGGACTGAATTTCTATGATAATTGGAACAATGTGAGATTAGTTACATCATAATTTAGTTGCATAGTAATATAACTGCATTTTCCTTGTTCATTAATTTGCATTGCTTGAGGGCAAACAACGGTTCAAGTTTGGGGGTATTTGATAAGTGGGTTTTATACCTACTTATGGAGTACCAATTCATGCGAACTATGCCCATCTCAAGTACATTTTAGTATGTTTTAGCTGCATTTCATGTTAGTTTGCATTGCATATACTTAAAACTACTTTTGGTGAATAAGTGCAGGAATCAGCCTAATTTGGTGGTATTATAGAGCACGAGGCTAATGGACGCATGAGGCGAGGCAAAAGCTGGGATATGCATGGCTGAGGATTGAGTGGAGCATGGATGGACAAGCATGGATGGACATAGGACACTTGAAGCAAACAACAACAATGCAGAACCAAACTCTCAGAGCAAAAACCGAGAATTCATCAACAATGAAGCCGCATGTGGCATGATGAGTTTTGAGACGCAAGGCCGCTATGAAGTACCAAAATGCACAATGTTACTCATCGCAAGTCATACACATGAGCATGACAACCAAGGGACGCTACGCTGCCATGTGAGAGCAGTGGACATCATGACTTACTGCAAGTCTCGCTACCATGAGTAATAAGGGTGGATGAACGCGGTAGCGTCAGGTCCTAAGTCTTGATTTGTTTTATTTTATTTTTTAATTAAAATGGTTGTAAGTGATTAAAAATAATATCTGACTGGTGTCAAACGTATCTTTGATATCTTTTGTCATATTTTTCATCATAGTAACTAGGGTTTACTCTCTGGGAGAGATCCAACGTAGAAGGAGGCCAAAACTCTACTTTTTTACTTCTTCTTGGGATTGGCTACCATAGTAGATTATTATTAGTATTTGCTGGATTGTTATGCCGATTTGAATATTAATAGTGGATTCTATTCAGCAATTGGGTTTGATAGTTCGATCTTTCATCTTTCAATTGTTTGTTTATTAAACATGTTTAGATTTGATCCCATAATGGCTTTTGGTTCAGTCATGAAGTAGACTCCATTATGGGATTTTAACGGATTTTAATATGTAGTTTGATTGCATGCTTGAATGTTGGATTGTGTTACATATCATATGGGATGTCTATCATGATTGTTTTGCATGTATGAATGCTTGATCACCATTCGTTTCAGTACTTGTATGGGATTGACAATGAACATGCAAGTATGGAATGTAATCATGATAGTATACGTATATGGGGCTGTTTTATATGGCGTATGTATTTCGTGAACCAGATAGACATATACTATTTCATCGTATAAGTTAGAATAAGGGCTTGAACTTAAATTCAATATAGTTGCAATTTCACATAGACATATTGTGATTTTGGTTATATTGATGATTACATAGTCTATCATCTGTGGATGTTTTGTAAGTAGGTCTTAGTGCATTGAAAAATGGCTATGACTCTTTTAGTGCTCTTGACTACTTTCCTATGATATGTGAACAAGTCATGCATGATAGTGGTGATTAAATGAAATATTAAATGAAGTTAGGATCCCATTATTTCCAGATTTGATTTATTCCGTTGTTATTATTGTTTTAGTCGTTATTCGCGATTCGAGAACAAACCAATCTTATTCATTAGATTGAGCATATAAATATAGTGATTTATTTAATGCATAGTGATTTAAATTAAACAACTTTCTCTATGGGATCGATACTTTACTTGATATGTATTGCTTGTTGACACATGTATGCTTGCATGAGTTAGAGCTCTTTTGTTAAGACTAAAAAAGAGGCAACAAGTTTTTGAAATAAAAATAAAAAAACAAAAAATAAATAAAAAAATAACAAAATAAAAATAAAATAAAAAAAGAGAAAAAAAACAAAAATAAAAACAAAAAAAAGAAAAAAAACAAAAATAAAAATAAAAAAAACACAAAAAAAGAAAAAAATAATATAAAAAAAAACCCGCCACTTGGTTTTCAGTGCCCTTCCTGTCCTTGATTTCCAAATCAAATTCCTGCAGTAATAAAATCCATCTGATCAACCGAGGCTTTGAATCCTTCTTCGCCACTAAATGTCGTATTGCGGCGTGATCTGTATACACTATCACCTTTGTGCCGATCAAATATGCTAGAAATTTATCAAAGACGTACACCACTGCCAATAACTCTTTCTCCGTGGTGGTGTAGTTCAACTGTGCATCTGTAAGGGTCTTGCTGGCATAATAAATAACATGAAACATCTTCTCTTTCCTCCCTTAAAGCAGCCCTTTCACAGCAGTAATCATCAAGCGCCACACATCACTCAAATGGCAATTCCTAATCAGTGCAAAGTAATAATTGGTGCTGATGTTAAATTCCCTTTTAGGTGCTCAAATACCGACACGCAAGCCTCATCAAAGTTAAAATTTGCATCCTTCTCCAATAAACTGCATAGTGGTTTAGTTATCTTGGATAAGTCTTTGATGAATCTGCGGTAGAAACCTGCATGTCCCAAAAAGCTGCGAACACCTTTTACCGAAGTAGGCGGCGGCAATTTCTCTATAGTTTCCAACTTTGCCCTATCTACATCGAGTCCCTTCTTCAATACTTTGTGTCCCAGTATGATTCCTTCTTGTACCATAAAATGGCATTTTTCCCAGTTCAATACTAAATTTGTTTCAACACACCGCGTCAAAACCATCACCAAATTTTCCAAGGCATAGATCAAACGAGTCCCCGGCAACGGCGCCAAAAACTTGTTGCCTCTTTTTTAGTCTTAACAAAAGAGCTCTAACTCATGCAAGCATACATGTGTCAATAAGCAATACAGAGCAAGTAAAGTATCGATCCCACAGAGAAAGTTGTTTAATTTAAATCACTATGCATTAACTAAATCACTATATTTATATGCTCAAACTAATGAATAAGATTGGTTTGTTCTCGAATCGCGAATAACGACTAAAACAATAATAACAACGGAATAAATCAAATCTGGAAATAATGGGATCCTAACTTCATTTAATATTTCATTTAATCATCACTATCACGCATGACTTGTTCACATATCACAGGAAAGTAGTCAAGAGCACTAAAAGAGTCATAGCCATTTTTCAATGCACTAAGACCTACTTACACAACATCCACAGATGATAGACTCTGTGTAATCATCAATATAACCAAAATCACTATATGTTTATGTGAAATTGTAACTATATTGAATTTAATTTCAAGCCCTTATTCTAACTTATACGGTGAAACAGTATATGTCTATCTGGTTCACGAAATACATACGCCATATAAAACAGCCCCATATACATATACTATCATGATTGCAATCCATACTTGCATGTTTATTGTCAATCCCATACAAGTACTAAAACGAATGGTGATCAAGCATTCATACATGCAAAACAATCATGATAGACATCCCATATGATATGTAACACAATCCAACATTCAAGCATGCAATCAAACTACATATTAAAATCCGTTAGAATCCCATAATGGAGTTTAGTTCATGACTGAACCAAAAGCCATTATTGGATCAAATCTAAACATGTTTAATAAACAAACAATTGAAAGATGAAAGATAGAACTATCAAACCCAATTGCTGAATAGAATCCAGTATTAATATTCAAATCGGCATAACAATCCAGCAAATACTAATAATAATCTACTCTGGTAGCCAATCCCAAGAAGAAGTAGAAAAGTAGAGTTTTGGCCTCCTTCTACGTTGGAATCTCTCCCAGAGAGTAAACCCTAGTTACTATGATGAAAAATACGACAAAAGATATAAAAGATACGTTTGACACCAGTCAGATATTGTTTTTAATCACTTACAACCATTTTAATTAAAAAATAAAATAAAACGAATCGACTTAGCCAGACCTCGCCAGGGCCAAGGCTTCTTCCAAATTTATTATTGGCATGCAGCGCGAGACTTGTCAGAAGTGATGATGTCCGGTAGGGCTCTCACGTATGGTAGTCCCCTAAGCTTGTCATGCTCATACCGCATAACTGCGAAGAGGGTACCATTGTCTTCTTTGGTACTCGCATGGTAGCGTGTCTCAAGCCCATCTGCTGCCGCTGGCTTGCGAGTTGATGAATTCTGGTTTTGCTCCTGAATTTGGTTCTGCATTGTTATTGCTGCTACTGAAGTGTCCTATGTCCATCCATGCTTGTCCATCCATGCTCCACTCAATCCTCAGCCATGCATATCCCAGCTTTTGCCTCGCCTCATGCGTCCATTAGCCTCGTGCTCTATAATACCACCAAATTAGGCCGATTCCTGCACTTATTCACCAAAAGAGTTTTAAGTATATGCAATGCAAACTAACATGAAATGCAGCTAAAACATACTAAAATGTACTTGAGATGGGCATAGTTCGCATGAATTGGTACTCCATAAGTAGGTATAAAACCCACTTATCAGTTATTTGATTCAATTATTGTCGATATTTTATATATTATTAAATCAATTATTGAGATGACAAGTTATTCATATTATTATTTACATGATTAACAATGTCTAGAAAGTTCTGTCGAGGAGAGGTTTGGTCACCTAATTGCGCGTCAATAGGGAGAAATCTTTATCGAAAAGTCCCCTCTTTCCTGGGAACGATCTGGTTGTTAATATTGCGAGTTATAATAATATTAGAAAAATATTGTTAAAAATATTGAGGAGATTTTTATGAAGTGTTTGTTATAAATTTTGATTATTTTATGGACCCCTATTTATCCATTTTTTAAAATAATCGGTAGAAAGTTATTCAGTGTATTTATATATAGATATAATAATGGTGGAGGCCACGAGTGGGTCAAGTGAAGGCCACATGTTGGTGGGAAGATGAAAATTTGTCACGGATGGGAGGTATTTTTCAAAGCAACATGTGTTTATATATATATATATATATATATATATAATATTTTTGTTTTACTTGGTAATGGCTTTGAAAATTTAGACGCCTGAGCATTGCGTGTGACATCCGTTAGTTTCGCAATTATTTCGTCCGTGAAATTCTTAAATAGTGCCCCTTCCATTCTCCTATAAATAGGATGCTTAGTTAGAATTGAAAATCACACCGCCAAAATTAGAGAATTCTTCTTCTATAATATTTAGCGTATTTCCTTAGAGTTTAAAGAAGCTTTGAACGTAGAAAATAGTTCAAGTTTTCTTCAATAATATCCCCGCTATACCAGTTGGAATACTCTTCTTTTCAAGGCAAGGGATATTATTTTTGTTCAGTATTCGTATAAAATAATATTTTCTTCCATACTCTATAGTATTAAGTAATATTATTTCGTTTCAGATTTCGAATTCTATACTCATTTTGTTAACGTTTTGGCTTCTATACTCCATAAAATTAGTAGAATATCCTTGATATTTGCGCTTCATCCAGTATCTTTTCATGGAAATATTATTCTGAGCATTCTTGATAAGTTTAAACTTTTTCATGCCGGGGTACTATTCACGGGGTTACTATTCTCGAAGTTACTATTCACGGGATACTATTCACTTGGTTATTATTCACCCGGGGTACTATTCATGATAAAAATTGATTTCTTTTCGGTCCAAATCATTTTTGATACAATATTATTCTTGAATTTTACTCCACAAAGCAGTATCACATTGACAATTTGGACATTATTGAATTCTGGATAAATTAAATTATAAATCTTTAAAAATACATCCATTGTTTTTTTTTAATTGAATTCTTATATCATTGTCATCATCCTCATGCTTATATTATGTTGAAAGTCATTTGTGGCCGTAGTGCATAGATGGACTTGGTATGATTATGACCAGGGATTATTCGGTATAATCATGACCGTAATGTTACAAATGATGTGGTAAAAGTCCTCATTGTCCCGTAGGGCATTGATGGACAGTTGTTGGCATGATCATGACCATTGATGAAAACACGAATATCATTGGCCCATAGTTTATGGATAATTTGTGGTCGTCATACTAATGAATATCCTTGGCTGTTGTGCAGGGATGATTCGATGATGTGGATTATTTATTATACTGAGTCTCAGCGATAAAATTGATGAAAAACCTTTTAAATCATAGAAGATAGTAGATATCATGTTCTACTTGACCCTTCTAATGGATTGCTCTTCCATTGCAGTTAAACTTGATTTTTGTTATATTTTATCAGTTTAACACTATTGAAGGCTAACGATAAATTATTCTGCATTATCTTAGTCATAATATTTCTTACTGGGCTAGTTGAGCTCACCCTTTTGCTTTCATTGTTCTCTTCAAGAAATGATAACATAGCCGGGACAAGTCGGGGAACAGAGTGACGGTCCAGATGTTTGCAAGAGTAGTCCTCACTATTCTATGAAATAGTGTAATAATAAATGTATTGAGGAATCCATTTGAGTTTGAATACTGTGTAGAAGAAAATATTCGCATTAAAACTCTCAATTTAAGTTTTGTCTTATTTACACGACAGTTGTATTATTAAGTTGTATTTGAATTTTGTACCATGTATTGGCGACTCAGAATGGGTGATGTATACCTATTTTGGGGGAGTCACAGTTGGTATCAAAGCTTAGGGATATGATCACTGGCTGAGATGTGAGACTAGAACTAGGAGGGGAGAGACGGGTAATTCCTTCGCTAGTATGACCTACCTAAGTTTATTTGTTATTTAAATGGTCGGTCAGAATATGGGGATAATATGTGGCATGTAAATTAACCCTTGTTTTGTGGCAGTGTTTGAAAATGACATCCGATAATGTTGAGAATATCAATGGAGCACAGGAGACCGTTGAGTCACCACAGATCAACACCCTTGATAATGTGCATTAGGAAGACAATAATCCTTAGGTGAACAACAACACCGACCAAATGGTGAACGACGGAATGTTTAGGAGCTTTCTGCAATTCGTACAATATCAGGCAAGAGAGACTCCTGTTCAAAATGCAGGTGGAAACACTGGCAACTCTCGGACGGTCACCGCTAAACAGTTCAAGGAGCTGGGACCACAAGAGTTTATTGGAGAGCCAAAACCACTTAAGGTGGAGATGTGGATAAAGCAGATCACCAAGATATTTGATGTCTTGGGATGCTCCGAAGAGCAAAAGGTTCCTTTTGCCACCTTTATGTTGCGAGGAGAAGAAGATTACTGGTGCGAATCGGTAAAGCGTACTCAACCTGTCGCACTGAAGATGTCTTGGGAGAAGTTCCAAGAACTATTCAACGACAAGTACTTTCCCAAAAGTATTCATCACATGAAAGAGGTAGAGTTCATCAAACTAGAGCAGAACAATATGACCGTGTCGCAGTACGAAGCTAAGTTTGCCGAGTTGTCCCGGTTTGCGTCCCACTTGGTTGATAATGAGGAGAGAATGACGCGGATGTTTCTAAGAGGTTTGAAACCCGAGATACGTCAATATCTAATTTCTCACAAACTGTGTTTGTATTCAGATGTTGTAAATAGGGCTCAGTTATTGAAGCACAATAACGAGTCAACCCAACCAAGAGAAAGCAGCCAGAAAAATGATAATACCAGTGTTAGTAGTCATCGAAGCGGTGACAACAAACGTGGAGGGAATCAACATACCAAAAATGGTAACCACTTCGGTGGTAATCATGGCCAAGACAGTAAAAGTGGACATTTCAAGAAGAGGAGATTCAACAATGATAGAAAGACGTCAGCACCAGCACCCGTTGTTAAGGAAGGAGAACAACCACCTATCATATGCTTCAAATGCAGAGGGAGGACACATCGATCCAAATCAGACATCTAGCAATATTCCAAAACGTGTTACAATTGTGGAAGAGAAGGTCACCTAGCTAGATTTTATCGTACAGGGAAGCCAAGTCCAGTTGGAACGGTGACACCAATGCCGTCCTAGACAAGTTAAAACCAGTAGTTCAAGGGAGAGCGTTTGTTGTGACCTCCCAGAAAGCAAGGAACCCAAACGAGGTTATCACGGGTAAGCTTATCATAAACTCTAGCGAAGTATATACCTTATTTGATACCGGTTCTATCCATTCTTTTATTTCTCCTACTTGCGCTCAACGTTTAAATTTGACTCCGGAGAAATTAGACTTTAACTTATCTGTTGAAACTCCATTGGGAGAAACCTTCATTACATCCACTATTTATAAGTCTTGTTTGGTTCAAATCGGTACCCTCACATTACCTCTCGATCTTATTTCCTTAAAAATACTTGTGTTTGACGTAATTCTAGGGATTGATTGGTTAACTACTCATCATGCAAAAATTGATTGTTTTTGTAAGGTTGTTAGCTTTCATATTCCTAACCAACCTATTATGCGAATTCAAGCAACCAAAACATTAAAATCAATCACTATCATCTCAAGCCATAAAGCTATTCATTTATTAAAAAATGGATGTCAAGCTTTCTTAGCTCATGTCACAGATTTAAACAAAAATACGTCAGTTTTGAATGATATTTCTATTGTTAATAAATTTCCTGACGTATTCCCTGAAGAACTTCCTGGCCTACTCCCAAAGTGTGAAATTGAATTTTGTATCGACCTAGAACCCGGTACAAAACCCATTTCCATAGCCCCATATCGAATGGCTCCTATTGAACTTCAGGAGTTAAAGACCCAACTGCAGGAATTGTTAGACATCGGTTTCATTCGTCCTAGTACGTCTCCTTCAGGTGCTCCTATTCTATTCGTAAAGAAGAAATATGGGTGTATGTGACTTTGTATTGATTATCGGGAGTTGAACCATGTCACTGTCAAAAATAGATACATGTTGCCTCGTAGTGATGACCTGTTTGACCAGTTGCAAGGAGCCAAATTCTTTTCAAAGATTGATCTTCGTTCTGGATATCACCAATTAAAGATTAAAACCGATGACATTCCAAAGACGGCTTTCAGAACTCGGTACGGGAATTATGAATTCCTAGTCATGTCTTTTGGATTGTTTAATGCTCTTGCTGCCTTCATTGACATGATGAACCGAGTATTCAAGGAATATTTGGATCATTTTGTGGTTGTCTTTATTGATGACATTCTCATATATTCCAAAAGTCGTGAAGATCATGAGCAACACTTAAGGCTGATACTCCAAAAGCTTCGTGAGAACAAGTTGTATTCCAAGTTGAAGAAGTGCGAGTTCTGGCTTGAGGAAGTAGCATTCCTTGGGCACGTGATATCAAATCATGGAATATTTGTTGACCCGACAAAGAATGAAGCAATTTAAAGCTGGGAGCAACCTAAATCAGTAATTGAAGTACGTAGCTTTCTCGGCTTAGCTGGTTATTATCGGAGATTCGTAGAAGGGTTTTCTCGAATCGCTACTCCATTAACTCAGCTGAATCGAAAAGATACAAAATTCGGTTGGAGCGATGAATGTGAGAAAAGTTTTAAAGAACTCAAGAGAAGACTCATTTCAGCACCTGTTCTGACAATACCATTTGGCTCGGAGGGATTTGTCATCTACAGTGATGCTTCGGGCAAAGGGTTAGGATGTGTTCTCATGCAACATGGGAAAGTCATAGCCTATGCATCTTGATAACTCAAAGAATATGAGAGGAATTATCTTACTCATGATCTAGAGTTGACAGCTGTTGTCTTCACACTTAAAATTTGGAGGCATTACCTGTACGGGGAGAAAGTGGAGATCTATACGTATCATAAAAGCCTCAAATATTTCTTCACTTAAAAAGAACTCAACATGCGGCAACGACGTTGGCTCGAACTATTGAAATATTATGATCATACTATTCAATACCATCTTGGAAAAGCGAACGTAGTAGCTGATGCATTGAGTAGAAGATCATATGCAGGTACGAGTGCGTTATTGTCAATACAAAGGACCATTTTGTATGACTTTCAAAGGATGGAGATAGAGTTAAAGACTCCAGCGACTCACGTGATGATGGAAAACATACGAGTAGAACAAACTTTAATCGATAAAGTTAAAGTTTCTCAAGCTACAGACCTAGAGCTGATGCGTATGAGAAAGAAAATGCAAGAATGTGTTATCCCGGAAGCAAGAATCGATGAAGAAGGAATACTTCGAGTCAACTCCAGACTTTGTGTTCCTAACAATTCTGACTTGAAGTATGAAATCATGATGGAGGCACACAACACACCATTTGCAATCCATCTTGGGAGTACCAACATGTATCGTGATCTTCGACACACATTTTGGTGGAGCAATATGAAGAGAGAGATCGTGGAGTTTATCTCAAGGTGTTTAACTTGTCAACGTGTCAAGGCGGAGCATCAAGTGCCAAAAGGTCTATTGCAACCACTTGAAATTCCAGAATGGAAGTGGGAGCACATTACCATGGATTTCGTTACTAGTCTTCCCAAGGTTTCTCAAGGTATAGATGCAATTTGGGTCATTGTTGAAAGATTGACCAAGTCTGCTCATTTCTTACCTATACGAGAAACTTATACACTTGAACGTCTTGCTCGCATGTACATAAATGAGATTGTAAGAATGCATGATATGCCAGTATCCATAGTTTCTGATCGAGACCCAAGATTCACTTCACGATTTTGGGTTAGTTTGCAAAAAGCTATGGGCACGGATTTACGATTCAGTTCAACATATTATCCTCAAACGGACGAGCAGTCGGAGAGGACTATTCAAACTCTTGAAGATTTATTAAGAGTCTGTGTCCTTGACTTCAAAGGAAGTTGGGACAAGTTCTTGCCATTGGTGGAATTTTCCTACAACAACAGTTATCAAACAAGTATTGGCATGGCTCCATTCGAGGCGTTGTATGGGCGCAAGTGTCATTCTCCAATATGGTGGGATGAGGTGGGTGAAGCAACGTTGTTGGGACCGAAGTTGGTACGTATGACTACGGAAAAGATTCACATATTTGGAAAGAGAGGAAAGCTCAATCCTCGATTCATTGGCCCATTTAAAATCCTTGACCGAGTAGAAACTGTAGCCTATAAACTCGCTTTACCACAAAGTATGTCTCATGTTCATAACAGTTTTCACATATCCATGATACGTAAATATGTGGAAGACCTGAACCACATTATTGAGTTAGAACCGGACGAAATAGCAGAAGATTTAACGTATGAAGAAGTTCTTGTTAAAATCTTGGATAAGAAGGAACATATTCTACGCTCAAAGGTTATACCTCAAGTCAAAGTTTTGTGGAGAGACCACGATGTTGAGGAAATAACCTGGGAGTTAGAATCTGAAATGAGATCAAGGTATCCTCACCTCTTCATCATACCAGGTATGTACCCTAATTTCAAGGGCGAAAGTTCATAAGAAGGTGAGGTTGCAAGACCCCAACTTTTATGAATAAAGATGAATTTTCTATAAATATCATTTTTGAATATTAAGGAGTGAATGTGATATAATGTTATAGTTGTGGGTAATATTTATAAATTTTGCAAAGTACGCAAGTTGTTATATTATATTCGATTGGTCGGAAAATATTCGTTTTAATAGGGAATATTCGTACGACGACACAATCATTGGTGAACCCCATAGTGGAATTATTGTCGGAGTTAGAAAATAACAAAAATATCTTTTTATAAAAGTAACGGGTGAAGTTTTACCGTTAACTATTGAAATACACAGTGTTAAAAGTACAGTAATACGTGTGGTTGCATAGTAGCATACGGCATTGATTATTGATGCTTATATGAGAAGTCACTTAGTTTTGTTCAATTATTACTACAAAGAATTCTTTGATAGTATCTCACATTATTTGATTCAATTATTGTCTATATTTTATATATTATTAAATCAATAATTGAGATGACAAGTTATTCATATTATTATTTGCATAATTAACAATGTCTAGAAAGTTATGTCGAGGAGAGGTTTGGTCACCTAATTGCGCGCCAATAGGGAGATATCCTTATCGGAAAGTTCCCTCTTTCCTGGTAATGATCTGGTTGTTAATATTGCGAGTTATAATAATATGAATAAATGTTGTTAAAAATATTGAGGGGATTTTTATGAAGTGTTTGTTATAAAATAAGATTATTTTATGGACCCTTATTTATCAATTTTTCAAAATAATCAGTAGAAAGTTATTCAGTGTATTTATATATATATAATAATGGTGGAGGCCACGAGTGGGTCAGGTGGAGGTCACATGTTGGTGGAAGGATGAAAATTTGTCACGGGTGGTAGGTATTTTTCAAAGCAACATGTGTTTATATATATATATATATATATATATATATATATATTATTTTTGTTTTACTTGGTAATGGCATTGAAAATTTAGATGCCCGAGCATTGCGTATGACATCCGTGAGTTCGCGATTATTTCGTCCGTGAAATTCTTAAATAGTGCCCCTTCCATTCTCCTATAAATAGGATACTTAGTTAGAATTGAAAATCACACCGCCAGAACCAGAGAATTCTCCTTCTAAAATATTGAGCGTATTTCCTTAGAGTTTAAAGAAGCTTTGAGCGTAGAAAATAGTTTAAGTTTTCTTCAAGAATATCCCCGCTATACCAGTTGGAATACTCTTCTTTTCAGGGTAAAGGATATTATTTTTGTTCAGTATTCGTATAAAATAATATCTTCTTCCATACTCTGTAGTATGTAAGTAATATTATTTCGTTTGAGATTTCGAATTCTATACTCATTTTGTTAAAGTTTTGGCTTCTATACTCCATGAAATTAGTACAATATCCTTGATATTTGCGCTTCATCCAATATCTTTTCATGGAAATATTATTATGAGCATTCTTGATAAGTTTTAACTTTTTCAAGCTGGGGTACTGTTCACGGGGTTATTATTCCCGAAGTTACTATTCACTCTATTACTATTCACCCGGGGTACTATTCATGATAAAAATTGATTTTTTTCGGTCCAAATCATTTTTGATACAATATTATTCTTGAATTTTGCTCCACAAAGTAGTATCATGTTGACAATTTGGACATTATTGAATTATGGATAAATTAAATTATAAATCTTAAAAAATTTATCCTTTGATTTTTTTTAATTGAATTCTTATATCAATGTCATCATCCTCATGCTTATATTATGTTGAAAGTCATATGTGGTCGTAGTGCATAGATGGACTTGGTATGATTATGACCAAGGATTATTTGGTATAATCATGATCATAATGTTACAAATGATGTGGTAAAAGTCCTCATTGGCCCGTAGTGCATTGATGGACAGTTGTTGGCATGATCATGACCATTGATGAAAACACGAATATCCTTGGCCCATAGTGCATGGATAATTTGTGGTCGTCATACTAATGAATATCATTGGCCATTGTGTAGGGATGATTCAATGATATGGATTATTTAGTATGCTGAGTCTCAGCGATAAAATTGATGAAAAATCTTTTAAATCATAGAAGATAGTAGATATCATGTTCTACTTGACTCTTCTAATGGATTGCTTGTTCCGCTGCAGTTAAACTTGATTTTTGTTATATTTTATCAGTTTAACATTGTTGAAGGCTAACGATAAATTATTCTGCATTACCTTGGAGCGTAGAATATGATCCTTCTTATCCAAGATTATAACAGGTACCTCCTCATACATTAAATCTTCCGCTATCTCATCCGGTTCTAATTCAATAACGTGGTTTGGGTCTTTCACATATTTACGTAACATAGATATGTGAAAAACGTTATGAACACGAGACATACTTGGCGGTAAGGCGAGTCTATAGGCCACAGTTCCTACTTGATCGAGGATTAAAAATGGGACAATAAATCTAGGATTGAGCTTTCCTCTCTTTCCAAATCTCGTCACTCCTTTCTATGGAGCAATATGTAACAACACATGATCTCCAATATTGAATTCCACATCCTTTCGATGAAGATCAGCATAACTCTTTTGTCGATCTTGTGAGGTTTTTATACGTTGTCAGATCATTTGAATCTTTTTCGTAGTCATACGTACCAACTCTGGTCCCAACAACGTTGGTTCACCCACCTCATCCCAGCATACTGGAGAATGACACTTTCTTCCATACAACGCCTCAAATGGAGCCTTGCCAATACTTGTTTGATAAATGTTGTTATAGAAAAACTCCACCAATAGTAAGAACTTGGCCCAACTTCCTTTGAAGTCAAGAACACATAGTCTTAATAAATCTTCAAGAGTTTGAATAGTCCTCTCTGACTGCCCGTCCATTTGAGGATGATATGCCGAACTAAATCGTAAATTCGTGCCCATAGCTTTTTACAAACTAACCCAAAATCGTGAAGTGAATCTTGGGTCTCGATCAGAAACTATGGATACTGGCATACCATGAAATCTTACAATCTTGTTTATGTACATACGAGCAAGACATTCAAGTGTATAAGTTTCTCGTATCGGTAAGAAATGAACAGACTTGGTCAATCTATTAACAATGACCCAAATCACATCTATGCCTTGGGAAACCTTGGAAAGACCAGTAACAAAATCCATGGTAATGTGCTCCCACTTCCATTCTAGAATTTCAAGTGGTTGCAATGGATCTTTTGGCACTTGATGCTCCGCCTTGACTCGTTGACAAGTTAGACACCTTGAGATAAATCCCGATATCTCTCTCTTCATATTGCTCCACCAAAATGTATATCGAAGATCACGATACATTTTGGTACTCCCAGAATGGATTGCAAATGGTGTGTTGTGCGCCTCCATCATGATTTTATACTTCAAGTCAGAATCGTTAGGAACACAAAGTCTGGAGTTAACTCGAAGTATTCCTTCTTCATCGATTCTTGCTTCTGGAATAGCACCTTCTTATCAGCTCCAGGTCTGTAGCTTGAGCAACTTTAACTTTATCGATTAAAGTCGGTTTTACTCGTATATTCACCATCATCACATGGGTCCCTGGAGTCTTTAACTCTATCTCCATCCTTTGTAAGTCATACAAAATGGGCCTTTACGTTGACAATATCGCACTCATGCCCGCATATGATCTTCTACTCAATGCGTTAGCTACTACGTTCGCTTTTTCCAGGATGGTATTGAATGGTATGATCGTAATCTTTTAATAGCTCAAGCCATCGTCGTTGCTGTAACAACCCGATATTTTCTATACAAATAAATTAGAAATTTTGCGTATAAATTTTTTATTTTATTTTAAATATGGGAAATATGTGCCAAGATAATGTGTGTATGTATTTATGTGATATATTTATTACCTGAATGATTTTAAATAATTTTATTTTAAAATTTTTGATTGTTATAAACTATATTATTATAATAATTAATTTTATAGTAGAAATATTTTTATTAATTATTTTCCATGAAAATATAATCATATATTATTTATATAATATATGAAATGATTTTTTTTAATAATTATAATAACTATTTTATTATATGAATTTTAGTACAGATTATTAAGTTAATTATTTTAACTTAATTAATAATGTTAAGTATGACAGATAGATCAGATATGGAATCCAACCCCTAATTTTGGATTTTGATCAAGGAATGAGAATAATAATGTAATATTATTTATATTTTAATTTTTAGTGCTATAATTATATATTGTATGCATGTGGACTGACAATGATTGGTTAGTTATGGTGTATTATGTCAAACCTTAGTTTTACTATGGGAAACCCTAATTTGAAACTCAATTGTGAGTTTAAGACTATTATATAACTGTGTTATATGATTTTTTTTTTGATTGATTAGGTCAACCCTAATTAACATTTAGATTTATTAATTTTTTGAAATCCTATTTATTAATTATAAACCCTAATTGCTAGATTAGCAAGGATAATTATAATTATTATATAATACCCTAATGTTCATGTATGATTAGAACCCTAATCAAATTAAGAAAACCCTAATTATAAATTTTAGGAACTAATTTTATTTTATTTTAAACCCTAAATAAAAGCTTCGTAACCTAATTATACATTAGGTGAGACAATTAAATAACCTAAGGGTTGTGGTAATAAGGAAAGGTTATTATTTAATATGTATACTAACTTATGTGGATAATCTTGTTATTTCATGTGACTAATAATTTAAACCTATTTCTAGTAAACCTAATTAGGTTATGAGCTAAAGTCACATGTATAAGTAATTAAATTTCATAAGTTTGGGAATGAAAACTCTAAATAAACAATTTGGGTAACATATATTAAAATTGTTAGACTATGTTTATTACATGGCCCAAAACAATTAAAGGAGAAGCCCAAAAGAAATAAAATACAAGCCTAAACTTAGTCCACTTGATTAAGGGTATTTTAGACCTTTGATTTATCTAATTTATGCATTAAAATAAAAGCTAAGTGAAGGAATTAGTGGGCATTTATATAGCTGGCCCCATTAGGCCTTTTAAGGCAACAAATTATGCAAATCAATGTCCATAAGTAGAAGTCTTACACACAAGTACATGTGTGTCAATCTCCCATTGGTTGTAAATCTATTAAGCACCCTTAATCACATGATTAGGCTAATTGAAGAGATAAGGTGTAGTATTTTATCCATGGGACAATAAAAGTATGGGGGATAATAGTTAATCACCCATTCATTTGCTAGATCATTTTCATTTCTCTTATTCTCCTTCTTCTTCTTTTTCTCCCAAGCTAGCAACATACCAGAGAGAGAGAGTTTTAGTTTTGTGAGAGAGAGAGAGAGGTGTGCTAATTGTTTAATGCACCCTAAGGTTATACATTACTTTGGAAGATTAAGAAGGATAGCAAATTAAACTAGGTGAGGTTCTCATCCATTCTTTTTCTTATTCTTCTTCTATTTTTTGTTATAGCATGATTTGTTGGAGATATGGATTAATACTCAAGATACCCTAGTTCTACATATCATCATGTATGGAACTAAGTATCTTGAGTGTTAGACCAAAGGCTTAGAGGAAGAAAATGAGCATATGTTCTCCAAGGGTTTAAACTCTTGTTTTTCTTCCACTAAATCTTGTGTAACTCAAGTTTTATAACTTGGATTTGTGATCCATCAAAGGGAGGTGCTAGATACATGAGTTATCTAGTAAACCCAAGTGGTAGAACACAAATCTAGCAAGTATTGAAGCCATGAGGGCTATTTTCCCGAAAATAGTCCACTTAGAAAGTTAAAGTTTCAAAACCCTAAAAAGCTATTGTCCCCATTTTTCTTGAGGCTGTTTCGGGCAGTTGCAAGTCTTTTAAAATTCTGGGAAAACTCACAGAGGTAGCTTGAGAAGTTATCTATATGTAGGAAAAAGAATGGACGCGTTTCGATTTATAGGTTGTGCGTAATGGCTATTTTCGTAAAGGACTCCTAAATATTAACACTCGAATTTCTCACTGTGCATACACTGGAAATTTCTGAAATTTTTACAGTAGGTTCATATATGTTATGAGAGTATACCTTGAAAAGTTTAGATATTTCTGAGCAAAACTCGATTTATGAAAAATGAAACAAGTATCCTACCTTTGCATTTTCTTTATACAATGGACATGAGTAAGAATGTTTCAGAATTATATTATTACTGTACAAATTATTAATCCTATATTATATACGCTCATTGATTGTCAAAATGTTAGTATATGGTAATTTATATATATATTCTGTTGGTTACTTTCTATAAATGGTTATACAAGTATCCCCACTTGGATAATCATTGCATTTAATCACATGTTGATACACCTTTGTTAATTACCCGTATACATATATATTGAATTATAGATTATTGTGGAACACGATAAAACCTTATTATTATCCAACCGAATTGCTTTGGTTTGGAACCCCGACAAGTATGAACATCCTTTACACGGGAAAACTTTTAGGCGCCCAAGGCGGACAGAGTGAACGATCATATCGTTCTTGCATGCAGTATTGATCAATACAGGGTCCATGGGATGTACACCCTCGTGCCCATAAGTTATGACGGTTTACAGATGAAGTTCTGTTTAACCTTTTCGAAAATGAAAATAATGTTCATAGTATGTCCCCTTAACCCTATTTATAGTCAGTACATAGTTTCAAAAATTTGAAAGAGGGTTGTTATGTTAATATTATCGGTTCAGATTACTTCACAACTATTGATTTGTTGTAGAAGGATAGTATAAAGAAAACATTTAAATTCTTTCAGCTTATATATATATATAATTGCTATTACTTGCTGGGCACTCAAATGCTCATCCTTGCTTAATTTAAATGTTTTCAGCTAAGTGTGAACAAGTAGAAGGCTCGGCTAAGAATTAAGGGAAAGAAAAGGTTGCATAATTAATTCAATGCCATTTTATGTAAAAGTTATCTTTATTAAGACAAGTATGATATATATTACCTATCACGTATTGTGACGAATGTATTAAAGGTTGCGTACTTGGGATTTAGACTTTGATAAATATGTAAATTAAGTTGGTATCTATATTATTGTTATTATTATTAGTATTATTCCGCTCATAGAAATTGTATCGTAAAGCACCGAGTTCGGGTTTCAAGTACCTGGATTTGGGGGCTTTATAGTTGCCGCATGTTGAGTTCCTTTTGAGTGAAGAAATATTTGAGGCTTTTATGATCCATATAGATCTCCACCTTCTCTCCATCTGTAATGCCTCCAAATCTTAAGCGTTAAAAAGCATTGCCGCCAACTCTAGATCATAAGTAGGATAATTCCTCTCATATTCTTTGAGTTGTCGTGAGGCATAGGTTATGACTTTCCCATGTTACATGAGAACACACCCTAAACCTTTGCCTGAAGCATCGCTGTATATGACAAATCCCTCTGAACCAGCTGGTATTATCAAAACAGGTGCTAAAATGAGCCTCATCTTGAGTTCTTGAAAACTCCTCTCACATTCCTCAATCCAACCAAATTTTGTATCTTTTCGAGTCAGCTGAGTTAATGGAGTAGCAATTCGAGAAAATCCTTCCACGAACCTCCGATAATAACCAGCTAAGCTGAGAAAGCTACGTACTTCGGTTACTGACTTAGGTTGCTCCAAACTTTGAATTGCTTCAATCTTTGCCGGGTCAACAGATATTCCATGATTTGACATTACGTGCCCAAGGAATGCTACTTCCTCAAGCCAGAACTCGCATTTCTTCAACTTGGCATATAACTTGTTTTCACGAAGTTTTTGGAGTATCAGCCTCAGGTGTTGCTCATGATCTTCATGGCTTTTGGAGTAAATGAAGATGTCATCAATAAAGACGACCACAAAGTGATCCATGAAGGCAGCAGGAGCATTAGTCAATCCAAAAGACATGACTAGGAATTCGTAATGCCCGTATTGAGTTCTAAAAGCAGTCTTTGGAATGTCTATCAATTTAAATTTTCAACTGATGATATCCAGAACGAAGATCGATCTTTGAAAAGAATTTGGCGCCTTGCAACTGGTCAAACAGATCATCAATACGAGTTAATGGTTACCTATTTTAGATGGTGACATGATTCAACTCCCAATAATCAATACAAAGTCGCATACTTCCATCTTTCTTCTTCACGAATAGAATAGGAGCACCCCAAGGAGACGTACTAGGTTGAATAAAATCGATGACTAACAATTCCTGCAGTTGGGTTTTTAACTCCTGAAGTTCAATAGGAGCCATTCGATATGGGGCTTTGGAAATGGGTTTTGTACCGGGTTCAAGGTCGATACCAAACTCGATTTCACGCTCTGGGGGTAGGCCAGGAAGTTCTTCGGGAAATACGTCAGGAAATTTATTAACAATAGAAATATCATTCAAATCTGACGTATTTTTGTATAAATCTGTGACATGGGCTAAGAAAGCTTTACATCCATTTTTTAATAAACGAATATCTTTATGGCTTGAGATGACCGTGATTGACTTTAGTGGTTTAGTTGCTTGAATTCGCATAATAGGTTGGTTAGGAATATGAAAGCTAACAACCTTACGCAAACAATCAATTTTTGCAAGATGAGTAGTTAACAAATCAATCCCTAAAATCACATCAAATGGAAGTATTTTTAAGGAAATAAGATCGACAGGTAATGTGAGGATACCGATTTGAACCAAACAAGACTTATAAACAGTGGATGTAATGAAGGGTTCTCCCAACGGAGTTTCAACAGATAAGTCAAAGTCTAATTTCTTCAGAGTCAAGTTTAAACGTTGACCGCAAGTAGGAGAAATAAAAGAATGGGTAGAACCGGTATCAAATAAGGTATAGACTTCGCTAGAGTGTATGATTAGCTTACCCGTGATCACCTCGTTTGGATTTCTTGCTTTTTGGGAGGTTTCGACAAACGCTTTCCTTTGAACTACCGGTTTTTTCTTGTATGGGATGACCTTTGATGCCTCCATCCCAGCTGGGCTTGACTTTGATGCACGACAAAATCGGGCTAGGTGACCTTCTCTTCCATAATTGTAACATGCTTTGGACTGTTGCGTATAGTTTGGACTGATGTGTCCCTCCTCTCCGCATTTGTAACATACGACCGGGGGGTCGTTCTCCTTCCTTAACAACAGGTGCTGGTGCTGACGTCCTTCCATCATTATTGAATCTCCTCTTCTTGAAATTCCCACTTTTATTATCTTGGCCATGATTACCACCGAAGTGGTTACCATTTCTGGCATGTTGATTCCCTCCACATTTGTTGTCACCGCTTCGATGACTGCTACCACTGGTATTATCATTTTGTCGACTGCTCTCTCTTGGTTGGGTTGACTCGTTATCGCACTCCAATAACTGAGCCCTATTTACAACATCTGAATACAAACACAGTTTGTGAGAAATTAAGTATTGATGTATCTCGGGTTTCAAACCTCTTAGAAACATCCGTGTCATTCTCTCCTTATTATCAACCAAGTGGCACGCAAACCGAGATAACTCGGCAAACTTAGCTTCATACTGTGGCACGGTCATATTGTTCCGCTCCAGCTTTATGAACTTTACCTCCTTCATGTGACGAATACTTTCAGGAAAATACGTGTCGTTGAACAGTTCTTGGAACTTCTCCCAAGACATCTTCAGTGTGGCAGGTTGAGTACGCTTTACCGATTCCCACCAGTAATCTGCCTCTCGCAACGTAAAGGTGGCAAAGGGAACCTTTTGCTCCTCGGAGTATCCCAAGACATCAAATATCTTGGTGATCTGCTTTATCCATGTCTCCGCCTTAAGTGGTTTTGGCTCTCCAATAAACTCCAGTGGTCCCAGCTCCTTAAACTGTTTAGCAGTGACCGTCCGAGAGTTGCCAGTGTTTCCACCTGTATTTTGAACATGAGTTGTTCTCGCCTAATGTTGCATGAATTACATAAAGCCTATGAATATCCCATCGTTTATCACTTGGTCAGCGTTGTTGTTTTCTTGATGATTATTACCATCCTGATGCACATTATCCTGGGTATTGATCGTTGGTGACTCAACGGTCTCATGAGCTTCATTGCTTATCTCAACATTTTCGGATGCCATATCAAATACTGCCACAAAACAAGGGTTAATTGACATGACACATATTATCCTTATACTCTGACCGGCCAATTAAATACCAAATAAACTTAGGTAGGTCATACTAGTGAAGGAATTTCTCGTCTCTCCCCTCCTAGTTCTTGTCTCATATCTCAGCCAGGGATCATATCCCTAAGCTTTGATACAAACTGTGACGCCCCCAAAATAGGTATACATCACCCATCTTAAGTCGCCAAATACATGGTACAGAATTTAAATACAAACTTCTTTTATACAGTACGACAAAACATAGTTGAGAGTTTCAACACGGATAATGTCTCGTAGAGAGTATCCAAACTCATATAAAGTTCTAATTACAATTATTATCACACTATTTCACTGAATAGTGAGGACTACTAATGCAAATAGCTGGATCATCACTCTGTTCCCCGACTAGTCCCAGCTATATTCTCATTTCCTGAAGAGAACAATGAAAACAAAGGGTGAGCTCAACTAGCCCAGTAAAAAATAATATGACTAAGATAATGCAAAATAAATTATTCTTAGCCTTCAACAGTGTTAGACTGATAAAATATAATAAACATCAAGTTTAACTGCAGTGGAACAAGCAATCCATTAGAAGAGTCAAGTAGAGCATGATATCTACAATCTTCTATGATTTAAAAAGTTTATCATCAATGTGAGACCCCAGATTTTATGAATAAAGATTTAATTTTTTTCGAAATATTTGTTTTTAATATTATGGTGTGGATTTGAGATAATGTTATAGTTATGGGTAGTATTTATAAATTTTGCAAAGTATGCAAGTTGTCATATTATATTCGATTGGTCGGGGAATATTTTATCGGGGAATATTAGATGCACCACACAATCATTGGTGGACCCCTAACGGAATTATTGTCGAATTGAAAAAAGACAAAATACTTTATGAAAATAACGGCGGAAGTTTTACAGTTAATCTATTTGAAACACCGGTGTTAAAAATACGATGTCTGGCGCTGGTTGCATAGTAGCACACGATATTAATTATTGATGCTTACGTGATAAGTCACTCGGTTTTGTTGGTATTATTAATGTAATAATCTGTAAAATCTTTTATATAAAATAGAATACTTTTATAAAGTTATTCTATAAATAGAATATATTATATTCTATTATGCATAGTGTTGCATAATGTAATGCGTAGAGTGTTTTGCATAGTAAAATCTTTTTATATAAAATGTAATACTTTTATAAAGTTATCTGTTTTTATTAGACAATAATTAGAATATATTATATTTTATTATGCATAGTGTTTGCATGGTGCCAAAGATAGTGTTTGCATAGTAAAATCTTTTATAAAGTTATTCGTTTTATTAGATTATAAATAGAATATATTATATTTTATTTAAAAGATTTTGCTTTAAATATGGACCGTTCATGAGTTAGTTACTATGCAGTCCATTTTTCTATAAATAGAAGCTCATTCCTTCATTATTTTCTTACGAATTCACTGAAATTCTAGAGAGATAAACTATAGAGAGAAAGAAGAAAGTATTTTGCTACTTCACTACTTATATATCCAGTACTCTTCTTCTTAAGGTAGGGAATATTATTTGTTGTACTCGTAAGGGGTGTTATTCTTTTGTATTCATGAAGAGAACTTATGTTATTCCATTATTTATTATTCTGTTGGAATAACCTGTATACGCGGGCTACCCTATACTTGGTGACATTCTTCTATTATTCCGTCTTTACTATTCTGTTGGAATATCATGTCTGTGCGTTTTACGCTGGACCTGATTCCATCTTTATTATTCTGTTGGAATATCATATGCATGCGTTTCTTGGGACTGGTTAAAATCTTTATTATTATTCTTTGAATAATATCATATGCATGCGTTTCGCCGGACATGATTCCATCCTTATTAGTATTCTACGTTGGAATAACTTTGCCTATGCTAAGTACCGCATGCATGGTGATTTTGTTGTTATTCCATTCTTTATTATTACATTGGAACATCTTGTCGGTGTGAATTTACTTTGATTCGGTTCCGTTATTTAGTATTCTCATTGGAATAACACGTCATGCGAAGTACCGCATGCATGGTGATTTCTTTTATTATTTCATTCGTATTATACTCGGTTGGTTAAAGTTTTGACTTCTATACTCCATGAAATTAGTGGAATATCCTTGATATTTGCGTTTCATCCGAGATCTTTCATGGAAATATTCTTCCGAGCATTCTTGAATTTTACTCTACAAAGCGGTATCATGTTGACAATTTGGACATTATTAGTTCTGGATAAATTAATTCTTGAACTTGTTTTATTGAATTCTTATATCATTGTCATCATCCTCATGTTTATATTTTTGAAAGTCATCTCGTGTTCTGTAGTGCATAGATGGACTTGGTATGATTATGACCGAGAGATTATTGATTGTAATCATGACCGTAATGTTACAAATGATGTGGTAAAAGTCCTCATTGGCCCGTAGTGCATTGATGAGCAGTTGTTGGCATGATCATGACCATTAATGAATACACAAATATTCTTGGCCCGTAGTACGTGGATAATTGTGGTCGTGATACTAAATAATATCCTTGGCCGTAGTGCAGGGGTGATTCGATGATGTGGATTATTTATTGTCGAGTCCAGTGATAAAAGTGATGAAAAACCTTTTAAATCATAAAAGATAGTTGATTTTATTCTCTACTTGACTCTTTTAATGGATTGCTTGTTCCGCTGCAGTTAAACTTGATGTTTGTTATATTGTATCAGTTTAACACTGTTTAAGGCTAGTGATAATTTATTCGCATTATCTTAGTCATAATATTTCTTCTTGGGCTAGTTGAGCTCACCCTTTCTTTCACCGTTTCTCTGTGAAATTAGAATATATTTGGGACGAGTCTGGGAGCGGAGTGATGGTCTAGATGGTTCATTAGTAGTCCTCACTATACGTGAAATAGTGTGATAATAATTGTAATGAGGACTCCTTTTGAGCTTGTATACTCTCTAGTAGACAATATTTGTATTCAAACTCACAGTTTATGTTTTGTCGTATTGTACACGACAATTGTATTATTAAGTTGTATTTGAATTCTGTACCATGTATCTGGCGACTCAAGATGGGTGATGTATACCTAATTTTGGGGGCGTCACAGTTGGTATCAAAGCTTAGAGATATGATCCCTGGCTAAGATGTGAGACTAGAACTATGAGGGGAGAGACGGGGAATTCCTTCGCTAGTATGACCTACTTAAATTTATTTTGTATTTAAATTGGTTGGTCAGAGTTTAGAGATAATATGTTACATGTCAACTAACCCTTGTTTTGTGGCAGTGTCTAAAAATGACATCCGAGAATGTTGAGAATAGCAATGGAGCACAAGAGACCGTTGAGTCTCTACATATCAATAATCAAGATAATGTGCATCAAGAAGGCGACAATCTTCATGCAAACAACAACACGGACCAAATGATGAATGATGGATTGTTCAGAGGCTTTATGCAATTCATGCAACATCAGGCGAGAGCGGCTCCTGTCCGAAATGTAGGTGGAAACACTGGAAACTCTCGGACGATCACCGCTAAATAGTTCAAGGAGCTGGGACCACCAGAGTTTATTAGAGAACCAAAACCACTTAAGGCGGAAGCATGGATAAAGCAGATCACCAAAATATTTGATGTCTTGGGATGCTCCGAGGAGCAAAAGGTTCCCTTCGCCACCTTCATGTTGCATGAAGAAGCGGATTACTTAATGGGAATCATAAAATATACCCTGACTGGCCGACTCAAGAAGATGTCTTGGCGAGAAGTTCCAAGAGTTGTTCAACGACAAGTACTTTCAAAGCATTCATCACATGAAGGAGGTGGAATTTATCAAGTTGGAGCAAAACAACATGGACCAAGTATCGCGATCTGAAGCCAAGTTTCCTGAGTTGTCCCGATTTGCGTCCCACTTGGTTGATAATGAAGAGAGAATGACGCGGATGTTTTTAAGAGGTTTGAAGCCGGAGATACATCAATATCTTATTTCTCATAAAGCGTGTTTGTATTTAGATGTTTTAAATAGGGCTCGATTAGTGGAGGTAGCGATAACGAAGTAACGCAACCAAAAGAGAACGGTAAGCAAAATGATAATCTGGGTGATAATAGTCATCAAAGCGGTGACAATAAGCATGGAGGAATCAACATGCGAAATGGTAACCACTTCGGTGGTAATCATGGTCAAAATAATAAGAATGGACATTTCAAGAAGAGGAGATTCAACAATGATGGAAAGGCGTCAAGACCAAGACACCGTTGTTAAGGAAGGAGAAACGACCACCTATCATATGCTTCAAATGCGGAGGGAGGGACACATCGGTCAAAGCTGCGTGATGTCGCCCAAAGCATGCTATAATTGTGGAAGAGAAGGTCACTTAGCCGATTTTTGTCGTTCACAGAAGACAAGTTCGACTAGGATGGAGGCACCAAAGGATGTCCTGGACAAGCTAAAGCCGATGAGTTGAAGAGAGAGCATTTTTTTTTTTTCGTGACGAGGAACACGAATAAAATTATCATGGGTATGTTAGTCATAAACTCTTGCGAAGTCTATCGTAAGTGTTGAATCTGGGTTCTACTCATTCTTTTATTGCACCTAGTTGTGTTCAATGTTTGAAGTTAACTCCGGAGAAGTTAGACTTTGATATATATGTTTAAACACAGTTGGGAGAAACCTTCGTTACCTCCACTATTTATAAATCTTGTTTAAATCAACACTTTCACGTTACCTGTCAATCTTATCTCTTTGAAAATACTTGCCTTTGATGCGATTTTAGGAATCGATTGGTTAACTACTCATCATTCTTTTCATAAGGTTGTTGGTTTTCATATTCCTAACTAACCTGTTATGCAAATTCAAGTAACCAAACCACTAAAGTCAATCATTGTCATATCAAGCCATAAATAAAGAGCCCCGATCCTTTCGTTGTTGACTTTCTTGTGTGGAATGCACCGAAGCTAGACTTTCTATAGGCAACGTCGTGAATGACGATGGCAAGTTGATAGGTATCAATGTGACGTGTTATCCAAGTCTTGGATGAGAGTCACAGTTTTGAATGGTATTTCTATTGTTAATAAATTTCCGACGTATTCTTGAAGACTTCTTAGCCTACCCTAGGCGTGAAATTGAATTTTGTATTGACCTAGTACAAAACCCATTTCTAAAACCCTCAAATATTTTCTTCACCTAAAACGAACGTGTAATGTGCCAAAGACGTTGGCTCGAGCTGTTGAAGATTACTATCATACCATTCAATATCATCGTGGGAAAAATGAACGTGGTAGCTGACGCGTTGAGTAGAAGATCGTATGTGTTTACGAGTGTGATGTTGTTAACACAAAGACCCATTTCGTATAACTTACAAATGATGGAGATAGAGTTAAAGACTCTAGGGACCCATGTGAAGATAACGAATATACGATTAGAATAGACTTGAATCGATAAAGTTAAAGCTGCTCAAGCTACATACTCAGAGCTGATGAATGTGAAGAAGAAGGTTCAAGAAGAGAGGAAATCTCAACCCTCGATTTAATTGGCCCATTTGAAATCCTTGATCGAGTAGGAACTGTGGCTTTGATGAATGGGTAGTATTCCCATAATTCGGATATATTTAGACTTAAATTATTGCATTCTTAAGTTATTTAGTAGCATTTTTATTGTGTTTATATCTTATTTGGCGATTTCAAATTTGGAAAGGCAATTATGGGAATTTCAAGCATTGAATGGCAAAAGCGTAATTTCAATGAAGTCGGTAACAAGGCGCTGAAATTACTATCCTCGTGGCAGGGGTATTGAGCCTCGGCGAGCATTGATAGGATTAAGCGCGTTTGACTTCTGGTTGCCTATTAAGGGTTAATAATAAAACCTAATTGAAGGAGGATTGTGGGGGACTATAAAAGGAAACTAATTGCTGAATTAAACCAAGAGGACGAGATTGATTTGGCAGAGGATTTTGAAGGAGCTTTTCCATTGAAGATTACAGGAGATTACTTGGAGCTTCAAGATTAGCTACAGAGTTTCTTCTTTTCTCCTTATTTTTTATTTGTAATTCTTTAAGGATGATTTATCAACAAATAATGATTCTTATTTAAAAGTGATGAACTAATTCTTTAATTAAGATTTCAATTGAACCTTTTATGATTATGAATTAGTTATTCTGTCATTATAATTATCTATGTTGAAGTGGATTGTTTATCATGTTTTGATCTTAGTGATTAATTATTTGGCCAATAATTAGTGTGTTACTCTAGAAGGAATTGGGAGAGGAATTCTAGGGTTAGAACTAGACATGATGACATGTGACTCAGTTATTTACATGGTAAATAATTAGGTTTGTGAATTGAATGGAAATATTTGTTCACCGCATGTAACATATAAGGAATTGGGATTTGAAAGAGTTTAATCCAATTGTTTTGCATAGGAATATAGCAAGGTTAATCTGGGTTAAATAAAAGTCAATTGATCACTTGGAAGAGGGCTTTTGGCATTTGAAAATTCCTGTTAACAATCCATGAGACATAGTAATTGGGATGATTAGATAAGCGATTTATAATTCATAATTGGGGATATTGAAGTCTTAATATTTACCTCTAGGAAGTCATTCACTCAAGTAATAGCTTAGTTAATTGTTTGTCTTAGTAAAGTATCTTTAAGTGTTTAATTTTGAGTTAATAATTTGAAAATCGCAATTTCTCATTGTTTGAATGAAATTGAATTGATATAGTATTAGTAGTTGAAATTTATTAATTAGAATTCCCTATGGGAACGATACTCAACTTATCACTTTATTACTTGTTGACCACGTATACTTGCGTCTTTGTGTGTAATTAGATTTTACTCAACAAGTTTTTAGCGCCGAATTCTTGGGAATTTCTTTTATTAATATTAATTTCATATTAGTTATAATCAATTCGATTTTAATTTGAACACTACTTAATCTCTCTTCTTGGATTGGCAGGAATTCGTGTATGCACACTAGATCGAAAGCTAGAAAGGAACTTCTTACGTATCTGAGACAACCTTGAGAAGAGTTTCGAACGGTAGTGATTGAATAGTGAGGTGATACATTTGGAAGAAGAAGCGACAACCCAAGATTTACTCGTGAACATGGGAGAAACGAGCGAAATCGCTTAGGATTACATACGCCAAATGTTCTGATTTCTGATCAAGTATTAAGAGACCCAAGCAATCAATGCTAACAGTTTTGAGATAAAAGCGGGATCAATTAGGATCTTCTGAGAATACATGCCAGTTTGGGGGTAATTCGATAGACGACCCTAATGAACATATCTTGAGTTTCTTGGAAGTTTGCGATACCTTCAAATTTAACAATGTATCGGAAGACGCTATAAGGTTGAGGATGTTCCCGTTTACTTTAAAAGACAAAGCACGAAGCTGGCTACACTCCTTGCCTCCTGGTTCAATCACCACATGGGATGACTTAGCTCAAAAATTTTTAGCTAAGTTCTTCCCACCAGCAAAGTCGGCAAAACTACGGAACGACATTCATACTTTCGCACAACTGGAGTCAGAATCGTTATATGAGGCGTGGGAAAGGTTTAAGGATATGCTCCGTAAATGCCCTCATCATGGAATTCCGCAGTGGATGCAATTAGGGATATTTTGTGATGGTTTGCACGCATCCACGAGGTCTAGTATTGATGCGTGACGGGAGGAGGCGATTTTGTCCAAAAATTTTGATGAGGCGTATCAATTGTTAGAAACAATGGCCACCAACAACTATCAGTGGCCCATGACGAGGACCAACCACCCAAAAGCATCAGGAAAATATGAAGTGGACGATTAATGACGATTAACGACAAGTGAAGTTGCGCAATAGCTAAGCATATAGAAACATGGCATCCACAGGCCACCTGGCGAGTAGCGATGGTTTGTGAGTTGTGTCTTTGGGGTCATGCTACGGATCAAATCGCCATAAATTCGGAATCAAAGACTGTTAAAGAGGAAATTATAATCGTTTAACCCAACCGTATCCTACCCAAAATGCCTATAATCCGAGGTTGGAAGAATCATCCGAGGTTCTCATGGAGTAACAATCAATTATGACTCAACCACCTGACAACAACACACCTCCGGTTCCAAAATCAACTTCAACAAACGAGAGAGGGTATCAAGTTGGGAAGCGACCTTGGAAAAGTTTATTAGAGCCTCGACAAAAGAGCGAGGAACAAGACAAGAAATTGAATCAAGTAGATATGGCGTTGCAAAGCCATGGGGCATCGTTAAAGAATCTGGAAAATCAATTGGGACAAATAGCACATGCATTGAATACCGAATCCACTAGGAACACTTTAAGTGATACGAGAAATAAATAAAGGCGTAAATGAGCACCGCAAAGTAGTAATCTTACGAAGTGGGGAAGGAGCTGCAAGCAGATTAAGGATAAGGACAAGGGGATAACGCAACAAGCGAAGCGAGAAGAGGTTGTGGAAGCAGGAAAGATAAAGAGGAAATAGGAGAGGAAAATGCGGGGGTCATCTACAACAATGCCACCCATACCATATCCATGAGAGATTTCGAAATCCAAGTTAGATAAGCGGATTTTTAAGATTTTTGGATATTTTAAAAAATTGCATATCAACATCCCATTCACGCAAAGCTTTAGAACACATCTTAGAAGTTACGCTAAGTTCATGAAGGATGTGCTATCAAAAAAAAGAAGCGGGGATTTTAAAGCGATGGCGCTTAACCAAGAAGAAGAATGTATTATGATTATTGAGAACAAGTTACCTCTAAGTTGAAAGATCTAGGTAGCTTTTCTATTCCATGCGACATTGGTAATGGGTTTTTCGGAAAGCGTTTGTGTGATTTGGGGGCGATATTAATTTGATGCCATTATCGATCTACAATCAATTCGGGACTCCAAGCACCTAAGCAAAGCAAATATCGAGTTCTTGTTAGCGAGCCGATCGATTACATATCCACGAGGTATCGTTGAAAGCGTATTAGTAAGGGTGGATAAATTCATCTTTCCAATGAGACTTCGTTATCTTGGATTGTAAGCGAGATCTGAATGTCCATATTTCTCGGACGACCATTCTTAGCAGCAGGGAGAAGCGTTAATCGGCGCTGAAAAGGGAGAATTAACGATGAGAGTTGATGATCAACAAGTCACTTTCAATGTGTTCAAAGCAATGTCGTATCCAAAGGAAAAAGGTGAGTGTTTGCGGGTGGATGTAATGGAGGAGATGGTGAATCACAAGATTTCTTTGCAATTACTCGGAGGATCCGATAGAATCCATGATGGTTAGAAACAGAACAATGATAGAGGCGGATGCGAGATAATGAAAGCGAGTCAAATGGCTAGACACACCATCAATCTCTAGGAAAAATAATCAACCATTCGACACCCTTGAAAGGCCTAAAGCGGAAGAAAAAAAGTGCAAACCCTCGATAGAAGTGCCACCGGTGTTGGAATTAAAGCCACTCCCTCTCATCTTGAATATGCTTACTTAGGAAAGACTCGACTCTACCGGTTATTGTTTCGACAACGTTAAGCGACACCCAAAAAAAAGAAAAATTGCTACGAGTCTTGCTTGCGAGTTCAAAACAGCGATTGGGTGGACTATAGCGGACATTCGAGGTATTAGCCCCTCTTTACGTATGCACAAGATTTTTAATGGAAGAGGGATCAAAGCCAACCATTAAGATGCAACGAAGGTTAAATCCCATTATGAAAGAGGTGGTGAAGAAGGAAGTTATAAAATGGTTGGATCTGCGATTATTATCTACCCAATCTCGAGACGGTTCATGGGTAAGTCATATGCGGTGTGTCTGCGAAAAAAAGGGGCATAAGCGTGGTAAAAATGAAGCGCATAAGCTTATCCCGACTAGAAGCATTACAGTTTGGAGAGTATGTATGGATTACAGTAAGTTGAATAAGCCCACGCGCAAGGATCACTTTCCTTTGCCGTTCATTGATCGAGATGTTAGACGGAGTTAGCGGGACATCAATTCTATTATACATTAGATGGATATTGCGGGTACAATCAAATTGCCATAGCACCGGAAGATCAAGAAAAGACCACGTTCACATGTCCATACGGTACGTTTGCATTCCGGCGTATGTCCTTTGGTTTATGTAATGCGCCGGCGACCTTTCAACGCTGTATGATGGCAATCTTTTCCGATATGGTCGAGCAGAATTTAGAGGTGTTCATGGATGATTTCTCCGTGTTGGCGATAGTTTTGACTTCGTGTTTGAATAATCGATCTTGGTGTTAAAAAGATGTGGAGACTAACTTTGGTACTTAATTGGGAAAAATGTCATTTTATGGTACAAGAAGGGGTGATTACGGGACATAAGGTTTCCGCATCCGGATTGGAGGTGGATAGAGCGAAGATTGATGCAATTGAAAGCCGCCTCCCTCTTCATCGTAAAAGGCATTCGGAGTTTCTTGGGACATGCGGGGTTCTATCGGCGCTTTATTAAAGATTTTCAAAATCTGAAACCCCTATGTTCACTCTTGGAGAAAGATGTACCGTTTAAGATGGATCATGCATGCATCGAGGCATTTGAGGTATTAAAGAAGAAATTGGTCTCTGCACCAGTCATTGTAGCGCCCGATTGGTCTTTACCTTTTGAATTGATGTGCGACGCCAGTGATTACGCGGTGGGAGCCGTATTGGGACAACGTCATGATAAGATTTTTCATACTATCTATTACTCTAGTAAGACATTGACGGATGCCCAGCTGAACTACACAACAACCGAAAAGGAATTACTTGCAGTGGTGTTTGCTTTTGACAAATTCAGAGCTTATCTCCTCGGCACTAAGGTAATTGTCTACACCGATCATTCAAACTATTAAATATCGATTGAGAAGAAAGATGCTAAACCACGATTAATACGGTGGTCTTGTTGTTACAAGAATTTGATCTGGAGATCCGGACGAGAAAAGGTATAGAAAATCAAGTGGCGGATCATCATCTCGGTTAGAAAATAAAAGGAGCAGAAAGAAGACAACTCGGTGATTAATGAGGAATTTCCGGATGAGCAAGCATTAGGGTAACTACCATATTGCCTTGGTATCTTGTTATGTCAACTATGTGGTTGCCAAGGTGTTACTGCCGGATTTGACATCACAACAACGGAAGAAGTTTCTCCACGATGCGAGAAACAATACTTTTGGGATGAACCATTTACATTTTAAAGCATGTGCGAGATCAAATGATAAGGCGTTGTGTACCTCACGAAGAAATGGATAGTATATTAGGCCCCTTGTCACTCCTCGACACGGAGGTCATTATTCCGATGATAAATGCAATGACCAAAGTATTACAATCGGGATTCTTACGGCCCTCTTTATTCAAAGATGCTTATCTCTTTGTGCTAAAATGCGATAGATGCCAACGCGTAGGTAATATCTCCAAGCGCAATGAAATGCCACTTAACACAATTTTAGAGGTGGAACTATTCGGCGTGTGGGGTATCGACTTTATGGGACCATTCCATCTTTATTTGAATAATCGGTATATCTTATTAGCGGTCGATTATGTTTCCAAATGGGTAGAAGCCGCAGCGTTACCCACGAATGATGCCAACGTTGTCACCCGATTCTTAAAGAAAAACATTTTTACCAGATTTGGGACACCAAGGGCTATAATAAGTGATGAGGGAACGCACTTTTGTAACAAGCAGTTCACTAAATTGCTTGTCAAATATGGAGTTAAATCACAAAATTGCAATTTGCATATCACCCACAAACCAATGGTCAAGCAGAGGTGTCGAATCGGGAAATTAAGAGGATCCTGGAAAAAGTAGTCAATCCGTCACGAAAAGATTGGGCGTTGCGTCTTGACGACGCCCTATGGGCTTATCGAACAGCGTACAAAAACCCGATCGGCATGTCCCCGTACAGAATGGTCTTTGGAAAGGCGTGTCATCTTCCGGTCGAGCTAGAACACAGTGCACACTGGGCCATTCGAAAATTAAACTTTGATCTAGAAGCAGCAGGTGAAAAACGGTTACTGCAGTTGAACGAGATGGATGAATTCAGGTTCAACGCCTACGAAAACGCTAAGCTATACAAGGAGAAAGTCAAATCTTGGCACGATAAAAAAATTCTCGATAGAACATTCTGACGGGCCATTAAGTACTCTTTATTCAACTCACGCTTGCGTCTATTTCGAGGAAAATTGAAATCCGTGTGGTGCGGACCATTTGTAGTCATATCATCACTCACTCCACACGGAAACATTGAGGTTGAGGAACCGAATTCAAAGCGTACATTCAAGGTCAACGGTCAACGTCTGAAACACTATTGGAGCGGACCAATCGAACGCCAAGCTACGGTCCAGTACCTCTCAGACCCAGTGGCCAACTGACCAACACCGCAAAGTCGGGCTGACGACTATAAACCAAGCGCTTCTTGGGAGGCAACCCATGCAGTTCCATAATTTTTTTCGTTTTATTTGATTTTATGCCTCTTAGAGTTAAACTTTTCTTATTTTCACTGTTATTCTATAGTAGAGAAAACTCCACGTTTATTAAACCAATTCCTACCTTTGGTCGGTATGCACGCACATTGAGTCACTTCCAGCGCCCGTGCCGCTAGGCTCCAGAAGGTGCAGACAAGTCCCAGCGCCCGTATTTGGATTCTAAGCTAATCACGGTACCGGCGCTAGGCTCAGGCGAAAATAGGGGCTTGGCCCGTTATCTTCGATTCAAACCAGGCGCCCGTGGCTTACCTAATCGATTCTCGCCCTGGCGCCCGGCGCTCCTGGACGTTATAACCCAGCGCCCGTGGCTGAAATCAAATCATACTGGTACTTTAAAACCTTGCCGTGCCATTCTATCCCATATTATTTCCACAAGCCGGCAAAGCAGGTCAGTCACCCTCTCTCCCTCTTCATAGCACAAAGTCATTAAACCTTGGATAATTGACTTCCACTCATCCACCACGCATCACTCCCTTCCTTTCATATTGGTCGTCTGCATCTTGTGTGCCGAATTCTACTCCTCCAACTTCTTTAGAAGTAACAAAGAATTCTCGACATGGCATCCAAACGTCATCGCGACTTTCGGTCCGGGGCCGCTTCAACTTCCCCAAAATTTGACAAGATGAGCGTTTTGTTAGTGTTTGCGGCTCAAAACGCCTTCTGACCATGCATGGCCACCCGCTCACTAGTCCCTCGACAGGTCTCAAAATCCCGATCAAAACAAGGATGGAGACATAGCGTTGATGATTCTTGGCGTGAAGCGGTTAAATCCTCACCGAAACGACTGACATAGCATGATGATTGCGGTGGTCAAAGAATTCTATGCCAACTTGCATGAGCATGACCATTATGGGGTGTTTGTCGGAGAGGTAAGACAGTGGAATTTGGCGAGGAGGATATCAATGGGTGCTATCAACTACCCTTAGAGGGCCTTCATGATGACTATGCTCGCCTAGTGAGTGATGGGCCGGACTATGAAAAAAGATTATTCGGGAGGCTGTGTCAGCGGGCACTACTTGGTCCATCCATGGCGTGGCGACATAACCTTCCCATTGTCTCACCTCGGTCTATATGGAAAGGCATGGTATGCCTTCATATCTTGAAATTGATGCCACGCACACATGTGAGTCACATCACCAAAGAAAGGGTCGTGCTATTATACTCCATCATCTGAGGCCTACGAATCGATGTCGGCTATCTTATTCAAAGAATCGATGCTCAGCGCATCTCATGGCGGGACCACAGGAGGGTTACCACATCCGTCCACGATCTGCGTCTTATGTGCTAAGTTTGGGGTCAAATGGAAATCGGGCGAGATGATTCAAACTCCTATGCCGTGTTGGACCACAACTTGATCCGTCGTTATAAAGTATGGTCGGTGGTGGTATTAATCACCCAAGGGGACTGGGTTTCATTATCCCCCATATTACGTCTCCACGAGCCCCACCACCTCGGGCTCCCCCCCTCCTTACGGCCCCTCGCCCGGTTGCTTTCATCGAGGTGTGGTCCCCCATTTGTCCGGTGGAGATAGGCGGTGGTTTTACAACATTGAGTCCCGGAATAATGTGCGCTTATCGGAATGCCAAGCGTGATTTACAAGTATTTAGTCGACCAATTTCTTTGCATGAATGCTGCGACCATCCGAGACCCATCGGGCATTCCACTTAGCCATTTCCCTCACGGCTCCCGATTACGCCGATATTTCCCGTCCGATCAAGAGATGGCGAGGGCGATGATGCTCCCGAAGCATAAATTCGTCGGGGAAGTCCTGCATTTTATTTTGACTTAATTTTTTCGCATGAGGACATTGCTCTAGCTTAGTTTGGGGGTGGATTCGTTTTATTTTCACGGTTGTAGTTATTATTAGTAAAGTTGCATTTAGGATTGCATGTTAATTCCGGTTTTTGAGAGTGCGTATATCTGGGGCCAATGAGGAAAGTAGAATTGCATGAACACGTCTAGTAAGGATTGTTGATTCAGTGATATGATTTTTGTGACTTGAATTGGATCTTTATCTGTTTGACATTGATATTATAAGAAGGCACTTGGAAATAAAACGACCATGTTAGCTATGATAGTTTAAATGGTTAGAGAATAAAGTTCTAAAGGGGGATTGCGAGTGATATGGAAGAACAATTTGAATAACTAGATAAGGTGAATTCATGCATAAACTTCGAGTTTGGGGGAAACATTTGGAAAAAAAAAAAAAAAAAAAAAAAACACACAAATGTTGAGTCTTGTGGTGGGTTGAGGGAACCACTCCCCATAAACACAAGCGTGAGATGGAGCGTAAAAGCGCACTCACCAACCATCATAAATAAAAAAAAATAAAAAATAAAAAATAAAAATATATATATATATAAATAATAATGATAATATCTACAGGTGACTATTCTTGTTTGGGGGCTGTGTTACTTGAGCAAATGCGCTAGAAGGGGTATCTTAAAACCTAAGCGCCCTAAGGTCTTAAATGGTGCAGGAGTCGTTGGTGAAAGCTCGCTAAGGGTAACACTTGCTAGCCTAATGGGATGAGACATTACACAGTCATTTACGCAGAAAACAAAAAAAAAATAAAAATAAAAATAAAAATAAAAATAAATAAATAAATAAATAAATATTCTAGTTTATTTGTTGAATTAGGGTAAGTGTTTTGAGTTCGGTTGAAACAAGTTTATTTTATGAGTTCTCAAGTTCACTTTGTATGATGCCTACTAAGAAAGTTATTCTCTATCATATTTTTGTCTTTCATGGGTTCGCGTGGTCATTGGACACACCGCCTGATATCGATAATATGATTTAGATCCGTTGATTGTTGGGATATTGTCGATCTGTTTTTACATGAGGAATTAACATGTTTACGTGATTTTACGAGGCATATGGATATCGTGAACTCTTGGATTCTTTGGAATTACGAACATATAAATATAAATAGTTTGCATGTGCATGATGTTTAGTTTTGTTTGGTGATCTTAGACTTTGTCGCATGAGGACATGCAACGATTTAAGTTTGGGGTGTTTGATGAATGGGTAGTATACCCATAATTCGGATATATTTAGACTTAAATTATTGCATTCTTAAGTTATTTAGTAGCATTTTTATTGTGTTTATATCTTATTTGGCGATTTGGAAAATTTGGAAGGCAATTATGGGAATTTCAAGCATTGAATGGCAAAAGCTGTAATTTCAATGAAGTCGGTAGTGGAAGGCTGAAATTGAACTATCCTGTCAATGGGTATTGAGCCTCAGCGGCGTTGGCCGGATTAAGCGCGTTTGACTTACGGGTTGCCTATTAAGGGTTAATAATAAAACCTAATTGAAGGAGGATTGTGGGGGACTATAAAGGAAACTAATTCTTTGAATTAAACCGGGAGGGCCGAGATTGATTTGGCGAGGAGGATTTTGAAGGAGCTTTTCCATTGAAGATTACGGGGAGATTACTTGGAGCTTCAAGATTAGCTACTGAGTTTTTCTTCTTTTCTCCTTATTTTTTATTTGTAATTCTTTAAGGATGATTTATCAACAAATAATGATTCTTATTTCCGTGATGAACTAATTCTTTAATTAAGATTTCAATTGAACCTTTTATGATTATGAATTAGTTATTACGTCATTATAATTATCTATGTTGAAGTGGATTGTTTATCATGTTTTGATCTTAGTGATTAATTATTTGGCCGATAATTAGTGTGTTACTCTAGAAGGAATTGGGAGAGGAATTCTAGGGTTAGAACTAGACATGATGACATGTGACTCGATTTATTTACGGTAAATAATTAGGTTTGTGAATTGAATGGAAATATCATTCACCGCATGTAACATATAAGGAATTGGGATTTGAAAGAGTTTAATCCAATTGTTTTGCATAGGAATATAGCAAGGTTAATCTGGGTTAAATAAAAGTCAATTGATCACTTGGAAGAGGGCTTTTGGCATTTGAAAATTTCTGTTAACAATCCATGAGACATAGTAATTGGGATGATTAGATAACTGATTTATAATTCATAATTGGGGATATTGAAGTCTTAATATTTATCTACCGGAAGTCATTCACTCAAGTAATAGCTTAGTTAATTGTTTGTCTTAGTGCAGTATCTTTAAGTGTTTAATTTTGAGTTAATAATTCAGAAAATCGCAATTTCTCATTGTTTGAATGAAATTGAATTGATATAGTATTAGTAGTTGAAATTTATTAATTAGAATTCCCTGTGGGAAAGATACTCAATTTATCACTTTTTTACTTGTTGACCACGTATACTTGCGTGCTGTGTGTAATTAGATTTTACTCAACATGCTTATAGAGTCGTTTTACCGCCAAGTATGTCGCGTATTCATAACGTTTTTAACGTATTGATGTTACGTAAATATGTGGACGACCCGAACCACATTATTAATTTAGAACCGGACGAGATAACAGAAGATTTAACGTATGAGGAGATACATGTTAACATCTTGGATAAGAAGGATCATATTCGGCGCACAAAGGTTATACCTCAAGAGTTAGAATTCGAAATGAAGTCAAGGTATCCTCACCTCTTCGACATACCAGGTACGTATGTAAATTTCGAGGGCGAAATTTCATAAGGAGGGGAGATTGTGAGACCCCAGAATTTATGAATAAAGATTTAATTTTTTTCGAAATATTTGTTTTTAATATTATGGTGTGGATTTGAGATAATGTTATAGTTATGGGTAGTATTTATAAATTTTGCAAAGTATGCAAGTTGTCATATTATATTCGATTGTTTGGGGAATATTTTATCAGGGAATATTCGTGCAACGGCACAATCATTGGTGGACCCCACAACGGAATTATTGTCGAATTGAAAAAAAGACAAAAATACTTTATGAAAATAACGGCAGAAGTTTTACCGTTAACTGTTGAAACACCCGGTGTTAAAAATCTGATGTCTGGCGTGGTTGCATAGTAGCACTACGATATTAATTATTGATGCTTACGTGATAAGTCACTTCAGTTTTGTTGGTATTATTAATGTAATAATCTGAGAAAATCTTTTTATATAAAATAGAATACTTTTATAAAGTTATTCTATAAATAGAATATATTATATTCTATTATGCATAGTGTTGCATAATGTCTCGTAGAGAGTGTTTTGCATAGTAAAATCTTTTTATATAAAATGTAATACTTTTATAAAGTTATCTACATTTTATTAGATAATAATTAGAATATATTATATTTTATTATGCATAGTGCCTGCATAGTATTTGCATAGTAAAATCTTTTATAAAGTTATTCGTTTTATTAGATTATAAATAGAATATATTATATTTTATTTAAAAGATTTTGCTTTAAATATGAACCGTCAGATTAAAGTAAATCAATATGGACCGTTCATGAGTTAGTTACTATGCAGTCCATTTTTCTATAAATAGAAGCTCATTCTTTCATTATTTTTTTACTAATTCACTGAAATTCTAGAGAGATAAACTATAGAGAGAAAGAAGAAAGTATTCTGCTACTTCACTACTTATATATCCAGTACTCTTCTTCTTATGGTAGGGAATATTATTTGTTGTACTCGTAAGGGGTGTTATTCTTTTGTATTCATGAAGAGAACTTATGTTATTCCATTATTTATTATTCTGTTGGAATAACCTGTATACGCGGGCAACCCTATACTTGGTGACATTCTTCTATTATTCCGTCTTTACTATTCTGTTGGAATATCATGTATACGCATGCGTTTACGCCGCACACGATTCAATCTTTATTATTACGCTGAATATATCGTATGCATGCGTTTCTGCTTAGGACTGATTAAAATCCTTATTAGTATTCTCGTTAGAATAACTTTGTCATCGCCAAGCACCGCATGCATGGTGATTTCTGTTGTTATTCCATTCTTTATTATTTTGTTGGAACATCATGTATGCGTGTAATTTACTTTGACCTGGTTCCGTTATTTAGTATTCTATCGAATAACTCATCATGTAAGTACCGCATGCATGGTGATTTCTTTTGTTATTCCATTATTTATTATACTCGGTTGGTTAAAGTTTGACTTCTATACTCCATGAAATTAGTGGAATATCCTTGATATTTGCGCTTCATCCAAAGATCTTTTCATGGAAATATTCTTACGAGCATTCTTGAATTTTACTCTACAAAGCGAAGATCATGTTGACAATTTGGACATTATTAGTTCTGGATAAATTAATTCTTGAACTTGTTTTATTGAATTCTTATATCATTGTCATCATCCTCATGTTTATATTTTTGAAAGTTATCTCGTGGCTCAGTAGTGCATAGATGGACTTGGTATGATTATGACCGAGGGATTATTCGGTGTAATCATTGGTAGTAATGTTACAAATGATGTGGTAAAAGTCCTCGTTGGCCCGTAGTGCATTGATGGCGATTGTTGGCATGATCATGACCATTAATGAATACACAAATATTCTTGGCAGTAGTGCATGGATAATTGTGGTCGTGATACTAAATAATATTCTTGGGTCAGTAGTGCATGGGTGATTCGATGATGTGGATTATTTATTGTCGAGTCCCAGTGATAAAAGTGATGAAAACGTTTTAAATCATAAAAGATAGTAGATTTTATTCTCTACTTGACTCTTTTAATGGATTGCTTGTTCCGTCATAGATTACACTTGATGTTTGTTATATCTTGTATCGGTTTAACAATGTTTAAGGCTAATGATAATTTATTACGCATTATCTTAGTCATAATATTTCTTACTAGGCTAGTTGAGCTCACCCTTTCTTTCACTTTATTCTCTTGGGAAATGAGAATATATTTGACTAGAGTGGAGAAGCGGAGTGATGGTCCTAAATGGTGCATTAGTAGTCCTCACTATTACGTGAAATAGTGTGATAATAATTGTAATGAGGACTCCTTTTGAGTTTGTATACTCTCTAGTAGACAATATTTGTATTCAAACTCACAGTTTATGTTTTGTCGTATTGTACACGATAGTTGTATTATTAAGTTGTATTTGAATTCTGTACCATGTATCTGGCGACTCAAGATGGGTGATGTATTCCTAATTTTGGGGGCGTCACAATCAATTTTATCGCTGAGACTCGGCTTAATAAATAAACCACATCATCGAATCATCCCTGCACTATGGGCTAAGGATATTCATGTAATCATCAATGGACATGATTATACCGAATAATCCCTGGTCATAATCATACCAACAACTGTTCATCAATGCACTACAGGCCAATGAGGATTTTTACCATATCATTTGTAACTTTACGGACATGATTATACCGAATAATCCCTGGTCATAATCATACCAATCAATAGTACATCTATGCATGTAAGCCACAGATGACTTTTATCACAATATAAGCATTAGGATGATGACAATGATATAAGAATTCAATTAAAAGTAAGCAAAGGATAAATATTTAAAGATTTATAATTTAATTTATCCAGAATTCAATATTGTCCAAATTGTCAACATGATACTGCTTTGTGGAGTAAAATTCAAGAATGATACTGTATCAAAAATGATTTGAACCGAAAAGAAATTAATTTTTGTTATGAATAGTACTCTGAGTGAAAAGTACCCGGGTGAATAGTACCCCGTGAATAGTACTTTGAGAATAGTACTCCATGAATAGTACTTTGTGAATAGTACTTTGTGAATAGTACCTGTGAATAGTACTTTTGTGAATAGTACCGTATAAATGTATAGTACTCATGGACAGTACTCCGGCATGAAAAACTTAAAATTTAACAAAAATGTACATAAAATATCCTTGTGAAGCGATACTAGATGAAGCGTAAATTTTAAGGATATTCTACTAATTTCACGGAGTATAGAAGCAATACTTTAACAAGATGATGGTATAATCAGGAATACAAGACGAAATAATATTACTCACATACTACAGAGTATGGAAGAAAATATTATTCATATGAATACTGAACAAAATAATATCCCTTACCTCAGAAGAAGATGGATAATTGGAATAGTGAAGTAATGACTTCTCTTCTACTTTCTCTCTAAAGCTCTCTCTATAGCTTCTTCTACAATTGCTTCTTGTGTGAGTCTTAGTGAATTGGTGAGAATGAAAGAAGAATGAGCTTCTATTTATAGGAAAACATAGTATCGATAATTGCACGTTTTGGGGCTCAAAATATTACAGTATAATACCTTCATCTTTTCTTTCGTTTTTAATTAAGTCCTGCAAGTATTATCAAACTTTCACCACCTCCCCTAATAGTACATCTTGTGAATCAATAGTACAATCATGTGAAAAAAATAATTACTGTATAATACCTTCATCTATACCTCCAATTTTAATTTAGTCATGCAAGTATTATCAATCTTGCACCACCTCCCCTAATAGTACATGCATGTGAATCAATAGTACACACATGTGAACTGTTGAGCTCATTATTTATATATTTATTCCCTTTTAAAATAAATGTATTAATCCAATTTTATATTAATTTTATTTTAATTGGATTTATTTTGGGTGAAACAGAGATTAACAATAAATCGTTGGCTTGACAATTTAAAAGCCCAAAAGCAGCCTCATATTTTCAAGACTTATTGGAGTAAAAGGCAACAACAATTCAAACAGCTTGATTGGCTTTTTAGTGGGGCCCAAATAAATGAGGTTACTTACCAGCCTTGTAAAGAAAAGGGTAAGAAGGGTTTTTTTTTGGAGGAGGGGAGCCGAAACAAAGAGTGAAGAGAAGAACAACAAATTTAACGCAATCTAAGGGGAGAGGGAAGAAATTGGAAGAAAAAAATAGAAGAACAACACGGGAGGAGAACCGAGAATATAGAAAAAAGCATCAGCACAACATGATCATGGGTTATTATTTATTCTCTGCTTTAGTTTTTATCATGTTCTGCTAACTTTTAATCAATGGGAGAACAGTTCTGAGGTTCGGAATCCACAATATTAATTATGTTGTCTTCCTATTCATTATTAATATGGAGTAGCAATTTGAAAATCAATTCAATGCTTCCTCAAGATTTTTCAATTAAGCACACGAAAATATTTCTTATGTAAATCCTCATTTTCAAGGTTCAATGTATAAGACCCAAGCATTAAATGTATCCACAATTTGAAAAACAATTAATCTTAGTTCTTATTAAAGCTTTAAATCATAACCAGGATTAAATATTAATTATTTTAAATTTTTAAATTTTTTAGAAATATTAATTAATTTATTTTTTTAAATTCTTCTACTAGTTGTAGTATAGTTGTAAGTTTTAAAATGGTAAGATTTTAAAATGGAATGATAATGGCAACAATGAAGTAGGGAACCGATAGAACGCGAAGAGAGATCACTTAGGGAGTATTTTTTACCAGTCACACCTAATCACCCTTCCTGCATTGTGTTGCCACAAACTCGAGCGACACATTTTGAACTTAAACCTAGTATAATGCAACTCATTCCATCATTCCATGGCTTGGATAGAGAGGACCCTTACACGCATGTCAAAGAATTCCTAGACATATGAACCACTTTCCGATTTCAGAATTTTTCAGATGAATCTGTGAGGCTTCGTTTATTTCCGTTCTCTCTAAAAGATAGGGCTAAAGCATGGTTAAACTCACTTCCTTCTAATTCAATCACTAGTTGGGACCAATTAATCAGTAAATTTTTGTCAAAAAATTTCCCAATGTCTAAAACAAATGCCCTTAGAAGAGAAATTGCAGATTTTCGTCAAACTGAGGGTGAACAATTCTACATGTGTTGGGAGAGATTTAAGGACTTACTTTTATGGTGTACCCATCATGGTTTTGAACTTTGGAGACTCGTACAGTATTTTTATAATGCTTTGACCATGTCGAATCGTCACATGATCGAGTCTATGAATAGAGGGGAATTTTTGAACTTAAGTAGCAGACCGATGCGGAAATTCCTTGAAACTTTATTCAAAACTCTCAAAGAATGGGATTTTTCTAATGAGAGAGAGAAGCTTCAGGAAAGGGGATTATATGAGGTGTTTACGATTTTGATGTAAAAAATGCCTTAGGAAACCTAACTAGGAAGGTAGAAGCCCTATCCTTGAGTCAAACTATGAATTCCGCAATGAGCGCAAAGAATGATGGGTGTGCTTCGTTTGATAATCCAGAAAGCTATGTTGATCAAGCAAATGCTCTAAATTCTTATGGGAGATCATCTGATAGCCCATTTTCTAACACGTACAACCCTAATTGTAGGAATCACCCAAACTTGTCTTGGAGGCAAAATCACCTCTAGTGAATTATGGATGGCGCAAGAATTGCTGACTCCTAATCCATCACATCCTCCAGGTTTCCAGTCACATCCTCAATTTGCGGCTCCCCAAAAGAAACCTACATTAGAAGACACTTTGCAACAATTTATGCAAACCACGCAGTAATCTCTTTTTGGTGCCCAACAGTCTATCTTGAAGCTTGCAACTCAAGTGGGGCAATTAGCCACTATTATAGGAGAAAGAGAGAAAGGAAAGTTGCCTAGTCAACCAGTCCCTAACCCCAAGGGTCAGTATGAAGTTACCAATCCTGATAGGAGTCTTGAGGAAGCAAAGTCCATCACTACCCTTAGGTCCGGTCCGAAAAATAGACAATCAAGTATTTGGGTCCAGTGAGAAGAAAATAGAAGAGAAACCTACTCTAAGGAATCAAAAGAGCTAATACACCCATTGCACCTTATATCCCTAAGGCTCCTTTTCCACATAGACTTGACCCAAAGAAAGAAAGGCACACCATATAATGATATTTTAGAAGTGTTTAAGCAAGTTCACATAAACATCCCATTTCTTGATGCTATTCAGCAGGTGCCCTCTTATGCTAAATTCTTAAAAGATCTATGTACAGTGAAAAGAAAACAAATGTCCCTAAAATAACATGTTTAACGAAAGCAAGTTAGTTCCATAATCCAAATGAAAACTCCTGTCAAGTATAAGGATCCTGGATGTCCTACTATTTCCTGTGTTATAGGTGACCATGTGATTGATAGGGCCTTACTTGATTTAGGTGCGAGTGTCAATTTATTGCCATATTCTGTATATGCACAATTAGGATTAGGAGAACTTAGACCCACTCCAGTGAGACTTCAGTTAGTCGATAGGTTAATCAAGGTTCCTAGGGGTACAATAGAGGATGTCTTAATCAAGGTTGATACGTTTTACTTTCTTGTGGACTTTACTGTCATAGATACTTAGCCTATGGAGAATGTTAATGCACAGATTCCTGTTATTTTAGGATGACCTTTCTTGGCCACCTCCAACGCGATAATCAATTGTTGTAATGGAGTTATGAAACTTTCTTTTGGGAATATGATGGTAGAACTCAATGTGTTCAGTATTTGTCAACAACCTCCTGATCACGATGATCTCTGTGAGGTTAATTTTATTAAGAGTTTTGTGTACGATTTCTTTAGGCAGTCGTCCTATGATGATCCATTAGAGAATTGTTTAGCTAATTTTGGCATGAGTTTTGATGATGATGTAGTAATTAATGAGGTCAACTCTTTGTTAAAATCTGCCCCATTAATGGATACTACCCAATGGAAAGCTAAGGTTGAACCACTCCCACCTTCTGAATCCATACCACTTCCATCTTTTGTTAAACCACCTAAGTTAGAATTGAAACCTCTCCCCGAGACACTAAAATATGCATTTTTAGGCCAATCTAAAACCTTGCCTGTTATCATAGCATCTGAATTAGATAAAGAACAGGAAGATAAACTCATGTGTGTGCTTAGGGAACATAAAGAAGCTATAGGTTGGACAATTGCAGACATTAAAGGTATTAGTCCCTCGGTGTGTATGCATAGGATTCACTTAGAAGATAATGCCAAGCCTTCTCGTGAGTCCCAAAGAAGACTAAACCCTGCCATGAAAGAGGTGGTAAGAGCTGAAGTAATTAAACTCTTAGATGTGGGTATTATTTATCCAATTTCTGATAGTTCTTGGGTTAGTCCCGTTCATGTAGTACCTAAAAAGTCCGGCATTACTGTAGTCAAGAATGATAATAATGAGTTAGTTCCTACCCGAATGCAAATTGGTTGGCTTGTGTGCATCGACTACCGTAAGTTGAATGTCTCCACTAGAAAAGATCATTTCCCACTCCCTTTCATTGACCAGATGTTAGAAAGGTTAGCCGGACATGCATATTATTGTTTTCTTGATGGTTATTCCGGTTATAACCAAATTCTCATAGCACCTGAGGACCAAGAGAAAACAACATTCACCTGTCCTTTTGGTACTTTTGCCTATCATCGTATGTCATTTGGGTTGTGTAATGCACCTGCTACCTTTCAGCGGTGTATGATAAACATATTTTCCGACATGGTCGAGCGTTTCTTAGAGGTATTTATGGATGACTTCTCAGTGTTTGGATCTAGTTTTGATGAGTGTCTACACCATTTAACCCTTGTGTTAATTAGGTGTAAAGAAAAAAATCTTGTACTAAACTGGGAAAAATGTCACTTTATGGTTGGGGACATGGACAATTTTAGGACATGTGGTGTCCCACGAGAGGAATTGAGGTAGATAAGGCAAAAGTTGATGTAATTTCTAGTCTCCCACCTCCTAAAAACAAAGAAGAGAAATAAGGTCTTTCCTAGGTCATGGGGTTTTATCGTAGGTTCATTAAAGATTTTAGTAAGATTTCTAGACCTTTGTGCAGTTTACTTGCTAAAGATGCCTCTTTTCATTTTGACAATGAATGCCTACAAGCTTTTAACAAGCTCAAAACTTTGCTGACATCTGCCCCTATTATTAGACCACCCGAGTGGAGTGTTCCATTCAAGATTATGTGTGATGCTTCGGATTATGCCATAGGGGTGGTTTTGGGACAGCGTATCAATAAACTCCCTCATGTGATTTATTACGCTAGTAAGACCCTCAATGATGCACAACTCAATTATTCCACCACAGAAAAAGAGTTATTGGCTGTAGTTTTTACGCTAGACAAGTTTAGGTCTTACTTGATTGGGGCTAAGGTGATAATTTATTCTGATCATGCTGCATTGAAATATCTTTTGAGTAAAAAATATGCCAAACCTCGCCTCATTAGATGGATTCTGTTGTTACAAGTGTTTGACCTTGAAATTAGGGACAAAAAAGGATTAGAAAATGTTGTGGCTGATCATTTGTCTAGATTAATTGTGGAGCCCATAGATGAGTCCATGCCCATTAGAGAGTCATTTTCGGATGAACAACTTATGGTTGTTTCCCAAGCACCTTGGTATGGTGATATTGTTAACTATCTTGTCATAGGTAAAATGCCTACACATTGGACTAAACAAGATCGTACTAAATTTTTATCCAGGGTTAACCATTTCTTTTGGGATGATCCTTACATGTTCATATATTGTCCTGACCAAATAATTAGGAGATGTATTCCTGAAAGTGAACAGTGAGATGTTATCTCTTTTTGTCATGATCATGTATGTGGAGGTCACTTTAGTTCGAAGAAAACAGTTTCAAAAATTCTGCAATGTGGTTTTTATTGGACAACTGTTTTTAAAGATACACATGCATATTGTAGTTCCTGTGAGAGATGTCAAAAATTAGGAAGTATAACTCGTAGAAATATGATGCCTTTACATCTGATTCTTATCGTTGAATTATTTGATGTGTGGGGTATTGACTTTATGGGTCTATTTTCTAATTTTTTTGGCAATTTGTACATCCTTGTTGTTGTGGATTATGTGTCGAAATGGGTATAGGCAATTCCCTCTAAAACTAATGATCACAAGGTGGTGTTGAAATTTTTAAAAGAAAATATATTTTCTCGTTTTGGTACACCTCGTGCGATCATTAGTGATGGGGGGAAAACATTTTTTGTACTAGACCTTTTGAGTAATTAATGAAGAAATATGGAATTACACATAAAATTGCCATACCCTACCATCCACAAACTAGTGGACAAGTTGAGTTTTCTAATAGGGAGATTAAAAATATTCTTCAAAAAACGGTTAACCCAACTACAAAAGACTGGTCTTTAAAACTTTGTGATGCATTGTGGGCTTACCGTACTGCTTTCAAAACCCCTATTGGCATGTCTCCTTATCGACTAGTTTATGGTAAAGCTTGTCACTTACCTGTAGAGTTAGAGCATAGAGCGTTTTGGGCCATTAAAAAAATTAAATTTTGAATCTGACAAAGCAGGCACTCTTAGGAAACTACAACTTAATGAGTTAGAGGAAATCAGGAATGATGCTTATGAAAGTGCTAAACGGTATAAGGACCAAATGAAAGTTTTCCATGATAAGAATATTCTTAGGAAATCATTTATACCTGGTCAAAAGGTCTTGCTATACAATTCTCGTTTGCATTTATTTCCTGGAAAGTTGCGTTCTAAATGGTCAGGTCCATTCATTGTTCACACTATTTTTCCTCATGGAGCTGTTGAAATAAGAAATCCTGCGAATGGTAATGTTTTTAAAGTTAATGGTCAAAGGTTGAAACCATTCTTAGAATTAAAGAGTCAAGAGGTAGAGGAAATACTGCTAGAAGATCCTGTTTATCAGGATTAACATTGTCAGTTTAGGTTCTTTGTTCAAACGTAGTTTTTTTTTTATCTATTATGCTTTTCTATTTTGTTTCTTTTCTTTGTTCTATTTCTAACAGATGTGCAGGTTTAACTTTTTGATTGGAGCTTCATTATATCCAGGTGTTATCCTTCCCTTTCTTATTTACTCGTCTTTATACATTGAGGACAATATAAAATTTTAGTTGGGGGTGGGATTTATAAGCCTTGTTATTCTTTTGCACTTCACATATGACACTTTGTTAGAATATGAGCAAATTTTTTGTTTTTAGTAGGGTAAAATTTATGCAATGGTTCTTAAGCTAATGTTAAGTTTTCCCTTTGTCTAGCCGATGTAATAACGATGACGCATTCGTCTTAATGCTTTACATGTGCATACTTAGTTCCCTTACTATCATTATTAAGAGAAATTTTATGACTCCTAAATCTCATTTTATTTGAGCACATAGACAACTAATGCATGACGAGATGGATGAGTGAGTACAACTTAAATTTCTTGAAAAAACATAAATGCGGAGACTGAGTAACCTGTGAGTATTTGAACCGATCTTCCTTTTTGAGGGTTTTTACATCAACTCTAAATTTTTGAAAAGCGTATTTTGTTGAATAGTCTCATTATTCTTTGCTTTGATTGAACACTAGAAAGGTACGTCCATGAAATGTAATTTCTTTTCAAGGATTCCTAATATTGCTTGAATTGAAGAACTTTAGACCTTGGGAAGTGACGTAGGCCATCTTTGGTAGCCAACATATGAGCCTAATATATCTCACCTTTACATATGTACCGTTAGTCACCCTTTTGAGCCTTTTATATAGTTTTTATTTTTGGTAGCCCGATATTTTTACCCTATTCCAATGGAGTGTAAATCATATTTATGGTCTACCCTTTTATCTAAGGATGTGTTGAGATTGTTTCTATGTATGGGCACTAATGAAAAGTGAGCTTAAAAGAAAAAAAAAAGAGAAAAGAAGTAGTGGTGAAATCTCCGTTAAAAAGAAGAAAGAAATGCATGAAAAGGAGATGTAAAAAAATAGAAATGAAAAAAAAAGGAAAAAAAAAATTGAAAGGAAAAAAAAGAAAAAAGAAGCTCAAATGAAGTCAAATTACGCCCAAGTGCTAATTTTATATCTCAACATGTTCCTTAGATCTTTGAATTTCTTTATATATCCCTTCGTTTCATAACCCTTACCCTAAGCTTTACAGTACAAACCTAAAAAGTCCTAATGATCCTTTGGAATATGGTTTAGATGTGAGAGTAGTAGAGGGGGATCCATTTATACATTTTGCCTTTCTAGTGGGATTTATCCATTCATGAGACTCTTGTACTTTCATTTATAGCGTTTTTCACACATACATGTGAGAGGCATTTGAATTTGAATACATTTACTCTTTATGGCCCGCATGTAATGAGAGCATTCACACCCTATCCTTGAGTGTTTTATTTGTTGAGTGTTTGCCAAGTGAGGAGTTGAGTCAAAGCATAGTTTGGATGGAGTTTGAAAGCTTTTCTTACTTTGATATTAATGATGTTATGTTGTTATCAATTCACACACTCACAATGAGGTTGGCGAGAAAGAAATTCTCTTATTAATCTTGCTAGTTTGATAACTTTGATGTTGCATGTGTGTTATGTGTCTCAGCATGTGAGTGTTTTGATGTCTTTATTGAGTTATTCACATTGGTGAATAAAGGGGAATCATATTTTTGAAAAGAACCATTGCATGTGAATTTTGTTGGTATATTCACTGCAGAGACATGACTCGTCCACTTGGGATAACCTTGGGGTTTAAAGGCTTGTAGTATATGCTAAATACTATCGTGTTCCCTACGAAAATGGCTTAGGTTTAATTAGAATTTTATTGTGCTTATTTGTTTAGTTTTCTTTTTCTTTTGTTTTGCTTGAGGACTAGCAAAATCTAGGTTTGGGGTATTTGATGAGCTCATTATTTATATATTTATTCCCTTTTAAAATAAATTTATTAGTCCAATTTTATATTAATTTTATTTTAATTGGATTTATTTTGGGTGAAACAGAGATTAACAATAAATCAATGGCTTGACAATTTAAAAGCCCAAAAAGCAAATTTCATTTCGGCATTTATTGGAGTAAAAGAGGCAACAACAATTCAAAGATAGCTTGATTGGCTTTTTAGTGGGGCCCAAATAATGAGGTTACTTACCAAACTTGTAAAGAAAAGGGTAAGAAGGGTTTTTTTTGGAGGAGGGAGTGCAACAATAAAGAGTGAAGAGAAGAACAACAAATGAAAAACTCAACTAAGGAGAGAAGCAATGGGGAAAAAAAAAGAAAGAAAGACGACTGAGAGAACCGAGAATATAGAAAAAAGCATCAGCACAACATTATCATGGGTTATTATTTATTCTCTGCTTTAGTTTTTATCATGTTCTGCTAACTTTTATTTTTGAGGTGTAGGATGAAACAATATTGATTATGTAAGGATTTAAATTCATTATTAATTTCCAACTGAAATTAATGTTCAAACATTCTTATTATTTATTTTATTGATTTAAATTAAATTGTTTCATTCTCATTATCATGTATTTTGAATAGTTTCAATTAATTTAATTTAATCCTGGTTATGATTTAAAGCTTTAATAAGAACTAAGATTAATTGTTTTTCAAATTGTGGATACATTTAATGCTTGGGTCTTATACATTGAACCTTGAAAATGAGGATTTACATAAGAAATATTTTCGTGTGCTTAATTGAAAAATCTTGAGGAAGCATTGAATTGATTTTCAAATTGCTACTCCATATTAATAATGAATAGGAAGACAACATAATTAATATTGTGGATTCCAACCTCGTAACCTCGAATCGTTAATTTTCTCCCATTCATTAAAAGTTAGTTATTATTTTCTTATTTGCATGTTAATTTGATTTTAGTTTTAATTATTTCAAAAAAAATATCAATTTTCATTAACTAGATTAGAATTGGATTTAAGTTTAATTTAATTAATTTTCAATAATCCTCACGTGGGAACGACCTCAAGCAATTAAGTGACCAAACTTTGCATTAAACTATTTTTACAATAGATTAAAACATCAGAAATTTATTAACAATAGAAATATCATTCAAATCTGACGTATTTTTATTTAAATTCGTGACATGGGCTAAGAAAGCTTGACATCCGTTTTCAATAAATGAATAGCTTTATGGCTTGATATAACAGTGATTGACTTTAGTGGTTTGGTTGCTTGAATTCGCATAATCAGTTGGTTAAGAATACGAAAGCTAACAACCTTACGAAAATATTCAATTTTAGCATGATGAGTAGTTAACCAATCAATCCCTAAAATCACATCAAACGCAAGTATTTTTAAGGAAAAAAATTGACAGGTAATGTGCGAGTACCGATTTGAACCAAACAGGACTTATAAACAGTGGATGTAATGAAGGTTTTTCCAACGGAGTTTCAACAAATAAATCAAAGTCTAATTTCTCCGGAGTTAAATTTAAACGTTGAGCGCAAGTAGGAGAAATAAAAGAATGGATAGAACCGGTATCAAATAAGGTATAGACTTTGCTAGAGTTTATGATTAATTTACCCGTGATCACCTCGTTCGGAATCCTCGATTTTTAGGAGGTTACAACAAACGCTCTCCCTTGAACTACCAGTTTTTTCTTGTCTGGGATGGCCTTTGATCCCTCCATCCCAACTGGACTTCGACTTTCTGCACGCACAAAAATCTGCTAGGTGACCTTCTCTTCCATAATTGTAACATGTTTTGGACCGCTTTGCGTACATGCTTGGACCGATGTGTCCCTACCCTCCGTGATTTGTAACATACGCATCAATGGCCTCTCCTTCCCTAACATGTTGGTGTACAGCCGATGTCTTTCCATCATTATTGAGTTTTCTCTTCTTAAAATTTCGACTTCTATTATCTTGGCCATGATTACCACCGAAGTGGTTACCATTTATGGCATGTTGATTCCCTCCATGTTTGTTGTCACCGCTTCGATGACTGCTACCACTGGTATTATCGATTTGCTGGCTGCTCTCTCATGGATGGGTTAACTCATTATCGCGCTCCAATAACTGAGCCCTATTTAGAACATCTGAATACAAACATAGTTTGTGAGAAATGAAGTATTGACATATCTCAGGTTTCAAACCTCTTCGAAACATCCGCGTCATTCTCTCCTCATTATCAACCAAGTGGGACGTAAACCGAAACAACTCGATAGTCAATACAAAGTCGCATACTTCCATCTTTCTTCTTCATAAATAGAATAGGAGCACCCCAAGGAGATGTATTGGGACGAATGAAACCGATATCTCACCATTCCTGTAGTTGGGTTTTTAACTCCTGAAGTTCAATAGGAGCCATTCGATATGGGGCTTTGGAAATGGGTTTTGTACAGGGTTCAAGATCGATACAAAATTTGATTTCACGCTCTGGGGGTAGGCCAGGAAGTTCTTCAGGGAATACGTCAGGAAATTTATTAACAATATAAATATCGTTCAAATCTGACGTATTTGTGGTTTAAATTCGTGACATGGGCTAAGAAAGCTTGACATCCATTTTTTAATAAACGAATAGCTTTATGGCTTGATATGACAGTGATTGACTTTAGTGGTTTGGTTGCTTGAATTCGCATATTAGGCTGGTTAGGAATATGAAAGCTAGCAACCTTACGAAAACAATCAATTTTAGCATGATGAGTAGTTAACCAATCAATCCCTAAAATCACATCAAACGCAAGTATTTTTAAGGAAATACGATCGACAGGTAATGTGCGAGTACCGATTTGAACCAAACAGGACTTATAAACAGTGGATGTAATGAAGGTTTCTCCCAACGGAGTTTCAATAGGTAAATCAAAGTCTAATTTCTCCGGAGTTAAATTTAAATGTTGAGCGCAAGTAGGAGAAATAAAAGAATGGATAGAACCGGTATCAAATAAGGTATAGACTTCGCTAGAGTTTATGATTAGATTACCCGTGATCACCTCGTTCAGATTCCTCAATTTTTAGGATGTTACGACAAACGCTCTCCTTTGAAATACAGGTTATTTCTTGCCTGGGATAGCCTTTGATCCCTCCATCCCAACTGGAGTCGACTTCGGTGCATGACAAAATAAGGCTAGGTGACCTTCTCTTCCACAATTATAACATGCTTTGGACTGATGCGTATAGTTTGGACTGATGTGTCCCTACCCTCCGCATTTGTAACATACGACCGGTGGTCGTTCTCCTTCCTTAACAACAGGTGTTGGTGCTGACGTCTTTCCATCATTATTGAATTTCCTCTTCTTAAAATTTCCACTTCTATTATCTTGGCCATGATTACCACCGTAAGTGGTTACCATTTCTGGCATATTGATTCCCTCCACGTTTGTTGTCACCGCTTCGATGACTGCTACCACTGGTATTATTGATTTGTTATCTACTCTCTCTTTGATGGGTTAACTCATTATCGCGCTCCAATAACTAAGCCCTATTTACAACATCTGAATACAAACACAATTTGTGAGAAATTAAGTATTGACGTATCTCAGGTTTCAAACCTCTTAGAAACATCCGCGTTATTCTCTCCTCATTATCAACCAAGTGGGACGCAAACCAGGACAACTCGGCAAACTTAGCTTCGTACTGGTGACACGGTATTATTGTTTTTCTCCAGCTTGATAAACTCTACCTCCTTCGTGTGACGAATACTTTCAGGAAAGTACTTGTCGTTGAACAGTTGTTAGAATTTCCCCTAAACATCTTCAGTGCGGCAAGTTGAGTTCGCTTTACAGATTCCCACCAGTAATCTGCCTCTCCTCGCAACATGAAGGTGGCAAAGGGAACCTTTTGCTCCTCGGAGCATCCCAAGACATCAAATATCTTGGTGATCTTCTTTATCCATGTCTCTGCCTTAATTGGTTTTGGCTCTCCCATAAACTCAGGTGGTCCAAGCTCTTTAAACTGTTTAGTGGTGACCGACCGAGAGTTGCCAATGATTCCACCTGCATTTTGAACAAGAGCAGCTCTCGCCTGATGTTGCATGAATTGTATAAAGCCTCTGAACATCCCATCGTTCATCATATGATCGGTGTTATTGTTTACTTGAGGATTATTGTCTTCCTGTTGCACATTATCCTGGGTATTGATCATTGGTGACTCAACGGTCTCATGTGCTTCATTGTTTATCTCAACATTTTTGGATGTTATTTGCAAATACTGCCACAAAACAAGGGTTAATTGACATGTCACATATTATCCCTATACTCTAACCGACCAAATAAATATCAAATAAACTTAGGCAGGTCATACTAGGGAAGGAATTCCCCGTCTCTCCCCTCCTAGTTCTTGTCTCACATCTCAGCCAGGGATCATATCCCTAAGCTTTGATACCAACTGTGACGCCCCCAAAATATGTATACATCACCCATTCTGAGTCGCCAAATACATGGTACAAAATTCAAATACAACTTAATTATACAACTGTCGTGTAAAATACGACAAAACGTAAGCTGAGAGTTTTAATACGAATATTATCTTCTAGACAGTATTCAAACTCAAATGGAGTCCTTATTACATTTATTATCACACCATTTCACTGAATAGTGAGGACTACTAATGCAAACATCTGGACAGTCACTCCGTTCCCCGACTAGTCCTAGCTATATTCTCATTTCCTGAAGAGAACAATGAAAACAAAGGGTGAGCTCAACTAGTCCAAGAAGAAATATTATGACTAAGATAATGCGTAATAAATTATCGTTAGCCTTCAAATGAGTTAAACCGATAAAATATAATAAACATCAAGTTTAACTGCGCAATGAACAAGCAATCCATTAGAAGAGTCAAGAGAGCATGATATCTACTATCTTCTATGATTTAAAAGTTTTTCATCAAATTTATCATTGAGACTCAACTTAATAAATAAACCACATCATCGAATCATCCTCGCACTACTGGGCCAAGGATATTCATGTAATCATCAATGGTCATGATTATACCGAATAATCCCAGTCATAATCATACCAACAACCGGTCCATCAATGCAATCGCAGCCAATGAGGATTTTTACCACATCATTTGTAACATTACGGTCATGATTATATCGAATAATCTCTGGGCATAATCATACCAATCAATAGTACATCTATGCACGTAAGCCACATATGACTTTTATCACAATATAAGCATGATGATGGTGACAATGATATAAGAATTCAATAAAAAGAAAACAAAGGATAAATTTTTAAAAATTTATAACATAATTTATCCAGAATTCAATAATGTCCATATTGTCAATATGATACTGGTTTGTGGAGTAAAATTCAAAAATAATATTGTATCAAAAATGATTTGGACAACAAAGAAATCAATTTTTGTCAAGAATAATTCCCCGGGGTAATAGTACCTGAGTGAATAGTACCCCGTGAATAGTACTTCAGGAATAGTACCTCATGAATAGTACTTTTTGAATAGTACCCGTGAATAGTTCTCCATGAAAGTACTTTGTGAATAGTACCGTAAAAATGAATACTATTCATGACAGTACTCCGGCATGAAAAGCTTAAAATTTAACAAGAATGTGCAGAAAATATCATTGTGAAATGATACTAAATGAAGCGCAAATTTCAAGGATATTATACTAATTTCACGAAGTATAGAAGCAATATATTAACAAAATGAGGGTATAATCAGGAATACGAGATGAAATAATATTACTCACATACTACAGAGTATGAAAGAAAATATTATTCCTTATGAATACTGAAAAAATAATATCCCTTACGACTATTGAACGAAAATAATATTCCTACGAATATTGAACGAAGATGATATTCCTTACGAATATTGAACGAAAATAATATTCATACGAATACAAAAAATAATATCTCTTCAGAATATGAAATAAATAATACCCTTTACACCAAAAGAAGACTGGATACTGGAATAGTGAGGTAGCAGACTTTTTTTCTACTTTCTCTCTAAAGCTTCTCTCTCTATAATTATCTTGTGAGTCTTAGTGAATTGGTGAGAAGGAAATAAGAATGAGCTTCTATTTATAGGAAAACATAGTTTCGATAATTGGACGTTTTGGGGCTCGAAATATTACAGTATAATACCTTCATCTTTTCCTTCATTTTTAATTTAGTCCTACAAGTATTATCAAACTTGCACCACCTCCCCTATTAGTACATCATGTGAATCAATAGTACAATCATGTGAATCAATAGTTCTATACATGTGAAAAAAATAATTACAGTATAGTACCCTCATCTATACCTCCATTTTTAATTTAGTCATGCAAGTATTATCAATCTTGCACCACCTCCCCTAATAGTACATGCATATGAATCAATAGTACACACATGTGAACAAACAGTTATAAGCATGTGAATTAACAGAAATTAATTGCTCATTTATCCGATTAATTACCCGATTGGTCAATATAGCCTCCAGACATCAATTATTATCGGAATAGATGTCAATTTCCACTAACACTAATAATCACAACACAATGGAAATATCAATTTCATCTTTAATCAACACGAACTTATTCATCATTAATATTATAACTCATAATATTTAACAACGAGATCATTCCGTGAAAGAGGGGCTTTCCGATAAGGATTTCTCCCTATTGGAGCGCAATTAGGTGACCAAACCTCTCCTCGATGTGAACTTTCTAGACATTGTCAATATTGCAAATAATAATATGAATAACTTTGTCGTCTCAATTATTGATTTAATAATAATAAATATTATGCATATGATACTGTGACAATAATTGAATCAATAATATGAGAGATATTATGCAGCAATTACTGTAGCAATAATTAAGTATAACTGAGTGAGTTCTTACGTAAACATCAATAATCAATACCGTGTGCTACTATACAACCACGCGTATTACTGTTCTTTTACCACCTGGTAGTTCAATAGTTTAATGGTAAAACTTTTGCCGTTATTTCTATAAAATGATAATTCTGTCATTTTCTAAATACGACAATACTTCCGTTGTGGGGTCCACCAATGATTGTGCCTCCGTACGAAAATTCTATGTTAAAACGAATATTCCCCGACCAATCAAATATTATATAACTACTTGCTTACTTTGCAAAATTTGTAAATAATACCCACAACTATAACATTATATCAAATCCACACCATAATATTCAAAAATATATTTCGAGAAAAATTAATCTTTATTCATAAAAGTTGGGGTCTTACACTACCTCCTTCATATGACAAATACTTTCAGGAAAGTACTTGTCATTGAACAATTTCTAAAACGTTTCCCAAGACATATTGAGTGCGGCTGGCTGGGTACGCTTCACAGACTCCCACCAGTAGTCTGCCTCATCACAGAACATAAAGGTGGCGAATGGAACCTTCTGTTCCTCCGTGCATCCCAAGAGATCAAATATCTTGGTAATTTATTTAACCCACATTTTTGCCTTGATCGGATTCTGATTTCCCCCAAATTCTGGTGGTCCCAACTCTTTGAAATGCTTGGTTGTGACAAGCCGCGCGTTTCCATCATTTCCACCCGAATTTTGTACATGAGTCTCACTCGTCTGATTTTGCATGAACTGGAAAAAGCTTCTAAACATTGCATCATTCATCGTTTTTTCAGTAGTGTTATTTACAGGAGGAATATTGCATTCATATTGCACGTTCCCCTGGTTGGTGATTAAAGGTGTCTCTACGGTCTCATTCACTCAATTGTTAACATTTTTAGCTGACATTCTCAAATACTGCCATAAAACAAGGGTTAATTAAAGAAATTAACATACCACATAATACCCCTATATTTTGACCGACCAACAAATAATCTTAGATACGACACACTAGCGAATGATTTACTCGTCTCTCCCCTTCCTTATACATACTTATTTTATTAATTAGTATTATTGATAAGTTATATAAAAAATAGTGATTGAGTTTGTATTATATTCATACTCAAAATAAATTACGTATTCAACTACTACTCCCAAATTACCTAATCAAATACTATTCTTTATATTAGTCTACTATTATAATTCTTTATATTTGTGAACCAATTAGGGAGTGAAGTATTAAATGACTATATTTTTTTAAATTTAAATTATAACTATTTTAAGTTTCTGATTAAGCTAAATTCTTTTATGTTGGTCGCTACTCCCTTTAGCTGGTCGAACCAAAATGCTATTGCTTTTTATTTGGTCGCTAGAGGGAGAATGTGGCACGCCCCAACTCAAAGCCCCTTAGATTTTCCATTGAAAGGCAGGAGATGGGTTAACTGGAATAGTGTCCATAGCTAACGGATGATATGGATCATTTCCCCCCCCCCAAACACACACACACACACACACACACACATATATATATATATGTGTGTGTGTGTGTGTGTGTGTGTGACGCCTCTAAAATAGGTATACATCACTCATTCTGAGTCGCCAAATACATGGTATAGAAACAACTACAACTTTATTATTACAATTGTCGTGCAAAATACGACAACACATATACTGTGAGTTTAAATACAAATATTATCTTCTAGACAGTATTCAAACTCAAATAAGTCCTCATTACATTTATTGATACACTATTTTACAAAATAGTGAGGACTTCTAAACAACTATCTTGATCCATCATTCCATACCCCGACTAGTTTCCGCTATATTCTTTCCTCCTGAGAAGAAAAATGGAATAAAAAGGAAAAGGGTGAGCTCAACTAGCCCAGTAAAGAATATTATGACTAAGATAATGAATAACAAATTATCGTTAACCTTCAACAAATCAGATAAAATATAATGGACAACAAGTTTTAGATCAATATTCGCAGCGGAAATAACAATTCATTAGAAGAGTTAAGTAGAGAATGAAATCTACTATCATCTATGAATTTAAAAGTTCATCATCAATATTTTATCCCTGTAACATCAATCAATATACATCTTGAACCAAATATTCATATTTGCACTACGGGACAAAGATATTCATTTGTATCACCAGTTGGTCATGTTCATCTCAACACATGTTCATCTTTGCACTATGGGCCAAAGATATTCATCAGGTAATCATTCATCTTTGCACTACAGGCCAAAGATATTCAGTTATATCATCATTTAGGAGTGAGGATGATGAAAAATATTTTAAAGAAACGAATCCAGTGAGATAAAAGGACAAAGATTAGATATTCGAACTTTTAGATAATCCAAGTTCAAAAATAATCCATAATAAACCATAGTGGAGTAAATTCAAAAATGAAGATCAAAACATGGATACAATCAAAGATAGTAACCATAATCGACATCTTGGACAAATAAGAGAACATTTCATTTTTTTGTGAATAATGTCGTATTCGTGAATAGTGTTGTATACGAGAATAATGTCATATACGTGAATAGTAACCCCGACACAAAAATGTAGGAATTCCATAAGAAAAATCATACTTCATGAATAGTGCCGTATACGTGAATAGTATCGTATACGTGAGTAGTAACTTTGACATGGAAAGGTAAAAATTTCACAATAATATTCATATCAATATTTCAGCATAATGATATTGAACGAGATAATATCATTTACGAAGAAAATAACATCCCTTACATCAAAAGAACAGTACTTCTAACTGGAATATCGGATATAGTGCTGAAGGAAACTTGTACTGAATAGCAACTCTCAAAGTATCTAAATACTCACAAAATACGCTCGATAATATAGAGAGAGAAAGCTTATGATTCTGGTGTGATTTTCAATTCTAACTAAGCACCCTATTTATAGGAAAATGCTTAGAACGCCAAAGCAGACTAACCTTGTATGACCCCAAATTTTATGAAATGAAAGTATTCAATTTTCTTATAATTATTATTCCATTTAGTAAATGTTAAATTGATAAATGGTCAAATGAACATATAATCGGATAAATGAGTATTTAAAAGAGAAGATATTAAAACTGTGGGTCATGGGGGAGGTGGCTAACATGTGGGCGGATGAAAAAAAAGAGAGAGAGAATTGTGAGAGAGGAATTATTGGGGGGGACAAAACAAAAGAGAAAGAAAATAAAGGAAGAAAAAGAGGAGTAAGAAAGAAAAGAGGGAGAAGGAAAAGGAAAAGGGGAGGAGAAAAGAGAGGATAATCCCACTCACGGGAGTTATCAACAAAATAAAAGAGAGAGAGGGAAGAGAAGGAAGGGAGGAGAGATAGAGAAGAAGAAGAAGAAAGAAATCAAGAAATCAAGAAAGGTATTTTCAAAAATCTTGATTATTTTAGTTTTATAGATTTTATGTAAAGAGTACATACTTAGGTATGTATTGCATGTTTTAAACTTGCAAAAATATGAATCAAAGAAAAGAAATCTAGAAATCAAAAGAAGAACGAAATTTGGAAATTTTAATAAAAATTAGTTTACTACTTGATTTTGTAAAATCCATAACTCTTTGTGTATAATACGTTAGGAAATGAGCCATATATCAAAAGAAAGCCCTTGAAGTAAGCTAAACAAAGAAATTTGAATCACCCAACAATTTTTTGTATATATTTAGTGGTGCTAGTTTGAGTGAAACTGGTACGAAGGATTTAAAGTCCGAAAAATCAGTGTTCTAAAGCTCTTTTGCGTGAGTTATAATTTTTAATCCGACCATTGGATCGTGGTAGTTTTTGGATATGTTATCCATATATAATTTTAGTACATGTCCACAAATTATGAACCGTTAAATGTTAACGTATGATTTGTTATGAGTTTTGTGAGGTGACTGGTCCAGAAATTTCGAGCAGAATTTTCGATAAGACTATTTCTCTATGTTAGAGTTAAAATTTGGGAAACATTTCTTCTACAAAGTTGTAGAGAATTAAATTTTACATGGAAAGGACATTAGATCTGTATTTTTCTGATAAAAGTGCTAATTATTATGAATTATTGAAATTTCTAAATATTGGAGTTTATAATTAATTTATCAGAAAAATTATTTGGGCTGAAATATTTTTACAGAATGCTTATAATATAATTTTAGAATTTTTGTAATTTTTTGATGAATTATTGAAAATCAGAAGTAATTATTGTATTTTTAAACTATTTATAGTTAGTTTGAAAATAGAAGAAATTCGTAGAATATTCTATGAATGATGAAAAATTATGAAACTTGGTGAAAAATCTTATAATATTATTTTATAATTTTGTACAATTTTGGAAAATTTTTGAATAACAAAAATATTTATTGTATTTTTAAGTTATTTGTGGAATGTTTAAAAATAGAGGAAATTCATAGAAAATTCTATGAATGGTGGAAAATTATAAATTCTGCTGAAAAAATATTATAATAATGTAAGATTAATATTGATCATGTTTTTAAGATATATAAGTATGTGAAGTTCGTATTTCTATTTTGAAGCTATTAAATGATAGTTTTTATAAATAGAAATAATTATAAAAAATTGTTGGATAATCTAAAAATTGTGAAAATTGTTTAGAAAGTTCAGAATACTATTTTAAATATTTTAGAAGTGTTAGTAAGCTCATGAAGTGTCGAGATGTAAACGCACAAGTAATGAATGAGTTATAAGATAAAAAAATAATATTTTTGTTAAAGTAAAAATGGTGATAATATCATAATAGTGGATTGTCATATATGAGGTTTTAGATTTCTCAAGTTTTATTATTCACTTCTAAATTTTTGGAATATGAATAATGATTTTATGTGATAAATAAAGACAACTTGAATGAATAATGAATTGTTAGTTGATTTATATGTTATTCGAGATAAATATGATTTGGTGTTGATCCCTACTTTTAATAGAATTTAAATTGTTTATAGTAAGGTATTGATTTGATTCTTACGTAAGAAGTCACCATGTATTTCATTCAATAATTGTCACAGTAATTATTGCACAGTGATTCATATTATTGATTCTTAATTACGTAAGAAGTCACTTAGTCTTTTATTCAATAATTGTCACAGTAGTTATTGCACAGTGACTCATATTATTTGATATGATATAATTATACCAGTTGAAAGTATTGTGAGTCTATGTTAATAATTGTTGAAAGATTGAAAATGTATAAATAATTGATGAATAAAAGGTGTTGATTAAAGATAAGTACGATATACAGATGTTTGTTCAATTATTATTTTTTTACAAAAGTAAGTTTGGCAGGACTTGCCGACACTCTATGTTTTCTAAAGTAGTATGGACCACAACTCTATTATTGAACAATATTGTTAAAATGTGTACAAGTTGGTTTAATTTTCTCTGTGAGACCATAAATTCCACTACCATTATTATATACCTCATTTGGTTATTTTTTCAAAACAGGTGTGCTAGTTGTTTACTAAATTTTCAGTATTAATAGGTTGCCCGGTTGAGCAACTAAACACACAATCACTACACTAAAAATATAGAATTCTTTTACTACAATATTGTGAGTATAATATTGTGAGTATTTCTATTGAGTGTAATGTTACTCCAAGTGTAAATAAGGAATGCAAGCATTGTTTCTGTTGATCAATTTCACAGAAAGCAAAATCAAATCACATGATAAGGTAAGGGATATCATTATTGTGGTAAGGGGTATCATTTTTATGGTAAAGTGATATCATTTTCTTTCATACTCCATATTATGGTAAGATGTTATTATTCATTTCTTCATCTTATCATTACATGATGAAATGTCTTGAAATGATTAGAATATCCTTAATAGTTTGTGCTTCATCTAATATCATGTTGGTAATTTGGACTCTGGATAATTAAGTTGAAAATCACTAAGATCTATGTTATCTTATTATTCTGATTATTTATGTTTATTCATTATATATATATATATATATATATATATATATATATATATCATTGTCATCATCCTCGTATTAATATTGTGATGAAAGTCATCTTGGCACGCATCGCATAGATGGACTTGGTATGATTACGCACCAGGATTATTTCGGTATAATCATGACCATAATGTTACAAATGATGTGGTAAAAGTCATCTTTGGCCCAGTAGTGCATAGATGGACTTGGTATGATTATGACCAGGGATTATTCGGTATAATCATGACCGTAATATTACAAATGATGTGGTAAAATTCATCTTTGGCCAACAGTGTATAGATGTCTTGTTGATTGGCATGATTATGAATTGTGGATTATTCGGTATAATCATGATGACCGTGAAAAGCTCGATTATTCTTGGCCCGTAGTGCATGTATTATTTGTGGTCGTGATACTATATATTGAGCTGAGTCTCAGCGTTATTGGTTTTACAGTTGTATGGACTGTTGATTTACCTGATTATAAATATGAATTGTGAATTTAATTATAATCTTTGGTGGTTTAGGTGAAGACAGGTGATGAGAGTTCTCTTTGTCTAGGGTATACCAAAGAATTGTTGATGAGTATTACAGGAATGAAATATTAACGATGGACTTTTAATCTAGAGAAGATAGTAGACATTATGTTCTACTTGACTCTTCTAATGGATTGTTGATTCCGCTGCTATTATGGTTGGAAAACTTTTATCTTCTACCATATGTTCTAAATATCTGAATTCTTTTGATAATTTAATTATCTTAAGTCATGATATTCTTTACTGGGCTATTTGTGCTCACCCTTTTACTTCACCACCCCTTTCAGGTAATAAATGTGTAGCTGGGACTAGCAGAGAGAACATGGGTATGAAGTGGTGATACGAATTAGTCACAAGCCTAATCAAATTATAAAACGGTGTGGCATAATAATTGTATTGAGAACATAAAATGTGTGTGACATATTTTATATATCATTTACTAATTGATTTTGGTGAACAACTATAGGGTGATGAGGACCCGACCTTGAAAGCGTCAAAAATACACCGCATTAGAATGAGGAGAACATAAATCTTCCCGTGTTCCTTTAGGGACTTGAAATATTTGTTGTTGTACTTTAGATGACATTATAATAATTTGAGTATGAATATTGTCATATTATATACGTTACAATATTTTTATTGATACTCACAGTATATGTGTCGTCGTATTTTGCACGATAGTTGTATTAATGAAGTTGTCAGTAGTGTATGTATTTGGCGACCAAAGATGGGTGATGTATACCAGTTTTGGGGGCATCACAAATCTTCTACCTGATGGCTTTACCTGCTACTATTCACGCCCACCACTTTTGAAATAAATTTTCAGCACATTTTTACCAACCAAAAGTGGGGCCCACCATGTTTTAAATAAAAATATTTATTTCCGAAACTTCAATAATTCATAAAAAAAAGCCCTTCTATCAAAAAAATTTGAATCTCATGTCTATTCTATAGAAAATTTAATTTTCTACAACTTTGTAGAAGAAAGTTTTTCCAAATTCCAAACAGAAAATACCCGAAATCCACATACGAACGATTTTTAATACTTCTATTCCGACAAAATACTGATAAAACACCTCAGCATTAATTCCTTCATTTATATCCATATAAAAATAAATATTTTTTTATCATATAAATCAATAATTAATTATTCACAAATATTATTACAGAATCACAATTATGACAACCAGGTCATTCCCAGGAAAGAGGGGGCTTTCCGATAAGGATTTCTCCTTACTGGCGCGCAATTAGGTGACCAAACCCCTTTCCTAGACAGAACTTCCTTAGACATTGTCAATAATGCTATCTAATAATATTATTCAAATAATATGAATTATTGATATGATAATAGGAAATATTGTACAGTGATAATTATTGAAACAACAATAATATAAAATATCAACATATCAATTATTGAATCAATAAAATAAAATATTGAACAATAATTATCGTAACAATTATTGAGTTGTCTGCCGCCTTACGTAAGAATCAATAATTAAAAAAAAATATTGTGCAATACTGCAGGTGTCTTCTTTGTGAAACCACGCCAGACATCAGATATGTTAACCATCTGGGAATTCCAATAGTGTTAATTAGTAATAATTACGTCGTTATTTATAAAAACTCAAACTTGTCGTTTTCTTTTCAAACCGCTTTTCCGTTATGGGCCCATAAATGGTCTGCGCCATCGCATTTAATATTCCGCGACAACAAGAATATTCCACGACCAAACAAATATTCCCCGACAACAATGAATATTTTATAACCACTTGCTTATTTTGCAAAATTTGTACATTTCACCCATAATCAAAGCATTATATCAAATTAACACATTATTATTCACAATAATAATTAGAGAAAATTCAATTTTATTTATAAAAAGTTGGGGTCTTACAATATATATATATGTATATATATAGCTCGGCTTTCTCCAGTGAACTAAGAACGAATCGGCTATAGCGACGATTTTTTCCATCGTTGTAGCATAAAAACCGGATTTCTATGCTATAACAACGAAAAAACCCGTCGCTATAGCCGATTCGTTCTTAGTTCGCTCCCTCTAGTTCGCTGAAGAAGCAGACTATATATATATATATATATATGTGTGTGTGTGTGTGAGAGAGAGAGAAAAATGTATGTACACAACTGTGTAGTGCACAGTCGGCTATGGTGACGGTTTTTTGGGTTATAACGATGGTTTCACCCGTCGCCATAGTTATTCTAGACTACAGCGACAGGTGAACCATCGCTATAGCCCGACTATATAATACAGAGCTGTGTATATACATTGTTAACGCCAAGTTTCGTCGGCGCGTCCAGTCACAAAATCCACGCACTTGAACCTGCACAATAACAGATCACACACGAAGCTTGATGGCTTGTGACGCTGGGGGATAACTCCGGTGTGAGAATAAGTACAGGCCGTTCACAAGGTTTAACAATGGAGGCTTAAGTGTTTAGTTCTCATAGAAAGTATTAGCCCTTAATTATAACCCTAACCTTGTATTTATAGTACTCTCGTCACCTTAAAATCCTTCTCCCAGTCGGATTAGGACTCCTAAACATGGTAATTACCATAATTTGGGTCTTGTACAATCTCCTGAAAAGGTGGAAGTGGAATCCAATCCAAACACTACCTTTGGAGTTATCTTATTCAAATACGGTTAGGACTCCAGACTCTGTACGCAGGACAACCCAATTGCATGTGCCCAACCCTATCGAACCCATCATCCTATTCGAAGTTCCTACCAAAATGACTCGGATATAGAAACTCAACACCTCTAGCATCTTCGAGGCCTTGATCCATCAGCTTACTAAATTTCTTATAATGTCAGGCCTTCGGCCCACCTGGATGTCGGTGAAATGCTCCCGAACATTTCCCCCCAGTCTCTTGTTATAATTTTATTTATAATTAGAGACTCTGAAAAGATAAGGTCCATAAAACCATGCCAGCAAATGATGAGTTACATGGGGAAGCCAAACGGTTCCTCTCCATTTCTCAAAACATCACACGCTTCCCCAAGACTGGCCCCCACCCATCATAAATAGCCGCCCTAGGGTTTCATGCAGCTCTGCTTATAAAACCCCCCATCCTCCCAACTCTATCACTTTTCCTAGATTTTCGCATTTCAAATTCTGTTCTTGAACATTCCGATGGAGGCGATTTTTGGTGAGTATTCCGTTCATCATCTTTCCTTGATTTCAAGCTCATTTCTGCTAATATTCGCTTCAATGGTTGATTCTACCTCCAAGTAGACTTCAAACATCTATGATGTCTCTATTCCTTCTTCCATTCTCTCCACCAATCTTGTTCCAGTGGACCTGCCAGCCCCATCCTCTAAAATCGCCACACCTTCGGTTCTTCCTACTCCAATAAGTGCTGAGGCTAAGATTCGAATAGCCTATCACTCTGAAGAGGAGTTTTCCCACATCAATACCCCATCAATCGTCTCTCCTTCCCAACTAAACAACATCCGAACTCTTTTCAACATTCCAAAAGAGTACAAGCTTCGGGTGCCCAAGCCCGGAGAGAAAATGTTCTGGAGACCCGAGGGCGAATGGTTTGTTGTTCCCCTGTACCTTCTAAAATACGGGGTTCGGTTCCTACTTCACGAATTCATCTATTCTTTCTTAAGTTTCGTGGGTGTCGGGTTCGCACAACTTGTGTCGAACTAGTACATCCACTTAATTTCCTTTATAGCCCTATGTCAGGAGGTTGGGATCACCCCCGGCCTTGACTTCTTCTTCGCCTTATTCACTGTTGGCATATCAAAGGAACCCGATCTTCGGCAGCTAAACAAACAACCCAATTATTTTGTCCTTATCAAGACTCCTTCGAGCAACAAGGGGTGGCATCCACAATGGATCTTCGTGAAGGGGACCGATCTTCAACTCCTTCCCAACTGGGCCCATCCCGATGATCCTATTGCTAAGGTGTCCAAATTCCCCAAGGATCAAGTCGATGCCTTCAAGGCATTTTACAAAAATTTGAGCAGAACCGAATGGAGTCTTGCAGTCTTGTCCAGTGAAGCCTGGTTGTACAAGCACGGGTGTAAGTATCTTATTTCAGACTGATCCGCATCTCCTTTAATTTCATTTCACCTTGCTCTGATAGCTTCTATCTCAACCTATTCTTCTCTGTACAGTGACGATTTTCAAGCCCGATGGCGCCGATGACTCCCTGGTGCCTCTTCCCCTCCCCACTGAACCGATTCGTCCTTCGGCAACAAACGATTCGCCCGACGAGGAAACCATCCCGATCACGGAGCTTTCCTTGGGTTCTGCGTCGGATCCGATCCCTCCGATCGCCAATAAAAATGCTCTAAAAATGAGCCGGACTGAGAAGGCGGCCTTATTAAAGAAGACCAAGAAGCCCTCCAAGCCTTCCATTACTGACTCCGTCGCCGCTTGCTTCTTGCTTTTGCGAAGCAGCTTCTTCCACCACCACATGAAGTCATGTGATCGAGGATTCAGAGGAGACCGACGGGTTGATCCCCTTGTCGCCCCAATGCCTATATCCAAAGCAAGTTCCTCCCACGGGTCTCCAACTACCTGTTGGCCGAAGAGCCCTTCGGAAGTGTTTCATTTCCAATTGTTCGATCACTTCAAACTTTCTGGTGATGACAACCGTTTTAAGGGATTCACTTCCGAAGAGTATCTGGTAGCCTATATTCGTGCCCAGTGTCAGGTAATTCCCAATATGGTAAATGTCTTCTGTTGTCTTCATGTTTTATTATGCATAATTGATGTGCTTTTGTTTCAGCAGGCCAACACCATCCTCGCCCATGCCATTCCACCCCTTGCTCGAACGACCAAGAAAGAAGTTCAGCTGAGGTCGGATGTGCTGCTTCTCGAGGCGAAAGTTCGGGGTCTGAGCTCTGACTTAAAGAAAGAAAGGGATCTCCACGCCGGGACCTGAAATAAATTGACCGAGGTTGAACGTCAGGCTAAAGAGCTCCGGGAACAATACTCTCTACTTCAGCAGGTGTTTGTCGGCCTCGAAGGTCATGCCAAAAATCTACTCGAGGAGAAGGATCACCTGGCTGGAGAGAGTAATGAACGGTTGCAGGCGCTTCACGCCCTTGGGGAACAGATGGATGGATTACATGATAAGTTATGACGTTCAATCCAGGACTACAATACCCTGAAGGATGAACGTATCGAGTCCAAGTAGTGTGTGATCGAAGAGTATAAAGAGTCCCCTGCCTTTATTGAGAAGATCATGGCGCAATTCGCTGAAGGTTATGAAACCTATCGGGAAAAGGCTAGGGCAGAATTGACTGCTGCTGGGCTCGATGCTTCTGTCCTTGACTCTTCGGACAAGGAATCTGAGGCTGGTGATGGATCTCCTCCCGAGTAGTTTTTATAATTTTTCATTTCCTTCTTTATTTGTACTTTGGCAGGATCTTTTATGATCGAGGCTTGTAAAAATTTGAAGATATGAATTAAGTACAAAATTTTTGTTTACAAATTTTTTCAATCAGTTATACTCGTGACTTTTATCGATCTCGAACTTCCTAATCGGCTTATGCCCGAAGCTTATCTGACTCGATCTGATAATTTCTTGAGCAGTTATACTTGTGGCTTTTCTTGATCAGTTAGTTGTTTCAAACTTTCTGATCGTGTTGTGCCCGAAGTTCAGCGGATGATCAATTTCAGTTTTCTCGATCAGTTATATCCGTGACTTTTACCGATCAGTTATTTCGTATCCAACTTTCTGACCGATTTAAGTCCAAAATTTGTCTGATCGAGTACAGAAAATCGTATGAATATAAATGAAGTAAAACATTTCTGAAGAAAAATATCATTTATTTTATTGATGAATAAACCGGTTACATGAGCAAAGAAAATAATGACATAACTTTTACTGGTAAAATTTTCTAAGTCTTCCAGCATGCCATGTATTCTTTACTTTTGAACCATCCATTGCTCGAAGCCGATATGTACCTGGCTTCAGCACCTCTATCACTTCATAAGGTCCCTCCCAATTAGGCATCAGCTTGTCGGGGTTCAGGGGGGTTGATGCTTTCAATTCCCAAAGTACTAAGTCTCCAACCTTAAATCACCTCTGTTTCACCTTCTAATTATAGTGTCGGGCTGTTCTCTTCTGGTAAATTGCTAACCTTATCAGAGCTGACTCCCAAACTTCTTCCAAAAGATCCAGATTTAACCATAATCCCTGGTCGTTGTACAATTCTTTGTATTGGCTAACCCAAAGGGTAGGAGATCTGATCTTAATGGGTATGAGTGCATCGGTCCCACATGCCAATCAAAATGGTGAGTCCCCAGTTGTTGTTCTCGGAGTAGTCCGGTAAGCCCATAAAACACTGAGTAACTCTTCGGGCCACCGACCCTTTAATCCATCCAACCTTCTTTTGATGCAATTAAGCAGAGTCCGGTTGGTGACCTCCACTTGGCCGTTCGACTGAGGGTGGGCAACTGAAGTCTTTCGGTGCTGAATTCCCAATTCTTTCAGAAAAGCTTCGAATTTCGACCCTACAAATTTCCTGCCATTGTCCGAGACCACCGCCATCTGGATACCGAATCAATAAACAATGCATTCTTTAAAAAAATTCAAGCATTCTTGTTCAGTGATCTACTGTAGAGGTTTGGCTTTGACCCACTTGGTCATATAGTCGATGGCCACAATCACAAAACATACTTGTCCCTTGGCCTTCGGTAGAGGTCCTAGGATGTCGATTCCCCATACAACAAAGGGAATCGGAGATAAGACCGAGCACAACTCTTCGGGAGGCTGATGTGGGATAGTGCTGTTCAGCTGACACTTGGGACATTTTCTAACAAATTCTTTGGCCTCCGTATAGATTGTCGGCCAATAGTACCCTTACCTCAAAATCTTGTGTGCCAGTGACTTGGCCCCCATGTGATCCCCACAAATCCCTTCATGTACTCCCTGAAGTGTGTAATTTGCTTCCGATGGAGTTAGGCATTTGAGCAGGGGGGAACTATAAGCCCTTCAGTACAGATCTCCGTCGATGAGGATGAAATTTGAGCTTATGTGCTTGATTTTCCTTGCTAAGATTCGGTCCGAAGGTAGGACTCCCTCCGCTAGATATGCGATATAAGGTGTGAGCCAGCAGTCGAACCGGTCCAAAGTTATCACATCCGTCTTTGGGACACTTGGTTTTTTTGAGTCCTCTAGATACACCAACCCGTTGCAGGAGCTTGCTTCGGTAGTCGCTAATCTGGCTAGAGCATCTGCTACCGTATTATCTGACCGATCGACTCCCTAACAACAATGTGAGCTGAAGTACATGAGCTTGTCTTTTACTTCGGCCAGATATTTTGACATTCTTACCCCCCGAGCCTCATACTCCCCAGACAACTGCTTGACCACCAGCTGCGAATCACTATAGATGACTAACTTCTGCACTTCCAAGCTTTGGGCTAACCGAAGTTCGACAAATATGGCCTCATATTCTGCTTCATTGTTAGTAGCTTTGAATTGAAACCAGATGGCTTGCTGAACTTTAAACCCTTTTGGACTTGTCAGAATAACCCCCGCTCCATTGATGCCCGATGTCGATGACCCGTCCATATACAGAGTCCATGAAGTTGGCACTTACTGAGTTTCGATAACTGTATTCACGTCTGGTTCGGTGAAAGAACACTCCACTATAAAGTCTGCAAACGCCTGTCCTTTGATTGTTGTATGGGGATGATATTCTATAGCAAATTGTGTTAATTCCATCGCCCATGCGGCTAACCGACCCGACACTTCTGGCTTATGCAGTACCTTCTATAACGGCTGATCCATATATACCACCACCAACCGACCCTGGAAATAATGCCAAAGCTTCCTGCTTGCAATGATCAAGGCATAAGCGAACTTTTCCAGGTTCGGATATCTTGTTTCTGCATCTCGAAGGACGTGGCTGACATAGTATACCGGGAACTATTTTCCTCCCTTATCCCTTACCAGTGCTGCCCCTATTGCCATCGAGCTTGCAGCCAAGTATAAGTATAAAGGTTCCGAAGGGATCGGTTTCATCAATAAAGGTGTTGACGACATATATTTCTTGATCCCTTGGAACGCGTCTTCGCACTCTGAGGTCCACTGGAAACTCTTCTCGTTTTTTGGCCCCTTGAGAGTGTCAAAGAAGGGTAAACATCTTTCTTCGGATCTCGACACAAATCTCTGAAGGGCAGCTATTCGGCCCGTCAATCTTTGCACATCTTTGTGTGTCTTCGGAGATTTCATGTCTAAGATTGCCTGAATTTTCTCTGGGTTCGCCTCGATCCCTCTCTTACTGATTAGATATCCCAGAAATTTTCCTGACCCTAATCCGAAGGTACATTTAGTCGGGTTCAGTCTTAGCTTGTGTCTTCTTACTATTTCGAAGCAGCTTTCTAGGTCCTCCAGATGATCCCGGACTGACATACTTTTCACAATCATGTCATCCACATACACTTCCATGCTTCAACCTAGCTGCTTTCTGAACACGAAGTTCATCATTCGCTATTATGTTGACCCGACATTTAGCAATCCGAAGGTCATCTTCCGATAAGCATAGATGGCCCGATGAGTAATGAAACTGGTCTTCGGGATGTCCGCCTTGTTCATCGAAATCTGGTGGTATCCCGAGAAGGCATCCATAAAGCTTAACATACCGTACCCCGAAGTGGCATCAATCATTTGGTCTATGTTGGGCAAAGGATAGAAATCTTTTGGGCACACCTTGTTCAGATCGGGGTAATCAATACATAATCTCCACTTCCCATTCTGTTTCTGAACCAGTACTACATTAGCCAACCATTCGGGGTAGTCAATCTCAAAGATGAATCCTGCCTTCAGCAGTTTAGCGATTTCCTCATCTATTATCCTCTGCCTTTCTGGGGCGAAAGTCCTTATTTTCTGTATCACTGGTTTTCTCTTCGGGTCTACATGCAGATTATGTAAAGCCACCGACTCACTTACCCCGGACATGTCGCTAGGCTCCCAAAAACAGATATCGGCATACACCCGAAGCAGATCTACCAGTCCTGTCCGTAGTGGTTCTGTTAATCCCGCCCCAATCTTGATCAGCTTTTCTGTGTTGTCGAGGATTAACTCTACCTCTTGACCTCTTCAAGAAGCGAAGGTCGTGCATTTCGATCTTCGCTTTCAAATGAATGGCTCGATTTCAATGGCCATCATTTGTTTTTATTTACTGACCCCAACCCCTGAAGAAATCAAAGTATTTCGATAGCACCTTCGGGCAATGTCAAGATCGCCTTTTACCTCCCCAATCTCGTTCGATGTCGGAAACTTGATTTCGAATGTGGTATGGATATTACTGCCTGTAATGTGATAAGTGGGTTTTATACCTACTTATTGGATATCAATTCACGAGAACTATGTCCATCTCAAGTACATTTTAGTATGTTTTTAGTTGCATTTCATGATATTTTGCATTGCATGTATTGAGAACTCCTTTGGTGTGAAAGTGCAGGAAAAAGTATGGTTCAGTGTTGGTTGGTGGCAAGGAAGCTAATGGAGGTATGACACGAGGTTCGAGTGGAGAAAAGGAACTAAGCAATGGTGGACAAAAGAGCAAAAGTGGCATGTCAAATGAACAAGGGTAGCATGGCAAGGAAGTAGCAGCAGCAGACTCAAGACTTCAGATTTTAGGAGCCGCACGGCTACATAGGCTAAAAGACGCGCGCCCGCGCCATCACCTAGACAAATCTCATATTGCATATCGCTACCACAACAGATAACAAAAAGGAATCTCACGCAGCAAATATGACATTGACTACATCTGCTGACTTTATTTTATTTTGGAAATTGGAAGCGTAACTGAGTGTCGGGTTCAACTAGGGCTTATTATTAGACTTATTATCAGATGAAAAGGGAGACCACCCCTTGGGGGATGAATAAGCTATCATTCTTTGCTTTCTTCTCTTTAATTTCAATATTAGATTAGAGTAAATTAGAGTAGTGATTTCTAGAGTTGATGAGATTGAAGACTTGAGGCAATTGGGAAGCATCAGAGATTCCATCTTGGAGCAAGAGAACAGATTTGCACTTCAATTCTCTACTTTTATCCTCTCTTTGATTCTTATTTGTAATTTTGTGATGTTTATTCAATATGTGAATGATAGATTTGATACAACTATGATTTAAACTCTATTTTGAGATTGCAATGGATTCAATGGATTAGTTTATTCTAATATATTTCATTGTTAGCCTTATTGATTGCTATAGGATTGTCTATTTAGATTCATGTTATTTGCTTAGTTGATTGGCCATCAATTACTGTGATAATCCATATGGACTTGAGAAACGAAGTATGGGTTTAGATCTGATATTATTAGCTTTTGATTGTATATTCTACATTGTGTTGGGATGTATAATTTGTGCTTAGGATAGACATATACCGAAGCACCATTCGTAGTCAATTGAGAATTTGGGATTAAACCCTAATTATTTATAAATCACATAGACATATAGTGGTTTAGGTAATGTGGGTGTTCATGTGTATTCTATCAATTGTGGATTATATGAGATATGTGTATGGTACATTGAGAGATGGCCGTACTTTACTTTTGTGTTCTCGACTAACAAACCGGTACAATTAGTTTGGCCTAACATGAAGTGTGTGGTTTTGAATGAGTAAATAGATGAAATTGTGATCTCAAGTCTTCATTATCTAGTCTCACTCTAGGAATAGTTAGGTTTATTTAATTTCATAGTTTAAATATAAAAATCAAATCATTCGTTTAAATAAGACTGAAATGGTTATGGGTTAGTGCTTGGTAAACTTTATTAGTTAATTCTCTGTGGGAACGATACTTTAATTACTCTTTATTACTTGTTGACCGTGTATACTTGCACGCATATATTGATCGGTAAAACGACCAACAAGTTTTTGGCACCGTTGTCGGGGAATTATTTTAATAATTTTTTCCAACATTAATTTCAATCAAATTAGTCTTAATTTAAACATTTTATTTTATTTTATTCTATTTTAATTTTCTTCCTATATTTTTCTCTTTGCAGGTGATGACTTTGCTTATCAATGGCCTTATGCGAATATGCCTCAACCAAAGGACATAAGCACTGAGAGATTCAATGTACGTGCTACATTGTCAGCACAAATTACAATATTTTCAGAGAGGTTGGATGTTCTTGCAGCCCAACGCACTCGAGAGATATCAGTTACATGTGAATATTGTGCTGGCGAGATTCCGAGTTATTAGTGCAACATCAGTGTTGGACTAGTACAGTTTGGGGGTGATTACCTCAACAACAATGTTTATCTCAATGGCCATCAAGGTTGGGGATATCACCCAAATTATGAATGGAATTGTAACTATCAAGACCAATACTGTGTTTCAAGTCCAACATATCCATCAAATTTCTCAAATCCACCTCCAATGCAACAAGAAGACAATTCAGAGTTGAAGGAATTCATGTCATGGATTATAGCAGAAAAAGAAGAGATGATAATGAGTCAGGAGTTATTAACCCAAAATCTTAATAGACAGATGGAACAACTCATTAACTCCTCAATGAATGGTCCTCAATACATGGATTCCGAAATTAAACAAGATAATTCAAGTTTGGAGAATTTGTGGTTCAAGTTTGTAGCATCAACTGAGGAGAAGATGATTGAGCAAGAGAGGTTGATTCGAAATCTGCAGAATCAGATGGATCAAATGTTTGAAATCTTGAACAATCACCCTCAAAACAATTGGTTTTATGACATGGATGATGAAACTGATGGAGAGCCAGAAGTGTGCATACCACTGGATGAACTGAAAGAAGTGGTCGTTGAGGAGACAACTGGGGGTTTGGAAAATGAAGAATATCATATCATCTGTATTATACCCCAAGTACCTTCTCGACCAGAGTTAAAAAATCCAGTGAGTTTTGCACACCCATGTCCTCTAGGTAGTCACATTCAAGGCAATGAGCAGTATGATAAAGATGCTTCGTATACACCATGGTGGGCTGAAGAAGAGAAAATAAAAGAGGAAAAGTCTGTTGTACTTTCCATGCCTCAACGCAATAATTTATTCCCAATTACAATGGACGAGACACCTCGCTATGCAATGGAACTAGAGACATCATGGACAAGAAATACGCTAGGTTGCTTCAATTCACAGACACGGATGATGGGGAACCTACCAAGACACATAGCGGTTCTAATGGATGGATGGTTCTTAGATTATCGTAGAGGAATTGGATAGCGGTGTCAAGAAAAGAGTCAAGCTAATTGACTAAAACTTAGCGCTTGATGGGAGGCAACCCATTGTTTCTATCTCTACCTTTTAATTATTCTGTTTAGATTGTTTTTGTTAGTTCATTTTCATTTTTAATTATGATAGTTTGATTTGTTCTGCATAAGTGTGTTGATAGCTGAATTTGCATTGGACTGTGTTTGAGCATAGTATAGAGAGTATGATGATTAGATGGTCATTTTTGCGTATTCAGAAGTTCATACTTTGACATGGTTAATTGGTGTTCTGCAGGAGAATTGAAAAGAAGTCATCACTGTGTTATGTATTGGAAGATGCAGATTGGAATTGCGAGGAAGGTGTGGTGCCATGCCATGTATACCTTGAAAAACACGCGCTTTTCTTGGCTGCAAGTCTGTCTTGAAATAGCTCATGCTAGCGCCCGCACCATGTCTCTATTGAAAACATAAATGTGGTGTCTGCGAGCTGCCGAATTGAAAAAGAAGGAACATCAACCCAAGCCAATGCTGTTACTGGGGATCGACAACTCCGAAGGTTGGAGCGGAAGGTCGACGCGATGTATGATAATTTTACAGTGTTTGCTATGGGTTTGACAAGGTCGCTAGCGGAGGCATTTGCGCAGCAGAGAACTATGCTTGAGTGGCCACAGTTTAGGACTGCCATGCCATATCCACCACCGGATTCACCACCCGACGAGGGTGGTGCAGCTGACCATTAGGGGAGTTTTCTTTAACCCTATACCTTCATTCATTGGGGCAATGAATATTATAAGTTTGGGAGTATTGGGGTAGTAGGGTAGTGGCATATAGTTTTTGCATGATTAGTTTAAAATTGGCATGTTTATGTGTTAGTATATGTGTATGTTTAGTTTGCAAATTTTTTTTGGTTTTTAGTCATTATTACTTGTGTTAGTATATGTTTCGTTGCATTTTATGTGTTGTGCATGACTCACAAATTCTAGCTTTATGGAAATTTTGTCTAGCCGATGATGAAAGTAAATTTTGAAGGATTGTGGAGTATTTTGGATAACATGAACCTAGTTATAATGTTTTACACGATAAAATTCATGTTGTTGTTTAGATGTTTTCGGTTTGCACGGATGTGTTCACAATTGCTTGTAGGCATAAGAATGATGTGTTGCATTGTTTAATAGAAAATGTGGTTTTAAAAAGAGAAATATGTGAAACATGGACTTAGACTGTGCAAAAACATTTATATTCAAACTTTGGGAAAACATGGGTATGCTATGTATAAAAAAAACAAATAGCAACAACGTGGCTAGTCTTATTTCGAGGCCCTGGCTACTTGAGTAAGAATGCCCGTAGGGGTGTCTTAACACCTAGCGCCCTTAGGTCTTTCATGGTCTGGGAGTTGTTGGTTGAAAGCTCGCTAAGGGGTAGCAGTGTTTTCCTAATGGAATGAGGCATTGCATAGCCATGTGAAAAAAAAGAAAAAGAAAAGAAAAATAGCAATAAACACCGCGGGAAAGAGCAAAAATCACCCTCGTGAGTAGCAATAAAGCAGTTAAGCCCATTGTTGAACCTTAGTTTGTTTTGATATGTTGGAACAGTCCTTGTTGCATAAGTATACATGAATCTTGATTTAGGCTGTGATTTTCTGTTATGAGCAGTTTAGCATGTGTAGTCTTGGCCTTAATCAAGTGTTGAGTGAACACAACACACACACAACATCTTTATAGCATATATGAATTATTTTAGTGTATGATATTATGCCTATAGTTTGGTTTGAATTTATATTCTCGAATCTAGATAATTCGCTGAGGCATTTTGGACTAAAATTTTGTTATAGGTGTAATAATGTGAGACTAGTTTGCATCATGATTTACTTGCATAGCATGTAGATTGCATTATGTTGCATTGCTTGAGGGCAAACAATAATTCAAGTTTGGGGGTATTTGATAAGTGGGTTTTATACCTACTTATTGGATATCAATTCACGAGAACTATGGCTATCTCAAGTACATTTTAGTATGTTTTTAGTTACATTTCATGATATTTTGCATTGCATGTATTGAGAACTCCTTTGGTGTGAAAGTGCAGGAAAAAGCATGGTTCAGTTTTGGTTGGTGGCAAGGAAGCTAATGGAGGTATGACACGAAGGTCGAGTGGAGAAAAGGAACTAAGCAGTGGTGGACAAAAGAGCAAAAGTGGCATGTCAAATGAACAAGGGTAGCATAGAAAGGAAGTAGCAGCAGCAGACTCAAGATCGCTGATTTTAGAGCCCATGGCTACTATTGAGCTAAAAAGCAGCAAGACCGCCGCGCCATCACCGGACAGATCTCAGATTGCATATATGGCGCTGCTACACAGATTACTACAAAAGGAATCTCATGGCGTGCATGCGACATTGACTACATCTGCTGACTTTATTTTATTTTGGAAATTGGAAGCGTAACTGAGTGTCGGGCTTCAACTAGGGCTTATATATTAGACTTATTATCAGATGAAAAGGGAGACCACCCCTTGGGGGATAAATAAGCTATCATTCTTTGCTTTCTTCTCTTTAATTTCGATATTAGATTAGAGTAAATTAGAGTAGTGATTTCTAGAGTTGATGAGATTGAAGACTTGAAGCAATTGGGAAGCATTAGAGATTCCATCTTGGAGCAGGAGAACAGATTTGCACTTCAATTCTCTACTTTTATCCTCTCTTTGATTCTTATTTGTAATTTTGTGATGTTTATTCAATATGTGGATGATAGATTTGATTCAACTATGATATAAACTCTATTCTGAGATTGCAATGGATTTAATGGATTAGTTTATTCTAATATATTTCATTCTTAGCCTTATTGATTGCTATAGGATTGTCTATTTAGATTCATGTTATTTGCTTAGTTGATTGGCCATCAATTACTGTGATAATCCATATGGACTTGAGAAACGAAGTATGTGTTTAGATCTGATATTATTAGTTTTTGATTGTATATTCTACATTGTGTTGGGATGTATGATTTGTTCTTAGGATAGACATATACCGAAGCACCATTCGTAGTCAATTGAGAATTTGGGATTAAACCCTAATTATTTGTAAATCACATAGACATATAGTGGTTTAGGTAATGTGGGTGTTCATGTGTATTCTATCAATTGTGGATTATATGAGATGTGTATGGTACATTGAGAGATGGTCGTACTTTACTTTTGCGTTCTCGACTAATAAACCGGTATAATTAGTTTGGCCTAACATGAAGTGTATGGTTTTGAATGAGTCAATAGATGAAATTATGATCTCAAGTCTTCATTATCTAGTCTCACTCTAGGAATAGTTAGGTTTATTTAATTTCATAGTTTAAATATAAAAATCAAATCATTCGTTTAAATAAGTCTGAAATGGTTATGGGTTAGTGCTTGGTAAACTTTATTAGTTAATTCTCTGTGGGAACGATACTTTAATTACTCTTTATTACTTGTTAACCGTGTATACTTGCACGCATATATTGATCGGTAAAACAACCAACATAATGCTGCCAGCGTCGGCCTTCCCAAAATAGCATTATATGCCGAGTCCACTTGTACCACAAAGAATCTGACCATTATTGTTGCCTACTGTGGTGTTGTGCCGAACTTGACATACAGCTCGATCGTTCCTGACACATGCACCGGATCTCCACTAAAACCGTACAATGGGCCTTCTCCACCCAACTCCATCTTCTTTCCTTCTAGATCCATCCTTTGATAGGCGCGCATGCGGTCTGAGTATGTAACCGAGGACCCATTATCGATCATCATCCTTTTCATGTCCTTGGCGGAGCACATGTTTATTATCACCGGTCTTGCGCCATCATGCGGCTCAATGAGATCGGTGGGGTAGTATTCGTCTGAGAAAGAGATGGATACTCCTGAGTAGGCACGATCTTTTCTGGGCGAGGAACCTGCGACGGACAACACTGCCTCTAGGTGTCCACCTCTCTTCTTCCCGATTACACATCCTACTGAACCGCCCGGAATTACATCAATCATACATCGGGGTGGCGGGTTTGGTTTTGACTGTGTATCTCGAGCCGGCCCTCTATCTTCCTCTCGAGGTGCCTCTGAACCTTCCTGACCAACCACATACTGTACTAACTACCCATTCTGAACATTCTTCTCAATCAAATCCTTCAGATCGTTACACATCTCCGTCGTATGCCTGCAACTTTGATGGTATTCACAATATTTGTCCCGTCCTCTCTTGTCGGTCTTCGGGTGTGTCGAACATGGTTCAAAAAATGGTTTACCCTGCATCTCCTCCAATATCTTCACCCGATCTATGTTGAGGGCGGTGTAGACTTTGTTTACATTTCTATTCGGAAAAGGCGGTTGGCCACTGCCCGAACCTCCGCCGCTATAGTTTTTTCTTCTAGAATTATCTTATCTACCATGAGTGTCCGATCGCTGATAAGTCTACTTGTCCCGATCTCTAGACTTCTCATAAGATTGGTAGTGTGGTTTGAAGTTTCCCATAGCCTCCTCAATTGCTATGAATCCCTCGGCTCGATGGAAAGCTACTATCAAATTCGTCGGAGGGTTGATCACCAGATCCTTCATCAGTTTCTTCGACCTCCCGATATCCAGACCAGATGTGAAAAATCCCAAAGCCTGTGGGGAGTTTAACTCTGCTACCGAACCCACAGCCTCCCGAAACCTCTTGACGTACTGGCCAAGGCTTTAATCTGACTTCTGTCGAACTTGCAGCAGTAATCTTTCCTTGCCTTCTGTTACTCCCGAATCGAGGATGAAACTTCTCCCGAAGGTCATTCCAAGAGTTAACTGACCCTGCTGCTAAGGTCCCCATCCATTCCCGGGCATTCTTCTTCAAGGTTGTTGCAAATATATGGCATTTAGCAGCGTCCGAATGACCATAATAGGTCATCAACCTGTCGTACCCATCTGAATGATCATAGGGATTTCCCAGCCCATCATATGTCTCCATCGGAGGCATCTTCTTTAAATTTCGGCGATTCATGGTTGATCTACGGTGAAAAGTGGCGATCTAGGTGGAGTCGAGGTGTCCCCACCGAACTCTTTTCTCATGAGCAATTTTTTCCAACTCTGTCACCCTTCGAACGAGGGAGTCGGACTCCTCTTTACGAGGGGACGATCTGGGTCTATCCCTCTCGTATTCAGGGGACGCGTCTGTCCCGATCTACCAGATGCTCCGATCTGCGTTCAGTCGAACGACTTCTTTTTTTGCTTCGGTCGTCTCGAGAGCGACTTATGTGCCTGCTCCTTTCTCTTTCTGCCTCTCCTCGTCGAGGTGACCGGGATCAGCTCCTATGCCTGCGTCTTTTTTAGGACGCCTCCTGCTCTCCAGCCATTTTTGCCATCTGTTGTTCGAGCTCCTCCTGCTGAAGGCACAAGGCTATCACTGCAAGATGAACTCCCTCTGATCTCGGCTACCTTCGCCTCGTTCTTTCCCTTGCCTCTCGAGGGCCCGAGAATGGTTTTCATCGGCCTGACTCGCATGATTGGGCGTGTGTTGGCTGTCATGGAAGAGTTTTCGCCGGAGGGAAGGGGCTGGTTCTTCCTGACCCCCCTGAGTCCTAGAACCCAATCTATCCTTCACCGACCCCCTCACCTGTGTGGTGGGGTGAGTCTTCACCTTCTCGTGGACAGAGGTACTGTTTTCCCTACTCGCCATGGCCTGCTACCGGAAAAGATAGTTGTGATTGTAAAAACACTAAAGCCCCTCCTCCTTCTAGCGCCAATGTTAACCCTATATATATATAATTTTGGTACCAATGGAGATAAAGTTAATTGACACATGAGGTTCCATGATGGGAACAACAAACAATTAAAACATGTGTTTTGGAAAAGTCCATGCATCCATGTTCTCCATCAGTACATCCAATTATCCAAATCTGTCCTAGTCTTTTCTCTCTCCAATTGTTGCATAATAAACTATATATCCGTTTGTGTTTGTATATATAATGGAGTGTGATGATGATCATGTGAACCCAATCATAACCGGATCCTTCTTTGCATATTAAACTATATGATCAACTGTTTTTGTTTTTTCTTTAATACTTTTTAGACAGTGTGATATGCGAGAAAGTGACGTAGTTGCTCTCATAACTTAATAAACTAAGGCAGTTTTAATTTGTTCTATGGAAAAACTTATTAAACTATTAAACTAATTAACAACTGATTAGTTTTAAGAATACACATGAAACAAAAATATATCCTTCATATTTTTTAAAATTTTCCAAATGATACTATTTTTGTAGGACAAAAGTAGTATTATTAAAATTTTAAAAAAATCTTGAAACAATTATGTAAAATTTATAGTATTTTTTATTTTATTTTTTAGACATTATAAAATGAATTTCAATATGGAGAAATTAGGACCACTACAAAGTTAAAAAGAAAAAGGTGAAGGGACTAGGAAGAAGAAGTTGAATCCACCAAAATAAGATTTGTCAGAAATGTGTAAAAGCAAAAAAAAAAAAGCAGATCAAAACAAAGGGGAGAATGTGAGGTTAAGGAAGGTGCTTTTGCTTCTTGTTGTACCCCCCCTGTCCAACCTGTAATTCAAATATGCGACTATCAGACCCTTATAATTAGCCGCCCCCACTTTCTGTCCTTCCATTTCAATAGCAAGTGGCTCATGGGGTGGTCCTCTCTGATGGATTTGGCATTAAATAACTACTAATTTTTCAATCTATTTGTTCCTCCTCTTTGGTTTTTGTGTTGATTTTTATTCCACATTTTTTGTCTCCTTTGTATTTAAGAAATTTTTTTTTCATTTTGGGTCGAGATGTGCAGTACATAATTACTCGATTAAAAATATCAAGAATAGTACATTTTAGATTGTATTTTGTGCATACACAAATATATTTCATTCATATATAATTGTAATTTGTATACAATTGTACTCTTTATATTTTACGTAATAATATATGAAAGCAGTACAAAAGACTAATTATTTTCGTTTGTCAATAATTATATTGAGCTCTATTTGGTATGAAACTATAATAATACTTATGTCCGTTCTAAAATAAGAGATATGTACATTTGTATACGATAAATTTTCAGTAGATTTTTTTTTTCAAGTTTATCTATAATATTAATTAGAAATATCATATAGTGATGTTATGATAATAGCCAATCAACTATGTAGACACTCGAAATTTTGCGTTCTTGTTACTAACCCTGCAGGAGGGCAAATCGTCTTCCAGAGATAACCTTAGAAGTTAAATCAGTTTCAATCCCGGAGACAACTCCGAGAGATTCAGTTCCAACCTCAGAGATAACCCCGAGGGATGCAGTCCAAGTTCCGGAGATAACCCCGGAAGAGTCAGTTTCAATCCCAGAGACAACCCCGGGATACTCAGTTTCAACCCTGGAGATAATTCCGAGAGGTCAAGCACACCTCAAAGATAACCCTGAGGACATTCAGCATTCACAGCAGCTCAATCTCAGAGATAACCCTGAGCAACGACTGCTACATCTGTGCAAAAGCTGGAGATAACTCTGACGGGGGCAAAATCGTCATTTTGCCACCTCAAAATGACATTCATGTTGTCTCAACACAATTCAATCCACACTGCGTACCAAGGTGTCCCACAAGAACCACATCTCAAATCCCGAGTAACAACTGCACAAGACAGTCCAACGGATAGACTTTGAAGACTTGGATATCTAGTCATAGACCCATTTTCCCGGCTTCGTACAACCTCTAATCTCATATCATTGTGTAGCTCTCGACAACAACTTTTCGAAAAGGTACAACATTCCTTTATCAGAAGCCCGGATTGAAAGTTATAAAGGTTCGAGTAGATAACGCGTATCAAAAGTGCACGTACTTCGAGACAATGGGACCCGCATGGCCCAGGGCGGCTCGGGCAGTCGCAGGTAAACCCGCGGCCATATGGTTTTTAAATATGAGCTCTTGGCAGCTCATTTAAAAAAAAAGAAAAAAAGAGAGAAAACTATATTCATTTCAGCCTGTAACCCCTGCTAGAATGCTCTAAACTGAGTTATTCTTCTTTCTAAACACTTGTAAGCTCGTGTGTTGTTACATACTGAAGTTTAACTGGTGGAAACCGAGTTTTTAGGCATCAAAAGCTATCTGAAGTCTTCTTGGCAGTCCACTGTAAGAATTTTCAAGTTTTTAAGCTTTCTACTACTTTTATATATTTATCTACTAACGTTGAGAGTTGCGTTGAGTGGGTATGCCGGATAAATCGATCCGTGGCTTTTTATTTTATATATATATATATATATATATATATATATATAAGTAGTAAAAGACGTAAGTGATCTCCAGTGTCGACAGAATGTAGATATATATATATATATATATATATCTCGAGTTTACTTTGTGGTAGTTGATCGTTCATATATATATATATATATATATATATATATATATATATATATATATATATATATATATATATATATATATATATATATTTACCGCTTTTATATAAATATCTCTGCTTTAATCGCTTTCATAACATAGATATTTAATCATACTGGCAGCTATGTAAACAACTAAAGAGAAAATACACCAATGTAAACTAGACAAATGTAAAGAAAAACTGAGAAATTGATATTGAGATGGGGTTGCCTCTCCACCAAGCGCTTGTTTTAAAGTCATCGACTTGATTTATACCATTCTTGATTTAATCAGGCCATTCATCGTATAAAAATGACCATTTCATGCCGCCTATTTGTCAATTCCTTTAAATTTATGGCAGACATGGATGATTGGCCATCCCCCTTTTCTTCACCCATCGGCACGAAGAATCTTTCACCACTAGAATTATCCACTAATTCGCCTTTTGCATCAATCTGAAAGCGTTCTTTGTGCGCTAGTGGGCCCTCCAGGGTTTCCACAACCGTGAGCGTGGTTTCCAACTTTTCATTAGTCTTGACAATACAACCACTCTTGATCCTCTCTTTTCCTTCTTTAGACTCCACATGTTGGTCAATTTGCACTTTAACATCTCCCTCAACAACTTCGTGAGACTCATCGCCTTCTCCTTGCGTATCCACCGTACAATGCTCTACTTCTTCATCGTTGAGATTAATTATGACCGGTAGGTTGCCTTGCGGTGGATTTGTGATGGCGTTGATGAGTTGTCCCAATTGACTTTCAAGGCTCTGCAATGAGGCGTCTTAGTTCGCCATTCGAACCTCATTTATCTCTATAAAGTTGGTGAGGAGCTCTTCAAACCTTTTCTCTTCTTCTCGTGTTGAGTATACAGAAAAACTCTCATTGGGTTGAGATGTCACCTTATAGTGTGACGGAGACTGATATTCAAATTGATTCGGGTAGGAATAATTCAGATCATGATATTGCTCTTGACTGTAGTCCCAAGATTTTGGATAACCCTGACAGTTTGGATGATAGTAAATCGGTTCAATGTTAGCTCATTCCTGACAGTAGGCAGTCTTAGTGGACTGACACTCAAGATTGTCAAAAAACCTCAAGAGATTTGCAATTTGATTTTGCAATCACTGAAGTCCTTCTTTCGATCTTGGTTGTGCCATCCTCTCAAAAGGCCATTGATCGTCCATAACCTGTAAGCTTAAAAACAAAAAGGAAAATCAAACAAATAAAAGAAATATATATATATATATATATATATATATATTCAAATTAAGATTAAATTGATTGAAATCAATATTAGACAATATTAGAATAATAGTTTCTCGACAACGGCGCCAAAAACTTGTTGGTCGGAAAACCGATCACTAAACACGCGCAACTATACGCGGTCTAACAAGTAATATAGTGATAAGAAAATTGTCGTACGCACGAGGAACTATCACTAATATTTACCAAATACCGACTTAGTATCGCTTAAGTCTTCTTCGAACAACAGAATAATTGAAGTGTGATTAATCTAGTTATATCTAATTATCAAAGCAAGTAAATGGATAACGAATGGTATCGAAGGTGCTACAAGCTAAGGTCACAACTTCACCCCACACTGGCATTTTATCAAACACCTGGTGTGCTATGCTACATCAAACTTCCTACCCTTCTCTATTTTGTCTTAATCGTTACGACAATTTGTCGACCGAGAACACACAAGTGCTCATACACCTCTTCCGAGGTATGTACAAACATATCCTCTCTAGATCAACCCGATAGGGAATAAAACAAAGAAAAATATCCAAGCTAGGTGATAATTCTACACATGTCTATGTGAATTAACCATAACAAGGATTTAAAGCTTAAGTTCTCAATTAGGTCACACGTGGTGCACATATATATGTCTATTCTATACAAAACTTATGCAGTCGAAACAAGTCGACAGCTCATAATCACATGCCAATATATTACGGTATAAATCTACAATCCCTCTTTCAACATCATATAGATTACCAAAATCATCACTAATTTCTTAACAAGAATCATTAAGCATGAATATATTAAACCAAACTATATGGTGACAACTAAAGAGATAAGACATTCAATTCAAAATAACAAAGGGTTCCATTATAACCTTAGAGCCAATACTTAGTTCATAGCTCTTGAACAAACTATAAGTAACAATAAAGACAACATTTGTGGATTACAAAATCAAAGGAAACAAATGGATAAGAATAAACTCTGTCAAGGCTCTTCAGTATCCAAGAATTCCATTCCATTCAAGCTTTCCAACCCATGTTGCTTATTGCTCTTAAGCTACAAGGATTCCCAAGCATCTCCCTAATCTAAACTAAACTATGTTTACAAACATTACCTAAGAGAAAACGGGAAAGAAATTACAAGAGAGAGGGAGAGAGTATCCCAGAGGGGGATATATCCGATTCTCCTCCAGAGGTTAGCCCCCTTTTATATATATGAAAGTCTCTTCTTGAAGCTAGGTTAAAACCAGCTCTTTTCTGCCTGGGCACCAGAGCCAGCGTTGCGCCGCGGAGAGTAAGGCTTGGAATGGCGTTGCAGCGCCACGTCAGCAACAAAAAGATCGGAGCTCGTGCTGTAGCGCCAATTTATAAAGGGATTGAGGCGCTGCACAATATGCCGACGTCACCATTGACCGGTTGAAGTGACTGCTGCCGCCAGTATAAACCTTGCATTGGCTACTGCGGCTGATGTAGAGAAATTGAATGAGTTTGCCCTAAAAAGGCTGGAAAAGACCTAATGTGCCCTGCACACATCGGTTAAGCAAAATAATACTATAATCATATAAAAAGCTATATAAAATCAACGAAGATCAAGAACTATTTAAGCAATAAAGGATCTGATTCACGGGTATAAATCCCACTCATCATATACCTATTTTGGGGGCGTCACATCATAGTCATAAATTGACTTTCAAATTTTATATACATTTCATACACATTTCATACGTATTTCAATATTCTTATAGCATAACATAGTTCAACCAAAAGTTATCAAGTTCATATAATAATTAAGAACTGAAAAAAATACTTGTATGGCACATAGATTATGAACTACAGCTTAACTTCTTTGCGTTTATCCTACATCAATTCAAACATTCATATACGCATGCATTAGCTACGTATACACAATGAAATCAATTAGATTACATTGACTCTTAATTTTGTTCTTTCATAATACTCGTAATTGTTTCGACAACCTCTTTCTTAGCTTTGATTGTCACTTACCGTTCTGTTAAGTCCTTAGGTTAACCCTCGACTCACACTTCTTTGTACATCTCTTTTAATCGACACTTAACATTTGGTTAAGTCATCATAGTTAACCTTACATCGTATTAGATGCATTACATTTGTTAACATTAATTAAGTTAACACTCGTCTTAGGTTCCTCCACGTTCCTCTATAATTGTCACTTAACATTCGGTTAAGTCTTTAAAGTCTACCTTTACATTGCATTATGTTTATTTAATTTAATTAGGAACCTTTATATCATACTTCTAGAATTCTTCTTTTAAAGTATTACTTAACATCTTGTTAAATCTTTAAGATCTTGTTGACTTATGTCATACTCCATCCTTATGTTTTAATGATGACCTTATTATATATTTAAACATGTGTTATGCAATTTCAAGATGATTGATGTTATAACAGGTTCCTTGAGGATGTGATCATAAAGAATTGAAGTTCTTGAAGGATGGAAGACAAATTGAGTCCTAAGATATGAATGTAAGATCTCTGCATTAATTATTTCTCAATTCAAGGATATAGGACATTTGCATGACATTATCATGAAAGTAAATTAACTGGAGTTTTGAAATAAAGATAAAAGAGAATATTAACTCTTAAATAAATTATTTCGTAGTAAACAAAGTGATATAAAGATGGTAAACAGATTTGAAATCTTTGGTTAATGGATCTGTTAGAATATATCTATGTAACCAAAAATAATTGATTATGTTTTTTCTTAATTAGAGTTGATAGCTTAAATCATGTCTAAGGGAATTAGAATCAAATCTGTCCATGATATATGATCAGAAACTCAAATTGATTTCCCCAAATTTAAAACTTAGTATTATTTTGGAATCAATTAGAATTTAAATTAATCAGTCAATTACTTGATAAATCACGTCACCTAAATTGATGATATAACAGCTTGGTAAATTGATTCCCATATATTCGTAATTGGACCTTCAGTGTTTATGGAAATGTTCAGCATATCCAGATGTTAACGCCAAGATCTTTTATCACGTTCCAATCACGTAAGACGTCCTGACCCTGCACACTAAACACGATCAACACCACAAGCTTGATGGCTTCGACCATCGAGGGATAGCTCAGGCGTGAGAGTCAGTATAGATGATCATAAGGTTAACAATGGAGGATCAAATATCTAGTGTATTGAGAGAGATAAAATTATCAGTTACCTGTACTTGGAAGACCTCCTTGCTATGATATACTCTCTCAGCTTGGTTCATCGTGCCACCCTTCACGTGACCACGCCTCCCCACTACTCGGTGATCTCAAACCAACAACATGCATCGTCACCTTTTTATATTGTTTCTCCGCCTACGGTGAGCTATAATCCCATCCACATTAATGATCTGCAGGCCACTCGGTCAACAATTATCTTATTCATCATTACAAGTCAAAGATGGAGATATTTAAACATTTGATGGGTCAACACCTTGATCCAATCCTACTATAATATAAGGACTTAATAAAGATAATACAATGACTAAGCCCAATAACTTTAGGATCCATTAATGATGACCTAGTGGACCAACCAAATAAATATGCCCAATCCATTCGGCCCAATATGTGAAATATCATGACCCAACATTGCCCCCTAGTTTTTTATTAAACAAAACTGTTTAATGGAAAACTATAAATAGTCCATGATGTGAAAAATGTAATAGGATTAAAAGAAGCCCAAACTAGAACCCATCAAGGCCCAAACGGTAAAGAACTTAAAATAATAAAGCAAACTAAAAATCGAAAGTCCAAATGAAAGGTCTAACCCGGTTAATATATGGATCTTGAATCAGGCATTGTCCATTTGAATTCTTAATCATTACTATCAATTAATGTGCCGCCTTCGTATACCGTGTAACCGTCAGTATAAAAAGTAATTTCCCCCAATTTTGACAGTTTTACCTGCCAATTTGAAATTCAGTCCTTTGAGCTCTCTTGTTCTCTCACGAACCTTTCTTTCTCTTCTCTGCAAATCATCAACAATGGTGGTCCTTAATACGAATCAGACCTCCCCAATTTGGGCAACCCCCCTTACTGTCGTTCCACCTAACCCAAGTTCCAACGAGGAAGCCTCGAGTTCTAACCCTCAAGTTGTGAAATCAAGTACGAACCCACCTCCAAAAACCCCTCCTACTCCCTCTGAGTTCTTCATGAGTAAGGAACGTTTCTCCCACGCCAACACGCCATCGACTGTCACCGAAATTGAGTTGAGGAAGATTTGGACTCGCTGTCACATCCCAGACACCCATTTGGTGAGGGCTCCTAGGTCTGAAGAGAGAATGTATCAACGGCCTGAAGGATGGACAGCAGTTGTGGTGACGATTCTTAAAAAAGGAGTCATGTTTCCTCTTCATATGTTTCTAGTGACCCTTTTAGGTTTTATCGGTGTTGGGTTCGCCCAATTAGTGCCGAACTCGTACATCCATATCTTAGACTTCATAGCTTTTTGCCACGAGGTGGGAGTCAAGCCTACTCTTGATTTCTTCTTTACTGTGTACAAGATCGGCCAATCTCGAGAGAAGGGATTTAAAGCTATAAGCAAGCAGGCACCGAAGACAGGTGAAAAATTTGAAAGACGTTCACTGGTCTCTACCCTATCCAGCAATAAAGGGTGGCACAAAGGGTGGTTCTTCATCAAGGGACCAGGGATTGCCACTTTACCGAACTGGGCCACTGATGAAAAAGTCTCTGCCGACTTCAGGGATATTCCTGAGGAACGCATTGCTGAAATGATAGAGCTTTTTGACAATTTCCCAAAGGAGGAATGGAATTACAGACTTCTTTCCAAGCAGGCGTGGTTGTACAACCATAAATGTGAGTATTGATTTATCTTATGAATATTTGAAAATTGATGTGATATGGATTCTGATGTAAGACTGTTAATCTTCTGTAGTAACTTTGATTAAACCGTCATCTTCGGAGGTGAAAGACTTGGAGGATTTTCTGGCTGGAAAGTCTGCAAAAGTTATTGCCGAACCTCCACAACAGGAAGCCCCATCCGAAGATAACCCACCTACTAAAACACATACTACTGAAACACCCACTGTTGAACCTCAAACCCATGAACCAGAAGATGATGAACCCATTCTTTCAGAAGAAATCCTACAACCTCACCGAAAGAAGAGAGCCACCAGAAAATCCCGACCAATTTCTATATAATCAGATTCTGAATCCATCCCAGAACCTGAACCAACCATCAATCCAACACCTACTCGAGGAAGTTTACTTGATTTACCTGTAGACGATCGAAAACAACTTCTTCGAGTCAAAAAATTAAGAACCAAGATCACCCCCAGACCCCCGATGAGCTCAGAGTGCCTTCTTCGAATGTTCTTCCCCCAACAACCCTATTGGAGACTCAAGCTGCTAATGAAGAAGAACAAATCGAACCCACTGTAGCACCATCGTGAAAGAGAAAACAACCATCTAGCAGTCAACCAAGTTTGACATCTGTCCCTTCACCCGCTCATGAATCCACTCCGGTTCGTTCCCCGTCCCCCAAAAACATATACACAAATCCTACACCATCACCCCCTCGGGAAGAATCTATGCCCTTTTTTTTAAGGCCTTCTGTCGACGAGTTTCAGAACGATGTGATGGGGTCTCCAACTTTATGGCCACAATTCAATGCCAATTTCCCCTTCCAATTATTCAATTCATTTGTCAGAGATACCGATGAGTATCAGTTCGGCAATAGTTCCATCATGGACTTGATCAAGGAAGGCATGAGCTATCACGCCAAGGTAAATAGTTATTTATTTGTTCATTTAAAATTATACCTATCTCTTGAAGATTTAGCTGACTATCTTCGAATTTCTACAGGCCAATGCTGTCTTCGAACGTCTTCTCCCTCGATACCAAGAAGTCGAAGCTGAAGAAGACGCGGCTAGACAGGAAAATGTCATTCTGAAGTCTGCATTGGCAAAAGAGAGAAGTAAACATGGAGATGTCCTCCATACTAATGAGGGTCTTCGGAGAGAGTTGGCTCAGACTAAGGAAGCTCTGAAGGCATCTAATGATGAGATGAAATCGACTAAAGTCAGTGAACAAAAGTTGGCTGACATGAATGTTAGCTTTGTCGAAGAGAACGAAGCTTTGAAGGCTAATACTGAAGAACTTGTTGTAGCCAATCAAAATTTGATGATACAAGTCAACAATCTTCAGGTGAAGGCCCGTGAAGAAAAAGAAAAACATTCGTCCAAACGTCGAAAGCTTCGACATAAACTGAAAGCCTTAAGGGAGCGAAGTCCTCCTTTGACTGAAGAAATGAGTAAGCAGATACAGACTGAATACCGGGCATCCGATGAGTTGAGTGCAGAAGTACTTCGGGTTTATTCGGAAGGGTATGAGGCCTGTCGAAGTCGAGGCAAGGAAAAACTGATTGCAGCCAAGGTAGATCCGGCCTTGCTTGATTCCGAAGGTGAAGATAATGCCTGAATAGGATCTTGCTGCTTTTTATCTTTAGAATTTTATGTAAAAATTTCAATCTTTATGTAATCATTTAACTATTAATGAAATATTGAGTTCGTGATTTATGACTTCTGTGCAATTACTTTTTGTCAATGCTTCGATATCAATCAATTTGAAAAATGTACAAGTTTTTTGTGAACTTAACTTAAATTGTGAATTAGATAAGGCATATAATAGTTAAGTTAAAAAACAATGTTGATCATAATAAATCGGACTCAATGAACTGAACTGAATGAACCGAACCCAACACTTGGACAAAATAGAGTAATGTATACTTATCGCTTCCGAAGTGTGAGATGGATTAGGCATAAGGTGAATTCGGATGATCCTCCTCGCACCATTGGGATCTTGTTTATCACTCGGGGTAAAACATTTATATAAGGACCATGGAATTTGTCTACCACACGGGATAAAACAAATTCATAAGGATACACCCATCAATAAGGCTACCATCGAATGGTTAGCGAGTCTGACCGAACCTCCTTACAACATAGTGAATTTGTTTACCACACAGGGTATAACAATCTTAAAAGGACTGTGGAATTCGTCTACCACACAGGGAATAACAAATCCATGAGGACACACCTGCCGATAAGGCTACCATCAAATGGTCAGCGAGTCCACCCAAACCTCCATACACCGATGAAGTTTGCCTACCACGAAGGGCCTGACAAATTCATAAGGACCACCTACCAAAAAGGCTACCATCAAATGGTCAGCGAGTCCACCCCGTCCTCCTTACACCATAGTAAATTCTGGATCATTGAAGAGAAGATCAATATGAAGGAAAATGAATCTTTTATTGATAATTATCTAAACATTTACAGACTTCTGGGATACTGACTCGATCTTTACTGAAAATATTTTCGAAGTCTACCAGCATGCCAAGTGTTCTTGATCTCAGATCCGTCCAATGCCCTTAACCGATAAGTTCCTAGTTTCGGAACTTCAATTACTTCGTACGTTCCTTCCCAGTTCGGCATCAGCTTTACCAAGTTCTGAGGCGTAGACGCTTCAACTTCCCTAAGGACGAAGTCACCTACTTCAAATCTACGAAGCTTTACCCCCTTATTGTAGTGTTTAGCCACTCTTCACTGATATGCCGCCAGCTTTATCAAAGCTATCTCTCTGACTTCTTCTAGCAAGTCCAGGTTGACTTTCAGTCCTTTATCATTGTAGATCTCCTTGAACTGACTAACCCGAAGACTGGTGGATCCAATCTCAACAAGAACTAAGGCATCAATGCCATAAGCCAATCTGAAAGGCGAGTCCCCCATAGTGGTCCTCGGAGTAGTTCGATATGCCCATAACACACTGAGTAGTTCCTCTGGCCATCTTCCTTTAGCCTCATCCAATCTGCGCTTGATCCCGTTCAGCAGCGTTCTGTTGGTCACCTCGACCTGCCCATTTGACTGTGGGGTGAGCTACCAAAGTCTTCCTGTGTTGAACCCTCAGTTCTTTCAAAAATCCTTTAAACTTTGATCCCACGAACTGGCATCCATTGTCTGATATTACCACCTTAGGAATTTTGAAACGAAATACTACCGACTCCTTAATAAATTTCAAACATTCTTGTTCCGTAATCTGCCTAAGTGGTTTCGCTTCTACCCATTTGGTCATATAATCAATGGCGACTATAACAAAACTGACCTGACCTTCGGCTTTTGGCAACGGACCCAATATATCTACCCCCCAGACATTAAGGGAATAGGAGATAAGATCGAATATATATCTTTTGGTGGCTGATGAGGGATCAGACTGTTCAACTGACATTTCTCGCATTTTTTCACATAATCCGTAGCTTCATTGAAGATGGTTGGCCAGTAGAAACCTTGTCGAAGCACTTTTTAGGCTAATGACTTAGCAGCCATATGGTCGCCACAAATACCTTCGTGAACTTCCTGAAGGGCATATTCGGCCTCGGACGGAACCAAACATTTCAATAATGGGGACGAAAAAGCCCTTCGAAAGAGATCTCCATCAATTAGAACAAAATTAGCACTTTTGTACTTAACTTTTTTGGCCAACATTTTATCCGAAGGAAAGACGCCATCTGCCAGATATTCTATGTACGGAGTCATCCAACAGTTAGAACGTTCGACACACATCACCGCTTCGTGTTGGATATTGGGCTATTGTAGAACCTCCAGATAAACTGATCCATCAAAGTTGTTAACATCTGTAGTGGCTAGTTTTGATAATGCATCGGCAATGGAATTATCATTATGCTCAACACCCTGAAATTCATAGGAGATGAAACATTGAAGCCGATCTTTCAACTCTACTAAGTAATTAATAATTTTCGGACCTCAAGTTTCGAACTCTCCTGAAACCTGCTCGACAACTATCTGAGAGTCACTATAAATGACCAGTTTTTGAACTTCAAGACTCTTTGCCAAACAAACATCGGCTAGCACCGCTTCATACTCTGCCTCGTTATTTGTAGCCCTGAACCCAAATTTGATGGCCTGCTGTATCTTGAAGCCCTCCAGACAAGTTAAGATAACTCCTACTCCACTATTGTCTGAAGTAGAGGACTCATCTATATATAACGTCCACGAAGTTCTCGATCAGGTCAAGAATCGCGAATCGCTTTCGATCAAACGCGCTCGCTTCACGGCGATTCAAAGATCTCGTTTTCGGAGAACGAACACTCTATCATGAAATTGGTCAAGGCCTGCCCTTTAATAGCTGTTCGGGGATTGTACTCAATAAAAAATTGGGACAACTCCATTGTCCATGCAACTAATCTCCCCGAAACTTCAGGTCTGCCTAGAACCTTCTTCAAGGGTTGATCCGTGAAAACGACCAGGAGCTGACCTTGAAAATATTGCATAAGCTTTCGACTGGCTATTATTAAAGCAAAGGAAAACTTCTCAATATTTGGGTACCTGGTTTCTGCATCTCTAAGAACACGGCTAACATAATAAATTGGATGCTGTTTTCCCCCCACTTCTCGAACTAAAACTGCTCCCACTGTTAACGAACTAGCTGCCAGATATAAGTACAAAGTCTTAGCAGGAGCAGGTTTTACCAATAAAGGAGCCGAAGACAAATACGTCTTTATGCCTTGAAAGGCGTCTTCACACTCCGAAGTCCATTGAAATGTCTTTGCATTCTTCGGTCCTTTCAATGTATCAAAGAATGGCAAGCATCTCTCTGCCGATTTGGACATGAATCTCCTCAAGGATGCAATTCTCCCAGTTATACGTTGAACATCTTTGAATGACTGAGGAGTCTTCATATTTAGAATAGCTGGGATCTTTTCTAGATTAGCTTTGATACCCCTTTGACTGACCAGATAGCCTAGGAACTTCCCTGCACCGAGGCCGAAGGTGCACTTAGTAGGATTGAGTCTTAACTTGTGGTAACGGACTGTCTGAAAGCACTCCTCCAGATCATCCAAGTGTTTCTGAACGATCATGCTCTTTACTATCATATCATCAACATACACCTCCATGTTTCTTCCTAGCTGCTTTTGAAAAACAAAATTCATCATCCTCTGATAAGTAGCTCCAGCATTAATCAAGCTGAATGTCATCTTCTTGTAGGCGTACACCGAACGGTGCGTGAAAAATGTTATTTTTGGAATGTCTTCTCTGCACATCGAGATCTGATGTTAACCTGAAAAAACATCCATAAAGCTTAGTAGTGCATACCCCGAAGTCGCATCAATGAGTTGATCAATGTGGGGTAGAGGATAGAAATCTTTCGGGCAAGCTTTGTTCAGGTCCGTATAATCAATGCACACTCGCCACTTTCTATTGTGCTTCTGGACTAACACCACATTGGCCATCCACTCAGGGTAATCTATTTCAAAGATGAAGTCAGCAGCAATCAGTTTTGCAATTTCTTCATCTATGATTCGTTAACGCTCTGGTGCAAATATCCGCCTTTTCTGCCGAACTAGCTTCTTTGATGGATCCACATCTAATCGGTGCTCAACAATCTTTCGACTGATTCCAGGCATGTCTTTTGGTTCCCATGCAAAAATGTCTGCATAACAGCGAAGAAGTTCGATAAGATTGGTCCGGAGAGGTTCCGGCAGACCCGAACCTATCTTCACTGTTTTATCCGGCTTGCCAACAATCAGCTCAATCTCCCCCGTCTCACCTGCCGGCATAACCAATGGCTCTGAACTGCTTTCTGTAAAAGGCTCAATCTTTATCACCATGGTCTGCTTTTGCTTACTGACTCCTACCCCCGAAGCGATTACAACATTCCTATAACAACGTCTGGCCAGATCCAAATCCCCTGCTACCTCTCCGACCCCATGAGCTGTTGGGAACTTAATCTTAAAGTGAGGAATGAAAGTCACAGCTTGGAGAGCTATCAGAGTAGGTCTACCCAGTATGGCGTTGTAAGCCGAATCTACATGCACAACATAAAATTTACACGTTATTTCTACCTGCCGAGGAGTCAGTTCAAGATCTTTGGTAGTTCTATATAGTGCCGTGAACTTTAATTGGGATCATTGCTAAAACCATATAGGGGGCCCTCCTGCCCAACCTCCATCTTTCGCCCATCAAGATGCATCCTCTGATAAGCATGTGCATACAAAATGTCAACAGAAGACCCATTATCGATCATCATCCGCTTCATGTCCACTGAGCCCACTTGAGCAGTTATCACTAATGCTCCCTCATGAGGCTCGATGGGTTCCGAAGGATAATCCTCATCGGTGAAGGCTATGACTGTCCCAGGAAACGGCCTGTTAATCTTCAGGAGAACACCCGCCATGGACATAACTAAGTCCAGATAACTCTGCCTCTTCTTACCCACTAACTTTCCTGTTGTCCCACCGGTAATTACATCAATGACGTGCCTGGGTGGTTGATATGGAGCAGGTTGTACAGGTGGAACTGGTTGAACCACTTGAACAGTACGGTCATCATTTCGCTGCTCTTATTGTTGATCTCTTCCGGCCACATATTGAACCAACACACCGCTCTGAACCTTCCTCTCCACAAAGTCTTTCAGACTACAACATTCATTTGTATCGTGACATGTGGCTTGATGATAGCAACAAAATTTCTGAGTATTACCCTGTCCAGGTTTAATATTGTCACGAGGTAGTTCATAGTACGGCTGATTTCTGATCTGATCCAGTATTACCGATCTATCCGTGTTCAACTTGGTGTATACCCTATTCACTTTCTGAGTAGAAGCAGGTGGACGATTCCCTCCTTGTCGCCAGTTGTTATTATATTTCTTTGAACTGCCCTCTGGCCGATCATTATTTCCCCCACTCTTCTTCTGGTCACCTTCAGTTTTGATTTCTGTCTCCTTTATCTTATCTGAAGAAGGACGCTTTAAGCTATTCATATCTTCTTCCACCATAATATAACCTTCGGCCTTATCAAAGGCTTCGGACAAGCTCTTCGGATGGTGAAACATCAACTTCTTCACCAATTTCTCCGACTTCACAGATCCAAGCCATTTTGGAACAACCCAACAGCTTGCAGATCGTTGAGGTCTGCCACTTGGCCAACTGCCTCCCTGAACCGCTTCACATACTGACCCAAGAATTCATTCGAGAACTGACGGACCTGTGCCAAAGAACTTGTAGGCTTTCCTCTCCTTCTATTGCTCCCAAAATAAGCATGAAATTTATCATATAGCTCTGACCACGACGAGACAAAATCTGCAGGCAAAGTCCCCATCCACTGCCTCGCATCTTTCCTCAACGTTGTAACAAACGTATGACACTTAGCAGCATTAGTGAAATCATAGTAATCCAATAATCGGTCGAAAGCCTGACTATGGTCGTAAGGATCCCCTGATCCATCATAACTCTCCATATGGGGCAACTTTTTAGTAGGATCTGCCTTTTCTTTAAGAATATCTGAGGAAAACGGAGACGCCTTTTTCCCCGGAGTATCCTTCACTTGCTGAACTTCAGCCAACTGCTTTCTAAGTTCCTTTAACTCCTTAACCAAAAAGTCTACACCTTCCGGTTTTGATAAAACTTATTTCTCCGGAGATACCTTCTTCTTCTGAGTAGATCTACCTCTTTTATCAGAGCCCACTGCTCTCGATGGACTCTTGGACCTACTTCGGCGTGTGGCCTCATCATGACGGTGAGAATATTCAATTCGATGCACCTTCTTTGTAGTCTCTGGAATATTCTTCCTTGATCTACTCCTGCGCTTACTATTACTATGACCACGAGAACCGATAAGATGAAGTGATTTCTTAGATACCTCAGGAGTTTTACTTCTAGATCTTCTCAGAGCCTGAGGACGGCCTCGAGACACAAAAACAGAAGGCTCTGGCACTTTCCCTTCTCGCCGATGTACATTTCTGGACCTACTACGTCCTTCCGAATGCACATAAGTGGACGCTTCGTCCTTCAATTCAGCTATCTGAAGCAACTGTTCGGCTATATCCTCCCTCTGCTTAAGAAGAACTTCCATAGCTACATCTGCTTCGTCTGCCATCTTCGTCAATTTGGCAGCTCTGTCATCCTGACCACTTCGGTGATGGGTTCTAGGCGGCGTGCCTTTTACCTTCTTTCGGCTATGATCTTTACCCTTCTTAGCAGCAAAGACTAATCTCCGTCTGGCGTCACCATGAGCTCTCGAACGAGAACCCCCGGAGTCATACTTAGAAGCAGTGCTCTCATGAGCACTCTTTGAAGGACCCAAACGATCCTTAACAGAAATATGTTGGATAGACGAGCTCACAGCCTCCGGCTGTCCTTCAGGCGTATCAGCTCTACTCTTCCCCATCACTTAAAACGTAGAACAAATAAATATTTGTGATTGCAAACTCTTGAACACTAGAACTCAGCCCCCTCATTCTAGCGCAAATGTTAACGCCAAGATCTTTTGCCACGTCCCAATCACGTAAGACGTCCTGACCCTGCACAATAAACACGATCAACACCACAAGCTTGACGGCTTCGACCGTCGGGGGATAGCTCAGGCGTGAGAGTCAGTATAGATGATCACAAGGTTAACAATGGAAGATCAAATATCTAGTGTATTGAGAGAGATAAAATTATCAGTTACCTGTACTTGGAAGACCTCCTTGCTATGATATACTCTCTAGCCCGGTTTACCGTGCCACCCACTACCGTCAGACACAGCTCCCCACTACTCAGTGATCTCAGCCAACATCATGCAGACTGTCACCTTTTTCATACTGTTTCTCCCGCCGGCCGACTATAATCTCATCCACATTAATGATCTGCAGGTCACTCGGTCAAAAATTATCTTATTCATCATTACAAGTCAAAGATGGAGATATTTAAACATTTGATGGGTCAAGCCCACTGATCCGGCCCTATAATATAAGGACTTAATAAAGATAATACAATGACTAAGCCCAATAACTTTAGGATCCATTAATGATGACCCAGTGGACCAACCAAATAAATAGGCCTAATCCATTCGGCCCAATATGTGAAATATCATGACCCAACATCAGAGTAAATCATGTTAATGGAAAAGTCCAAATTGGTAACGTGTCTAATTGAAATAGCAATATACGGTGGCTTCATTCATGGATAATCAATATATCATATTCGTTGAGTGGTCAATTAACTTAAGGCTTGCATGACTGTAATCAAGTTAATTGGATATTCAAAACTTATGGAAATCCTGCTAATGAGTTTGCATGTTATGGATTGATACTTCTACTCAGGGACCAATCCGTGTACATGACCGTTGGGCCATAGTTGTTGTGATAGGCATTTAAATAGAAAATCAATTTACAAGATAGCATTGCTTCAATCAAGCATAAATTAATCTTTAGCTTCAACCTGCAACGGTCACAAAATCAAGACTGATGTCTTTTCAAATTCCAATGGGTATAAGCAGATTATCTATAAAAAGGAATTGTTTTGGTTTTCAATAAACCACCGAATACACAATCAATATTACTCACTCTTGGCTATTTCAATATATTGATATTGAAAACTCATACTGCTAGGCTTAAAAGAATTTTCAAATTGTATTTGTGAGCTTAAATTGATAACATCTTTTCTATTTCTGTGATCATCGCATTTTTTAGATATGCCTTGCATTGTGATTTAATTAATTACTTTGATCATAGAACTCTACTTGTAATTTCCTTTTTAAGCAGACTAAATGTAGTATAAAGAATTCTAAATCTGGTGTGGATTAGGGGTTTGTTTACAACAGGTTCAAGAAAGTATAGGTACTTAAGGAGTGCATAGGTGCACAAGAAGCAAAAGTGCTCAAGAGAATATACGTATTCATATATTGAAAGAACTTGTTTTGTAAAAGGGTTACTTTTTAATTCAAGGTAATAAATAAAGAGAGTCTCTAATACTAGTTGGTATTAAATGTGGAGTAAACTACTATAGTAGAGGGTAGTAGTTAAATTACGTTAAAGTTCATGGTGTCCGTGTGTTGCTTTCTCGTTTTACAAATTTATAAATAAATTGGCATCATAATCATTATAGTGTGATTTGAAAATAATTCAAAATTACTCATTATCCAGTAAGTCAATCTTTGTGAAATAACTTGTTGCATTCATTATAATTTGCAAAAAATTTACACCGTTTGTTCCCACATTTATTAACCCCCCCTCGTTTCTAAGCGTGCATATATAAATTCAAATCTTTCATTTTTTACCTTTTGAATCATATTAATACCTTGACTAATATTCACTATTAATCACCTTCTATAACTCATAATCCCTTAACTATCACATGACATTATTTTATAAGATTAAAACTAATTATTATGTCTTATTCCATGTTCAAATAGTTGGGTATGATTATCAAACCAACTCTACATCCTTCTCCTAAACCATACATTTAAACCTTATTTCTAGATATGTTCAACATGGCCGCGCCCAGATTGCCTTTGACACATACGCGGTCGTGCCTAATTTGCCTTGAGTTAGTTACAAAGACGGTCACTAACAAGTAACGCAGAGCTCGCTTCATAGCTCGATTGCATACTCTGCTACAAATCAAAATTACCCATTTTCTTCATTCAATGTTCAAATTATTTAATATCAGATGCTATAAACTCATTAAACTTAACAGAATACAACTAAAGAGTGATTTCCACATCTCAGAAACATTAACCAACCAATTTTAAAGATTCAATTTCAATATTCTTGCTCTATTTTTCACATTTTTACACACTTAACTAAATCTTACACTACAAATTCGTTTTAGCTTCGATTTGGTTCATTCAACTTGGGTTGTTTTCATTTCTTATAGGAGAACAACAATCAACTATCAATTTAAGGTTTATAGCATTGATTCACAACTAATTTTGCCTATACAACAGACCATAACGTACATATTAAACCAAAAGTCTAATTCTTCCTCTTCTATGCATAATTTCATATTCAACTTGTTTTAATTCTCATGCAAATGACACTAATCAGACTATTAATCAATTGAAAACACCTAATTGGATTCCCATCAATCCATACAATTAAATTAATTCTAACAATGAAGAACTTCTAAGAAACAAAACTAGTTTACAAAGAACTCACTCCCATTCTCTCTTACTCTCTAACTCAGCAAATGAAATAAACTGATAAAGGAGTTTAACGTAGTTTTACTTGATTGCTCAATTGCAGAAGCCAAGAAGTCTCGACAGTTAGGAAAAACAAGGGTCTAAACCTTATTTGGTTACCCTCAAAGAACATTCCCTTACTTTATTTTCATTTTCCTTTATTATTTACTTACCATATGATGTCACTGTTGGGTAAAATCTAGTTACACACAGCACGCAAGTATACGTGGTCAACAAGTAATATAATAGTAAGTAGAGTATTGTTCCCTCAGAGACTTAGCAAGATATTAACGTCACAATTACCAATTTCATATTAATCCTAATTTGATTAAACTAATCAATTTCCGGTTTATAAGTAAAAATAATAAAGATATTAAAATCAAAGAAAAACCAACAAACCCTAAAAACTGAATGTTCAAACAAATAATGGAGAATTAGGCTTACAACGTCACTCCAAGCATCACTCTGATTATTTTATCTTATTCCAGTTTAATCCACTATCCCAGTTTATTAATCAAGAACACGTATGTAGCACTAGCCACCTCTCGATGTACTAATACCGTATTAACCCAAATCCACAATTTAGATAGAATCAAGTTAAACACCTTAATCAACTAACCCACGATATCTCTATGTAAATTACAATTAAAGAATGTTTAAGTTCAAGTTCTTTACACGATTACATTCGATGTCAACCATATCTCTACCCTAACATACATCAAGATTCTGCTCATTCACATAAATCAAGAACACATGATATATTAATTAAGTCTAGATTCGTATTTCATCTCTCGAATTCATACAAGTCCACATAAAATTGTTGATCAGGCAATTCATAAATTCATGCTCAAATTAATATAGATAAACTGAATAATAGCTTATTAAACTTCATACCAAGATTACATAATCATCGTTCCACTTAAAGATCCATTATAATCCTAATAAGTAATTTTGTTCATAACTAATGAATTAAAAACTGAATAAATAAAAGAAAATATCATCCCAATTACACAATTTGAATTTAAAGGAGAATAGTAATACACCACCCTTCTCGCCCTTCAAATCTAAAATCCTCGTGAACTTATTATTCTTCTTCGTTCCTCCAAGCTCTTGCTTTTCAATCTCGTTCTCCAAGTGTGTCTGAATCCCCCTTCTTTTCTCCAATCCCTTAGCATAAATTGCCTCACCTCAGCTTCATACCACCAATCCCAATCCAACTCTAACTCATCACATAGAAAGTCAAATAGAAATCTAAATCCTTTTCAACACCAACAAGCCATTAGTCAAAGATTCCCACAAAATGAAATAACAACCATCCCACAATCCTATTATGATCATATTACATAAAGAATTAATAGCTCCAAACAATGCCCATCTTCTAGCACATAATAAATTTTCTCCTCAAATCGGTGTCGGTTATTAAATAGCGCTTCAAGGCCACGTACAGTTTCTCTGACAAATATGGTCAACATTACTATACCAGGAGGAGTCCACGCACTAGCGCCCCCCACACTACTCTACTATGCATCACAGCGCGCCCCGCGCTAGGACGCCAAAATGTCAAAAGTTGCTCGAAAATCATTCCAATGCTAGCAAATTGACACGCTTACTGAATATCCTACAATAAGCACAAAAACCATCAAAAGTAACATGAAAGAAATCAAAAACTAACAAGATTACAAGCTAAATGAATACAAATCATAGGTTAATAACCTATTCATCAAATTCCCCCAAACTTTAACCTTGCTTGTCCTCAAGCAACATGCAATGCAATGCAATTAACAACTACAAACTACGAATCCAGTAATAACACAGTAAATCATTTACTCATACGGCCTCAGAAAAACTAAGTAAGCATGCCAACACTTCATACAAAACCAATCCGCAATTCCTTATCAATCATTGCATCTTAAACTGTTATCACTAGTATAGTGTGTGTGTGTGTGTGTGTGTGTGTGTTTTCAACACCTATGCTAACCGATATCGACTCAAATTCAATACATAACCAGTTTCTTACAAGGAATCATACAGTACAAACTTAAAAAGTTCAAAAGCAGACAAGTTCCATCTAAAACTAAACAATTACCACTATCAAGGGTTCACATAGGGTACTTATACTTTATATATAGATATACTTTTTGTTTTCTTTTTTCATGGGGGCTTTTTGCTCTTTTCGCATTTCACACATTCATATAATTTTTTTTTAACATGACTGTGCAATGTCTCATTCCATTAAGCTAACAGTGCTACCCCTTAGCGAACTTTCAACCAACGACTCCCAAACCATAAAAGACCTTAGGTATTAGGGTGTTAAGACACACCCCTTGAGCGTCATTTTTGCTCAAGTAACAAAGGCCCCGAAACAAAACTAGCCATGGTGCATAATTTCTTTTAAAATATTTTTTTTATTTTTATAAAGCTTATGTCGACGTCGGGATTTTTTAATTGTCCCTTTCCGTTACTTGTTCTTTGGTGCTCTCATTTTAGGTGAGATTTATTTGAAAAAATAAGTGAAAAAGGTCCGGCATGTATAATGTCGATGATGAACTCATAAGAGTCATTGGTTGGTTTTTAAATGGTTGTACTAACACAACCGAGAAAAGGTTTGCACATTGACCCAATGATGTGACACCGCTAAACGAATTGATTGAAGCAGAGATTCATTAGGGTCCAGGGGACTTGTTTATTCGGAGGAAGGTGTTAGGCATCCCCGACATTCGTGTTACCACGGTGACCGCCTCTTTTCAAGAAATAATTATCTGAATGTGTGTGTGTGTGGGTCAATGTGCTGTTATTTGGAAGTAGTACGAGGCCTCGTTCTCACCTATATATTGTGGTTTGAATTTATGTAAAAATTAGGTTTTAGAAAGATATGGCAATCGATGTTTTATAAAGAGGGTTTTCAAACCACGATGCTCACTTAGTAATTGAGACCTTTACACTCCCATTTTATTAAGTGTTTGACTTGATTGATTTTATTTTACGGATGCAAGGCATCCGCATTGCGAAAATAATATACAAAATAATGCCGAGCTTCCTCGTGGGTATGAGAACCATCCGAGAAAATTCGGACACCACGTAATAATTTACAAAGTCGCCATAACCGAAAATGTCCATCACGGAAACCGAATCTAGATCCAATGGGCTGAATCTGTAATCACATGATTCCTAGGCGCATAAGATACCACAATTTGTATGAAAGCAGTAAGCAGGTATATATATAAGCTGTAAATATATATATACAGACATGATCACCAACCACGAAGCACCTCCACGGGGGATCAAAAATGTAAATAAAGCTATAAAAGCTATCAACCGCCACGGAGAAAACTCCAGGCGAGACAATACATAAATAAAGTTGTAAATACGGTCAACCGCCACGAAGGAAACTCTAGGCGTGACAAAATGTAAATAAAACTGTACAAAGCGATCAACTGCCACGAAGGAAACTCCAAGCAGGACGAAACGTAAAGAAAGCTGTAAAAGCGATCAACCACCACAAAGTGAACTCCAGGTGGGACGAAAAATATATATATATATATATATATATATATATATAAGTGATAAACGCACCGGATATAAAATCCAGGCTCATCGAACAGAGTTCGACAACAGTTCATATATATAAGTAAATATATATAAAAGCAAGTAAACGCACCGGATGTAAAATCTAGGCTCATCGAACAGAGTCCGACACACAGTTAATATATATAAGTATATATATATATATATATATTAAAGCAAGTAAATGCTCGGATGTAAAAATCGAAGCTCATTGAACATAGTTAAACATACGATTAATATATATAAGTATATATATATTAAAGCGATAAACTTACGTAATCAAGTTCAGGCTCAATCGAGGCATAACTCGATAATGTTAGTCAATGTAATATATATATATATATATATATATATATATATATATATATATATATATATATATATACAAACTGAAGCAAAACCACGGACCAAAGTTCGGGCAAATGCACGACTCTCAACATGAAGAAGGGTGTGTGCAGAGATGAAGAGAAGGACTCTAAAGTGTGTGAGAAGGCTTATAGTTGACTGTCAAAGAAGACTTCTATATCTTTAAAGTGGGTAAACACTGGATTTTATAGGTACAAAATAGGCTATATATGAGCTCACAGGTGTTTAAAATTAGAAAGTACACTGCATGGGGTGAGTGCAGAGCAAATTGGGCAGGGCTTCCTCGCCGTTTTCTCTTACAAAATGGGGACCACAAGCCCTCTATTTATAGATGATTTAGCCGCAGTTGTATCAGAGGTAACTCGGGTAGGCCCGGGTTTCTCAAGTCGGGTGGTCTCGTAGTACGTGTACTCGGGCATTGTAATATCCACTCGAACTTTAAAAAGTGCAATCCGGGCATCCATTTGAGGTATACAGGACCTATTTCGGACTGTCGTTGTCGAGAGTTATACGATGGCATGGGATTAGAGTTTGTACGAAGTCATTGAAGATGGGACGATGCCCTCCGGTCTTCAAGCTTCAACTTCCATCCGTTACCCCGCACAATAGTCACTCGGGATTGGTTAGTCTTGTGGGACATCGTTGCGTAGAGATGTTGAGACGACGTGGCGTGGCATCGCGTTGGCTAGATGACGATGTTTCCCCTAACCGATGTTATTGTCGAATTGGGCTGATAAAGCAGACGTTGCTCAGAGCTTCGCTGAGATTGGACTGTTGCATTTGTCAAAGGTCCTCATTGTCATCTTTGAGGTGTGCCTATTCTCCCGGTGTTATCGTCGGGTTGGTACAAAGTATCTCGTTGTGAGCATCGAGATTGAAGCTGGTCGCATTTGAAACAAGCATTTTCGGGGTTATCGCCGAAACTGCATTCCTTGGGGTTATCACCAAGGTTGGTGGCTATTCCGTGGTTGGGATCGAGACCGGATACCTCAAGGTTATCTCAAGAGATTAATCGGTCTTTCTCGGTGTGTGTTCCGAAGATGGATCTCGCACGCCTCGGGGTTATCTCCGAGGTTGGAATTGTTACTCCCAGTGTGTGTTCCGGGGTTGATGCTGAACTTTCGGTAGTATCCGGTATGGATATGGATTGTCTTTCAGGGTTCCATCTTAAAAAACGAATCTGTCCTCTTACAATGTTAGTGACAGTAGTACAGAAACTTTTGAGTGTCTACAGATGCCCCTCTTTATCATACTCATGCATGGCGATGCATGGGTAGGATAAAGAATCCTAGACACTTCAAATGCAACAAGACAAACATGGTACTATATGTAGCAACATGAGGCAAATGTATGATGCATGTGTACGGGGTTGTAGCCCAACATGCTGGGGATTATTTGCAGGCTCCCTGTTTCTTTAACTGGGGTTTGGCAATGATGACCAGATTTGATGTGTAATCCGAATCTGTTAGGATGTTGATGTTGGAGTTATCACCAACTTCCTGGATCCTTAATAACGACTTGATCCTAAAGATGTACCTCTTATGTGTAAGAGATCTTTGGGGATAAAGCTTGGTCTGTTTGAGGATGTGTATAACATATTCCATCATCTATCCTCTTTGATAACGTTGACCTTTCTTGGTTAGTATCGCCAGAATATGTCAAGATACTGTTGGATTTACTGCCAACAACAAATGCTGTCAGGGATGCCTGATCTTCATTGACGTGTACTTCACCGACAAGTGAATCAATGGTTGAAAAATCCTGTGGGATATACTGTCAAGGCTGCTTGACCTTCGCTGACGTGTGAATCAACGGAGCATTCTATAGGTAGATTGTCAAGCTTGCTTGACTTTTGCTGACGTGTGAATTAATGGAACATTGCATTATGACCCCCGCTGAGGATCCGCTGGGGAATATGAGTAATCGAGCGTGAGATCCTCGAATAGCTCTAGAGCCCTGATAGGTTTAACCGCTATCGGCTGAGATAACATCAAGGCTGCTTGACCTTCGTTGATATGTGTGTCAATGGCTTGAATGTACATTGTAATCCCCTGCCGGGGCTTCACGTTGTAACCCCCGCCGGGGACTCAAGTTGTAACCCATGTCGGGGACTCACGTTGTAACCCCCATCGGGGACTCACGTTGTAACCCCCGTTGGGGACTCACGTTTAGGGTAACGACCTGGAGTTGGCGCCATCAGACCTGTACAAGGTATTGCCTGATGTGATTTATAACAAATGAGATCATTGGCAGGGTATACCTCGTGTTCGAGTGACTACCAATGAGCGATGTACAGACTCAAAGTTTTATCTGAGAAGACCAGGATTGTATGATGTTTTGCTCAATCGCGTGGCATTTTTATTCCCGATTTGACCTTTCTAGTCCACAAGAACTCCTTTGCAACTCGAATCGGACCAGGAGCAGCGGAGGGTGGGGCCCATATAGGGTGCCACAGTGCACTGCTGCAATTGCATGAGATGAGCTCGCTACCAATCGTGGATGATAAAATCTAGCAGATTGGTCTCACAAGTCATTTTCAACTTATCGCACGAAGAGAAATCTGTGAGTCTTCTTCAGACTTGCTGAGTTCAGGCTATTATCTACAAATTTTGTTACCATACAAGTGTTTTACACTATCCTGGTAACGTATGCATGTATTTTTTTCTAGTTTTTATCTGTTGGATTTTGAGTTATCGCATGAAATGCATCTAAACACATAGTAGTGATTATGTATGCATAAATGACTTGCTAAAAAATATTCAACATAGTAAATGTTAGTATTAAACCATGCTGAGCATAATGATGTGAAAAAATTTGACTTTTAAGACAGTCAAATTGGCACCTTTTTATGCTATTTTTTGTCCTATTTGAGGTCCAATGGGCAAAGGTAGAAAGGCAAAGTACTCCTGATATTGAGGTTAACCTTATACATGTATGATTGTGATTTTTAATGCATATATTATGTATATGACTTTGGGGCAGGTGTGCTACTGAATGGCCACCTAAACATGCCTATGTGCATGTGGATAGTCCTATTTTCAAAGGGGACTATGGCAAATTTTTTCCAAATATAGGCATTGGGGAGTCATGCATTTTAACTCTATTGTATGTTAAAGTAAATGCATGCATGCATATAGTCATAAAATGCATTTTACAAAGCTCCAGGTAAGGAAATACCACACCCTTTCTGAGGTGATTTGGAGACTTGTTGTCCAGATATCATAGATCCGGATCAGCCGAGTAGTTCCCGCATGACCACTTCTGGTATACGGCGGAGGGCTTCTGAAGTGCCTCGACCCCGCTCTGTCAGACAGCCTCGTCGATTGGTGAAGGCCATGATTCGTCCATTCCAGGTAGACATGCCATACGTTGAGGATGTGGATGCAGATATTCCAATTGAGGATCCCGCTCCTACTGCACATGTCCCTCGTAGGGAGCTCCCGAGTATTCAGGTGGCAAACCCAGAGCTTCTGGGTGATTTGAGCAGACATCCATCGATGTATTTACATGCTAACAAGGTATGGCGTTAGACTTTGATCTTCCTTCTTTCCTATTGATGAGGATTAAAGGGTTCTGATGTTGATCTGGATTTCATGCAGGTTCCCGGCTTCACACAGCCTCGAGGGAATTGGTTTAGTATACACTCCATGTATCAGGCTCTTCATCCTAATTATCGAGCTGTAGTGCATGATTGGGGATTCGGGGCATTCTTCTCTATCCTTCCCTGTCGTTGTCCCTGGGGTTACCTTAGGGCATTGTCTGAGCGATGGTTTCATCAGACTCAGTCACTCCATCTGTAGGATTGCGAAGTGATGATGACGCCGATGGATTGGGGATTTATCACAGGTATGGAGTTTGGAGGGGATGCTAAAGCATTGGGTAACGGATAGGCAGGTCTTCTGATTCGGGACCCATGAGTTGACTCCTACTCTGGAGGAGTATGCACGATTGACGATGATGCCATTAAACAGACCTTGCGTGCATATGGCTTTGGGAGACAGGAGTAGACGGTTCATGACTTTCACTGGATTGCGGTGTAGAGTGGTACAGGATGAGATGACATCTGGCCACGTGATATCCCAGCATTTTTTGTATGACAGATTTGGCTCGGAGGACAGCTATTCACGGCATTTCAGGGATTTTACCACACCGGAGGATCATTGGCGTTTGGCCAGGGTTGATGTACTGCTGTTGTGTGTACTGTCGTATGTCTATATGCCACGATACATGGATGATATAGACATTGGTGTCATCATGCCGTGAGAGCTCTTAGGGAGGGTCGCATCATTATACCTATGATCAGAAGGCGAGAGACCTGCGACAAAGATCCTACTACTTGCACTTATCCGGCTGTGAGTTTTCACTAGTGTAGTTCGGTCATACTGTATATTTGGTTTATGTCACACTTGAGACCGATTGGCACTCTTAGACGACATGTGTATTGGTTCACCCATGATGTAGCCATGTCATACTCCTTTCAGCCATCGGAGTGTATAGATGCTCTGTCTTGGTTCGCATTTTTGGCGGATATCAGAGATCCATTCAGCATATTGCTGTGTTCGGGGCTTAGCTCACCATACAGCTTCATTACTCATGCTCCAGGCATGGACTACCTCCCTCTGGCTGGTTTGAGGGGTGTGACTACTTATCACCCACTGGCCGTGATGTCACAGTTTGACCAATTTCAGGATTTTCATCCTTTCGAGGAGGCGATAGTCGAAGATTGACTTCTCGATTTCTCTTACAGAGGAAGGACAAATCTGAGTGTGTATGCTTGTTGGGATCAGCGTGAGATAGCTGCTTTTTTTGTCAGTCATCTGGGTTGTTCTGCAGAGTATTCCGCATGGATGGAGACAAAGATTTTATTGGATGCAACGGTATCTACAGTACCAGATAGCGAGTCAGATGACGTTGAGCCCATGGAGAACATCGATTCCTACATCGAGGATGAGCATTCTTTGGGTTACAAAGATTTCTTTTGGATTCTCCCAAGATCAAAGATCTTGTTGTGATTCAAAGACTCGACATAGTACCTTGAGCAGAGTCTTCATCTGATGACCTTTGAGAGAGATCAGGCTCGATCTATGATGTTGACTGCCCTTGATGGGAGAGACGCGGCTCTATTAGAGAGAGACGAGGCATTAGCTCGCAGAGATGTCGCTGTTGTTGAGCGGGATGAGGCTATATCACCCGAGACGCAGATAATAAGAAGCGGATATCCGCCATATCCGCCGGGATGTAGCCGTCACATATAGTACTGAGGTGAGGTCCCTTACCACTGGCATGATCGCAGAGATGAGCGCATAAATTGATGATCATATGGTCACCATGCAGATGGCTGCAGATCTGTCGGGTCGCGTGGATATTCTCATACAGGAGACCACAACTTCACCTCCATCTTCTGAGAGGGACGCCATGTTGGGCTTGTTAGCTCGCATATACCCTGACTTGTAGATGTGCTTGTATTTACCTGCACAGACTAGCTTAGTCATTTTGTCATGTACAGTTTACATTGTATATATCAAACAACATTATATATATGACAGGGAAATATATTTTTGGATCACTTTCCTTTTAGATATGTTTTGCTACTTGTTTGATATTTTGCCTGCTGCTTCAGGGCTTGTGATCCTGATGTATTCTGAATTCCTCCTGGGTGGATGGACATTGAGTTGTCTATGGATAGTTCAGAATGGATCATCGATCTGTATGTATCCCTACCATCTTTGGTGTCTTGGGACTGGTTTCTGTATTGAAAAATAGAGAGAAGTGTGGCTTTCCTCTCTGAGATTGACCGCACCACAGATGGTCGCCAGTACTTCTATTTAGGAGAAGCCTAGTTAATTCCACCTCTTATGGATTAGTGTTGCTCTTCAAGGTATGACCGCAGCTAAGATTGTCGCCGAATCTCCTATTTGGGAGGAGTTCAGGTAATTCCATCCCTTTGGTCTGAAGCCAATGAAATGTAGTGGATTGATGTTTGATCCCAGTACCAACTGACAAGGGTTTGTGTTTTGGTAGGGGGTGAGACCGAACCATGAATGGCTGCCTACGTACTCCTATTGAATAGGAGATCAGGTCTGCGTAGTTTGAACCTGGTGTAAGAGGTTCAACGCTGTATATGGCAAAAATGGTGTAGGAATATTTTTGTTGTTTTTGTGAGGAGAAGAGGGTAGAAATGTTTTTGTTGTTTTTGTTTTATTGTGACCGGGCCATATGAAATGGTTGCCTACGTACTCCTATTGAAGAGGAGATTAGGTCGACGTAGTTCGCCCCTCAGGGCGAGATGAAAAACGTAATCCCATGTGCAAGTCAGAGTGCGGGGAGGAGAAAGTTTAATCCTAGGTTGAGGATAAATTGTAGGTATGGGAAGTTTGATCCCATGTATGGGTAGCCAAACTGCAAACGCGAGAGGTTCAATCCGTGGTGGGATGACCTAAGTCGTAGGAACGCAAAGGAGAGCCAGGCTGCTGGCTTGAAAAGTATGTGTCCCTGAGGGGCAAAGTGTAGAAGAGTTGTATGTGGTAAAGGGTTAAAAAAACTGGAATGACTAGTGATTTGATGGTCCAACACCAGGGTGTTTGCGAGTCACTTCAGACATAGTACTGCTTCACGGTGTCCGAGTTGATGAGTTGTGGAAATTCATCGCCGTCTATTTCTTGTAATTTGAGAGCACCTCCTGTCAATATTTCCTTGACAATAAATGGGCTTTCCCAGTTAGGAGTGAATTTTCCCTTAGATTGATCTTGGTTGTCAAGGATCTTCTTCAAAACAAAGTCATGTTGTTTAAACTGCCGTAGCCGAACTTTTTTGTTGTAGGATCTGGCGATCATTTGTTGATATAACTGACCATGGAAGATAGTCGCGGTTCGCCTTTCGTCTATTAGAGACAATTGGTGATACCTGTCTTGTACCCATTGGTCTTCATCCGGTGGCGTCTATCAAAGACTCACGAGGATTCCATTTCAACTTCTATGGGGAGCCTTTGCTTCCATCAAATAGGTTAAAGCGTAGGGGGTTGCCCCAGTGGAAGTACACATTGAGGTTCTGTAAGCTAACAGAGTGAGAGGCAATAGGTCAGGCCAATCTTTGTGGCTGGCGGACATCTTTTGCATAATCTTCTTGATGTTTTTGTTAGCCGCTTCAACAAAGACCGCTCATTCATCTTGGACGATAGATGTGAGTTAAGATGTTTGATGTGGAATTTACTGCATAGTTCCTCCATCATTTTGTTGTTGAGGTTCTTAGCATTGTCTGACACAATCACCTCTGGTTGTCCATATCGACAAACGACATTGTTTATGATGAAAGCAATGATTACTTCTTTAGTAACCCTGGGGAAGGAGGCTGCTTCTACCCACTTGGTGAAGTAGTCGATCATGGTGAAGATAAATCGATGACCATTACTGGCTTTAGGTTCAATGGGCCCGATAACGTCCATTCCCCACATTGAGAAGGGTCAAGGTGAACTCATGTTATGGAGTTCTCGTGGAGGGGCATGTATAGCATTCCCATGAATCAGGCACTGATAGTATCTCCTGACGTGTTCATTGCAATCAGCTTTTAGAGATAGCCAATAATGTCCTGTCTTGAGGACTTTCTTGACAAGGAGGGGGCCACAGACTCTGCCATGGATTTCATCCATAAGCCTTTGGGCTTGATCTTTGTCTAAACATATGAGGAGGCCTAATCCTGCATCTCTTTTGTAGAGCGCATCTCCACTCAGGTAGAATTTCATAGCAAGTCGATGGATCCGCCTTTTCTCAGTCGGGCACGCTTCCGCGGGTATATATCCATCTCGTATATATTCCATGATATGCTGATACCAAGGATGTTGGATGGGAGGTATCTCATCCGATACTTCTCCAACGTAATTCCCGTAGGCTGGGGCCTTGTGCAGGGAAATTATGACGCTTGGCAAGTGTTCCTCGTCTGATATGCAAATCAAGGAGGCCAAAGTTGCTAACACGTCCGCAAAGTCATTCCTATTATGAGGAATGTGTAGAAAGGAGATTTCTTCGAACTCCACAACCATCTGTAAAACTTGACGATGGTAGGGCAGCAAATGTAGTTTCTTGGTTTGATAGATTCCGGTGGACTGTCTGATTATGAATCTCCAAAGACAACCAATCAAATTGTTTTGGTTCGGATTCCAGACTAAGTATGAACATCCCGAACATGGGAAAACTTTTATGTACCCAAGGCGGACAGAGTGAACGATAATATCGTTCTTGCATGTAGTATTGATCAATCTGAGGCATAACAGTGATCACCCCGTCGCGTCCGTAAGTTATGATGGTTTGCGGATGAAGTTCTGCTAAACCTATTCAAAAATTGAGAACAATGTTCATAGTATGTCACCTTAACCCTATTTATAGTCAGTACGTAGTTTTAAAAATTTGATAGAGAGTTGTTATGTTATTATTATCGGTTCTTACTTCACAACCATTGATTTGTTGTAGAAAGGTAGTACAAAAAAAATATTTAATCCTTTCAGCTAATATTTATAATTGGTATTACTTGCTGGGCACTCAAATGCTCATCCTTGCTTAAATTAAATGTTTTCAGTTAAGTATGACCAACTAAAGGGCTCTACCAAGAATAAAGGGAAAGGAAAGCTGTCAGAATAAGTTTGTGTTATCTTATGTAATAGCTAGACTTAAATAAGATGATGTTATTTATTATCTATCATGTAATGAAATGTTTTAAGGTCGCATAACTGGGATTTAGAAAACTCTGATATGTAAATTAAGTTTAATATTTATGACATTATTATTATTATTCCTCTCAAAGAAATGGTATCGTGAAGCACTGAATTCGGGTTTCAAGTACTTGAATTTGGGGGCGTCACGGGTTGGTATCAGAGCTTTAGGGTTAGAAACCGTTGGTGGGAGTAGACCTTAGGCTATAACCTTAGAGTAGAGGAAAATGTTGAAAGTACAAATAACTCATATAGAGTTTAAAAGGAGATGAATCGAATAAATTCATCGTCAAACAAAAAATAAAAGATAACTTATATAAAACTTTTACTTGCTGTGTGTATATATTATATGCTAATCAAGATAATTTATGTGTAGATGTCAGGAGGAAAATGATTAGGATACCCTAAGATCGTAAAGAAGGAGCCAATATCAAAGCCAATAGTTAAAATAGAGGCTCACGTTGAAGATAACCTTAATGAGGTGATCATTTTAAAAAATATAGTACCAGACCGAGAAACGTTGGAACTAACAGATAGTAATTCAGACACTAAAGTTGAAGCTGATCAAGCATCAACGGAATTGCAGAATCTGAGGAACAATGTTTTTTCTCTAAAAAAGCTGTGGGAAATAGAAAAGCTGTTGAATAGTCAGCTGCGAAAAGCCTTACTAGAAACAATGGAAGAACAAGATAAGCTTAAGATCCAAATTGATCAAATGGGAGCCACAAGCAACATATCGTGTGCAGTTCCGAGCAAGAAGGGGAAAAGGATGATAAAATGCCACGACTTAGGAAAATTCGATAAGAAGAAATGGAAAAAGATATGTTATCTTTGCGGTTATGAAGGACATACCACTCTGTATTATCCCGACTATAAACCAGGTGTATGTTTTATTTGTGGATTGGAAGGTCATCAGGCGAAGGGTTGTCCAGAATCAGGAAAGAGGTGTAGGAAATAGGTAGAATTAGTATTTAATTATGTATATTTGGTACTGTACGTGTGTATTATAATAATCCCAACTTTGTTGTAAGTTATAGTAGCGATTCCCGACTTTTGTGGTCACAAAGGGATATCGGATGTTTAAAACAGTATGTGATATTCTATGTACTATGAAATAGTTGAATGAATATAAATCTATGGTTGATTAATGAAATAAGTTTAAAATATTAAACTTATACGATAAGGTTTAGAATGTAAGTTAATAAAATATAGATTATGTTTTATTTAACCAGATAATGCCGCCAAGACGTTAAACTCGAAACACACGGGCAGAAGAATCTGTCAACAATGCTAGAGGACAACAACCAGACCTAATGCAGAATTTAGCAAACATGGTAGCTCAAGCCATGCAGAATGGAATGCCAGCCGTGGGAAGTCAACCAGACAATCGATTTGCAAACTTCAAAGATTTTAAGGCCGTAGGACCGCCGGAATTTAGAGGTACCACTGACCCGATAGAAGCCCAAACTTGGGTTAAGGAAATAGAAAAAGCATTTGTAGTCGCTAGGGTAGATGAGGGCAAAAGATGCCTTTTTTCCACCTATATGATGAAAGGAGAGGCGAATTTACGATGGGAGGCAAATCAAGCTAGTATGAGAAGGAGTGATAGCATGGACTAGGTTTAAGGACGTTATGCTTTGAGAACTATTTCTGGCTCTTTATGTGCTAGGATGGAGGTGAAGTTTTTGGAATTTAAGCGGGAGAACTTGGCGATTCAAGTGAGTATGCCGCAAAGTTCAATGAGTTAGCTAGGTTTGCTCCACACCAAGTGGATACGGAGGCTAGAAAGGCAAGGAGGTTTGAGTTAGGCCTAAAACCCTGGATCTACAATAAGGTGGTGGTGTTGCAGATCAATACATTTGCCGCACTCTTAGAAAAGGCTATCATAGCTGAAGGGGGAAGTGAGGCCATGAGTCTCTACAATAAGGAGAGAAAGAATAAGGGTGAGGGAGCTGGGAAGGTAGAAGTAGGTAGTGGAAGTAGGGGTGAGAAAAGGAAGTGGAACAATATGGGGAATGTTCAAGTCAAGTAGGAAGGTGTGAAAAAGCAGGCTGTGCAGTGTAAGAATTATGGGAAGAGTCATTTAGGTGAGTGTCTTAAAGGTAAGTTTGTGTGCTACAAGTGTGGGCATGAGGGACACATCTCTCCTAACTGCCCCAATCCTAGGATGAGCAATGGGTATTTTTTGTGTGGATCCACAGAGCATAAGGTAAAGGACTGTCCAAAAAGGAGAATGGATATAGGAGCGTGAATGCGGGAAGAGGCAGTGGAACAATGGCGATAACGGAACCAACTTCAACGAAATCAACTGCAAGAGTCTTCAACATGACGGTTCAGGATACTGTAGCAGTCGGGGATGAAACTTCAGGTATTATTCGTATGAATTATATTTTCGTGTATACGATTTTCTTAAATATAAGTAAATTATGTTATAAAGAAATTTTGAAGGAGAAATTTGAGTTCTGTTAGAAATCAGATTTCCGTATAATCAGATAGTCAAAGCTTTATGTTGAATAGTTAAAGATCAGTTCGATCGAATTTGATCGAGATCTACTTGAAATGACTGTGTATGCTATTTGCCCTAGTGTCTATAAGTTTTGAAGTGGTGATTCCGGGGACGGAATCCTTATAAGGGAGGGTGGATGTAATAACCCAATATTTTTAATATAATTAAATAATAATTTTTGCATTTAATTTTTTTTTATATAAAGGTGGGATTATGTGCAAATAAAAGTATATGTATTTATGTGATAAATAAAACTTATTTATTATATGAGTAATTATAAATAAATTATTTTATGAATTATTGATCATTATAGATTATATTCTTATTATAAATTAATTTTATAATAAAAATATTTATTATTTATTTTCCATGAAATATGAATATTATATATATATATATATATATATGATATGATTATAAGGATTATTATGATATGTATTTTATTATAGTAGTTAAGTTAATTATTTTAACTTAATCAAAGAGTATATATGAAAGCGAGGTGGGATATGGATTCAAAACCCTAATTCTGGATTTTGAATAAGGAATGAGAATATTGATATAATATTATTTATATTTCAGTAATATAAACATGTCTGATATGTGTGGAATGTTAATGTGTGGAACAGTTATAGTAACATAGTGCAAAACCCTAGCATTATTGATAAACTATAATACATGAGTCAATTATGACTATAAGATTTGTTAAGTTATTGTGTAATGTAATTTATGGAAATTATTATATTTAATGTTAATTAGGTAAACCCTAATTAATATTTAGAAACCCTAATTATTAAATTAGAACCCTAATTACTAAGTTGTAAATCCTAATTATTATTTTAGCAAGGTAAATGGTAATTAGTATATTATAAAGTCTAATTTATAAATCCTAGGTGATTAGTAAACCTAATTTAATTAGGGAACCCTAATTAACATTTTTAGAAACTAAGATTCCCATTTTAGCCCTAATCTCAAAATCCTAGAACTTAGACTTTTGGAACTCTAGGGTTAAACCCTAACGGGTGGGATGAAATGTCAACCTTGCCACTAAAAGTAAAAACCAAATGACCTAATTGCCCTTTTGCATTATTTTAATAGATAACTTGTATAGGTTGCCATAACTTTAGTTGGTAAACCAACTCAACCTAGCCATGTGGTCTAGTGATGGACCTTAATCATTTAAATCTGATAATCATGATCAGTCATAGGCTTTGAAGCATATTATATGTAGATTGAGAGAGAGAAAAGTTCACCATTTAGCCCTATTTGTTCACAAACACACCACCAAGCCTCTCTCTCTCTCTAACCCACGAATTTCTTGAGCATTTTAGTCCCCAAGACCAGCCCCACTATCAACCACAACAAACTCAGTAGCCAAGAATCAGAATTTGATCATAGAAAGGTATAACCCTAAACCAAAATTTCGATCTTGTATGATATGTTAGATGTTATGTTTAAATGTTTAAATATGTTGTATAAGGTGTGAATCAGTGATCTAGGTTGCTAAATAGTGGATCCATAACACTTAAATGCTCAAAATTGATGATTTTAGAAATCTAGAAAAGTTAGAAATTTTGGGTCTGACAGTCAAATGTCAGGGCTCATAGATCCTTGTATGTTAATTGTTTGTTGTGTTTGATGTTATGAATCTGTTCTATGCTATATTGGCTAGGCTCTGGAACTTTAATCAAGGTTATATCATGTTTAGATTTCATTTTATAAGCAGTCAAACTGCGTTGACCAAGCACGAGATCTGGTTTCTGGGTAACCCATAAACCCAGATATCTTTGACAACGAGTTTGCAGGCGTTTGATCTTGCAACTGTTAAGTGTTTGGGCAATGTTGTTGTTATGTACTTGTAGACTAACATGATTACTAATATCCATGCCTCTAGATTACTCAGATACGTATTAGTATCGAATTTAAAGTTGGTCAAACGTAGGTTGACCAAACTGCTCAAGAACATTTCTGTAAAACCCAGAAATGTTCAAGAACAGTTCCTGGCCTTCACTTTGACCGGGTTAGATCTAGCGTTTGTGTTGTTTTTATGATGATGTTATATAATAGATCTGTACACCTACATGTTGTCTACACACTGGAAGCTTAATATCACAAAAACATTACAAGAATAGCATGTAGTGGAGGCCCAAAGTAAGACCCTCGAGCTGTTCTTCATTCTGGGTAACCCAGAAATGAAGAACAGTCTCTGACAACCACTTTAATGGCTTCGATCTCCTTGTTGTAATGTGCTATAACTTAGATAATAGTTGGATCTTATAGTGTTACAACAATACTACAATGTCAGTGTCTTAGTTAGCTCAGATCATGATTAGACAGGGAATTAACGGTGGTCAAATGTGACCCCTTGAACACTTCCTTGTCAGTGTTCTTGAGCTCAAGACCACCAACAGCGACAGAAAGTGTCGCTATAGCCTATAGCGATGGTTTCTATTATTTTTATTTTCTAATTTCCGAAAAATGATTTAAAAATAAAAATAAATTCTAAAAATCATTTAAAATTGTAAATAAATTCTGAAAAATTATAAAATCAGTTTTAAAAATTATTTTAAGTCATAAAAATTAACTTTTAATAATTTGACATATTTTCCATAAATATTAGTAATTATTTAAATATTATTAATATTTAATTTATTTAATAAATGCATTAAATAAATTAACTAAAAATGATTTTATAATATTAAAAATCATTTTAAATGATAATAAGATATTTAATAAGTTATAAAATGTAACTTTCAATATTTTAATGTAAATTTCATTAATTAGTTAATATTAATGATATTAGATTTATTTAATAATTATATTAAATAAATTAGTTTAAAATGATTTTAATATTATAAAAATTATTTTAAATGCAAATAAAGAGTTTAAAGATATTCTACGTTATAAAGTATTACTTTTAATATTTTAAGATAAATTTCATTAATTAGTTAATATTAATGATATTAGATTTATTTAATAATATTATTAAATAAATAGATTAAAAATGATTTTATTGATTTAAAATCATTTAAAAGGATATAAGTGGTTTAAAAATATTTTAAGTTATTATAAATAACTTTTAATATTTTAGTGAATAATACCTTAATATTTAAATATTAATGGTAATTGTTTAAAAATAATTTTAAATGTTTTAAAAATTATTTAAGGGTAATAATTAATACTTTAAAAATATTTTGAATTATTATAAGATAACTTTGTTATTTTGACATGGGTTGCATAAATATTTTAATATTATTTAAATAGAATTATTTAATATTTAAATCATTTAATAATGATTCCAGAGTTTGACAAATTATGATAATTAATTATAAATTATTATAAGTCATATGAGTGATATTTAAATTATCCAGAATAATGTTTAAGATACATATTAGAGTTTTATATTCAGTAATTACCCGATAAAGCCGTCGGTACACCAAAATGCTACCGAATTTGATTTGAACCTATATAGTTTGACTGTATAAGTGTTTGTTTGTGTCTAAATGACTGATATAACTATGTGACAATGTGATTAGATTATGTATTAACTGTAAATAACAGTATGATGTGTTATGATATGTTATTCTAATCAATAGAACAGTCATATAAATGATAGATCGTTGAATGAAGGATATAACTAAGTTGTGTAAGTAGCAGACCAGACAAGTATATTACCTTTGCATTTTCTTTATGCAATGGACATGAGTAAGAAAGTTTTAAAATTATATTATTATTGTACTAGAATATTAACCCTATTGTTATATATGTTATATCCGATCATTGATTATCAACATGGTACTATATTGTAATTCAAATATATATATTCTGTTCGTTATTTTCTAAACATGGTTATACAAGTGTCCCCACTTGGATAGTCATTGTATTTAATCACATGTTGATATATATATATATATATATATATATATATGAGTATTCATCCTGATAGGTTGTTGTGGGGAGCAACCCATTTATTGTACGGCCACAACTGTAGCCGACTTATAAAAAAAAATTGTAACAATGCTACGGTTGTAGGCTATTTGGGCCAAAAATGGGTTGCTCCCCAACAACCTAGGTTCTTGGATGTAATCCTATATATATATATATATATTGATGCCGATATGTATACATGAAGTAAGAGTCGCTCTAATTTATTTGACCAACTAGACACGTAATTAGAAATATCGTTGAATATGATAAAACCTTTTATATCCAATCAAATTGTTTTGGTTCGGATTCGGACTAAGTATGAACATCCCGAACATGGGAAAACTTTTATGCTTGGCAATGACAGAGTGAACGATAATATCGTTCTTGCATGTAGTATTGATCAATACAGGCATAAAGGGTGATCACCCCGTACAGTAAGTTATGACGGTTTTGCGGATGAAGATTCGCTAAACCTATTCAAAAATTGAGAACAATGTTCATAGTAAGTCACCATAACCTTATTTCTGACGCCCCCAAAACAGGTATACATCACCCATCTTTAGTCGCCAAATACATGGTACAAAATTCAAATACAACTTAATTATACAACAGTCGTGTAAAATACAACAAAACATAATCTAAGAGTTTTAATAAGAATATTGTCATCTAGACAATATCCACACTCAATGGAGTCCTCATTACATTTATTGTCACACTATTTAATGAGAATAGTGAGGACTACTAATGCTATCATCATCGGACCGTCACTCTGGTTCCCGACTAGTCCCGCCACGTTCTCATTTTCACGAAGAACAAAGTGAAAGAAAGGGTAACCTCAACTAGCCCAGTAAGAAATATTATAACTAAGATAATGCAGAATAAATTATCATTAGCCTTCAACAATGTTAAACTGATAGAATATAATAGACAACAAGTTTAACTGCAGCGGAACAAGAAATCCATTAGAAGAGTCAAGTAGAGCATAAAATCTACTATCTTCTATGATTTAAAAAGTTTTTCATCAACTTTATCGCTGAGAATCAGCTTAATAAATAAAATTGAATCATCCTTGCATTATTCATGTAATCATCAATGGTCATGATTATAGCGAATTATCCCTAGTCATAATCATACCAACAACTGTCCATCAATGAACTACAGGCCCGAGAGGACTTTTACCACCTCATTCATAACATTACGGTCATGATTACACCGAATAATCCATGGTCATAATCATACCAAGTCCATCTATGCACGTAAGCCAAATATGACTTTAATCACAATATAGGCATGAGAATGATGACAATGACATAGTAATTCAATAAAACAAGTTCAAAGATAAATTTTAAAGATTTATAATTTTAATTTATCCAGAAATCAATAACGTCCAAATTGTCAACATGATACTTCTTTGTGGAGTAAAATTCAAGAATGCTCAGAAGAATATTTCCATGAAAAGATATTGGATGAAGCGCAAATATCAAGGATATTCCACTAATTTCATGGAGTATAGAAATCAAAACTTTAACCAACTGAGTATAATAGAATATATGAAACCGCAAATGGATTTTTGTCCGCCATGCGGTAATCCCCGTAGACAGATCATTTCCATAATTTAATAAGGAATGAATACGAAGGATCATTCACCATGCATGCGGTAATCCACATAGACAGGTTATTCCAACAGAATAATAAAGAATGGAATAATGAAGAATTCACGAGCATGCGATAGACCCGCATGAAAAAGTTATTCCAAGAGAATAATAAAGAATAAAATAACAGAAGAATTTCACCATGTATGCGGTACTTCGCATAGACAGGTTATTCCAACATAATAATAAAGAATGGAATAACAACCCTTACGAGTATTGAAAGAAAATAACTCTCTTCATGAATACGAAAAAATAATACCCCTTACCTTAGAAGAAGACTGGATACTGGAATAGTGAGGTAGCAGACTTTCTTCTTTCTTTCTCTCTATAATTTCTCTCTATAATAATTGCTCTATAGCTTTAGTGAATTGGTGAGAAATGAAGGAAAAATGAGCTTCTATTTATAAAAAATATAGTTTCGATAATTGAGCGTTTTGGGGCTCAAAATATTATAGTATAATACCTTCCTCTTTTCTTCATTTTAATTTAGTCCTGCAAGTATTATCAAACTTGCACCACCTCCCTAATAGTACAAAATGTGAATTAATAGTACACATGTGAACAAATATATATAATCATGTGAATTAATAGCAATTAATTGCTCATTTATCCGATTAATTACCCGATTAGTCAACATAACCTCCAGCCATCAATTATTATCGAAATAAATATCGATTTTCACTAACACTAATAATTCCAACACAATGGAACTATCCATTTCATCTTTAATCAACACGAACTCATTCATCATTAATATTATAACAACCAGGTCGTTCCCAAGAAAGAGGGGGCTTTTCGATAAGGATTTCTCCTTATTGGCGCGCAATTAGGTGACCAAACCTCTCCTTGACAGAATTTTTAGACATTGTCAATATTGCAAATAATAATATGAATAACTTTGTCGTCTCAATTATTGATTTAATAATAATAAATATTATGCAAATGATACTGTGATAATAATTGAATCAATAATATGAGAGATATGATCGCAAAATTCTTCGTAGCAATAATTGAGTATAACTGAGTGACTTCTCACGTAAGAATCAAAAATCAATACCGTGTGCTACTATACAACCACGCGTATTACTGTACTTTTTACTACCGGGTAGTTCAACAATTTAACGATAACCCTTTCGCCGTTATTTTTATAAAAAGAAAATTCTGTCGTTTTCTAACTATGACAATACTTCCGTTGTGGGGTTCACCAATGATTGTGCCGTCGTACGAATATTCCCTGTTAAAACGAATATTCCCCGACCAATCGAATATTATATAACCACTTGCTTACTTTGCAAAATTTGTTAATATTACCCACAACTATAACATTATATCAAATCAACACCATAATATTCAAAAATATATTTCGAGAAAATTATTCTTTATTCATAAACGTTGGGGCTTACAACCTCCCCTTCTTATGAAATTTCATCCTCAAAATTAGGGTACGTACCTGGTATATCGAAGAGGTGAGGATATCTTGACTTCATCTTAGATTCTAACTCCCAGGTCATTTCTTCCACATCGTGGTTTTTCCACAAAACTTTGACTTGAGGTATAACCTTGGAGCGTAGAATATGATCCTTCTTATCCAAGATTTTAACAGGTAACTCTTCATACGTTAAATCTTCCTCTATCTCGTCTGGTTCTAATTCAATAATGTGGTTCGGGTCTTTCCCATATTTACGTAACATAGATATGTGAAAAACGTTATGAACACGAGACATATTTGGCGGTAAGGCGAGTCTATAAGCCACAGTTCCTACTCGATCAAGGATTAAAAATGGGCCAATGAATCGAGTATTAAGCTTTCCTCTCTTTCCAAATCTCGTAACTCCTTTCCATGGAGCAACACGTAACAACACATGATCTCCAATATCGAATTCCACATCCTTTCGATGAAGATCAGCATAACTCTTTTGTCGATCTTGTGAGGTTTTTATATGTTGTCGGATCATTTGAATCTTTTCTTTAGTCATACGTACCAACTCCGGTCCTAACAACGTTGCTTCACCCACCTCATCCCAGCATACTGGAGAATGACACTTTCTTCCATACAATTCCTCAAATGGAGCCATGTCAATACTTTCTTGATAACTGTTGTTATAGGAAAACTCCACTAATGGTAAGAACTTGTCCCAACTTTCCTTGAAGTCAAGGACTCAGAGTCTTAATAGATCTTTAAGAGTTTGAATAGTCCTCTCCGCCTGCCCATCCGTCTGAGGATGATATGCCGAGCTAAATCGTAAATCTGTGCCCATAGCTTTTTGCAAACTAACCCAAAATCTTGAAGTGAATCTTGGGTCTCGATCAGAAACTATGGATACTGGCATACCATGTTGTCTTACAATCTCGTTTATGTACATACGAGCAAGACGTTCAAGTGTATAAGTTTCTCGTATAGGTAGAAAATGAGCAGACTTGGTCAATCTATCAATAATGACCTAAATTACATCTATGCCTTGAGAAACCTTGGGTAGACCAGTAACAAAATCCATGGTAATGTGCTCCCACTTCCATTCTAGAATTTCAAGTGGTTGCAATGGACCTTTTGGCACTTGATGCTCCGCCTTGACTCATTGACAAGTTAGACACCTTGAGATAAACCCCGCTATCTCTCTTCATATTGCTCCACCAAAATGTATGTTGAAGATCATGATACATTTTGGTACTCCCAGGATGGATTACAAACGGTGCGCGTCCATCATGATTTTATACTTTAAGTCAGAATCGTTAGGAACACAAAGTCTGGAATTAACTCGAAGTATTCCTTCTTCATCGATTCTTGCTTCTGAAATAGCACCTTCTTGCACTTTCTTCCTCATACGCATCAGCTCCAGGTCTATAGCTGAAGCAGCTTTAATGATATCGATTAATGTAGGTTTCACTAGTATATTCGTCATCATCACATGGATCCCAGGAGTCTGTAACTCTATTTCCATCCTTTTCAAGTCATACAAAATGGGCATTTGCGTTGACAATATTGCACTCGTGCCCGCATATGATCTTCTACTCAATGTGTTAGCTACTACGTTCTCTTTTCCAGGATGGTATTGGATGGTATGATCATAATCTTTCAACAACTTAGGCCATCGTCGTTGCCGCATGTTGAGTTCCTTTTGAGTGAAGAAATATTTGAGGCTTTTATGATACGTATAGATCTCCACCTTCTCTCCAAACAGGTAATGCCTCCAAATCTTAAGCACAAAAATGACTGCTGCCAACTCTAGATCATGGGTAGGATAATTTCTCTCATATTCTCTGAGTTGTCATGAGGCATAGGCTATGAATTTCCCATGTTGCATGAGAACAAATCCTAACCCTTTGCCTGAAGCATCACTGTAGATGACAAACCCCTCCGAGCCAGATGGTATTGTCAGAACAAGTTCTGAAATGAGTCTTCTCTTGAGTTCTTAAAAACTCTTCTCACATTCCTCGCTCCAACCGAACTTTGTATCTTTTTGAGTCAGCTAAGTTAATGGAGTAGCGATTCGAGAAAATCCTTCCACGAATCTCCGATAATAACCATTTAAGCTTAGAAAAAGCTACGTGACTTGATCACATCGATTTTAGTTGCTCCGGCTTTGAATTGCTTCAATCTTCACTGGGTCAACAGATATTCCATGATTTGATATCGCGTGCCCAAGGAATGCAACTTCCTCAAGCCAGAACTCGCATTTCTTCAACTTGGCATATAGCTTGTTTTCACGAAGCTTTTGGAGTATCAGCCTCAAGTGTTGCTCATGGTCTTCACGGGTTTTGGAGTATATGAGGATGTCATCAATAAAGACGACCACAAAGTGATCTAAATATTCCTTGAATACTCGGTTCATCATGTCCATAAAAGAAGCAGGAGCATTAGTTAATCCAAAAGACATGACTAGGAATTCATAATGCCCGTACCGAGTTCTGAAAGCAGTCTTTGGAATGTCATCAGTTTTAATCTTCAACTGATGATATCCAAAACAAAGATCAATCTTTGAAAAGAATTTGGCTCCTTGCAACTGGTCAAACAGGTCATCAATGCGAGGCAATGGGCACCTATTTTTGATGGTGATATGATTCAACTCCCGATAATCAATATAAAGTCACATACTTCCATCTTTCTTCTTCACGAATAGAATAGGAGCACCCCAAGGAGACGTACTAGGAAGAATGAAACTGATGTCTAACAATTCCTGTAGTTGGGTTTTTAACTCCTGAAGTTCAATAGGAGCCATTCGATATGGGGCTTTGGAAATGGGTTTTGTATCAGGTTCAAGGTCGATACCAAACTCGATTTCACACTCCGGGGGTAGGCCAGGAAGTTCTTCGGGGAATACGTCAGGGAATTTATTAACAATAGAAATATCATTCAAATCTGACGTATTTTTTTTTAAATATGTGACATGAGCTAAGAAAGCTTGACATCTGTTTTTCATTAAACGAATAGCTTTATGGCTTGAGATGACCATGATTGATTTTAATGCTTTGGTCGCTTGAATTCGCATAATAGGTTGATTAGGAATATGAAAGCTAACAACCTTACGAAAACAATCAATTTTAGCATGATGAGTAGTTAACAAATCAATCCCTAGAATCACGTCAAATATAAGTATTTTTAAGGAAATAAGATCGACAGGTAACGTGCGGTTACTGATTTGAATCAAACAAGACTTATAAATAGTGGATGTAATGAAGGTTTCTCCCAACGGAGTTTCAACCGATAAGTCAAAGTCTAATTTTTCCGGAGTCAAATTTAAATGTTGAGCGCAAGTAGGAGAAATGAAAGAATGGGTAGAACCGGTATCAAATAAAGTATAAGCTTCACTAGAGTTTATGATTAGCTTACCCGTGATCACCTCATTCGGATTCCTCGCTTCTTAGGAGGTTACGATAAACGCTCTCCCTTGAACTACCGGTTTTGTCTTGTATGGGACACCCTTTGATGCCTCCATCCCAGCTGGACTTGACTTTGGTGCACGACAAAATCGGGCTAGGTGACCTTCTTTTCCACAATTATAACACGCTTTGGACTGCATCGCGCAGTTTGGACTGATGTGTCCTTCCCCTCCACATTTGTAACATATGATAGGTGGTCTTTCTCCTTCCTTAACAACGGGTGTTGGTGCTAATGTCTTTCCATCATTGTTGAATCTCCTCTTCTTGAAATTTCCATTCTTATTGTCTTGGCCATGATTACCACCAAAGTGGTTACCATTTCTGGCATGTTGATTCCCTCCACATTTGTTGTCACCACTTCTATGACTGCCACCACTGGTATTATCATTTTGTTGGCTGCTTTCTCTTGGTTTGGTTGACTCGTTATCACGCTCCAATAACTGAGCCCTATTTACAACATCTGAATACAAACACAGTTTATGAGAAATTAGATATTGACGTATCTCGGGTTTCAAACCTCTTAGAAACATCCGTGTCATTCTCTCCTCATTGTCAACCAAGTAAGACGCAAACCGGGACAACTCGGCAAACTTAGCTTCGTACTGTAACACGATCATATTTTTCTGCTCCAACTTGATGAAATCTACCTCTTTCATGTGACGAATACTTTCGGGAAAGTACTTGTCGTTGAATAGTTCTTGGAACTTCTCTCAAGACATCTTCAGTGCGGCAGGTTGAGTACGCTTTACTGATTCCCACCAGTAGTCTGCCTCTCCTCGCAACATAAAGTTGGCAAATGGAACCTTTTACTCCTCGGAGCATCCCAAGACATCAAATATCTTGGTGATCTGCTTTATCCACGTCTCCGTCTTAAGTGGTTTTGGCTCTCCAATAAACTCCGGTGGTCCCAGCTCCTTAAACTATTTAACGGTGACCGTCCGAGAGTTTCCAATAATTCCACCTACATTTTGGACAGGAGCCGGTCTCGCCTGATGTTGCATGAATTGCATAAAGCCTCTGAACATTCCATCATTCATCATTTGGTCAGTGTTGTTGTTTTCTTGAGGATTATTGCCATCCTGATGGACATTATCCTGGGTATTGATCGGTGGTGACTCAACGGTCTCATGTGCTTCATTGCTTATCTCAACATCTCGAATGCCATTTTCAAATACTGCCACAAAATAAGGGTTAATTGACATGTCACATATTACCCTTATACTCTGACCGACCAAATAAATACCAAATAAACTTAGGTAGGTCATACTAGCGAAGGAATTCTCCGTCTATCCCCTCCTAGTTCTTATCTCACATCTCAGCCAGGGATCATATCCCTAAGCTTTGATACCAATTGTGACGCCCACAAAACAGGTATACATCGCCCATCTTGAGTCGCCAAATACATGGTTCAAAATTCAAATACAACTTAATTATACAACAGTCGTGTAAAATACGACAAAACATAATCTAAGAGTTTTAATAAGAATATTGTCATCTAGACAATATCCACACTCAATGGAGTCCTCATTACATTTATTGTCACACTATTTAACAGAATAGTGAGGACTACTAATGCTATCATCTAGACCGTCACTCCGTTCCCCGACTAATCCCGGCTATGTTCTCATTTCCTGAAGAGAACAGTGAAAGAAAGGGTGAGCTCAACTAGCCCAGTAACAAATATTATGACTAAGATAATGCAGAATAAATTATCATTAGCCTTCAACAATGTTAAACTAATAAAATATAATAGACAACAAGTTTAACTGCTGCGGAACAAGCAATCCATTAGAAGAGTCAAGTAGAGCATAAAATCTACTATCTTCTATGATTTAAAAAGTTTTTCATCAACTTTATCGACGAGACTCAGCTTAATAAATAAAATCGAATCATCCCTATATCATGGCCAAGGATATTCATGTAATCATCAATGGTTATGATTATACCGAATTATCCCTGGTCATAATCATACCAACAACTGTCCATCAATGAACTACAGGCCCATGAGGACTTTTACAACCTCATTCGTCACATTACGGTCATGATTACACTGAATAATCCCTGGTCATAATCATACCAAGTTCATCTATGCACGTAAGCCAAATATGACTTTAATCACAATATAAGCATGAGGATGATGACAATGACATAATAATTCAATAAAACAAGTTCAAGGATAAATTTTAAAGATTTATAATTTTAATTTATCCAGAAATCAATAACGTCCAAATTGTCAACATGATACTTCTTTGTGGAGTAAAATTCAAGAATGCTCAGAAGAATATTTCCATGAAAAGATATTGGATAAAGCGCAAATATCAAGGATATTCCACTAATTTCATGGAGTATAGAAATCAAAAATTTAACCAACTGAGTATAATAGAATATATGAAACCGCAAATGGATTTTTGTCCGCCATGCGGTAATCCCCGTAGACAGATCATTTCCATAATTTAATAAGGAATGAATACGAAGGATCATTCACCATGCATGCGGTAATCCACATAGACAAAGTTATTCCAATGTAATAATAAAGAATGGAATAATGAAGAATTCACCGTGCATGCGATAGATCGCCATGCAGAAAAGTTATTCCAAGAGAATAATAAAGAATAAAATAATGAGAAGAATTTCACCATGTATGCGGTATCAGCATAGACAGAGTTATTCCAACATAATAATAAAGAATGGAATAACAACCCTTACGAGTATTGAAAGAAAATAACTCTCTTCATGAATACGAAAAATAATACCCCCTTACCTTAGAAGAAGATGGATCTTTGGAATAGTGAGGTAGCGAGACTTTCTTCTTCTTTCTCTCTATAATTTCTCTCTATAATAATTGCTCTATAGCTTTAGTGAATTGGTGAGAAATGAAGGAAAAATGAGCTTCTATTTATAGAAAAATATAGTTTCGATAATTGAACGTTTTGGGGCTCAAAATATTATAGTATAATACCTTCCTCTTTTTCTTCATTTTTAATTTAGTCCTGCAAGTATTATCAAACTTGCACCACCTCCCCTAATAGTACAAGAATGTGAATCAATAGTACACACATGTGAACAAATATTTATAATCATGTGAATTAATAGCAATTAATTGCTCATTTATCCGATTAATTACCCGATTAGTCAACATAACCTCCAGCCATCAATTATTATCGAAATAAATATCGATTTTCACTAACACTAATAATTCCAACACAATGGAACTATTCATTTCATCTTTAATCAATACAAACTTATTCATCATTAATATTATAATTCACAATATTAAACAACCAGGTCGTTCCCAAGAAAGAGGGGGCTTTCCGATAAGGATTTCTCCTTATTGGCGCACAATTAGGTGACCAAACCTCTCCTTGACAAAATTTCTAGACATTGTGAATATTGCAAATAATAATATGAATAACGTTGCATTCTCAATTATTGATTTAATAATAATAAATATTATGCAGATGATACTGTGACAATAATTGAATCAATAATATGATAGATATGATGCAGCAATTACTGTAGCAATAATTGAGTATAACTGAGTGACTTCTCACGTAAGCATCAATAATCAATACCGTGTGCTACTATGCAACCACGCGTAATACTGTACTTTTACTACCGGGTAGTTCAAAAATTTAACGATAACCCTTTCGTCGTTATTTTTATAAAAAGATAATTCTGTCGTTTTCTAACTACGACAATACTTCCATTGTGGGGTTAACCAATGATTGTGCCATCGTACGAATATTCCCTGTTAAAACGAATATTCCCCGACCAATCGAATATTCTATAACCACTTGCTTACTTTGCAAAATTTGTAAATATTAACCACAACTATAATATTATATCAAATCCACACCATAATATTGAAAAATATATTTCGAGAAAATTATTCTTTATTCATAAAAGTTGGGGTCTTACACTATTTATAGTCAGTACGTAGTTTTAAAAATTTGATAGAGAGTTGTTATGTTATTATTATCGGTTCAGATTACTTCACAACCATTGATTAGTTGTAGAAGGGTAGTACAAAGAAAACATTTAATCCTTTCAGCTAATATTTATAATTGTTATTATTTGCTGGGCACTCAAATGCTCGTCCTTGCTTAAATTAAATATTTTTAGTTAAGTATATGACCAACGTAGGGCTCTCGCCAGAATAAAGGGAAAGGAAAAGTCATCGAGAATAAGTTTGTGTTATCTTATGTAATAGCTAGACTTAAATAAGATGATGTTATTTATTATCTATCATGTAATGAAATATTTTAAGGTCGCATAACTAGGATTTAGAAAACTCTGATATGTAAATTAAGTTTGATATTTATGACATTATTATTATTATTCCGCTCAAAGAAATGGTATCGTGAAGCACTGAATTCGGGTTTCAAGTACCTGAATTTAGGGGCGTCACATTAAGTCCTCTTACTAGTGTCCCCAACAGAGTCGCCACCTGTCGACGTCGGGATTTTTATTTGTCTCTTTTTCGTTACTTTTTCTTTGGTATTCTCATGTTAGGTGAGATTTATTTGAAAAATAAGTGAAAAAGGTCAAGCATATATATCATGCCGAACGATGGGTATTAAGAGTCGCCAGTTGGTTTTTTATATGGTTGTACCAACACAACCGAGAAAAGGTTTGCACATTGACCCAGTGATGTGACACTGCTAAACGGGTCGGTGAACCCGAGATTCATTAGGGTCCGGGGAATTGATTATGCGAAGGGAAGGTGTTAAGCACCCCCTCCCGACATCCGTGTTACCACGGTGACCGCCACTTTCCAAGAAATTATTATATGAATGTCTGTGTGTGTGGGTCAATGTGCTGTTATTTGGAAGTAGTGTGAGGCCTCGTTCGCACCTATATACACAGGGTTTGAATTTGTATAAAATTCAGTTTTAAACAAGATATGGCAGTGATGTTTTATAAAAGAGGTTTTTCAAACCCTTGTGCTCAATAGTAATTGAGACCTTTTACACTCCCATTTTTATTAAGTGTTCGGCTTGATTGTTTTTAATTTTCGAGATGCGAAGCATCTTCGAGAAAATAATAAACAAAATAATGCTGAACTCCTCGTGGGTATAAAAACCATCTGAGGAAATCCAAACACCGTGAATAAATTTACAAGCTGCTTACAGCTGAAAATGTCCATCACCGGAACTGAATCTAGATCTAGTAGACTGAATCTGTGATCACATGATTCTTAGGCTCACATGATGCCGCAATTGATAAAACAGCAATAAACATGTATATATATAAAAGCTATATATATATATATATATATATATATATACAGACATGATCAGCCACCAAGAAGCACCTCCATGAGGGATCAAAAATGTAAATAAAGATGTAAAAGCAATCAACTGCCACAGAAGAAACTCCAGGTGGAACAAAAAGTAAAGAAAGCTATAAAGATTTATCAACCGCCACTTAAGTAAACTCCAAAGTGAGGATTAAATGTAAATATATATATATATATATATATATATATATATATATATCAAAGCAAATAAACGCTCTGCATCAAGTTCAGGCTCAATCGAGGCATAACTTTCGATAATGTTAGTCCATATATAAAATATATATATATATATATATATGTACAAACTGAAATTAAACCACGGACCGAAGTTCAGGAAAACACACGTAACAGGACTCTCAACCTGAAGAATGATGTGTGCAAAGATGAAGAGAAAGGCTTTAAAGTGTGTGAGAAGGCTTATAGTGGGATGCCAAAGAAGACTTCTATAACTTTAAGTGGATGAACACACGGCTCCCGCCGGTACAAAAAGTAGCTATATGTGAGCTCACAAGTGTTTAAAATGAGAAAGCACTCAGTTTAGGGTGTATACAGAGCAAATTTGACACGGCTTCCTCGCCTTTTTCTCTTACAAAATGGCCACCCCAAGCCCTCTATTTATAGAGGGGGGAGCCGCAGGTGTACCTATGGCTGCCTGGGTTACCCCGGGCTTCGCAGGTCACGTTGTCTCGAAGTACGTGCATGCATTCACTGTAATGTTCGCTTGAACTTTCAGAATTGAAATCCAGGCATCCGACTGTGGTATATAAGACATATTTCGGACCTCCGTTATTGAGAGTTACGCAATGACATGGGATTAGAGGTTGTACGAAGTCAGGAAGATGGGACCATGCCCTCCGGTCTTCAAGCTTTAAATTATATCCGTTGTCCTGCATAATAGTCACTCGGGATTGGACCTCCTTGACTCATGTGGGACATTGTTGTGTAGAAATGTATGTATGAAATCTTTGAGACGGTGCGATGTGGCGTCAAGGTGGCAAGATGACGACTTTTCCCCTCACTGGGGTTATCTCCGATTTGGGATGATAAAGCAGACGTTGCTCAGGGTTATCTCTAAGACTGGACTGCTGCAAGTGTTGAAGGTCCTCAGTGTCATCTCTGAGGTGTGCCTATCTTCTCGGTGTTATCTTCGAGTTTTGTACTGAGTGCCTCGGTGTGAGTGTCGAGGTTGAAGCTGATTGCATGTATTTGAAACAAGCATTTCCGTGGTTATCTCCGGAAATACATTCCTTGGGGTTATCTCCATGGTTGGTAACTGCTACTCCCAGTCTTGGGATTGAGATTTAATATCTCGGGGTTATCTCCGAGATGAATCGGCCTTCTCCAGTGGAATTTCCGGTATTGGAACTGCCTGCCTCGGGGTTATCTCCGAGGTTAGAACTGATACTCCCGGTGTGTGTTATGGGGTTGAGACTGAACTTTCGGTAGTATCCGGACCAGATGTGCAGAAAATTTCGAGTGTCTACACTGTGTAGTGACAATTATTGAAACAACAATAATATAAAATATCAACGAAGAAATTATTGAATTAATAAAATAAAATATTGAACGGTAATTACTGTAACAATTATTGTGTAGTGCCTTCTTACGTAAGAATCAATAATCTAAAAATACTGTGAAATACTGTGTGTTAATATGCAACCACGCGTATTACTGTACTTTAACCACCAAGTATTCCAACAGTGTTAACGGTAACAAATACGCCATTATTTATATAAAAAAAAAAACTCATACTTGTCATTTTCTTCATCTGACAGTTTTTTGTTATGGGGCCCACAAACGGCTGCCCCATCGTATGAATATTCCCTGACAGCAAGAATATTCCACGACCAAACAAATATTCCCTGACAACAATGAATATTTTTTAACCACTTGTTTAGTTAAAAATATTTGCACATTTTACCCATAACTAACCACATTAATCAAATCCACCCCTTACTATTTCAAAAAAATGAATAGAGGAAAATCAATTTTATTTATAAAAAGTTGGGGTCTTACAAAACACCATCCTTGGGAGGTACCAAAATAGGAGCTTTGATGAGAATGAAGGCTTTTTGACACTCATTTTCCATTTCTTATAGGAGTTATTCCTTAGCAACTTGAAGATGGGCTCACAGGTTGCTGTGAGTCGGGAGATGAATCGGCTGATGAAGTTGATTCTTCCCAAAAATCTCCGTATTTCTCGTTCTGTCTGGGGTATGGGCATTTTCGTGATGGCTTGGATTTTTACAAGATCCAGCTCAATGCCTTTGTGGCTTACTAGGAATCCCAGCAACTTTCCTGATTTGACACCAAAGGCACATTTGGTCGGGTTCTGCTTTAAGCTGTACTTATGCAACCGACTGAAGAGCTTTTTGAGATGTTCTAGGTGATCTTCCTCCCTTCAGGACTTGATAATGATGTCATCCACATAGACTTTTATCTCTTTGTGTATTATATCATGGAAAAAATCCATCATGGCTCACTGATAGGTAGCTCCAGCATTGATGAGGCTGAATGAAAACCGTCTGTAGCAAAAAGGTTCCTCAAAGATTGATGAATGCAATTTTCTCACGATCCTCTTTTGCAACCATGATTTGATGGTACCCAATAAAGCAGTCAATAAAGGAGTACATGTCATACTGAGATGTATCATCAATGAGTATGTGGATGAACGGTACATGAAAGCTATCTTTGAGACAAGCTTTGTTCAGATCCTTGTAATCCACGCAAACTCGCACCTTCCCTCCGGATTTAGGCATGGGGACTATGTTGGATAACCACTCAAAGTATGTTGACATCATGATGATGTCGGCTTAAAATTGTTTCATAATTTCTTCTTTGACTTTCAAACTCCACTCAGATTTTAATCGCCTAAGTTTCTGTCTAACTAGCTTGAATCCCTTTTTGTTGGGAAGGCAATGAATGACGATGTCAGTTGACAAACCGACCATGTCTTCATGAGACCATGCAAACACATCTTGGAATTGGGTTAATAGAGTAATCATGTCAGTCCTTTGGCTTGGAGTAAGGTCTATACCAATCTAGATTTGTTTGGGGGTTTTTGAGGTTCTAAGGTTAAAAGAGGTGGTTTGATCAAGATTTGGCTTGGGTTTGTCTTCGACCCATTCTTTGATCTCTTGAGGTATCTCATAGTCCTCTTGCTCAATCTCCATCAAGTCAAAGTCCAACTTTACATCAAAGTTGCAGTTCTTCTGAAGAATAGGCACCTCATCAGCAAGTTTAGGCACATCTAACTTTAAAGTCCTGAAACAAAATGCTTTCACTTAATATATGAAATTGTTTAATCATACAAAGTGTTAACATGAAATGACAAAAGCAACTCTTAATACTATGCAACAAAAGTAAGTAGTTATTGCTATTTACAGGACAAAGGGATTTTTTGCCCTTTTTTACCCTTATGGACAAACACAAGGAGTGCTGCTCCAATTACCAAGGGTCAAGTCCTGGTGGATGGCTGTGATGAAGGGGTTGTTATCATCCTCCTTCTCTTGAATGATGACCATGATGTCTGGACAGTCTTCATCTAAGATATCCTTGTTCATACCCTTGGTATGTGCCAGGAAGTACATCTTTGATAACCACCTCTTAACGTCTTGTTTACATCTTTGATTCCTTTCCTCCACCTCTGGGTTTGGAATCAGGACTTCCTTTCCTTTAACCGGTATCCGCTTAGGAAACTGCATAGCTACCATAGGGCCAGGAACTTTTTGTACAGACCGTACAGGATTAGCACTAGTAGATTTAGGCAACAACTTTGTAGATGAAGGAATCGGTGTATGCTTGTGCGGGTTCCTGTGACTGGAGCCAAAGACGTAGCCTACTTCAGTTGTCCCTATTTGGCTGAGAACTTGAATTGGGCATTTGATTCCTTGTTGATCCTTTCCTAACCATTGTCCAGGTTGAAAACCCAAGGATATCATTTCTTGATTTGCCGACATTACCTAGGTAAAAACTCTGGGTTTTAAAGGTGGAGCCCCAATGGGTTGATAGTGAGTGTTGTTCACCTCAAGGGCCTGGAAGCTGACAAGTTCAACTTCTTCATTGAAACTGATAAGGGGTATATCACTTTGAACAGGACACTCGGGCTCAGCACTGATAGTGACCAGATTACTATTGATGATATACTTGAGCTGCTGATGAAGAATGGATGGGACGGCTCCCGCCATATGAACCCAAGGTCTTCTCTACAGTAAATTATATTCTGTAGTGATTTTGAGCACTTAAAAGGATATGTAGAATGTATGTAGACTGATTTCCACTGGCAACTCAATCTCTCCAACAACATTTTGTCGAGATCCATCAAAAGCTTTGTTGACTATATGGCTGCTTCGAATCCTGTTGAGATTGATGTTCATTTTTTCTAATGTGGCATAGGGGAAAATGTTTAGGGATGATCCTCCATCTATTAGCACTCATCCGACCACATATCCGAAAGACATAATCGCTATGTGCAACGGTTTGCAATAACCCATCCCTGTGGGTTGTCTTGAACATGTGGTTGGTCGGGTTTGGTCACCACGATCTCACCGTTTTCAATTAAGTCTTGGATCTTAAGGGCCCGACAATCCTGAGTGTCATGGCCTAGAGCTCTAGCATGGTAAGCACACTTATTGCTTGTATTGAAACCTTTTCCACTCGAGTTGGCTGGTGGAAGGAGATGAGTGATTTTCTTCTGAGCTGTCAGAAGTTTGAGAATGTTTTCGAGCGAGTCCCCTAAGGGTGTGAACACTCTTGTACGTCTGACTTCTCCACTCTTTGGTTGTGAGACCCCAGATTTTATAAATAAATATTTAATTTTCTAGAAATAATTTTTTAAATATTATGGTGTGGATTTGATATAATGTTATAGTTGTTAATAGTATTTATAAATTTTGCAAAGCAAGCAAGTGGTTATATAATATTCGATTGGTTCAGGAATATTCATTTTAACAGGGAATATTGTACGACGGCACAATCATTGGTGGATCCCACAACGGAAGTATTGTCGTAGTTAAAAAACGACAAAATTATCTTTCTATAAAATAACGGCGGAGGTGTTACCGTTAATACTTTTGAACTACCCGGTAGTAAAAGTAGAGTAATACACGTGGTTGCATAGTAGCACACGGTATTGATTATTGATGCTTATGTGAGAAGTAACTCAGTTATACTCAATTATTGCTACAGTAATTGCTGCATCATATCTCTCATATTATTGATTCAATTATCATTACAAGATCATCTCGCATAATATGTTATATTATTAAATCAATAATTGAGACGGCAAAGTTATTCATATTATTATTTGCAATATTGACAATGCCTAGAAGTTCTGTCAAGGAGAGGTTTGGTCACCTAATTGCGCACCAATAAGGAGAAATCCTTATCGGAAAGCCCCCCTCTTTCACAGGAGCGACACGGTTGTTAAATATTGTGAATTATAATATTAATGATGAATAAGTTCGTGTTGATTAAAGATGAATTTTATAGTTCCATTGTGTTGGAATTATTTGTGTTAGTGGAAATTGACATTTGTTTCGATAATAATTGATGTCTGGAGGTTATATTGTTCAATCGGGTATTCGGAGCACTTTTCGTGTCGGAGTACTATTCACGAGTTACTATTCACGAGTTACTATTCATGAGTTACTATTTATGAGTTACTATTCACGAGTTACTATTCACGGGGTACTATTCACTCGTAGGATATATTTCTTTTCGGTCCAAATCATTTTTGGGTACAATATTATTCCATGAAGAGATGTGCTAATTTTTCAGACCGTTGGTTGAAGATATAATAGTAAATCAATATGGACCGCTGGTGGAAAGTTATAATAATAAATCAATATGGATCGCTGGTTTAAAGTTTTAATAGTAAATCAGTATGGACCGTTGCTTTAAGTTTTAATAGTAAACCAATATGGACCGTCCGTTTAAAAGTAAATCAATCTGGACCGTTCATGAATTAGTTACTATTCAGTCCATTCTCCTATAATAGAAGCTCATTCAGTTTGTTGGGAAGGCAAACTGAATGACCAGTTTTTTTTCTAAGGTAGGGATATTATTTGTTGTACTCGTAAGGGGTATTCTTTCTTTCTTATTCATGAAGAGAACTTCTGTTATTCCATTCTTTATTATTCTGTTGGAATAACCTGTATACGCGGGATACCCTATACTTGGTGAAAATCTTCTGTTATTCTATTCTTTATTATTATGTTGAAATAACCTGTTTATGCGAAGTACCGCATACATGGTGAAATTCTTCTGTTATTCCATTCATTATTATGTTGGAATAACATGTCTATGCGAAGTACCGCATACATGGTGAAATTCTGTTGTTATTCCATTCTTATTATTCTGTTGGAATAACCTGTTTATACGAAGTACCGCATATATGGTGAAATTCTTCTAATATTACATTTCTTTATTATTCCGCCGTAATATCACATGCGTGAGTTTACGTGGGACTGGTTCCATTCTTTATTATTACGTCGAGAATATCACATGCGCTTACGTTCTTGGGGACACGGATTCCATTATTTATTATTACAGCCGGAATATCATGTCGTGCGGTAAATATCGCACGCATGGTGAATCCTTGATTATTCCATTCTTTATTATTACATTGGAATAACTTTTGTACATGTGGATTACCACATGCATGGTGAATTATCCTTTATATTCATTCCTTATTAAATTGTGGAAATGATGCAGATATCGTGGATTACTGCATTTAAAGTAAAATCCATTTACAGTTTCATATATTCTATTATACTCGATTGGTTAAAGCTTTGGCTTCTATACTCCATGAAATTAGTGGAATATCCTTGATATTTGCGCTTCATCCGAGATCTCTTTCATGGAAATATTTTTTACGAGCATTCTTGAATTTTACTACACAAAGCAAAGATCATGTTGACAATTTTGACGTTATTGAGTTCAGGATAAAATAACTTATAAATCTTTAAAATTTATTTTTGAACCTGTTTTATTGAATTGTCATCATCCTCATGCTTATATTATGTTGAAAGTCATCTTTGGCTTACCTGCATAGATGGACTTGGTATGATTATGACCAGGGATTATTCGGTATAATCATGACCGTAATGTGATGAATGATGTGGTAAAAGTCCTCATTGGCCTGTAGTTCATTGGTGGACAGTTGTTGGTATGATTATGACCAGGGATTATTCGGTATAGTCATGACCATTGATGATTACATGAATATCCTCTGCCGTGGAGCAGGGATGATTCGATTTTATTTATTAAGTTGAGTCTCAGCGATAAAGTTGATAAAAAAAACTTTTTAAATCATAGAAGATAATTGATTTTATACCTTACTTGACTCTTCTAATGGATTGCTTGATCCGCTGCAGATAAACTTGTTGTCTATTATATTCTATCAGTTTAACACCATTGAAGGCTAATGATAATTTATTACGCATTATCTTAGTCATAATATTTCTTACTGGGCTAGTTGAGCTCACCCTTTCTTTCACTGTTCTCTTCAGGAAATGAGAACGTAGCTGGGACTAGTCGGGGAACAGAGTGATGATCCTAGATGGTGCATTAGTAGTCCTCACTATTCTGTGAAATAGTGTAATAATAAATGTAATGAGGACTCCATTGAGTGTGGATATTGTCTAGATGACAATATTTGTATTAAAACTCACAGCCTATGTTTTGTCGTATTTTACACGACTGTTGTATAATTAAGTTGTATTTGTATTTAGTACCTTGTATCTGGCGACTCAAGATGGGTGATGTATACCTATTTTGGGGGAGTCACATTGGTAATTTGATACCGGTCTGGAGCCATCTGAGTTTGAAAGATGTATTGACTGAGGAAAGCATTGACTAACTCCTCCCAGCTATGAATTTTGGAGTTATCAATCACGGTGTACCATGCTCAAGCTTCTCGAGCATGGACTTTTCCGAAAATAGTTTGCATTACAGAGCTTTTCATTCTCGGCATAGGATCCAAGCTCTCCAATGAACACTTTTAAGTGGGTATAAGGATCTCCCAATCCGTCATATTTTTCAAAATCGGGAGTCTTGAATTTTTTGGATATCGAACCCCGGGGAAGATGCAAAGGTCTGAATATGAATCACTCCCGTGTGTTCCAATCCCTTCGATGGACCAAATGGTCTCTTCCATTTGTAGAACCTTCTTTCGAATATCACCAGTGTCTTGATCTTCTTTAAGATGGGTGATTTTAGGGGTTTTGTTGGTCTTATCAGTCTGAGACTCGGGTGCTGGAACTTCTCTGTCTGGACCCTGCATTCCTCTAAGTGCAGAGGGTTTTGTATGGATGGGTATTTATGGACCCTGATTTAACTTATATAATTCTTTAAGAAGAATAGCCAACTCTGTTATTTGATTGCTTAATCCTTTGAACTCCTCGCGAGAGAAAGAAGTAGGATTAGGCTGGCCAAATGTAGCCATGTTTGGTTGTAGGCTTAATGTCTTTTTGGGACTTTGAACGGGTAACGGGACCAATCGTTTCCCTATAAAAAAGACTTATGTAGTTTAGTCTGGGGAAACGTGGCAATGTTACATGATATGTGATGTGTCTATTTTTAGGAGTATTGTCCTGCAAAATGGATGTCAGCTATTTTAATGACAGGATAGCATGACAGGTTTTGATATGCATGTTCACATATTCCATTATATTTTCCATTACATTGAGATTGAAGTGGAAATGAAATTACAAGTAATTGAAATGGGAAGGTATGAAGAGACTTCCCTCTGCGTTTGGTTTATCAGAGGCTGACCTATCTTAGACTACTCTCATAGCTTTTTGGCATGAAGGTCCCCAGATCATCGTAATTTACTTTATGGGAAGTTAATTCGATCTTTCAACTAGAGCGAATCTGGGTGGTGCCTTTCCTGAGCCTTGTGGAATTAGTCTCCCAAAGAGTCCAGTAATCAAACACCGGCGGGATAGCCTTCTTGTGGAGGGACCACACAACTTACATTCACATACATCGCGTCTCGCCGTATGGAAATGATGACATGTACGAAGCACTAATATCACAGGCAGATATGGTGTGAAGCACTAAGTGCAGTAAATAAAGCATTAGTACACATTCATTCAAATGTAAATGCAACATCCACATACAAGCATGTAAAAGTTTTGAAAAGCTTTAATAGCGGCTTAAGCCCTCTTACTGGTGTCCCCAGCAGAGTCGCCACCAGTCGACGTCAGGATTTTTATTTGTCCCTTTCTGTTCTTATATTTTGGTGTTCTCATGTTAGGTCAGATTTGTTTGAAAAAAATAAGTTTGAAAAGGTGTCGACATGTATATGTCGATTTGATTTGATCGTAAGAGTAAATGGGTTGGTATTTTAAATGGTTGCACCAACTGAACCGAGAAAAAGTTTGCACAAAGACCTAGTGATGTGACACTATTTAACTGGTCTGCAAAACTAAAATTCGTTAGGGTCCGAGGGCTTGATTAAGCGGAGGGAAAGTGTTAGGCACCCCCCGACTTTTGTGATAACACGGTTACGGCCACTTTCTGATTTAAACTTTTAACTATTTATGTATGTGTAGGTCTATGTGCAGTTATTTGGAAGTAGTGATATGCCTCGTTTGCACATATATACAAAGGGTTTGACTTTTCTATAAAAGTTCAATTTTAACAAGATATAGCAATGATGTTTTGTAAAACAGGTTTTTCAAACCCTTGTGCTCAATACTAATTGAGGCCTTTAATACTTCTATTTTATTATGTGTTCTGTGACGCCCCCAAAACAGGTATACATCACCCATCTTGACTCGCCAGATACAAGGTACTGAATACAAATACAACTTAATTATACAACAGTCGTGTATAATATGACAAAACATAGGCTGTGAGTTTTAATACAAATATTGTCATCTAGACAATATCCACACTCAATGGAGTCCTCATTACATTTATTATCACACTATTTCACAGAATAGTGAGAGGACAACTAATGCACCCTCTAGGACCATCACTGTTCTCGACTAGTCCCATTTACGTTCTCATTTCACAGAGAGAACGGTGAAAGAAAGGGTGAGCTCAACTAGCCAAAGAAGAAATATTATGACTAAGATAATGCATAATAAATTATCATTAGCCTTCAACTGGTGTTAAAGCGATAAAATATAATAAACATCAAGTTTAAGCTGCGGTGAACAAGCAATCCATTAGAAGAGTCAAGTAGAGAATAAAATCTATTATCTTCTATGATTTAAAAGGTTTTTCATCACTTTTATCGCTGAGACTCAGCTTAATAAATAAAATTGAATCATCCCTTCTCCACGACCAAGGATATTCATGTAATCATCAATGGTCATGACTATACCGAATAATCCTCGGTCATAATCATACAAATAATCATCCACCAATGAACTACGGTGCCAATGAGGACTTTTACCACATCATTCGTCACCTTACGGCCATGATTATACCGAATAATCCCTGGTCATAATCATACCAAGTCTATCTATGCACGTAAGCCAAAGATGACTTTCAACATAATATAAGCATGAGGATTATGACAATTCAATAAAACAGGTTCAAGAATAAATTTTAAAGATTTATAAGTTAATTTATCCCGAACTCAATAACGCCCAAATTGTCAACATGATATCGCTTTGCAAAGATAAAATTCAAGAATGCTCGTAAGAATATTTCCGGGAAAAGATCTTTGGATGAAGCGCAAATATCAAGGATATTCCACTAATTTCATGGAGTATAGAAGCCAAAGCTTTAACCAACCGAGTATAATAAAGAATGGAATAACAAAAGAAATCACCGGGCATGCGATAGGCCATGCATACGAAAGTTATTCCAACAGAATAATAAATAACGGAATCAGTCGGCGCCAAAATGCATGAGCAGGATATTCCAACAAAAATAATAAAGCGGAACCAGTCCGGCGTAGAACGCATGCATACATGATATTCTAACGAGAATAATAAAGAGCGGAACTGTGTCCGGCGTAGAACGCATGCATGGATATTCAAACAGAATAATAAAGAATGGAATAACGTAAGAATTTCACCAAGTATGCAGTGCTCAGCATAGACAAAGTTATTCCAACATAATAACAAAGAATGGAATAACGAAGTTCTCTTCATGAAGACGAAAGAAAGAAATAATACTCCCTACCTAGAAAAAAGCGTATAATGGAATAGTGAGGTAGCAGACTTTCTTCTTCTTTCTCTCTATAATTTCTCTCTATAATAATCGCCTAAAGCTTTTGTGAATTGGTGAGAAATGAAGGAAGAATGAGCTTTATTTATAGGAAAATATAGTTTCGATAATTGCACATTTTGGGGCTCGAAAAATTACAGTACAATACCTCCAACTTTTCTTTCATTTTTAATTTAGTCCTGCAAGTATTATCAATCTTGCACCAACTCCCCTAATAGTAAATCATGTGAATCAATAGTACAATCATGTGAATAAATAGTATAATCATGTGAATAAATAGTATAATCATGTGAAAAAATTAATTACAGTATAGTACCTTCAACTATACCTCCATTTTTAACTTAGTCATGCAAGTATTATCAATCTTGCACCACCACCCCTAATAGTATAAGAATGTGAATCAATAGTACCCCGTGAATAATAACTCGTGAATAGTAACTCGTGAATAGTACTTCAACACAAAAAGTGCTCCGAATACCCGAGTGAAGAATATAACCTCAGACATCAATTATCATCGAAATAAATATCAATTTCCACTAACACTAATAATACCAATGCAATGGAACAATCAATTTCATCTTTAATCAACACAACTTATTCATCATTAATGTTATAACTCACAATATTTAACAACCGTGTCGTTCGTGAAAGAGGGGCTTTTCGATAAGGATTTCTCCTTATTGGTAGCGCAATTAGGTGACCAAACCTCTCGATGTAATTTCTAGACATTGTCAATATTGCAAATAATAATATGAATAACTTTGTTGTCTCAATTATTGATTTAATAATAATAAATATTATGCAGATGATATTGTGATAATAATTGAATCAATAATATGAGAGATATGATGCGTTAATTCTTTGTAGCAATAATTGAGTATAAATGAGTGACTTCTTTACGTAAGCATCAATAATCAATACTGGTGCTTACTATGCAACCACGCCAGATATTATTTGTACTTTTAACACCGGTGTTTCAGCAGTTAACGGTAAAACTTCGCCGTTATTTTCATAAAGTATTTTTGTCGTTTTCTCAATCAAAATAATAATTCCATTGTAGGTCCACCAATGATTGTCTTAGTCATGCGAATATTCCTTGACAAAAATAATATTCCCCGACTAATCGAATATTATATAACAACTTGCGTACTTTAAAAAATTTATAAATATAACCCACAACTATAACATTATATCAAATCCACACCATAATATTTAAAAAAATTATTTTGAGAAAATTAAATCTTTATTCATAAAATCTGGGGTCTCACACTACCGGCTTTGGCTTGTCTGGGACACCCTTTGGCATCACTATCCCAGCTGGACTTGAATTTGGTGCACGACAAAATCGGGCTAGGTGACCTTCTTTTCCATAATTGTAACATGCTTTGGACTGCATCACGAAGTTTGGACTAATATGTCCCTCCCCTCCGCATTTGAAGCATACGACCGGCGGTCATTCTCCTTCCTTAATAGGTGCTGGTGTTGTTGTCTTTCCATCATTGTTGAACCTTCTCTTCTTGAAATTTCCACTTCTATTATCTTGGCCATGATTACCACCGAAGTGGTTACCATTCTTGGCGGGATAATTTCCCCCATGATGGTTATCATTGTTCCGATGGTCGTTGCCACGATTATTATCGTGTTGTTGGTCGTTACCTTTTGGTTGTGCTGAATCATTATCACGCTCCAATAACTGAGCCCTATTCACAACATCTGAATATAAACAAGTTTATGAGAAATGAGGTATTGACCTATATCGGGTTTCAAACCTCTTAGAAACATTCGCATCATTCGCTCCTCATTATCGACCAAATGGGATGCAAATTGGGATAACTCGGCAAACTTAGCCTCGTACTACGACACGGTCATATTGTTTTATTCCAACTTGATAAACTCCACCTCCTTCATGTGATGAATATTTTCGGGAAAGTACTTGTCATTGAACAGCTCTTGGAACTTCTCCCAAGACATCTTGAGTGCGTCAGGCTGGGTAAGTTTTACAGATTCCCACCAATAATCTGCTTCTTCACGCAACATAAAGGTGGCAAAGGGAACCTTTTTCTCCTCAGAGCATCCCAAGACATCAAATATCTTGGTGATCTACTTTAACCACGTCTCCGCCTTAAGTGGTTCTGGCTTTCCCAAAAACACTGGTGGTCCCAGCTCCTTGAAAGGCTTAGCGGTGACCGACCGTGGGTTGCCATTGTTTCCACCTGCATTATGAACAGGAGTCTCTCTCGCCTGATGTTGTATGAATTGCATAAAGCCTCTGAACATCCACCGTTCATCATTTCATCGGTGTTATTGTTTACCTGAGGATTATTGTCTTCCTGTTGCACATTATCCTGGATATTGATCGTTGGTGACTCAACGGTCTCATGAGCTTCATTGCTTATCCCAACATTTTTGGATGCCATTTTCAAATACTGCCACAAAACAAGGGTTAATTAACATGTCACATATTATCCATATACTCTGACCGACCAATTAAATACCAAATAAACTTAGGTAGGTCATATTAGCGAAGGAATTCCCCGTCTCTCCCCTCCTAGTTCTTATCTCACATCTCAGCCAGGGATCATATCCCTAAGCTTTGATACCAAATGTGACGCCCCCAAAACAGGTATACATCACCCATCTTGAGTCGCCAGATACAAGGTACTGAATACAAATACAACTTAATTATACAACAGTCGTGTGAAATACGACAAAATATAGGCTGTGAATTTTAATACAAATATTGTCGTCTAGACAATATGTGACGCCCCTAAAATAGGTTTACATCACCCATCTTGAGTCGCCAAATACATGGTACAAAATTTAAATACAACTTAATTATACAACAGTCGTGTACAATACAACTAAACATATAATGTGAGTTTTAATACAAATATTGTCATCTAGACAATATACAAACTCAATGGGGTCCTCATTACATTTAATATTACACTATTTTATAGAATAGTGAGGACTACTAATGTTATCATCTGGTCCATCACTCCATTCCCCGACTCGTCCCAGCTATATTCTCATTTCCTAAAGAAAATAGTGAAAGAAAGGGTGAGCTCAACTAGCCCAGTAAGAAATATTATGACTAAGATAATGCAGAATAAATTATCATTAGCCTTAAATAGTGTTAAACTGATACAATATAACAAACATCAAGTTTAACTGCTGCGGAAACAAGCAATCCATTAGAAGAGTCAAGTAGAGAATAAAATCTACTATCTTCTATGATTTGAAATGTTTTTCATGACTTTTATCGTTAAGGCTCAGCTTAATAAATAATCCACATCATCGAATCACCCATGCACTACAGCCAAGGATATTCTTTAGTATCACGACCACAATTATCCATGCACTACGGGCTAAGAATATTTGTGTATTCATTAATGGTCATGATCATGCCAACAACTGTCCATCAATGCACTACGGGCCAATGAGGACTTTTACCACATCATTTGTAACATTACGGTCATGATTACACCGAATAATCCCTGGTCATAATCATACCAAGTCCATCTATGCACTACAGGCCAAAGATGACTTTTAACAAAATATAAACATGAGGATGATGACAATGATATAAGAATTCAATAAAACAAGTTCAAGAATTAATTTATCCAGGAACTAATAACGTCTAAATTGTCAACATGATCTTTGCTTTGTAGAGTAAAATTCAAGAATGCTTAGAAGAATATTTCCATGAAAGATATGGATGAAGCGCAAATATCAAGGATATTCCACTAATTTCATGGAGTATAGAAGTCAAAACTTTAACCAACCTGAGTATAATAACGAATGGAATAACAAAAGAAATCACCATGCATGCGGTACTCGCGCCAGACAAAGTTATTCCAACAGATTAATAAGTAACGGAACCGTGTCAAAGTAAATTCTCACCGATAGAATGTTCCAATGAGAATAATAAAGAGCGGAACCAGTCGGCATAAGCGCATAAACAGGATATTCCAATGTAATAATAATAAAGAAGCGAACCGGGCCGTGCAGCGTGCATGAGACGAGGATATTCCAATGTAATAATAATAAAGACGGAACCAGGTCCGGCGTAAATGCACAGACAGGATTTTCCAATAGAATAATAATAAAGACAGAATATTAGAATAATGTCACCAAGTATAGGGTGGTCACATTATCTTTGGTTATTCAGTGAGAATAATAAAGAATGAAATAACAAAAGTTCTCTTCATGAATACAAAAGAAATAATACCCCTTACGAGTACAACACATAATATCCCTTACCATAAAAGAAACTGAATATAAGAGTAGGGAAGGAGCAGAATACTTTTTTATAGCTTCTCTATAATTTCTCTCTCTAGAGTTTCAGTGAATTCGTAAGAAATAATGAAGGAATGAGTTCTATTTATAGAAAAATGGACTGCATTGTAACTAACTCATGAATGTTCGAGATTGATTTACTTTAATCTGATGGTCCATATTTAAAGAAAAATCTTTAAAATAAAATATAATATATTCTATTTATAATCTAATAAAATGAATAACTTTATAAAAGGTTTTACTATGCAAACACTATGCATGCACTATACAAACACTATGCATAATAAAATATAATATATTCTAATTATTGTCTAATAAAACAGATAACTTTATAAAAGTATTCTGTTTTATATAAAAAGATTTTACTATTAGCCTAATAAAATGAATAACTTTATAAAAGTATTCTGTTTTATATAAAAAGCTTTTTTGTTTTATTACATAATAATACCAATAAAATAAAACTGAGTGACTTATCACATAAGCATCAATAATCAATACAGTGTGCTACTATGCAACCACGCGTATTACTGTACTTTTAACATCGGGTGTTTCAACAGTTAACGGTAAAACTTCCGCCGTTATTTTCATAAAGTATTTTTGTCGTTTACTCAATCCGACAATAATTCCGTTGTGGGGTCCACCAATGATTGTGCCATTGTACGAATACTCCCTGTTAAAACGAATATTCCCCAACCAATCGAATATTATATAACAACTTACGTACTTTGCAAAATTTATAAATATTACCCACAACTATAACATTATATTAAATTTACTCCATAATATTCAAAAATGATATTTATAGAAAATTCATCTTTATTTATAAAAGTTGGGGTCTTACAACCTCCCCTTCTTATGAAATTTGGCCCTCGAAATTAGGTTACGTACCTGGTATGTCGAAGAGGTAAGGATACCTTGATTTCATTTCAGATTCTAACTCCCAAGTCATTTCCTCAACATCGTGGTTTCTCCACAAAACATTGACTTGAGGTATAACCTTAGAGCGTAGAATATGTTCCTTCTTATCCAAGATTTGAACAGGAACCTCTTCATACGTTAAATCTTCCGCTATTTCGTCCGGTTCTAACTCAATAATGTGGTTCGGGTCTTTCACATATTTACGTAACATGGATATGTGATAAACGTTATGAACACGAGACATACTTAGCGGTAAAGCGAGTCTATAGGCCACAGTTCCTACTCGATCGAGGATTAAAAATGGGCCGATGAATCGAGGATTGAGCTTTCCTCTCTTTCCAAATCTCGTAACTCCTTTCCATGGAGCAACACGTAACAACACATGATCTCTTATATAGAATTCCATTTCCTTTCGATGAAGATCAACATAACTCTTTTGTCGATCTTGTGAGGTTTTTATACGTTGCCGAATCGTTTGAATCTTTTCTGTAGTCATACGTACCAACTTCGGTCCCAACAACGTTGCTTCTCCCACCTCATCCCAGCATACTGGAGAACAACACTTTCTTCCATACAACACCTCAAATGGAGCCATGCCAATACTTGCTTGATAACTGTTGTTGTAAGAAAACTCCACTAATGGTAAGAACTTATCCCCACTTCCCTTGAAGTCAAGGACACATAGTCTTAATAAATCTTCAAGAGTTTGAATAGTCCTCTCCGATTGCCCGTCCATCTGAGGATGATATGCTGAGCTAAATCGTAAATCTGTTCACATAGCTTTCTACAAACTAACACAAAATCGTGAAGTGAATCTTGGGTCTCGATCAGAAACTATGGATACTGGCATATCATGCAGTCTTACAATCTCGTTTATATACATACAAGCAAGACGTTCAAGTGTATAAGTTTCTCGTATCGGTAAGAAATGAGCAGACTTGGTCAATCTATCAACAATGACCTAAATCACATCTATACCTTGAGAAACCTTAGGAAGACCGATAACGAAATCCATAGTAATGTGCTCCCACTTCCATTCTAGAATTTCAAGTGGTTGCAATGGATCTTTTGGTACTTGATGCTCCACTTTAACTCGTTGACAAGTTAGACACCTTAAGATAAACAGCGCTATCTCTCTCTTCATATTGCTCCAGCAAAATGTATGATGAATATCATGATACATTTTGGTACTCCCAAGATGGATTGCAAACGGTGTTTTGTGCACCTCCATCATGATTTTATACTTTAAATCAGGGTCGTTAGAAACACAAAGTCTGGAGTTGACTCAAAGTATTCCTTCTTCATCGATTCTTGCTTCCGGCATAGCACCTTCTTGCACTTTCTTCCTCATACGCATCAGTTCCAGGTCTGTAGCTTGAGCAGCTTTAACTTTATCAATTAAAGTTGGTTTTACTCGTATATTTTCCATCATCACATGGGTCCCTGGACTCTTTAACTCTATCTCTATCCTTTGCAAGTCACACAAAATGGGCCTTTATGTTGACAATATCGTATTTGCACTTGCATATGATCTTCTACTCAATGCATCAGCTACCATGTTCGCTTTTCCAGGATGGTATTGGATGGTATGATCATAATCTTTCAATAGTTCAAGCCAACGTCGTTGTCGCATTTGAGTTCCTTTTGAGTGAAGAAATATTTGAGGCTTTTATGATCCATAAAGATCTCCACTTTCTCCCCATACAAGTAATGCCTCCAAATCTTTTAGTGCAAAGACAATAAATTTATAACTCTAGATCATGAGTAGGATAATTCCTCTCATATTCTTTGAGTTATCTTGAGGCATAGGCTATGACTTTTCCATGTTACATGAGAACACATCCCAACCCTTTGCCTGAAGCATCACTGTAGATGACAAATCCCTCCGAGCCAGATGGTATTGTCAGAACAAGTGCTGAAATGAGTCTCCACTTGAGTTCTTGAAAACGTTTCTCACATTCTTCGCTCCAACCGAACTTTGTATCTTTCTAAGTCAGCTGAGTTAATGGAGTAGCGATTCGAGAAAATCCTTCCACGAATCTCCGATAATAACCAGCTAAATCAAGAAAGCTACGTACTTCGGTCACTGATTTAGGTTTCTCCCAGCTTTGAATAGCTTTAATCTTTGCTGGGTCAACAGATATTCCATGACTTGATACCACATGCCCAAGGAATGCTATTTCCTCAAGCCAGAACTCGCATTTCTTCAACTTGGCATAAAGCTTATATTCACGAAGCTTTTGGAGTGTGAGCCTCAAGTGTTGTTCATTATCTTCACGGCTTTTGGAATAAATAAGGATGTCATCAATAAAGACGACCACAAAGTGATCCAAATATTCCTTGAATACTCGGTTCATCATATCCTTGAAGGCAGCAGGAGCATTAGTCAATCTAAAGGACATGACTAGGAATTCATAATGCCTGTACCGAGTTCTGAAAGCCGTCTTTGGAATGTCATCGGTTCTAATCTTCAATTGGTGATATCCGTAATGAAGATCAATCTTTGAAAAGAATTTGGGTCCTTGCAACTGGTCAAATAGGTCATCAATACGTGGTAATAGGTACCTATTTTTGATGGTGACATGATTCAACTCCCGATAATCAATACAAAGTAGCATACTCCCATCTTTCTTCTTCATGAATAGAACAGGAGCACCCCAAGGAGAAGTACTAGGACGAATAAAGCCAATGTCTAACAATTCCTGCAGTTGGATCTTTAAATCCTGAAGTTCAATAGGAGCCATTCGATATGAGGCTTTGGAAATGGGTTTTGTACTGGGTTCAAGGTCGATACAAAATTCAATTTCACGCTCTAGGGGTAGGCCGGGAAGTTCTTTAGGGAATACGTCAGGGAATTTATTAACAATAGAAATATCATTCAAAACTGATGTACTTTTGTTTAAATCTGTGACATGAGCTAAGAAAGCTTGACATCCATTTTTCAATAAACGAATAGCTTTATGGCTTGAGATGACCGTGATTGATTTTAATGGTTTGGTCACTTAAATTCGCATAATAGGTTGATTAGGAATATAAAAGCTAACAACCTTACGAAAACAATCAATTTTTGCATGATGAGTAGTTAACCGATCAATCCTTAGAATCACGTCAAATGCAAGTATTTTCAATGAAATAAGATCGACAGGTAATGTGAGGGTACCGATTTGAACCAAACAAGACTTATAAACAGTGGATGTAATGAAGGTTTCTCCCAATGGAGTTTCCACAGATAAGTCAAAGTCTAATTTCTCCGGAGTCAATTTTAATCGTTGAGCGCAAGTAGGAGAAATAAAAGAATTGGTAGAACTGGTATCAAATAAAGTATAGACTTCGCTATAGTTTATGATAAGCTTACCCGTAATGACCTCATTCGGGTTCCTTGCTTTTTGTGAGGTCACAACAAACGCTCTCCCTTGCACTACCGGCTTTGACTTTTCTGGGACGGCTTTTGGTACCTCCATCCTAGCTGAACTTGTCTTCGGTGAACGACAAAATCGGGCTAAGTGACCTTCTCTTCCACAATTATAACATGCTTTGGACGACATCGCACAGTTTGGACTGATGTGTCCCTCCCCTCCGCATTTGAAATATATGATAGGTGGTCGTTCTCCTTCCTTAACAACGGTCTTTGGTCGACGCGTCTTTCCATCATTGTTGAATCTCCTCTTCTTGAAATGTCCATTCTTATTATTTTGGCCTGATTACCCTTGAAGTGGTTACCATTTCTCGCCGTTGATTCCCCTCCATGCTTGTTGTCACCGCTCGATGTTGCTCTCATTTGGTATTATCATTTTGTCTTTTTGCTCTCTTTTGGTTGTGTTAACTCATTATCACGCTCCACTAACTGAGCCCTATTTACAACATCTGAATACAAACACAGTTTATGAAAAATAAGATGTGGACGTATCTCCGGCTTCAAACCTCTTAAAAACATCCGCGTCATTCTCTCTTTATTATCCACCAAGTGGGACGCAAACCAGGATAACTCGGCAAACTTTGTTTCGTACTGCGACACGGCCATATTATTCTGTTCCAACTTGATGAACTCCACGTCCTTTATGTCACGAATACTTTCGGGAAAGTACTTGTCGTTGAATAGTTCTTAGAACTTCTCCCAAGACATTTTCGGTCTGATGACAGTTGAGTATGCTTTACCGATTCCCACCGATGAATCGCCTCTCCTCGCAACATAAAAGGCGGCAAAGGGAACCTTTGCTCCTCGGAGTATCCCAAGACATCAAATATCTTGGTGATCTGCTTTATCCATGCTTTAGCCTTAAGTGGTTTTGGCTCTCCAATAAACTTCCGGTGTCCCAGCTCCTTGAAGCATTTTAGCGGTGACCGTCCGAGAGTTTCAAGTGGTTCCACCTATATTTTGGACAGAGCGCGCTCTCGCTGTAGATTGCATGAATTGCATAAAGCCTCTGAACATTTCATCATTAATAATTTGGTCAATGTTGTTGTTTACATGAGGATTGTCGCCTTCCTGATGCACATTATCCTGATTATTGATATGTGGTGAATCAACGATCGCCTGTGCTCCATTGCTATTCTCAACATTCTCGGATGTCATTTTAGAATCGCCACAAAACAAAAGGTTAATTGACATGTAACATATTATCCCTATATTAATTCCCACCAATTAAATACCAAAAAAAAAACTTGGGTAGGTCATACTAGCGAAGGAATTCCTCGTCTCTCCCTCCTAGTTCTATTCTCATATCTTAGCAGGATCATATCCTAAGCTTTGATACCTAACCGTGACGCCCCAAAATAGGTATACATCACCCATCTTTAGTCGCCAAATACATGGTACAAAATTCAAATACAACTTAATTATACAACAGTCGTGTACAATACGACTAAACATATACTATGAGTTTTAATACAAATATTGTCATCTAGACAATATACAAATTAAATGGGGTCCTCATTAGATTTATTATTACACTATTTCATAGAATAGTGAGGACTACTAATGCTATCATCTGGTCCATCACTCCGTTCTCTGACTCATCCCAACTATATTCTCATTTCCTGAAGAAAACAGTGAAAGAAAGGGTGAGCTCAACTAGCCCAGTAAGAAATATTATGACTAAGATAATGCAGAATAAATTATCATTAGCCTTACTTGATTGTTAAAGCGATACAATATAACAAACATCAAGTTTAACTGCAGCGGAAACAAGTAATCTATTAGAAGAGACAAGTAGAGAATAAAATCTACTATCTTCTATGATTGAAAAGGTTTTTCATGACTTTTATCGCTGAGACTCAGCTTAATAAATAATCCACATCATCGAATCACCCCGCAGACTACGGCCAAGGATATTCTTTAGTATCACGACCACAATTATCAATGCACTACGGGCCAAGAATATTTGTGTATTCATTAATGGTCATGATCATGCCAACAAAACATCCATCAATGCACTACGGGCCAATGAGGACTTTTACCACATTATTTGTAACATTACGGGCCATGATTACACCGAATAATCTCTCGTCATAATCATACCAAGTCCATCTATGCACTGTGCCAAAGATGACTTTCAACAAAATATATAAACATGAGGATGATGACAATGATATAAGAATTCAATAAAACAAGTTCAAGAATTAATTTATCCAGGAACTAATAAACGCCTAAATTGTCAACATGATACTTCGCTTTGTAGAGTAAAATTCAAGAATGCTTAGAAGAATATTTCCATGAAAAAATCTTTGGATGAAGCACAAATATCAAGGATATTCAACTAATTTCATGGAGTATAGAAGTCAAAACTTTAACCAACCGAGTATAATAACGAATGGAATAACAAAAGAAATCACCATGCATGCGGTGCCGCGCAGAGCGAGTTATTCCAACAGATTAATAAATGCGCGGAACGGTCAAAGCGAAATTCTCACCGATAGGATGTTCCAGCGAGAATAATAAAGAGCGGAACCGGGTCCAAAGATAAACGCCGCAGACGAGGATATTCCAACAAACATAATAATAAAGAGGCGGAACCAAAGCCGGCGTAAGCGTCTGAATGTGATATTCCAATGAATAATAATAATAAAAGGCGGAACCAGTCGTAACGCACGCATGTGATTTTCCAATGTAATAATAATAAAGGCGGAATATTAGAATAATGTCACCAAGTATAGGGTAGTCGCGATATCTTTGGTTATTCCATTGAGAATAATAAAGAATGAAATAATAAAAGTTCTCTTCATGAATACAAAAGAAATAATACCCCTTACGAGTACAACACATAATATCCTTTACCGTAAAAGAAACTGAATATAAGAGTAAAAAAGGAGCAGAATACTTTTTTATAGCTTCTCTATAATTTCTCTCTCTAGAGTTTCAGTGAATTCGTAAGAAATAATGAAGGAATGAGCTTCTAGTTATAGAAAAATGGACTGCATAATAACTAACTCATGAACGGTCGAGATTGATTTACTTTAATCTGATGGTCCATATTTAAAGAAAAATCTTTTAAATAAAATATAATATATTCTATTTATAATCTAATAAAACGAATAACTTTATAAAAGGTTTTACTATGCATGCACTATGCAAACACTATGCATAATAAAATATAATATATTCTAATTATTGTCTAATAAAAGCAGATAACTTTATAAAAGTATTACATTTTTATTTAAAAAGATTTTACTATTAGCCTAATAAAATGAATAACTTTATAAAAAGTCTACATTTTATATAAAAAGCTTTTACATTTTATTACATAATAATACCAATAAAACAAAAGCGAGTGACTTATCACATAAGCATCAATAATCAATCTGGTGTGCTACTATGCAACCACGTGTATTATTATGCTTTAACAAGGTGTTTCAACGATAAGTAAAACTTCCGTAGTTGTTTTCATAAAGTATTTTTGTCGTTTACTCAATCAAACAATAATTCCGTTAGGGTCCACCAATGATTGTCTTAGTTATACGAATATTCCTGTTAAAATGAATATTCCCCGACCAATCGAATATTATATAAAAACATACGTACTTTGCAAAATTTATAAATATTACCCACAACTATAACATTATATCAAATTTACTCCATAATATTCAAAAATGATATTTATAGAAAATTAATCTTTATTTATAAAAGTTGGGGTCTTACACAATATCCACACTCAATGGAGTCCTCATTACATTTATTATCACACTATTTCACAGAATAGTGAGGACTACTACTGCACCATCTAGGACCATCACTCTCCTAACTAACTAGTCATGCACGTTCTCATTTCCTGAAGAGAACAGTGAAAGAAAGGGTGAGCTTAACTAGCCCAGTAAGAAATATTATGACTAAGATAATGCAGAATAAATTATCATTAGCCTTCAACGGTGTTAAACTGATAAAATATAATAAACATCAAGTTTAATCGCAGCGGAAAAGCAATCCATTAGAAGAGTCAAGTAGAGAATAAAATCTACTATCTTCTATGATTTAAAAAGTTTTTCATCACTTTTATCGCTGAGACTCAGCTTAATAAATAAAATCGAATCATCCCTTCTCCACGGCCAAGGATATTCATGTAATCATCAATGGTCATGACTATACCGAATAATCCCTGGTCATAATCATACCAACAACTGTCCACCAATGAACTACAGGCCAATGAGTACTTTTACTACATCATTCGTCACCTTACGGTCATGATTATACCGAATAATCCCTGGTCATAATCATACCAAGTCCATCTATGCACGTAAGCCAAAGATGACTTTCAACATAATATAAGCATGAGGATGATGACAATTCAATAAAACAAGTTCAAAAATAAATTTTAAAGATTTATAAGTTATTTTATCCTGAACTCAATAACGTCCAAATTGTCGACATGATATCTTCGCTTTTATGCAAGAAAATTCAAGAATGCTCGGAAGAATATTTCTATGAAAAGATCTTTGGATGAAGCGTAAATATCAAGGATATTCCACTAATTTCATGGAGTATAGAAGCCAAAGCTTTAACCAACCGAGTATAATATAATATATGAAAATGCAAATGGATTTTCACTACATCTGATAATCCACGATATCTGAGATCATTTCCACAATTTAATAAGGATTGAATACACAGGATCATTCACCATGCATCCGGTAATACACATACACAAAAGTTATTCCAAATGAATAATAAAGAATGGAATAATGAAGGATTCACCATGCGTGTGATAGGCGCACCAAACGAGTTATTCCCAATGAGAATAATAAATAATGGAATCAGTCCCACAGCGCACAAAGGATATTCAAGCAGAATAATAAAAACGAAATATTAGAAGAATTTCACCATGTATGTGGTACTTAGATAAACAAAAGTTATTCCAGCGAGAATAATAAGTATGGAATAACAACAAAATTTCACCATGTATGCGGTACTCAGCATAGGCGAGTTATTCAACATAATAATAAAAATGGAATAATGAAGAATTTCACAATGTATATGCAGTACTTAGCATAAGCGAGTTATTACAACATAATAATAAAGAATGGAATAATGAGAAGAATTTCACCAAGTATAGGGTATCCTGCGTGATACTGAGTTATTCCAATGAATAATAAAGAATGGAATAACAGAAGTTCTCTTCATGAATAAGAAAGAAAGAATACCCCTTAGGAGTACAACAAATAATATCCCTATAGTTTCTCTCTCCCTATACTTTTACTACCGGGTAGTTCAAAAGTTTTAACGGTAACACCTCTGCCGTTATTTTTATAGAAAGATAATTTTGTCATTTTCTAACTACGATAATACTTAGTTGTAGGGTCCAAAGAATGATTGTGTTGGTTGTACAATATTCCTTGTTAAAACGAATATTCCCCGACCAATCGAATATTATATATCCACTTGCTTACTTTGCAAAATTTATAAATATTACCCACAACTATAATATTATATCAAGTCCACACCATAATATTAAAAAAAATATTTCGAGAAATTTAAATCTTTATTCATAAAATTTGGGGTCTCAAATGTTCGGCTTAATTGCTTTTATTTTTTGAGATGCGAAGCATCTTCGAGAAAATAAATACATAGAAGTGCCGAAATCCTTGTGGGCATGAGAGTCATCTAAGGAAATTCAGATACCGTGAATAATTTACAAGCTGGCTGCAGCTGAAAATGTCCATCACGGGAATCGAATCTAGATTCAGAAACTGAATCTGTGATCACATGATTCCTAGGCTCACATAATAAATCAATATGTACAAAAAGCTAGAAAACTGACTAGATTTGAGTAAATCTAAGCATTCCAGCTTCAACAGTTCCAATTTAGTCACCATAAACCGGTCAAAGTGAGAAATAGCCAGATTTCGATAATTCTAGCCTGCGGGCTGAATAACAGTTATATATATATATATAGATATATATATATATATAAGCTGTAAATATATATATATATATAAGCGATCAACTGCCATGAAGTACACTCCAGGAAGGACTTGAAATATATATATATATATATATATATATATATAAGTTGTAAACGCACCAGATATTATATCCAGGCTACACTGAACAAAGTTCGATAACAATATATATATATATAAGTATTTATATGTATATATATATAAGCAGTAAACGCACCGGATATATATCCAAGCTCAATCAAATAGAGTTTGATGAAAAGATGTATATACATAAGTATTTATATATATAAAAGCGGTAAACGCCTACAGAATATTATATTCGGGCTCAATCGAAGCATAGTTCGATAATAATATATATATATATATATATATATATATATATATATAAGTATTTATATATATATAAGCAATAAAAATCCACGGATCGACGATTCGGGAATACCCACACGATGCGACTCTCAACGTGAGTAAATATATATATATATACAGAAATGATAAAAAGCTTAAAAATCTGAAATATCTTACAGTGGGCCGCCAAGACGACTTCAGATAGCTTTTTGACACCTGAAAACTCGGTTTCCACCGATTAAATTTTTGTATATAGCAAAACACGAGCTCACAAGTGTTTAAAAAGAAGAATTACTCAGTTTAGAGCACTCTAGAAGTGTTTACACACTGAAATGGACAGAGCTTTCTCTCCTTTTTCTATTTCTTTTTTTTTCAAATGAGCAACCAAAGGCTTATATTTAAAGACTAGATGGCCACGGGTCTACCTGTGGCTTCCCGGGTTGCCCCGAGCCATGTAGGTCTCTTTGTCTCGAAGTACATGCACTCGTGCAACGTGCTGTCTGCTTGAACCTTCATAACTTTCAATTTGGGCATCCGATAGAGGCGTGATGTACCTTTTCAGAATGTTGTTGTCAAGAGATACACAATAACATGGGATAAGAGGTTGTACGAAGCCGGGAAGATGGGTCCATGACCAGATCTTCAAGTCTTCAAATTCTATCTGGTGTGTTGTCTTGTGTAGTAGTCACTCGGGATTTAAGTTATAGTTCTTGTGGGACATTCTGTATGAAATGTTGGTTGAAATGATGTTGAGACAATGTGAATGTAGTATTGAGGTATAAAAATGATGATTGTGCCCCTCACCGGGGTTATCTCTGGCTCTGTGCAGATGTAGCGATCGCTGCCGTCAGGTTATCTACGAGATGGAGCTCTTTGTGAAAATTTGAATGTCCTCAGGGCTATCTCTAAGGTTATCTTAAATCCCCTAAGGTTATCTTCGGGGAACTGAGTGTCCCAGAGTTGTCTCTTGGGTTAAAATTGGCTTTTCCAGGGTTATCTCCAGAACTGGAATTGTATCCCTCGAGGTTATCTCTGAGGTTGGAACTAAATCACCCAGGGTTATCTCCAGGGTTAAAACTGAGTATCTCAAGGTTATATTTGAGATTGAAAACTAAAGATCCCGGTGGTTGTCTCCGGGATTGAAACTGAGTTGACTTCTAGGGTTATCTCTGGAAGATGATTTTGCCCTCCTGTAAGGTTAGTAACAGGAATGCAAAAATTTGAATGTCTACAGCGTGAAAAGGCTAAAAGTTGTATGTGTTGAAAGGGTTTTGTTTTTGTTTGTTTTTTCAAAGGTTAGAGTGGACCATAAATGGTTGCCTGCGTACTCCTGGGTATGGGGGAGATCAGGTCTGCGTAGTTCATCATTAGTGGGATAAAAACTGATGTGGTTAGAAAGGTTTTGAAAACCTAAATTGACTGATGGATTGATAATCCAGAACCAGGATGTTGGTTTGCAGGTAACTTCAGACATAATACCTCTTTACGGTGTCTGAGTTGATGAGTTAGGGAAATTCTTCGCCATCCATTTCTTGCAATCTGAGGGCTCCTCCTGTCAATACCTCTTTGACAATGAACGAGCCTTCCCAGTTTGGGGCGAACTTTCCTTTAGATTGATCTTGGTTGTCAAGGACTTTCTTCAAGACTAAGTAATTTTCTTTGAACTACCGTAGCCGAATTTTCTTGTCATAGGATAGAGCGATCCTCTGTTTATATATAATTAACCATGGAAATTGGATGTGGCCCGCCTTTCATCTATCAGAGATAATTAGTGGTACCAATTTTGTAACCATTGGTCTTCCTCCATTTGAGCATCTATCAACACTCTTAGGGATTCCATTTCTATCTCTATGGGGAGCACTACTTCCATGTCATAGGTTAATGAATAGGGGGTTGCCCTAGTAGAAGTGCGCATTGACGTTTTGTAGGCTAATAGAGTCAGAGGCAATAAGTCAGGTCATCCTTTGTGATTGGCAGACATCTTTTGTATGATCTTTTTGTTGTTCTTATTAGCTGCTTCAACAGTACCATTCATCTTTCGACGATAGATGACGGAGTTGAGATGCTTGATGTGGAATTTACTGCATAATTCCTCCATCATTTGATTATTAAGGTTTTTGGCATTGTCTGATACAATCACCTCTGGTTGTCCATATCGACAAATGACATTATTTCTGATGAAACCAATGATCACGTCTTTGGTAACTCTGGGGAAAGAGGCTGCCTCTACCCATTTGGTGAAGTAGTCGATCATGGTGAAGATAAACCGATGACCATTGTTGGCTTTGGGCTCAATTGGCCCGATCACATCCATCCCCCACATTGAGAAGGGCTAGGGTGAACTCCTATTATGGAGTTCCCTTGGAGGGGCGTGGATAGCATTTCCATGAATTTGGCATTGATAAAATCTCCTGACGTGATCATCACAGTCAGCTTTGAGAGAGATCCAGTAATGCCTTGTTCTTAAGATCTTCTTGACAAGTAGAGGACCGCTCATGTGTGGACCGCACACTCCACCATGGATTTCATCCATGAGTCTCTGCACTTGGTCTTTGTCTAGGCATCTTAGAAGGCCTAGTCCCGCATCTCTTTTGTAGAGTGCGTCTCCGCTCAGATAGAATTTTATGGTCATTATATGGATCTGTTTTCTTTCAGCTTGACTCACCCCAGTGGGCATAGATCCATCTTGCAGATATTCCTTGATAGACTGGTACCAAGGGTGTTGGATGGGAGTCAGTTCATCCGATACTTCTTCAATGTAATTCCCATAGGATGGGGCCTTTTGGTTGTCAAATTTGATATTTAGAATGTCTCCAATTTCAAATATGTTGATCAAGGAGGCCAAAGTTGCTAATGCATCCGAAAAGTCATTCTTGTTATGAGGAATGTAGAGGAAGGATATTTCTTCAAACTTCGAAGACATCTGGATAAGTTACCGATGGTAAGGTGGAAAATGTAATTCTTTGGTGTAATAAACCCCAGTGGTTTGCTTGATTACTAGCTCGGAATCTCCAAAGACAGTTAACCATTTGATGCCCATGGATTGGGCTAGCTTCAACCCCATTATACAGCCTTCATACTCAGTTGTGTTGTTGGTGTTGACAAACTGCAATTTGATAACAATGGGATATTGTTCTCCCAAAATAGACACCAGAACTGCTTCTACTCCGGCACCTTCCATGTTTACAGCTCCATCAAAATACATCTTCCATGACTGGACTGTATCCTCCTGATGGTGTTGCTGAATTGTTATTACCCTTTTATCGGGGGAAAATACGTTTCTAAGAGTTTGTAATCCCCTGATGGCGATGCATGCAGTTGATCCGCAATTCCTTGACCCTTGATATACTTTTGGGTCACGTAGATGATGTCGAATTGCTAGAGGATCAACTTCCATTTGGATAGTCGATAATTCAACATGGGTTTACTGAATACATACTTGAGAGGATCCACACGGGATATGAGATGGGTGATGTGACCATGGAGATAATGTTGTAATCTCATGGAATCCCATGCTAATACACAGTAAGTCTTTTCAATCGAGGTATACTTGTGCTCACTGATGATAATTATTTTCCTGAGGTAATAGATAGCTCTTTCTTTGCATCTATCATTTTTTTGTCCCATCATACTGCCCATGGCATTGTCATTGATTGACAGGTACATAAAAAAGGGAACGTCATCCCTTGGAGGTACCAAAATAGGAGCTTTGACCTTTCGACGACTCAGAAAGGCTACGACGTAGTATGGGTTATCGTTGACCGACTGACGAAATCTTCACACTTCCTTCCGATCAAAATAATATTCAACTTTGATCAGTTGGCGAGGCTATACGTAAAAGAGATTGTTTCGAGGCACGGAGTTCCGGTATCAATTGTTTCAGATAGAGATCCGCGCTTCACATCAAATTTCTGGAAACGTCTTCAGGAATGCATGGGTATGCAATTGCGAATGAGTACAGCTTATCACCCTCAAACAGACGGACAGAGCGAACGAACAATTCAAACGTTAGAAGATATGCTAAGAGCCTGTGTGATGGACTTCAAAGGAAATTGGGATGATCACCTACCGTTAGTAGAGTATGGCTACAACAACAGTTACCACACTAGTATTGGCATGCCGCCTTACGAAGCGTTATACTGCGAAAAGTGCGTAACTAAAACCATGGGATGAAGTTGGTGAAAGACAATTGCTGGGGCGTAATTGGTACAAAGATGGCAGAAATAGTCAAAGTGATCCGAGCACGACTGGTAGCGGCTCAAGATCAATAGAAGAAATATACTGATCCACATCGTAAAAATATCGAGTTTGAATCCGGTAGTTATGTTTTCTTAAAGGTCTCTCCCTAGAAGGGGAAGATCAGGTTCGGAAAGAAAGGAAAATTGAGCCCAAGATTCATTGGACCCTTTGAAGTACTAAGAAGAATCGGAGAAGTTGCGTACGAGGTAGCCTTACCTCCAGCACTCGAGAATGTCCACAACGTCTTCCATGTTTCTGTATTACGACCCTACAAATCTGATTACAAGCATGTAATTGAATACGAACCCCTGCATTTTGAGAAAGACTTATCTTACGAAGAAATTCATATCCAAATTGTCGACCGAAAAGAACAAGTTCTCAGAAATAAAGTTATACCGTCTATTAAGGTAATTTGGAGGAACCACAACGCTGAAGAAGCTACGTGGGAACTCGAAGAGAATATGATGAAGAATTACCCTCATTTATTTACTTAATTATGTGTAAGCGATTCTAGGGACAGAATCTTTGTAAGGGGGGAGAATGTAATGTGTCGAATTTATTGAGTCGTGATTCGGGGACGTAATCCTTTTAAGGGGAAGGATGTGACGAACGAGATTTTGTAAATTAAATTTTAATATTTATTGAATTAAATAAATATTTTTCGATGATTTAATTATTAGATTTAATAATTAATTGATGCAATTGTGGTAGATTAATTTAATTATATGTGTTATATTTATTAAATTAATGTAGATAATATTTATTATTCAAGTATGTATTTATATGAGCTTATTGAATTAAATAAAATATTTAATTAAGCATGATGTTATTTAATTAATTTAATTATTAATTAAAGAGTTAATAATTTGACATTATTTATTAATGAGAAATTTAATTATGTGACTATGTGAATTTATGAGAAATTATTATATTTTATTTAAAGTAAATTAAATAAAATATTGGAGTTATTTTATAAGGAGTGTGACATTAATTAAACTATAGTATAAGAAGTTTATCAAATTAAATGAGAATGAATTATATTGAATAGCCAAACAAGGCCTTAGTAGTGGTTGAGGGCAGTTAACCACGAATTGGTTAACTGACCTCAACTACGTCAGTTTATAAAATATATGCGTCTGCTTTATTTCATTTTTTTCTTAAGTCTGATAAAAACTAGTTAGAGAGAATTAGAAAATTTTGAGAGAGAATTCAGAGGATTTGTGAGAATCTCTGTGTTGAAGAAGCTTTTGAAAAAGGGTTTTATCTCTTCTAAATCTATACTCTGGGTAAATTCTCCAAACCAAATTCTGTTTTTACGTTGTTTGAGTTTTCAAACTTGGTTTTCAAAGTTTACTGTAAAGTCTCTGTAATTGAGAAATTGTGTTGATTATATGGATATATGTAATAATACGAGTATCATAACATGTTTATATATATATTGCATGATTCCATATCATAAGTTGCGTAATATGATGACTTGCTATTTCAAAAATTTACAGAGTTTGGGTTTTGGCCTTATGGCCTTATACGTGATATTTTATGTATTGATCGTATATTATCCCTAAATTTTACACTCGTATATTATTATGTATGTTGATACGAAGAGACCAAAGTTTAAATAAACGGATTCGGTGTTATAACGAATCCGTAGTGACAATTTTCATGTTTTATTTCAAAACCTTCAAAAACATCAAAGTCAGTGAAATTGCATGCTTAAATTCTGTAATTAAGTGTTTACATTGATTAAAGTCGTTATATAAACGTTGGGTTATGTTTACGCATGAATTACATCATATGGGTATGTCTAATTTCGAGTAGAAAATAAGAAATTGGCATGTTCTGCGATTTTCATGAATCGCATTTTACGTGTTTATATGTCTGCAATTGTATTACTGGCTACTGTCTATTTCCCGTCTTTGCGATTGCCATGACTTGAGCCGCAGTAAATAAGATCAAATGTAATAGTAAAAATGCTAAATACCACTCTCCGTAAAGTTCGTAAATGGGATTTTTAAAATGTTTAAGTCTAGCAATGTGTTAGTAACTTAATGTAATGAACATGTAAACATGTTAGAAGTATAATGTGTTGTTAAAATAAATACTTAACATGTAAATAGCATAATTGCATGTGGATCGAATTATTGAATACATAATAAAGCTTGTTATTCATGAAGTATAAATTATGCGACAAAGTGGTAAATTAACTAAGTAAAGTTAAATAATCAAAGTAGACAAAGAGAATGAGTTTATGATGATTAGTTAAGTTATAATTAATTGGTATTGTGAATGCGAATGGTATATAGGATTAAATTCAAAGAACGTGCTTAGTTAAAGTATAATCTACGCACGAGGCAAGTTTCCTAACCCTACTTGTCATTATTGTTCAAGTTTATTATTTACCTCGAGTAAATTATCATTACTATTATTCATGTTCAAATGTTATATTAAAGATTGATTATCTTTTCAAAGCATGATTCAGTTATACAATAATTGTCCTATTGTATACTTCCTGAGATTATTATTCAATTTGAATATCATTATTATTGAACCTTATTAGACTAGTGAACCCTTATTGATTCGACTAGTCCATAGTTGATGAGCGTTCTAAATTTCAGAACCCTTCATGAATTATCCAAACCAAACTTCCTTTGGTGCGGACTCGAATGTCAAACTGAGATGAACAACCCTGTAAAGGGATTTACTTATGCGTTAGCGTTAAGATATTGTGCATAGTATGGTACTAAGGGTTGATCCCCAAGCACGCAGTAGAAAGGTCCATAGTCTTATGATCGCTAAAGGTTTCAAGTATAACCCTTGATAACCTAGGACATAGTTCAAGGTCTTATGACCCTCAGAAATCTTTTGATTCTTGTTATTCATTCTTGATTCAAAAGTTGAGCTTTTATTTTAGAAGATATTATTTCTCTCGCATGTTGTTATTCATTGTTATATTGTTATACTTGTGGGCAATCGTGCTCACTCTTGCTTAATAATAACATTGCAGTTAAGAACGAAAGAAATGATGAACCTTCCACTAGTAAGGGAAAGGGCAAAGTTATCAAATGATGAAGACTTGTTATTTTATTTGATGTGTATTTATGTTAGACTTGAGTTAATGATGTTGTTTAAGACTTATTATTTATATTTCCGCACAGATGTTTAAGGTTAGTTCAACCTGGGATGATGTTTATTATTCGGATGTTGTAACCCCATAAGGGGAAGATTTTATTTTTATCTATTGCATGGTTTGCATTTATTATGGGTAGATAGTTAGATGATATTTGTGCAGTGAACACCAAATCCCGTGGAATTGAAGTACCCGGATTTGGGGGTGTCACAATTTCTTCCTTGACTTTCAAACTCTACTCAGGTTTTAATCGCCTAAGCTTCTATTTGACTGACTTGAATCCCTCTTTAATGGGTAAGCGATAAATGATGATATTAGTTAACAAACCGATCATGTCTTTATGAGACCAAGGAAACACATCCTGGAATTGTGTCAATAAAGAAACCATGTCATTCCTTTGGCTTGGGGTAAGGTACATGCCAATCTGGATTTGTTTGGGGTTTTCTGAGGTTCCAAGGTTGAAGGAGGTGGTTTGATCAAGGTTTGGTTTGGGTTTATCTTTGACCCATTCTTTGAACTCCTCAGTCACCTTATAGTCCTCTTTCTCAATCTCCATCAAGTCAGAGTCCAACTTTACATCAAAGTTGCAGTCATTGTGAGGAATTGGCATTCCATCAGCGAGTTTAGACAAATATAACTCTGGAGTCTTGAAAAAAAATGCTTTGACTTACTATATGAAACTATTTTATCATACAAAGTGTTAGCATGGCATGACAAAAACAACTGCTAATATTATGCAACAAAATAAGCAGTTAAGATATCTACAGGGCAAAGGGATTTTCTGCCCTTTTTACCCTTTTTGGCAAATACAAGGAGTGTTGCTCCGATTGTCGAGGGTCAAGTCCTGGTGGACGGCTGTGATGAAGGGGCGGTTATCACCCTCCTCCTCTTGGATTATGACCATGACATCTGAGAAGTCGTCATCTTAGATATCCTTGTTCATACCCTCGGTATGCACCAGGAAGTACATCTTCGATAACCGTCTCTTTATATCTTGTTTACGCCTTTGATTCATATCCTCAATGTCTGGGTCTGGAATTAGGATTTCTTTCCCACTAGCCAGTCTAGGCTTAGGAAATAGCATACCCACCATGGAGACAGGAATTTTCCTTAGAGGCCGTACAGAATCTACATCTGTAGGTTTAGGCAATAGAATTGTAGATGAAGGAACTGGTGTATGCTTGTACGGGTTCCTATGACTTGACCCAGAAGAATAGGCTAGCCCGACCTTCCCTGTCTGGTGGGGAATTTGAATTGGGCATTTGATTCCTTGTTGATTCTTTCCTAACCCTTGTCCTAGTTGGAAACCCAAGGATATCATCTCTTGACTGGCCGACGTTACCTTGACAAAAACTCTAGGTTTCAAAGTTAGAGCCCCGATGGGTTGATAGTGAGTGTTGCTTACCTCAAGGGCTTTGAAACTGACAGGCTCAACTTCTTCATTGAAACTGATTAGAGGCATATCACTTTGGAGAAAATACTCTGGTTAAGCATTAACATAGACTAGATTATTGTGGATAATATACTTGAGTTATTGATGAAGAGTGGATGGGACGGCTCCCGTCATATGGATTCAAGGTCTTCCCAGTAGTAAATTATATCTTGTAATGATTTTAAGCACTTGAAATGATATGTAGAAGATATGTGGACCTATTTCCACTGGTAATTCAACCTCTCTTACAGCATCTTGTCGAGACCCATCAAAGGCTCTGATGATTGTGTGGCTGCTTCAGATCCGATTGGGATTGATCTTCATTCTTTCCAATCTGGCATATGGGCAGATGTTTAGGGATGATCCTCCATCTATTAGCACACCTCCAACCATATATCCGGAAGACATCATTGTTATTTGCAGTGGCTTGTAATGACCCGTCCCTTCGGGGGGTGTAACGCCCTCAAATTCGGGTATCCGTTACCTCGGACTTGGTACGTCACGATACTATCTTTGTCTAACTATTAACAACTTCCATTCATAATTTCATGAATACAATTTAACTTTGATACTAATTAATATATTAATTCCTTTCTATTTCCAGGATCTATGAATCGATCCCAAAACCTTCATAAGTCAATTCCCAATCTTGGTCATTAACTATTCTTGTCTTTACATCATATTCGATGTTATACTTAATAAGATGCGAAAATAATTAAAACTTTTCTGAATTCTTTATTCATTTCCCTGAATCGAAACCTTCACCATTACATATCTTTGAATCAAATTTATTCTATACTTTGATTCATCATAGTTACATTATAAAATTTACATCTTAGTTCGATGTTCTTTATGTGTCGAATAGTACAACTTTACAATTCTACAAGAGTTAAACAACTAACAAGTACCTCTTCTAAAACCTAAAACATGGTTCAATATTTTAACTTCAAGTAAACAAATCAATCCTCTTGTGATACTATTGAACTCTATCAACCAAGTAGCCCGTAACTTTACCATGTGTCCTTAACCTGCAAAAGGGGTTATTTGTAAGGGTGAGCTCGACAGCCTAGCAATTCTAACAATTTTCATGCGTCACATAGCACATAATATCATGCACAAGTCATATAATCATAAGCTTTTAACTCATGCGCATGGTGCTTCTCATATAACAAGTATAGAGATTAACTTACAAAACATATAATCGTAGATTGACTTTCAATCTCATATATATCTAATAGATAGTTTCACATTTCATGGCATATCATAATTCATTTCATACATATCTCATGTGTATTTCATATATAATTTAACATTCCATATCATAGCATAAATCAACCAACAGCTATCAACATTATAAAGCAAGTAGAAATTGAAAGACTTACCTGGCTCGTATATTATCAACTATAACTTAACTGCTTATAGCTATCTACACTTCGTGTATTCCTACACAGTTATATAACCATGAATTCATACCCATCAGTCATATACATTTATATATTCTCAATGTAATAATAAATTTTACATTATTTTATTTCACTTATTCAATATACTCTTAGGATAGCTATGTTGCTAGTCCATTCCACTCTCATGTTTATTCTTTCGAAACAATCTTATTTCATCTTTTACGGTCTTTAAAGAATAGACATGCTCTAAATTCTAGATAGTTATCAAACTGTTCTTGACCACTCTACAGCACGGCGCGGCCGCGTTGAATATAAGCTTAGGAGTGGCGCGGCCGCGCTACTCCCTGCCAAAACCAGAACTAAAATTTTCAAAGATCCAGTTTTCTTATTAGCACTTTAATATCTTTGAACACAATATAAACATATAAAGACAAAGTTTAGAACACATTTGGTTTCCCAAACTTGTTAACGTTGAGGTTAACTTCTAAAACTTTTTAGTTTCTTTTGCATTCCTTTGCTCAACTAGGATTAACATGTTCAATAGTCTATTGACCAAATTGAACACCTTCTCAGGTATCTAAAACAAACTTTGAGATAAAAATCGAATCAAGCTTAAATCTTCCTTTTCAAATTTCTTTATTCAAGACTAAATAGGTTCATTCAACAAGGGACTAGCTATCTTAACCGTTAAACCAGATAGGATGTTAAACAAACCTTAATATGCATGCTCATATGTATCAAACTCATTTACACATAATTAGTTTAGTCCCTCTTTTAAAAACTTTCTTTAAAACATGATTGAATAGTCTAGACCACACAAGACTTATCATTTAAATGACATCTTCATTTTTTACGACAAATGAGTTAAACATTTTCAAATTTCTAAGTTCACGCATTATAGTATCACTTCAGGATTATAATCTTCTCTAATCAACTCATTACATGCTTTATACCTCCTATAATCATTTATGGAGGTTGTTTCTACATTCCCTAAGATGAACAAATGAAAATTCCTCTCTAGGTCTGTCTGTCATCTAGTGCGGTCACGCCATAATTGTATCTGAGGGCACCGTGAGGCGGCCACAGAAAGTAAGGCCATGCAAGCACCAAAGATCAAATTACTGCAAAACACCAAACACCATAAACAGATTCTGCAATTTCGACTTAAACTCTATTTTATCCAAAACTTTCCGATTTCTTCAGTCTAGAGTCAAATTGGATAAACCTAGATGTTATAAATTCTATTAAATCAATACCAAACACACTTAAAGTAATTCTAACAACATAAACCATTTTAACAACCAATCTAAATACTCAAATTTCCAAATTCATGCCAATTTTCACATTTTTACACACTTAGCGAAATCGTTCACTACGAGTACGTATTTCATCCGTTTCAATTCATTCAACTTAAGTTCTTTTTGTTTCTCAAAGGGCTAACATAATCCATCATAAATTTACCATTTACAGAGTGACCTTGCCACTAATTTTGACTCCAATTTAAACCAAAGAAATATATTACTACCAAAACCCAATCCCACTTCTTTAACGTATTTTCATGAATTTAATTACTCTAAAATTGATTGTATATTCTATAAAACAATTTAATCATACTCCATAGTGCAAACATATAATCTGCACACAATTCATCTATTCAAAATCTAATCATAGATAAAGTATTTTGAGAGAATATAAACTAGAACTTGGAATTGCTTTGCCTACCTCCTAATTTCTTCATAGCTTAGAATGAAATGCTTGCCAAACTCCTTCTTCTTCTTCTTCTGATTTCATAGAATTTCCTTTCAATTATCATAGAGAACTCTCTCTCTCTCTCTCTCTAATTGTAACATACAGAAATCTCAAGAATTTGTGTGAGAAGTGAAAAGCCTCCATTTATAAAGAAACCATGAACCAATTGTTGGGTTTTTCCCCAAGAATTAAACTAACGGGAAGAAGGAGAGGCCATCAGTTAAGACAAAGTTGGTGAAAAGTGGTTTCCAACTTCCTCCCCAGCCATTCTTATAGCAATGATTCATTTTTATGTTTATACGTAATAGAGGAGGATATGCCACTGTGTTATCACGTTTGGAAAGAAATTGGGACAAACCACATTACTCTCTCATGTATTAGTAGAATGGACCTCAAATACTAAGGTTAATTCCTTTTTGGGCTTATTAAATCCATTATAATGACTTAACATTACTACATTAAATAAAGTTATGGGCATATATATACACATATATATCTACATACCCACATATAGGAAGTATACTTATATTTTAAATATACACCAATATAATCTTATATCCCATGTACATTGGGCTAGTCCAAATAATATTTTAATTGGGCTGAATATAATTTAGTTGGGTACTCGCAACCCATTATCTTCTATCACACATAAATATCACAATGATTAATTAATATAAATCATTTATTCCCTTACCATTAATTCTCTTTCTATTAATTCCAATTAAACCTTTATTCTGGTTTAACTTTAATACTCATGCCACACAAGGCTCAGTTATCTCACTTACTAGAGTTATATAACTCAAGCTCATAATCTCAACAATAAATATTAGGGGTCTAGGCCACGTTTGGCTTTTCCCCAATTCCATGTGATTTTAATATTTATTTAATATAAAGTTTGTGTGACACACTTTACCTTAATGCTAAATTATTTAACTTACTTTAAATAATTGCACACTTGTAATATGCAAAATTCCTACACTAGGCTTTATGAATTTTATACTCATAACACCTTTATTTAAGATAACCATTTCCTTAGATTAGTTAGTATGTACAAAACCAATTTTTATACTATAATTCTTCAATTCCTTTTCTCCTATAAATCGCCCCAACACATTTTCAGTTAGCCATAACTACTATATAAATCTCTAACCAATATTCACTTATATATATATATATATATATATATATATATATATATATATATATATATATATATATATATTGGTTTTCTTCTATTATCCATCGTTTATTTTCCATTAATATCTTTCGAATATTACGCCCTTTCATATATTACCATACTCTGTAATATGTCAGGAATAAGCATGTGAATGATATTCCTATTTATATATGATTTGATTATGATATATATGAATGAATATGCAAGTATGGTTGCATCAAGAAAAGCTGTAAAGTCCCTTGATAAATAATAGGAAAATATGTACAAGGACTTAGAATGAATTGAACAAATGTGTTAGGTTGATCCTACATAAACAAAATAGCTTTGTAAAGTCCTTAAAAAAAATGATGTACAAGGACTATAAATATAGAAAGATCAAGCTTGTTAGGTTGATCTTATAATGTAATAGATAGGCTTGTCTGATCGTCGAGCACTGCACCAAAAATCATAGTCTACCAGGAGAGTCAAAGAAAACTCGAGAGCTATCAAGGCAGAATCGTAGTCTGCAAGATAGTAGATCTCGGAGTTTGAAGACTTCCGGGAGAGATGATGAAGGATCGTAGTGTATCGAGAAGAACTTCCTCGGAGTCATAGTCTACCGAGGAAGTCATGTTCAGAATCATAAAGACAAACGACTGTCTACGAGTAAAGGACCGAGCATCCGCCGAAGTTAAGTCAAGAATCGTAGACTACACGTGAGTCGTAGAGTCTCATCGATCATATCAGAGGCAGAGATCGTAGTCGAGCAAGATCAGATGAAGACAACAAGCATAACGACAGAAAATGGTAGGTGTCAAGATCTGATCTCGGAGTCGTAGTGTCTCGCGGTGTACCGGATTCAATCGTAGAGTGCAGAACTAAGGCCTCAACAGATGTGCTCACAACGCTAAGGCAGAATCGTAGAGTAAACACGATTCTCAACAAATTAGCACTCCTAGAGTATGCAAAGTATGAAGCCTCTGGTTTGAGCTGTAGAGATACATCCCACCTAAAGAAAACCAGAGAGCACTCAACGAATGGCATGCAAGCTAACAGAAGATCTAAGTGCCAACCCAATCAACATCCAGATTGAGTTGTGAAGCCATTCAAGATGAAGTCTTTCAGAAGTAGATCAGAAGAAGACTTGATGAATCGACTAAGGAAAATCAAACAAATGCAAGAGTTTGCCAAGTGAATAGAAGACAACGATCTTGGGATTAACCAGGATCGTAGTGTTTTCCAAACAAAGAAGGAACTGATGGAGTGTACACAGAGATACTAGTCAGCTTATGAAGAACAAGGCTTAAGTGATTAAGTATCGGGTCAGTCCATTGATGATAAATGAACAGGAGATCACAAGGAGAAAGCGAGTTGGGCATGCCATAAATCTGAAGTGTCTTGCTATTCGGAAGGGGCGTAACAAGGAGTCAAGCCATCAAGATCTCGAGAGCAATGAGGCAAATGTAAGTATTGAAGCACTACACAAGAGAAGGAAGAGGTGTTCTACATTGAAGATCAAATGAACACTCTTCAGGATCATAATGTTGTCTCAACCTATCAATGAGCAACATTCAACAAGACACTACAATCAGGTCCAAGAAGATATGCATCAGAATCGTAGAGTTTGGTCAACTGGAGATTGAAGCATTGGCAACGGTTCAATCTAAAGATTGATATTCAAACAGAGCTTATTGAGAGCATCGATGCAAAAGGACAACCTCTGATCGAGAAATCAGAAGAAGGAAATAAAATCGACTACCTGCCCGAGACATCAAAGTGACATCTCTGACAGGGTAGGTGAAACAGTAGACTGCAGTGTCAAAAAGTCATAAAGGAGATGTCATGTCACATCTGCAGTCTACACCAAATAACTCGAGATCTGCGAAGCAATTCAAATAGCTTTCAACGGCTATATACCAATGGGAAGATTGGGAAGGAGTATAAATCATCAAGAGCTTCAAAGATCAAGAGTTGCTGATGATTGCTAAAGTTGCAGAATTATTGAGTTGTTAGAACGATATTGTTGACTCTACGAGTTCCACCAGAGCTTAACAGAACAAGTCTCAGTGACAGTGACACTACGAAGGTGGAAGTGAAAAAGCTTTGAAGAAGGACTTGAATAGACTAAAGCTTCACTCAACAAAGATGAGAATGCCACTGAAAATGGCAGCTAAGCTAAGAGCCGAGAAGGACAAGAAGATAGCATTTAGAAGAGTGGCAGAGCACAAAGAAGATCCGTAGAGCCACTCTACGAATCACCATGAACCGAAAGCTGAAACAGAACAAGTGCAGAACCATGTCTGCAAACCAGTCAAGAAGGGTTTAGGGAATAGTGATGGTGCACAGCTGACATCGTATGAAGATGAGCAGAACAGAATGAAGATCTGCTACACCAAAGAAGATGTGGTACAGACTCGAAGTAGAATGCAAAGAGGACCACACCAAGCTGCTAAGTACAAAAGATGTTCAAAGCTTAAAGACATCTTAGCAGCTCAACACCAACAACAACAACAACAACAACAACAACAATGAAAACAACAACAAGAAGAATCCAGGGCCTGTGAGGTCCTTGTCCGGAGGGACTAAATGAAGTTATAAGCCTGCTAGGCTTGAAGAGTTCCTAGGGAACTAGATAAGTTCTAAGGCTGTTGGCCTTGAAGAGTTCTTAGTGAACTGAAGTTCCAAGGCTGCTGGCCTTGAAGGAATCTTAGTGATTCAGGGTGCTGCCCTTCGTTAGTGGAAATCCATCTAGTTATAAGCAGAAGAGTGGATTAGGAGCTTGAGTCTCTGAACCACTTAAAATTTCTTGTGTCATTTACCTTGTGTCATTTACCTTATGTCATTTACATTATGCACTTAACTACTATAACTGCTATGTATGTATTAACTGCTTACCACTGAACTAACTCTAAGAACAATGTACGTATGATTATGAATATATCAATGAAGGGGATCTTTTACTTATTCTGTTGTGCTTGAAAAGATTCTTATGTTTGTCATATGTTAAATCATTAGCAATACAAAATAAACGAGAAAAGTATTTGAAACGAAAAAAGGATATTTTCAACCCCCCCCCCCCCCTTCTAGATCTATTGTGTGCCTACTGGGAACTAACATAATATATAAAAATTTACAATCTTAATTAACATATCCCTTTCATCCTCTTTATGCAAAACACATATATTAATTCACCATCTTATATAAGTGAATTAACCCTTTCATTCAATTTACTAACACGCCACTACCACACAAGGCTTTAATACTCAAATTATATTATTCCATAATATAATTTTTAACTTAATTTAAGTTAACCAATCTTTATTCTTGTTTAGTTAATTTCCATAACTAACTCTCATTCAATTCATGCGTTTCTATTTCAATCCATTCATGGATAGTTGGAACACCAATTATGATCCTTATTACAACATATTAACCACTAATATACAAATCTTAAAGTTCAGATTACACAAACTCATCCTGAACCGTCGGCTGACCAGCGCGGTCGCGCTGGTCTTAGGCATGAAACCACTCCACCTTAAGTTCAAATGCAGACATGTTCTGCTTCAACAGAAACAGAAACTTAACTCACAAATCCTTTAATATGCTTCTTATATGCTAACTTATTATACTAACTAAAATCAATCTCCTTTTTGACTTTACAATATCAATTACTACATTCTTCAATAATTTAGAGAATAAACGTCAAGTTCAAACTCTTCTTTCTTTAATAGTTTAATTAACTATAAAATCTCATATATAATTTCTTCCCACATAATCCAAAAATTCAAAATATATAACATATATATACATTCATATTTGAACCCGACATATCTTATAATAAGAATTTTATTTACTAACTCTTATTTTAATAATTTCTGAAACTTCGGGTTATCACATAGGGTATGTCATCATCAGTGAAGGATATCACATTGTTGTTGAAAATGTGATCTACCAGATAATGAAACTTTTCAACATCCACCATCTTTGGCAAGTGGGCTTCTCCTAATATCTTCATTAAGACCTTCCGATGATCTTCCGAAGAGAATACCAAGTCCATAATAGATATCTTTTGAGGTGCCTCTTTCAAACTTCGCACCACCTTGGCTTCATTATGTCCCATCTTGCGGAGGAATTCCTCAATTATCTCCTTGGGCACTTTCCCCTTGGATCTGATGACTGGCTTCATCACTCTTTGAGGGAGATATAGCGGATTTTCCTTAGATACCGCAACAGTTGTGTTTGATGTTGATCCTTCAACATCCCCATAGTTCCATGGGGCTTTTTTAGGCTAGTGATAGGATATTGCGGCCTGAATGGATATATTAGGTTCTGGTGCAGCCACCTTCAAAGGGTTTTTAACTTCTTTGAGCTTAATTGTTTGAATTGTAAGGGGTGTTGCAGCCAGGTCTCCCTCAGAGGATATAACTGCTATGATCTGCCTCCATCTTTGCGATCTTGGAGGAAATATATTTCCACTCTCAAGTGATACGGTGTCATCATCTTCCATTTGTAGATCACCGCTATCAATCATATTTTGGATAAGATGACGAAGTGCCCAGTATCCTTCAATGTTGTGACCACGAGTATTGGAGTGGTATTGACAAACCCCGGTAGCATCAAATCTTTTTAGATGTGGATTGAATTGGGGTAGCAGTGCTGTGATTTTTCCCTCATTGATCAACATCTGCAAGATTTATTCCTTCGATTAACCCAAATGGGTGAACTCTCTTTTATTGGCAAAGTCACAACGGGCTTGGGCTCTTGCTTTTCTTACATGTTTTTCCTCCAAGATTTCATTCTCTTGGGTCTATGGTGGATTCTTTGTGATAAGGGAGAGGAGATCCGCATGCTCCTGACTGAAAAATTGCAATGTGACTTGGTGTTGATGTATCACTAGTTCTGCATGTTGATTGACTTGTTCATCGAGAGACTTCAACTCTTGTTCTATCATGAACTGGAACTCTGAATAATCCCACTTATCAGAATTATCTTTGCTGGTTTAGGGATAACCACCCACGTATTTGGGGTACTTGGAACTCTCTCCACTGCCTCTATTGATCATGTTAACATCCTCTTCCTTATGTTGAGGGAGAGGGTTATCTTGAACATGTGATTTTTCAGGCTTTGTCACCACGATCTCACCACTGTCTATTAAGTCCTAGATCTTATGCTTGAGGGCCCAACAATCTTGGGTGTCGTGGCTTGGAGCTCCAGAATGGTAAGCACACTTTTTGCTTGTATTGAAGCCATTTCCACTTGGATTGGCTGGTGGAAGGAGATGAGTACTTTTCTTCTGAGCTGTCAGAAGTTTGAAAATGTTTTCCAGTGAGTCCCCTAAGGGTGTGAACACTCTTGAATGCCTGACTTCTCCACTTTTTGGCAAGGGAGGATTTGAGGATTGTGCTTGAAAAGAGGAATAGTTTCTCCTTTGAATAGGCAAGTTTTGATTGCCTTTTTGATTTTGTCCTTGCAGTATCAAGGAGACATCCTCTTCTTTCTTCTTATGGACCCTCTGGGGGTTGTTCCCATAACTTCCAGATCAGTATATGCTCATTCACGATTTTTTAAAGCAAATGAGGTCTTGAATCTTCCCAGATATTAACCCCGTCTCTGCCATTTCTCCGTGCTTAATCATTTCTGAGAATAGTTTTACTATACCGACTAGGACCCTCTCATAAAATGGAGCTTCTTGAATATCTATGAAGGTCATCACCATCTCAGTCTCTGTCATGGATGGGATTACTTAAGCATCCAGACGCCTCCATCTTTGGGCATACTCTCTAAATGACTTATTGACTTGATTCTTAACTTTGGTAATCTGATACCTGTCTACAGCCATCTGAGTTTGAAAGCTATATTGATTGAGGAAAGCGTGGGCTAATTCTGCCCAACTGTGGATTTTGGAGTTATCCAATCTGGCGTACCATGCTCTGGCTTCTCCAGTTAGAATCTTTTAAAATAAATACATACTCAGCCTTTCATCCTCGGCATAGGATCCGAGTTCTCCAATGAACACTTTTAAGTGAGTGTAGGGATCTCCCAAACCATCATAGTTCTCAAAATCTGGAGCCTTGAATTTTTCAAGATAATGAACCCCGGGGAAGATGCAAAGGTATGAATAAGTAACACTTTCGTGCGTTCCAGTCCCTTTGATGGACCGAATGGTCTCTTCCATTTGTTGAACCTTTTTATGAATATTACAAGTGTCTTGATCTTCTTTAAGATGGGTGATTTCAGGGGTTTTCTTGGACTTCTCAGTCTGAGACTCAGGTATTGGGACTTCTCTGTCCGGACCCTGGATTCCTCTTTGTGCAAAGGATTAAGTTTGAATGGGTATTTATGGACCCTGAGTTGATTTGTTTAGTTCTTTCAGAAGAACAGCCAACTCTGTTACTCAATTCCTTAATCCTTCAAACTCCTCGTGAGAAACAGGAGTAGGATCAGGCTGGGCACTTGTAGCCATTTCTGACGGTGGGCTTAGTGCCTTTTTGGACTTTAAACGGGTAACGGGACCAATTTTTTCCCCCTGCAAAAAGACTACGTAGTTTAGTCTGGGAAAACATGGAGATGTTATATGATATGTAATGTGTTCATTTTTTTAAAAGTATTTTAATATTCTCCTTCAAAATGGATGTCAGTCATTTCGATGACAGGATAGCATGACAGGTCTTTATATGAAAAAGGAATGCATTTTACATATTCCTTTATATTGTCCATTACATTTACATTTACATGGAATTAAAATTACACGGAATTGAAATTACATGTAATTGAAAAGGGGACGTATGAAGAGACTCCCTTCGCATTTGGTTTATTAGAGGATGACCTATCTTAGGCTACTCTCGCAGCTTTTGGCATGAAGGTCCCCAGATCATCGCAATTTACTGGATGGGAAGTTAATCCAATCTTTCAACTAGAGCGAATCTGGCTGGTGCCTTTCTCGAGCCTGGCGGGATTAGTCTCCCTTGAGTCCAATAATCAAACACCGACAGGTTTGCCTCTTGGCAGAGGAATCATACAACATACATTCACATACATCGCTTCTCACCATATAGAAATGATGACATGTGCGAAGCACTAATATCACAGGCAAATATGGTGCGAAGCACTAAAGTGCAGTAAATAAAGCATTAGTACACATCCATTCAATGTAAATGCTATATTCACACATAAGCAGATAAAAGGTTTTGAAAAGTTTGAATAGCGGCTTAAGCACTCTTATTGAAATCCCCAGCAGAGTCGCCACATGTCGACGTCGGGATTTATTTGTGTCCCTTTCTGTGCTTATCTTTTGGTGTTCTCATTTTGGGTGAGTTTTGTCTAAAAAGACAAGTTTGAAAAGGTTTGACATGTACATGTCGACGATTTGACTTATAGTTGCCAGTTGGTAGATTTTAAATGGTTGTACCAACTCAACCAATTTTGAAAAGGTTTGCACAAAAACACAATGGTTGGACACTGTTTAACTAGTCTTGGAAATCGAGATTCGTTCGGGTTCGGGGGCTTAATTAAGCGAAGGGAAGGTGTTAGGCACCCCCCGACTTCCGTGAAAACACGGTTACCGCCACTTTTCAATTAACTTTTTATCTGCATGTGTGTGTTGGGCCTATGTACGATTATCTGGAAGTAGTGTTATGCCTCATTTGCACCTATATACAAAGGGTTTGACTTGTATATAAAAGTTCAAATTTAACAAGATATAATAGTGATGTTTTGAAAAATAGGTTTTCAAACCCTTTTGCCTAATAGTAATTGAGGCCTCTGATACTTCCATTTTATTATGTATTCGGCTTGATTACTTTTATTTTCAAGATGCAAGGCATCTTCGAGAAAAGAAGATACATAGCAGTGCCGAACTTCTTGTAGGCATAAGAGCCATCTAAGGATATCCAGACACCGTAGATAATTTGCAAGCTGATTGCAGCTGAGAAATGTTCATTGTGAGAACCTAATCTAGATTCAGAGGCTGAATTTTTGATCACATGATTCCTAGGCTCACATGAAAAAGTAATATGTACAAAAGCTAGAAAAAGAAATAGATTTGAATAAATCTAAAACATTTTAGCTTCCACGGTTCTAGTTTAATCACTTTTGATCAAAGTTAGAAATAGCCAGATTTAGGCAAATCTAGCCCACAAAATGGAATGTTAAATATCTACATTATGAAAGTAGTTAAAGCAGATATATATAAAAGCAGTAAATATATATATATATAGGTATATATATATATAGAGATGATCAACTGCCATGAAGTAAACTATAGGTGTGACGCCCCCAAAATAGGTATACATCACTCATTCTAAGTCGCCAAATACATGGTACAGAATACAAATACAAACTTAAATATCTAACATGAAGTCATGAGTTTTAATACAAATATTGTCTTCAGCAAAGATTCAAACTCAAAATAATTCCTCGATACATTTATTATCACACTATTACACAGAATAGTGAGGACTACTAATGCAAACATCTGGACCGTCACTCCGTTCCCCAACTAGTCCCAGCTATATTCTTATTTCCTGAAGAGAACAATGAAAACAAAGGATGAGCTCAACTAGCCCAGTAAGAAATATTATGACTAAGATAATGCAGAATAATTTATCGTTAGCCTTCAACGGTGTTAAACTGATAAAATATAATAAACATCAACTTTAATTGCAGCGGAATAAGCAATCCATTAGAAGAGTCAAGTAGAGTATAAAATCTACTAGCTTCTATGATTTAAAAAGTTTTTCATCACTTTTATCGCTGAGACTCAGCTTAATAAATAATTCACATCATCGAATCATCCCTACACTACGGGCCAAGGATATTCTTTAGTATCACGACCACGAATTATCCATGCACTATGGGCCAAGGATATTCGTGTATTCATCAATGGTCATGATCATGCCAAAAACTGTCCATCAATGCACTACGGGCCAATGAGGACTTTTACTACATCATTTGTAACATTACAGTCATGATTATACCGAATCATCCCTTGTCATAATCTGGTCATAATCATACAAAGTCCATATATGCACTACGGGCCACAGATGACTTTCATAGTAATATAAGCATGAGGATGATGACAATGATATAAGAATTCAATTAAATGAAAGCAAATGATAAATTTTAAAGATTTATAACTTAATTTATCCAGAATTCAATAATGTTCAAATTGTCAACATGATACTGCTTTGTGGAGTAAAATTCAAGAATAATATTGTATCAAAAATGACTTGGACCAAAAAGAAATCAATTTTTATCATGAATAGTACCCCGGGTGAATAGTAACTGAGTGAATAGTAATTCGTGAATAGTACCCCGTGAATAGTACTCCAGCATGAAAAAGTTAAAACTTATCAAGAATGTTCAGAATAATATTTCCATGAAAAGATATTGGATGAAGAGCAAATATCAAGGATATTCTACTAATTTCATGGAGTATAGAAGCCAAAACTTAACCATTTGAGTATAGAATTCGAAATCTGAAACAAAATAATATTACTTACATACTACAGAGTATGGAAGAAAATATTATTTCTTACGAGTATTGAACAAAAATAATATCCCTTACCTTGAAAAGAAGAGTATTCCAACTGGTATAGTGGGAATATTCTTAAAGAAAACTTGAACTGTTTACTACACTCAAAGCTTCCTTAAACTCTAAAGAAATACGCTCAAGATTATAGAAGAAAAATTCTCTGATTCTGGTGTGATTTTCAATTCTAACTAAGCATCCTATTTATAGGAGAATGGAAGGATGCTATTTAGAAAACTTTTGATTTGATCGCAGACGGTAATATTTTTCGAATCTAACGATCATCAGCAAGAGAAAAATTTTAGGACGTCCGTTTTTTTCAAATTATAATTATAATATTCAATAAAATATAATATATTCTATTTTTCATAAAAAATAAAATTTATTATAATATATATATATATAACACATGTTACAATTTCCCACCCGTGACCATTTTCACTAGATTTCTCCCCCTCCCCAAAAATCAACAACACGTGGGCCCCATAGTGGTCCCCACCTATTATTATATATATACACCAAATAACTTTCTACCGATTATTTTGAAAATTGGGTAAATGGGGGTCCATATAATAAGCAAAATTTACAATAAATACTTCATAAAAATACCCTCAATAATTTTAACAACATTAATCATTATTATTATAATTCGTAATATTTAACAACCAGATCGTTTCTAGGAAAGAGGAGGCTTTCCAATAAGAATTTCTCCCTATTGGCGCGCAATTAGGTGACCAAACCTCTCCTCGACAGAACTTTCTAGACATCGTCAATATTGCAAATAATAATATGAATAACTGTATCGTCTCAATTATTGATTTAATAATATATAAAATATCGACAATAATTGAATCAAATAATGTGAGATACTATGCAGCAATTACTGTATCAATAATTGAATAAAACTGAGTGACTTCTCACGTAAGCATCAATATCGTGTGTTACTATGCAACCACGCGTATTACTGTACTTTTAACACCGGGTATTTCAACAGTTAACGGTAAAACTTCCGTCGTTATTTTTATAAAAAGATATTTCTATCGTTTTCTCATTTTGACAATAATTACGCTGTAGGGTTCACCAATGATTGTGCCGTCGTACGAATATTTCCTATTAAAACGAATATTCCCCGACCAATCGAATATAATATAACAACTTGCGTACTTTGCAAAATTTATAAATATTACCCACGACTATAACATCATATCAAATTCACTCCTTAATATTCAAAAATGATATTTATAGAAAATTCATCTTTATTCATAAAAGTTGGGGTCTTACAACCTCCCCTTTTGAAATTTCGCCCTCGAAATTAGGGTACATACCTCGTATGACGAAGAGGTGAGGATACCTTGATCTCATTTCAGATTCTAACTCCCAGGTCGTTTCCTCAACATCGTGGTTTCTCCACATAACTTTAACTTGAGGTATAACCTTGGAGTGTAAAATATGTTCCTTCTTATCCAAGATTTTAACAGGTAGCTCTTCATACGTGAAATCTTCCACTATCTCATCTGGTTCTAACTCAATAATGTGGTTCGGGTCTTCCATATTTACGTAACATGGATATATATGTGAAAAATATTATGAACACGAGTCTATAGGCCACAGTTCCTACTCGGTCAAGGATTTCAAATGGGCCAATGAATCGAGGATTGAGCTTTCCTCTCTTTCCAAATCTCGTAACTCCCTTCCATGGAGCAACACGTAACAACACATGTTCTCCAACATTGAATTCCACGTCCTTCCGATGAAGATCAGCATAACTCTTTTGTCGATCTTGTGAGGTTTTTATACGTTGCCTGATCATTTGAATCTTCTTCGGAGTTATACGTACCAATTCCAGTTCAAACAATGTCGCTTCACCCACCTCAACCCAGCATACTAGAGAACGACACTTTCTTCTATATAACGCCTCAAATGGAGTCATGTCGATACTTGCTTGATAACTGTTGTTATAAGAAAATTCCACCAATGGCAAGAACATATCCCAACTTCCTTTGAAGTCAAGGACACAGAGTCTTAATAGATCCTCAAGAGTTTGAATAGTCCTCTTCGACTGTCCGTCCGTTTGAGGATGATACGCCGAACTAAATCGTAAATATGTGCCCATAGATTTTTGCAAACTAACCCAAAATCGTGAAGTGAATCTTGAGTCTCGATCAGAAACTATGGATACTGGCATACCATGCAGTCTTACAATCTCATTTATGTAAGACCCCAAATTATTAATAAATAAAATTTAATTTCCTCTATTTATTATTTTGAAATAGTAAGGGTTGATATGATTAATGTGGTTAGTTGTGGGTAAAATGCGCAAATATTTTAAATAAACAAGTGGTTATAAAATATTCATTTTTATCAGTGAATATTCGTTTAGTCGTGAAATATTCTTGTTTGCTTGGGAATATTCGACGACTAGTAGCAACCTTAATGTGTGGGTCCCATAACGGAAAGCGATTGGATGAAGAAAACGACAAGTATAAGTTGTTTATAAATAACTACAGAAGTAGTTACCAAATTATCGTTGGAATACCCGGTGGTTAAAACACAAGAATATGCCGTTGTTAGCACAAGAAGACACCAGATTGCACCAATTATTGATTCTTACGTAAAGAAGGCACTACTCAATAATTGTTATGAATTAATTCTTTCTCAAAGTATTTTATTTTATTGATTCAATAATTGCTACGTTGATATTATATATTATCGTTGTTTCAATAATTGTCACTACAAGATTTTCTATTATCAAAGCAATAATTCATATTATCCTGAATAATATTATTAGATAACATTATTGGCAATGTCTAGAAAGTTCTGGCTCTAAGGAGAGGTTTGGTCACCTAATTCAGGCGCCAAGAAGGAGAAATCCTTATTGGAAAGCCCCTCTTTCGAAAACCGGTCAGTTTTTAGATTGTGATTCTCAGTAATATTATTTGTGAATAATTAATTATTGATTTATATGATGAGGAAAATATTCATTTTATGTGGATATAGATGGAAAAAAAATTTAAAGTGACAATTGTTGAAAATCGATATTTTATCTTTTCTGATAAAATAATATTTTATTATATTATTATAATATAATAATGATGATATTTTTACAATGAATGTGGGATATATGAGTATATGAGGAGAAAGAGTATTTTTATTGCAAAAGTTGTTTAAAACATGTTAAACATGTCTGTGGGTCCATTTCTTGACTGAAATTTGATTATAGCCTGCAGAATCGCCCGTTTGTGGATTTCGGTCAATTTCTGTTTAGAATTTGGAAAATCTTTCTTCTGCAAAGTTGTAGATAATGAAATTTTCTATGAAAAAGACATGTGGTTCAATTTTTTCTGATTAAAGGGCTATTTATTATGAATTATTGAAGTTCCGAAATAATTGATTTTTGGAAGTTTTAAATATTTATTTTAACAAAAACATTTTTTGTGATTTTGGTGGGTTGGTGGCTGATGTCTAGACCAAAAAAGTGGGCTAAGGAAAATTTATATAAATATATTAATATTTTATTAAATTTTACGCTTTAGTGTTCTAAGCATTTTCCTATAAATAGGGTGCTTAGTTAGAATTGAAAATCACACCGTAAACTAAAGATTTTTCTCTCTCTCTCTATAATATCGAGCGTATTTTTGTGAGTATTTTAGTACTTTGAGTATTTCTATCTGGTGCAAGTTCTTTCAAAGACTATATCCAAGATTTCAAATCGTAAGTACTATCCTTTTGAGGTAAGGGATGTTATTTTCTTCGTAAGGGATATTATTTTTTTTAAAATGATATTATTTCTTCTAATATCATTATGCCGGAATATTGGTAAGATTTTTCTTGTGAAATTCTGATCTTTTTATGTTAGAGTTACTATTCACGAGTTACTATTCACGAGTTACTATTCACGAGTTACTATTCACAAGTTACTATTCACGAGTTATTATTCATGAGTACTATTCACGAAGCATGATGATTTTTCTTGTGAAAGTTCTATCTTTTCGTGGTTGAAAGTTACTATTCACGATACGAAGATTATTAACGATACTCGGACTATTCACAAATACTTACACTATTCATAGAAAAATTAAATTTTCTTTTTTCGTGTCCAAGATATCTATTATGGATACTAGCTTTGATTGTATCCATGTTTTGATCATTCTTGAATTTTACTTCACTATGATTATTTATGAAGTATTTTGAACTCTGGGTTTGGTTAAAGTACTTAATCCTTAATATTTATTCTTTGTTTCATTGGATTCGCTTTTCTTTAAAACATTTTTCATCATCCTCACCCTAAATGATGATATTATCGAATATCTTTGTTCTGTAGTGAAAAGATGAGCAGTGTTGAGATGAACATGACTAATTGATGAATATCTTTATTCAGTAGTGCAAAAGATGAGCAGTGTTGAGATGAACATGACCGATCGATGAATATCTTTGGCTCAGTGTAAAAGATGAATATTTGATTCAAGATGAATATTAATTTATGTTACAGGGATTAAATATTGATGATGGACTTTTAAATTCATAGATGTTAGTAGATTTCATTCTCTACTTAACTCTTCTAATGAATTGTTGTTTTCGCTGTAGTTGTTGATCTAAAACTTGTTGTCTGTTGTATTCTATCAGATTTTTCCCTGTTGAAGACTAACGATAATTTGTTGTACATTATCTTAGTCATAATATTCTTTACTGGGCTAGTTGAGCTCACCTTTTCCTTTTTGTTCCATTTTTCTTCTCAGGAAGGGAGAGTATATCGTGAACTAGTTGGGGTGTGGAGTGATGGTTCAAGACAGTTGTTTTAGTAGTCCTCACTATTTTGTAATATAGTGTATCAATAATTATATGAGAACTTTATTTGGGTATGGATATTGTCTAGAAGACAATACTTGTATTTAAACTTACAGCATAAGTGTTGTCGTATTTTGCACGACAATTGTAATAATGAAGTTGTAGTTATTTCTGTACCATGTATTTGGCGACTCAGAATAGGTTGGGTGGATTGGACCTATTTTGGGGGTGTCACAGTTGGTATCAGAGCTTAGGGATATGATCTCTCAAGCGGAGATCTGGGGAAAAGAACTAGGAGGGGACATATTTAGTAAATCCTTCGCAAAGTGTGTCCTACCTAAGCTTATTTGTTGGTTGGTCAAAGTATAGGGATATTATGTGGTATGTTAATTTCTTTAATTAACCCTTATTTTATGGCAGTATTTGAAAAGAGAATTGCAACTGAGAATGTTAACAGTGGAGTAAATGAGACCGTGGAGACACATTTACTCATCAATTAGGAGAACGTGCAACAGGAGGACAATGTTCCTCCTGTAAACAACATCACTGATCAGACGATGAATGACGGGATGTTTAGAAGTTTTTTGCAGTTCATGCAAAATCAGACGAGGGAGACTCGTGTTCAAAATACCGGTGGAAATGATAAGAATTCACGGTTTGTCACAAATGCCAAGCGATTCAAGGAGTTGGGACCACCGAATTCTAGGGAAAGCGGATCCGATTAAACATGAGACATGGGTCAAACAAATTACCAAGATATTCGATGTCTTGGGATGCATGGAGGAAATGAAGGTTCCATTCGCCACTTTATGTTCAGTAATGAGGCATTATTGGTAGGGAATCTGAAGCGCACTCCATCCAAACCGTGACTCAACACGACATCGCTTTGTGGAGTAAATTCAAGAATAATATTGTATCAAAAATGACTTGGACCAAAAAGAAATCAATTTTTATCATGAATAGTACCCCAGGTGAATAGTAACTGAGTGAATAGTACCCCGTGAATAGTAATTCGTGAATAGTACTCCGACATGAAAAAGTTAAAACTTATCAAGAATGCTCAGAATAATATTTCCATAA